>OZ012704.1:17056667-17667658 GCA_963942595.1 Cylloceria caligata
TCATTTTCTTTTATTACCGTGTACTTGACTGAATCATTTTTGTTATTGGCTTTTATTAGTTTTTAACGGCTTGTCGACTTCAAATTTCTTGTTTATCCTGTCGCAATTGCTGAATGGAGACAACCGGAAATATTCGACGTTGTTCCCAATCGGTTTGGCATTTCCTTCTGGACAATATCGAGAATTGGCCTGGTGGGTGGAAAGGGCGGGGGTGGTTCGCTCGTCTTCTGGGTCGATATCGGGGGTCATGCACGGTCCCGCCTGCCGACACCGGCTCATTCCATCTCGCTCAAAGCTCGAGCGCATCGCTAGACCGCAGCGTTCACAGGGATCAGCACGCAGACGAAGCTGTACCTCGAAAAACTGTCTTCCGTTGCCTAAACCGAAGTTACGCATCGATACACCCGTGACACATACATTTCTGCATGCATGCAGTAACGAATCTGAATCGTCTACACACGTAACGCAGGAAATTACGGAACTTTGATTCGTCGAAGTGGTTGAAACCCGCTCCCACTAAATTATCGTCTGTCTGGTCTATTGTCCAAACCTTTTTGGACTCACTTCCGGCCTCATGAACTGTTTTCCTCGGCCGCTGCCGACCCCTGCTCGTGTCGACTTTCCTGTTATTTACCTGACAATGTGGAATCCAGCACAACACTGTATATCAATTTTCAGTCTATCCCCGTTGCAGTCGTATTTAACCTTTCATTTTCAAACTAATTCCTTATTTCCGTCTTTACCGAAGAAAACAAAGGAAATAGGAGAGTAATACACGGAGAGGTTTCTCCCGTTCCACCTGGTCTACCGATTTAATGCTCGTGGATTTCCCTCGTTGAGCGCTATACAGGATCCGAGAAAAATGGCAGATCTTCTGTGTCGAGAATCATAAAGACTGCGAGAGAGACAGAGGAGCCTCGCCCGTAGTTTCAACGGAACTCAGGTTCGTCGTCATCAGCGCGTAGTCGTTGCAGCGCCTAAAGCGGCTTACACGTCCGAGACACGAGGCGTTTCTTCCTTCTCTTCATGCGACGATTCACAACCTCGACCCTTCCCAATCTCTAGTTGCCTCGTCCGCTCCCTTTCACTCCTGCCTCATTACGATTTGACGAGTCTCTCGAGAGTTCGTTCCCGCGGCTATTCTCCTACACGTGACGTCTCTTACGAAACCTTCGTTTTCGAGACTCGTTCACAAGCTGCCAAAACAGTTTACGTACAGTGAGAAAAAAAAACTATTTAAATAGAGCTAACTGAATTTAGTTTCAGTCCAATGAATTCAGTTATCTCAAAGTAAATTTAATTAAGCTAAATTAATGTAGTTGGCTCGACCTGACAGTAAGGTCGGATATGAGAAAACTCGTGGTGTACTTGAGTCAACCGTATCGTACAGTAGAACCAAACTATATTCAGCTGATTCAACTACACGATACGGTTTACTCAAGTTCACCGTGTGCTCCGCCATATCTCATCTCACCGTAAAGTTGAGCCAATTACATTAAAATTTACTTTGAACCAACTGAATTCAATTGACTCCTTCTAAATTGTTTTTTTCTCAATGAAAAAGAGATATTTCTTATTCTTCTAATTGTTCTAGCGCGTTTGTTAGTCGCCGTGCCCTTTAGCTATCTTACAATTTTTCTGATTGTACCGAACCCTTCACTCATTCTTCAAACTTAACGCTTATCGATTATCAGATATCCTTGATATTTGTAAGCAAGGAGTGGTTGCCCGATCTCCTTGAACGTTATAAGTCTTTCAGGGTCTCTCTTATTGGTCTTCTCTATCGATACATTATTGAGATATGATATTTTAACTTGTTGTTTCGCCGAGTCATCCGCAGCACCACATACAGTACAATCTTACCTATTTGACCGATGCTACATATTTGATGAAAGTTTTCTCATTTACTTGGCAATGAATAGGGGGAAACCTTTCTCTAAAATTCGGTCAAATCACATTCAGACATTGGGGATACCCTTTTATCGTAAAATACGCAATCGCTCTCGGTATTGACGCCGTTAAATCGATGAGAGTGCACTGTATGCCTTTCTCGAGATTCCAGCGAACCTTGATCCTCGCTCTGTCTTTTTCCGTGACCAATTGAACGGCTTAGTCATTCCGTTTTATCTCGTCCATCAGTATGACAGCCTCGGGCACTCTCATTGTCATAATTGCAAACGATGGCGATTTTTGCATACAGCAAAGATTCAAATAATGTTACTAGCGAATCGTGCACCGTTCTCAGTGGCGACGGTGATGCAACTTTATCCACCGGACCGCCCAAAGCGTTCTTTCTCGTGCCAGTATATAACAACCGCACGCATACATCCGCTTATATCTCTTTCATACCGCCCGTATTAGATACACCGTAACGTACTTAGCATTCCCTCGTGGGATCGAGTATCTCATCCCTCGCAGCAAGTTTCTCCTCAACACGTTCAAACGACAATTGTCATACGCACATATACATAGTATTGCTATAAACACGCAGCCACCCCTTGCGTCTCATCCCTTTTACTCTCGCTCGCCCGGTATCCGATGACAAAGAGGCTTATTTACTTTGTTGTTGCAGTACGGTAAGCAGCTCAGGGAGAACTACAGGGCCTTCAGGAACAAACAGTGCGAGCAAAACGGCGGTGGAAGTCCCAAGGAACAGTACAGCAGCTACAATGTCCCAAACGTGAGTTTCTTAAATCTCTTATCTCTAAGTTGTTTTTTTTTTTTTTATATATATTCAAACCGAGAGACGTGTTCTACCGTCGAAAGCTCGTTTTCTCTTCCTCAACGAGGCCGAGTACTTTGAATGTAGTTATCACGCATGTTTCAAATGAATGGATTATCGAAATGAAATATAAATAAATAAATAAATAAATAAATAAATAAATAAATAAAGTAGTCGGGTGCTAAAAATATCAATGTGACTACGCTAAAGTTTGAGATGTTGCAAAAAACTTGAGCGGTGTAACGAATCCGCCCACCGGGCAGACTGAAATACGTGTGCCCGTACTCCACACGATAACTTGTCTTTTTTCACCCGTCGCACCATCATCGTTTTCGTATCCTCGTTTTATTTCATCGTGTAGCAGCAGCAACCGCCGCCGCAACAGCAACAGCAGCAGCAACAGCAGCAGCAGCACGTGAACCGGTTGTCTTCGTGTCTCAGTGTTGCGTTACGACGGCGCCCCGTAGCAACAGCGAGAATTCACGTGATGATCATCGTCTGTTTCTTCGCGTCTCCGAATCTCCGTGGAGTTGATTTACTTATTTATCCACAAAAGTGTATACCTACACGACGAGTGAGCATTATTTTTTGAGGAAAGTAGCTGTTCCGTTGATAAATACACCTACTATTATTCAAATGAAATCGCTCGAAGATCGGAATCGCCTTGTTCATTAGATATATTACAGCGATATTGCCTCGAAACAACGCTCACGCTGCTTATATAGGTAATAGGCGTGTCGAAGAAGAGAGCGAGAGCTCATAATTCGGGTATAGTCAATTAGTTACTCGTGCCGGGGAAGTGAGAGTCGGTGAGTAAGTCAGAAGCAGGTAGGCAGGCAGACAGCAGCGGTAAAAGCATCGTTATAAGAACTATATGGACGGTATGGCGCTATCGGTTGTTCATCGAATTAGTGGAGCGCGGCACCTCGAGCGTCAAGCTTCGAGAGCTTTCACAACGCAGAATATTTAGCCACGAAAACCAGCTGACCGACCTTCCACGTGAATACACTTAATTTTCGCACACATGCGCGGAGTACGCGATATATGCCATGCGCTGCTACCGTCACCGATTCCGTATGCACCCACAATAGCCTTGCTCGATCACCTAATCGACACGTGCGCTGATCTTTATCGTTGACCATCGCTCCTCCTTGTGCGCGCATACATTGTTAGAGGATATAGACACATATGTTGATTGCTACATACCGACTCGCTTACCAAATATGCTCATGCACAGCCTGTTAGCCATTCAAAATAACAGTTTAGAAAAATTATATTTACACGTTGAAAAATGATTCAATGTCCATTATTCTGCACTCGCCAGTTTGCATATCCGGCGTTATCTCGTCGAATATTCAGCTGACAATGCAGCAATAATTTATGCTCGTGCTTATTTGTGTACTTTATTATACTGCACTTTTAGAAGATTATGCTAATGATGCGAATGGGGGTGAATTCATGCCGTTCGTTGAGTGCAGAAGTGCGTGATGCGTGTCAGCGACGACTTATCGGCATACTATTGCTGAGGTGTATACGGTGCACGCGAGCTATACCGTCTATGCCTATAACGTCCGATTCGAACACCAACACGAGCGCACTGCTGCTGTTGCTACTCTCTGAATATTAAGTTCTCGCTGCACCTGAAGCAATTTACATTTGCCATCGTTCTCTGTGTCGTCGTTTCACCTAGTGGAAACCAAATTACTCGTAACAACTTCCAACTTTCATTCTCTCCTGAGAGACGTATTGGCACATAATGTACCTGCTGCATAGCGTAATATAATTCGCGCGGGTTCGCGCACCTCCATTATGTTTAATTTATTCCCTCGTATATATATATAGTTTAGAAAATATTTATATATAGTAGAAGTTTGAGTCATTAAATGGCTCAATGCACGACTCGAGCCACGTGTTACAATACTGAGTCGGTATGTTTCTCTGTTCCATCGCAAAATCGTTGCAGGCAAGCTGTCACCGTTTGTCAATTCGTCTTGCATGGATACGGTGCAGTGCGGTTACGTATAGACGAGAAACAAATGCGTATGGTTCATACGCGAAAACATTGAGGCACATTGTGCGTGTGAGAGGATCGACTCGTGTTACGCGGCTCTTGTCTTCTTAGCAGAAGCAGTCACTTTGCCAGTAGTTATACGAGTTACACTTAAACTGTTCGCTGTATTAATGCCGCTCGTGCACGATGATTCATGGCATTTATGAGGGCAGTGTATCGCAGTGGTGGACAGAACAGCAACGCGAGCGAGCAGCTTATCGCAAATATACGTTATGCCAGCATCGAACGATAAATTTGCCGAGGAAATAATTTCGTTAATCAGGCATTATGTATGTGCATTAACATGACTATCGATGCGGATGTACCCGAGCCCTAATTTCGAAGGCGGACTATATTTTTTATTTTTAATTCAATATTTTATTATCTACTTTACCTATTTATTTGCTTCAATACATTTAGTGTCTATCGAGTAACGAATCCAAATACATTTCTAGGTAATTCAATGATATGTTGCATCGGCGACTAATCAAATTGCTCGAATTTTTTTATTCGAATGTCACACGTGTCATTTAAATATAGTTTTTTCTTTTATTTTCTCAGCGTTTTTCTTGTTCGCGCGAGAAAATATAAAAATTTACCGACACTTGACAGAGATTTTCATTTTGATAACATATTGTGTTACCGATAGGATAAGGCTTCAATTCTTTCTTCTTTTTTCCTCAGTTTTGTAACATATCCAGATATCTACTCATAATTACGAGTAGGGGGATAAGCTCGAAGATTTTCTATTTTGCCCAGTATTATACGCTCGGCGATATGACAGATGCGGAGTTTGTATCATTGAGAAGATCTTGTGGAACATTGTCGGGCGCGGCCTTCGTAGCCTCCGCAACGATCGTACTTGATTGCGAGGAAATATAATCCAAGGCTCTCCGAGAGATACGCATTTTCTTGTATCTCGTGAAGATATCTTAGGCAACCATCCTATTATTATATAGTATGTGTTAAATTTAAAACGTCTTCGTGATCTTTGATCGACGTTGCTCGTCACTCGTGTTTTCTCTGGGCAAAGATGTCCGATCCTAACACCATTCAGCAGCTCTTAGATGATTTAACGTCACGTTGAATGAGAACGACAAATATTTAAGGCAAATAACAAACAAATGGCAAGGCAAACCGTTGTATTACAAACGAGAGATGAAAATCAAGAATTCATAAGTCACTATTCTTGGCGGAAACATTAGAGGTAGAACGCGAACTAGAGAATTGTGTTCTGAGCTTTCGAGGTACATGGTCCGGTATTGCCAGCGCCCTTGGTTACCATCTGCCTCAGGTTCTCATTATACTTTCATTGCTAACGATTAATTCGTTTCTTTTGCGGTGTAACTGTAACCATTTTAATTGGACGACTGTAATAAATATAATTGGTTCGGTTAATTTCCGGTTAAATGTCAGAATGGAATATTTCCAACAGACACGACTATTCAAATGGTCGACGATGAATTCTGTTCTTCATGGATCCTTTCAATTAAACTGAAGTTCTATAACGATACAACGATATAACTTGAGGAAAAGTCCCGGTGGAGTGCAGGTAGACCAATAATATGAAATATTTACACGACTGGAGGAAGAGACCCTTTTCTCTGGTTACAAATACCCTCAGACTTCACTTTGCATGCTCAAAATGATTTGAGAATCCATTTAAAATGGCGAGTATTTGGAAAAATGTTCACTCGTTTGATGAAAAGTTTTTATCAAGCTCTACCTCCGTTTGACGGTCGCACGGCTGGGGCTTAACGTTTTTCTGCTCCATGTGTATGTGTGTACATGACTGTAGGTGTGAGTACGCCCGAGGTCACTTTGAGAATCGAGTTACGAGGAGTGGCCACTCGGGAAAACTTCCTTCGTTACTTAACCTCGGGAGCTCAGAGCGTCGTCGTCGTCGACGTCGTCGTCGTCGTCATCATCGTCGTCCTCCTCCTCGGGACGTCGTTGTCTCGTTCCATGCAGACCTCTGCTTCTCCTACTAGCCGTCGTCGCCGACGTGTTCCCGTCGTCTCGACTTCTCCCGTATAATCTATTTCTGCTCCTGTCTCTGCTCTTCTGTATCTTTACACGTTCCTTTTTTTGTCCCTCGGACAGATTTTTCCGAGAGGAAATTGCGAAATCTGGCAGGTCAACTCAATCATTTGCATTTTTTCGCCACGAAGATAGATACGCATGGTGCATGGCGTCTGTTTAATTTCAGAAAAGTTGAAAACTTCGATACTCTAATAATATTGACCTACACAAGGACTTAAATATGACAAAAGTTTATGAAATTTTAGCGATCAGCAAACAATCTCACAAAATTAGTAGAGCTGTGGAAGATATTGACCATAACTGACACTAAAGTCACCAGGAAGTTGGGATCTTCGTGTACGCGTCTGTACATAGATAGTCGCCCGATCGCATTAACTCTAGACACAATAATTTTTACCGTCTACCGGTGTCGATATCGCTTCTTTTGTAGCTTATTTCTATCTTTCTCTCCAGATCGTACTTCGTACTCTTTCTTCTATCCGAGCATGCGCCCCCTCTCGTTACGTCATATCAGCTCGATTGCAGTTAACAGACCGGGTAGACGTTAAAGTTTGACGATCGTCGCTGCTTTTAGCTACGCCAGACGTCGTATTTCCCTTAACGAGCGAGTACCCCACCTTACTCCGTCTCGACGAGTCATGGTCCTGCAGCTTGCGGTACGGTGGTGCGGTGCTGCTGCTGCTACTTGAGCTACTGAAGCTCAAGCTAGTACTACGGCAGAGGTACTCTGATACTGATAGTTGAGCCTCGCCCAAACGCTGTGATGCCGGAAGGAAACGCCACGAACTGATTTCCGGCTTGTCGTGTTCGGGAACACGTCCTAGCTGCCATACTGCTGGTAGGGCCAGAATTTAGTAACGTCTAGTATTAGTAGGGTTGAATCTATAACGTCGTTCATCCCAGTGCAGTCCGGTCCGGTCAATATCAATAATTCAAAGATAATTGCCAAATGCAAAATCCAGACACTGAAGATGAAAAGCGAGGATGGAAGAGGGAGTCGAATGAATGAAAAAAAAAGTTGAGGGTGGTACCATAATGGTGAGGAGAAAGGGAGAAGAGCGTACAGCAGTGGAAAAGGGCGAGCACCATTCTCTCGTAGCGGTAGTGCAGTTGGGGGGTTTTAAACGTCGAGCAAAAAGCCCGGTCGGCTGTTGCTACGCGCGAACTATCGACCAGCCCAGTACCACGAGCTCCAGTAGCAGCAGCCGCAGCAGTAGTCTCACCGCCGCTAGCTATATCTACGTGAGAGCAGCTCTCTTGGGGCCATGGAGTAGACCTGTATAGGCGGCCACGTGGTTTTCAGAGCGAGAGGACGAACAGATCCGACCCGGGGATACCCGAGCAACGCGGCCGGAGCACCCGTCGAATGCTCGTTTCTTTTCCTCCGCTTCATCATTTTTCGTATTCTCCTCATTTCTCTGCTTCACTCCGCTACTTTTTTCCTCGCTTCTTCATTCCTGTTCACAACTCGCTCTAACAATATCTAACGATCTCGTATCTTTACATGTCCTATACACCCGCTTCGATATCTTCTATTTTTAACATTTTCCATTTTCGTTTTATCTCCTACGAAGAAATGGAAACGACCAGGTGAATGCGGAAGGCGGCACTTTGAAAAGTGTATTGGTTGTGCATGCTCCGAATCACAAGAATATACGGATACACCTGCAAGGTGTATAGTCATGCATGAGCACGCGTGTGAGTCACGTTTTAGAATTACGCGTTACAAAATTGGATCGTAAAAAAATTCCGAGCGTAAACCTTCTGGTGGTACCGGTATTTCGTATCCTCGTAGACTCATGAGCTCTCTCTCTCTCTCTCTCTTTCTCTTCATTTCGACATACACGTCGAGTATATCAGAAGAGAGATACGACTACGCTTCTCGCAACAACTTGCTTAGCTTTTCTTACCTTATCCACCGGATAATTCTCTATCTTCCTCACCTCGCGTTAACGTGCATACTCGATTGCTTCCGCTTCCGGTATGTTTCACTCTTTTCTCGTGAAACATTCGACACAGTTTTTTGTCACCAAGCATCCACTGCGCTTTCATAGCACAACGCAGAACCGCCATTAGAAAAAGAGTTATTGTTGTTTTTAGTTTTTTCTACTACACGTAGCTCTCGATATAGAGAGAAGAAGAGCGGTTGCACGACCTGTATTTTCTTGGGCCGTTATAAATATTTGAATATCATAAGAAAACCTCTGGAAACGCACGTGGTTCACGACAAGTGAGCAAGTTTAAGCATGGTGCAGCGGGTACCTCGAGTTATGTATCAGACGCAGACAGATATAGTAACCAATAAATGTCTCGTACACCCGAGATACGCCTAGCACGTTTTAGTCTCTACGCACTGGAACATGTGCGCGACGAAACGTCAAACTCGAGGGCCACGTCTCATAAAGTTGAAATAAAAATATCCGCATTACGTGAGTAAGAGAGAGAGAGAGAGAGAGAGAGAGAGAGAGAGAGAGAGAGAGAGAGTGGACAGAGGAACAGCGTCGCGCTCGTAAAAGTGCTGTCGTGATACGTTTGTAAATAGCTATCAGAAACGAGAAAAAACTCAGAAAACGAGCTTGCTAATAGTATGTAGTGTGTTAAATCGTATTGAACGTTTATAATTCCGGAATATAAACAAAATCTCATCGTAAAATGATAAATCTTACCGTTAGCTATGTACATTACATGTGCCGGTACTGAAAGACGAATATACTAATATAATTAAAAAATATTACTATCGGCGAGACGGTGGGGCTTCAGCGGCGACATGGGACGCAGCTAGGTCGAAGATCGCGTTTTCGCGAACTTTCGTAGAAACTATCGACTTATCGCCGGTGCGCGAAGTATATACGTGTGCGACGGGGTGACGGGAGTGGGATACAGTGCGTCCAGGTCTTGTCTCATCCCTCCTGGGTGCTGGCTGTAATAATTTTCCGGTCTGACCTGGAGGGTATCATAAGAGCGAGACAGAGTGACAAGGGAGGCAGTGCGGAAGTGAACCGAGGGCGGTGTACCATCATGCTGGCTGGTTGGTTGACTATAGCTGCTCGGATAGCTGTGGGGTTGGTGTACTCGTGAGGGGTAATTGGGCCGGTGTCCTCGACATCTAGCTAGGCTTGGGCCGGTGCCCGAGCACCAGCCGGTCGCATTATCGAGAGATCCGAACCTAAACCGACCTAATCTCCTTTGTCTACATATACGTATACCGAGGAAACGTTAGAGGAGGAAGCGAGAAACTTACGGAGCGGGTGAGGAAGATAGAACGTTGAGGCACCAGCCATTTTCGCGGATTCTCCAGCTCTTTCGTCGGTACGCCATTGGCGAGTCCAGAGTCTCGCGACACGACGACGTTCTACGGCATGGAAATTTTTAATTTAACTTTACGACCCCGTCGGGACGTTCTTCCGCCTCGGTTCTCTTTCGTCTCCTTCTCCGCGTTCTTCCTCTGGTGAGCTCTTTCGCTGCTTCCTTCCTTGACATGGCTTCCGGACTCTTCCTTATTTCCGTTGTCTCGTTAACCGAAGACCCAGTGCCCGGGTCGCGGTAGTACCACAACCCACGCGGTACTTCGGAGGCACACAACGCTGGGATTTATTGGCTAAGTGGCTTGGGGCTAAATTCCGTGCAGCATTCGTCCGCTGTTTTTACTCAAGATTATGCGGTGACATGGTTTTTTTTTTCTGGATCTTACACTACATCACGAAATATATATTTAACATTCAGCCGTACTTTCGAATAATCCAGGCACAGTGTTGGAAGACTTTAGGAGTTCTTAGTTAGGCTTTAGACGGAACACGAGGGGTAGTTAACGAGACGAGGGTTAACCCGCGATTGGATGAACAACTCCCTGTTTAACGAGGTTCTGAGCGACTCTCCGGCATAAGTATCGATCCGACCCGGAAGGACGTGGCTGTGTCGAACTTCACGGAGACTCGACGTTAATGCATGTGCGCGAGATCGCACTAGCAAGAATTGCAACGGATGGAAGACGAGTCTCGACAGAGTAGAGGAAATTGTATGAGAGTAAAGCGAGATGGCAAACGATAGTAGTGTAGCGGAAAGTTAGGTGAGCTTAGGAAAGGTCGAGCAGAGGGAAAAGAGAATACGACAAATATCATATACGTCTTTTGGGAGAGATGACGCTGTCAAGCAGCGTACAGAGTCGATTGTCTCAGCTTCTTCCTTTACGTCTTTTTCTTTAGGTACGTGATCCGACTTGGTTCTTTTCGCTTTTATATACAGAGAAGAGAGACACCGATTTTCCGTGACTTTCGTCTTATGGCATCGCAACGGCGGGATGAAGATCCCTGCACTTTCTATGGCCAGACCTTGTCTTTTCCGTATTTGAACGACGTCACTTTTTTTTCGTCCAGTACGCGAAACCCATATGTTCTTCCGCATCCTGTCTTCGGGTGAATCTCGGTGATGGTACCGGGAAATCATGAACTCGTTCTACGAATGCGCCAAGTATATGCTAAATATACATTAGAGAAAATCCGATGTTGTGTGAGCGAACTGAATACTAGTTAACATGCGGCGAATCTTTTTTATAAATATGAAAAAGAAAAAAATACAACATATATTAAAATACATGTGGAACGAGTGCCAGGCATTATACGCTCGTGGTGATCCGGCATAAGCTTTTACATTCCTGTTGCGTAACTACCTCAACGCCAAAGTCAAACCGCGCTTGTCCGGTGATCGATCGGTTCGCTCGAGCATCGTCCAGTGTCCTATTATTAAATGTTACGTCTAACGCTCGTTCCTGGGTGTGTACTCGTCTACACCGCTCATCCCGTACTTATTATTTAATGTTCGAGGCGAGGTATTCGCACGGTCTTCCCTATTTTCTCTGTTGTTACAGTGACTCGAATCCTAGAAACTCGCTTGCCAGTTCATCCCCCGCTCGCGAAAGGTACACTTTTTTTTCGCTTTGCCCCACTCGACACGAGGTAGCAGCGGGAAAAAGGTCGCGCGTTAAGCATATCACTCGGTTCGTCTCCAAACTCCCAGAGTATTCGTATTCTCAGCTTTTGGTCCCCTGCTCCGTTAAATTGGCGTCCCCGAACGACCTTTTTCTGCCTCGTTGAGACCTTACAGGCGTTATTACAGTTTTCCCCTAGGAAAGTGAACGTCATTGTCAGGAAGAATAAGAAAAAAAGGTAAAAAATGGTCGTCTTCGCTTCTCGGAAAATGTTCTCCCGTGTAACGTATGTACGTGCTAAAGAGCAAATACTCGTAATTCGGGTTAACCCATTGCATCACAAACCTCGTATTATGATCGCGAAATCGACTATTACGCCATTGCCACATTTAGCACGCTCTGGATCGGCGTAAAGTTTGATACACGAAGCTTTTATCAGTTTTACCCAATTTGAAAAAAGCTTCGAAAGGGCTTTGAATAAATGGACATTTTTTGAAGCTCATCCGGTCTTAATGGCTGTCTACAATTATCAACTAAATGGGAGAGTCAAATAATTAAGTACTTTCCTTGATTGAGTGGTCCATAATTAATACACGATATTTTCCAGGCACAGAGTTAAGACATTACTAAGGCCCGAAATATATATCTCAGAGCTTTCGCAGAGAGACTTCCCTCCGGTGAATCAGTGTCTCAGTGGAAGAAGTCCGGATTATTCATACATTCCAAGTGGGAATATTCCCTCAACGAAGAATAATAATAGAAGTGTTGGAATCGAGCGAGAGTCGCTGTTGATATATAGACATGGATGATAAAAGTGTACCACGCAGAAACGGAAAAATGGACGAAAAAAGGCGAAGAGTAAAAGCGGTAAAGATGTCACCGACAGATTGAACCAGCTGTTTTACCACGACTATATAATGCTGATACAACTTCCGGAAGATTTCAGTGGCACGACGTACGTTTTTCCGAAAAGCTCGTTGACTACGCATCGCTCTATTCAGCGTGTAACTAAGTGAGACTAAGGGAAGTCATTCGAGCTAAAAGGAAACACAAAATGTCCTTTTCCCGTTGACTCTTTATAGACGGCAATTTGTTATCGTTCCCGCCGTTACCCATACCTTACCTGCAGGAGAAAATAGAAAAGGCCTTACGTTCGTTCGTCCGGTATGGGGCCAGGAGCTTTTCGAAAACTGCACCACCAGCACTAAAAGCTTCACCGACAGTTTTGCCATAAGGTATAAATTGAAGGAAGGAAAGGTACGGTCCCGGAGCGACGCGCGGTGAGAGAAAAGGATGAGGAAGCGAAAAAATGGAGGTGAAGGTGCGAGTGAAAAAGAAAGAACCGAGAGACGGAATAAGCAACTGCCATCTCGCTCGCGCTCCCTCTCCTCTTTCGTTTTCGCCTCTCCTATCTCTCACCGTTAGTAAAGTATTCCACGCGCAGTAAAAGTCAGAGAACGCACGAGGATTATATTTTATTCTAGAATTTATTAAGAATCTCTTTGAGCTTTGAGTCTTGGTGTACAGGTCTTGCTTTTGGCTCGACTCTCTTTTTTGTCTTTTCATCACTATGAATACTATACCTATCTTTATCTCATCTCTTTTTCGCGTACCTATATATCTTACCTCTTTCATTTCCTCCTCGAAACTCATTCTGTCCCATCTTTCCGCCCCCTTTTCTTCATTCTTCGAGATGCTATCCGGTCATATCGTCCTTTTTCTTGTTCTTCTTCAGCTCTGGCTTATATTTCAGTACAGCGCAAGTGAGTATCGCGTTTGCTTTTATACACACGATTACACAGGTCTGCTCGATAAGCCACGCGGGTGCGTTCGTCGGTGCATTCAGGGTTTTCCTATTGCTACCAACTTTTTGCTCGATCACCCTCGACAGCGAATTCGTCTGACTGGATGAAGGAGAGCGGCGACGGTGCAAGGGAACCAAGAACGAGGCAATCGGGATATAACGCTCTCCTGGATCGCCAAAGTGAATTCTGTATTAGCGTACGGATGGTACGTTACGCGAAACCCTCTCGTTCCCTCGACCTTTCTTGAGCACTCGCAGCAGAACCTCGGTACCTCGGGCTTCAGAGGTCGACAACGGCACGGAAAAAGAGATGGTTTTTCTGGCACGATGCGGCGACTGTGTTGCTGCTGTTAGCTGTTAGCTTGGTGTGTTCTCCACTGCTACACTACCGTTGCAAGGCCTTGCCAACAACGAATGGGATCAACCTTTAACTGGCTTTTCCCGCTCTACAATGGACTCGTCTGTCCGCCTGGTATTGTGCAGACTACGGAATCCAATAACCCCCCTGGCTGCTCTCTGCCCACATTACCCTCGACCTACGATGCTCTTCTCCTCCTAGGCTGTCTCTTGCCAACGATGAACCGACCGATCGACCCACCAAGCTCACCTCCCGTCGACACCGTTATCGCATAAAACTCGCTGAAAATATTCACAGTGAAGAAAGTTTCGAAAAAGCTCGGAGCTTTTTGACTTCGATGAGTCGGAGCTCCGATAACTCTTTGCCTGGTTTTCCTACCGATTTGTATACGTACACAATTCTTCTGTAATCTATGAAACAGTAAACTTATCGACAAATATATATAGTAAACAATGCGGGAAACGACGTGTAGATTTATAGTTTTCCAATGTCATTTTCGAATTTTATATTAAGTCTAGAGCCTCCCACCACGTCGTACTTTCTGCAGACTCAATTCATAGATCTATATCGCCGTTCTATAGCAGAGATTTTTTTACACGGATAAGTGATACCGACTATGTGTGGCAATATATTGTATAAAATTTATGACTTGTCATACTTCGGTAGGTACTGCCGTCGTCTCGAGCTTTTGAAAATTCTGAATAAACTGATATAATGACGATTAAATCATCCAACCGATGCACCGGGCCCACATGTCGCGATAAGGATGCTCTACATTTATAAAAATAGTACAAATAATTGAAACGTAGAGTCTGCGACGTATGTATCTTTTCCTTATTGGAACGTTTTATCTATCGTGAAATGATTTCCAGTGTTTCTTTATTTAACTTTCACACGTGTACTTTTTTCTCGCTCAGTCATTCTGTAATTGCTACTCACGTGTCAGTGTTACGACACATTATGATAAATGTTTGCCAAAATTGGCTGATAATTAATTGGATTAATACAGAATGCTTGACGGAAAAGTGTCAGAGTTTGAGAGCGAAGATCGATGAATCGCGTGCAGCACGTATAGCGTCACCAGTTACCAAGTTGAGCGAAAGTCCAGTCGTGGAGAGGGAGAGAGAGAGAGAGAGAGAGAGAGAGAGAGAGAGAGAGAGAGAGAGAGAGAGAGAGAGAGAGAGAGAACGGCAGATCTGCCGTGGCTACGGGTAATTCGGTGGTTAACTTTATGGCCCAACCCACCGGCCCGCTCGTCACCTTCGTTCTGCGACGAGTTTTCTCGTTGAAGGACGAGACACGGATAGACGAAGAACTGGTGATGCGGGAGGGTACGAAGGGACCGCCTGATCCTTCTACGAGAGACAATTAATTAATTTACTTGAAGCACTTTCTCGCTGGTAGTGGATACACGTCTTCCCGTACTCTCATCATCATCATCCTCCTCATGCTCTTGGTCGTCCTCTCGTCGTCGTCGTTGTCGACGTCGATTCCACGCATTATCGGAACGTTAACTTAAATTGCACGTAAAACTCAACGCCCCGGCAGCCGCCGTGCACGTCCTAACCGGCTGGAAGTGAATTAAACTCAGCCCTGCAGGGTTTCGTCGAGCGCAAGCGGAGGGAGGAAGAGACACGAAGAAAGGAAGAAACGAGTGCACACGGTTGCCCGGATACGAGAGCACCATTTGAAAGCCATTGGCGTAGCTATCAAATACTCATGACGTCATAAATAATAACAATAATCATTGGAATGATTCGTCGCTGTCTCAGAGTACTAACGATACACTGTTTTCATATCCGACCATTGGAGTGAAACCTGGGAACCGAGGGAGGCTCCTCCACGGATTGACTTTCCACCGATCAGCAGGAAATCACCTGGGATTGAGCTTGGAGTCAATCGATATTGCGAGGAGCAAATTCTCCCTTCATCCGGGGTATAACTCGATGGCTCTCGGTTCTGTATCTCCCCCTTGCCCCTGTTACGTCGGTGCAGTCTCCTTTCCCCTGTCAGACAAAATTGTGCATCTATATACACGGGTACCTAATACCACTCTGGCTGGAGGTCCCGATGCAACGAGAGATGCATCATGTCCTCTCATGTGCACCGGTGCCGCCGCTGTAGCCCGCAGTCCGGGGGCTCATGACGATGCTTGGTTGCCTGACTGGATGGCTGGCTGGCTGTCTGTGGCTGGCCTCTAACGATCGCGCGTGCGCCTATGTAACCTTGACATTGAACGACTTCTCCCTCCAGTCGACGCCGCGAGTGTTCCATCCTCTCTTCCTCGCTTCCCCCTTTCCACGCTGTTCCGACCGAGCCCTCTTCTGTCCTCCTCTTTTGCTCTCTCCTCTGTGTGCCTCTCTCTCGCTGTCGTCATATATATACACACATGTATATATATATATTCTACAGACACAGATATAAATTAACGCAGTGATATACCGTCTGGATACGTATATCATTCCGTGCAGTATAGGCAGACCCAACCTGTGCATGCAATTATAAAGATTACTGCATTTCCGTATAGGAAATAACCTTAAAATTAAGAAATGGTATCCTGTGCGATAGGGTGGGTACGTACCTAATATACGCAACTTTTGGGGAAGAGAAAAGACTAAGCGAAAGGGAGCCAAGGTTAGCCGGATGAACACGCGACATGATCCTCCTAGTCATCGAGACGTAACACCTACACCTGCGATATATTTAGAAATTCCTTGACTTTCTGGATTCGATCGATTGACTTTCTCGATTCGTTGTAATGCACCGTGGTGTAGGCACCATAGAAATATAAGTTATGTCTGCATGTTGGAAGCTCCATAATATATTATCAGTATAGACTTTGACTATAGTAGCCATTGATATCAGAATATTTTTCATTTTCTTATGAGGATTCAATCAGAGGCTCTCCCTCAGGAGGACACAGTAAGATGCAGGCAACTATACGTCTAAGATTATGATCTTAGGATATAATGATCACTCAATCGGACTGCATCATTCATATGTAAAACCTCTTGCATAATCAGTGTTTACACGCGATTACGATATTATCCAATCACGAAGCGATATTGCGCAACGAGAGATGATTCAATCGGTACGGCACGTATAACTGCAGACAATTTGACGGCGCCCAAGCACGTTACTCCGAAGCCCAAAGCTAATCGTTTTTTTATGTTTCACGGTTCGTCAATTTTCCTCCTAATGCTGCAAAATAATGTATCTGACCGCACTCGAAATTGATTAGTTTAATTGATTAGTTTCGTTTCAATTTCGTATTGGCACAACATACTGTAGAAGGAATTACGTCACGCCGCTGGTAGATAACTTCCGTACATGGTCCGACATGACATTAATCGTCGTTTGTCTCGACACCAAGCACCATCCATAAAACAATATGGCAGGGATGGGCCGAGGATATAATTGCAGAAGATAAATCCCAAGTAGGGACATACTTTGGATTGGCAAAAGTTTCACTCGCGAGGAAAAATTGTCGACGCAGTCGTCGTCGTCGTCGTCGTCGTCGTCGTCGTCGTCGTCGTCGTCGTAACGCGTATTCGACCTCACGTAGCAACAATAACGTATTTCGCCCGCCTATTACTATCGCCCTGCGTTCGCCAGGCAAAAAGGCCGTTATTCGCCCGGCCACGAAGTAATCTGCCGAGCTTCCGAAACAGATAGAGACGAGAAAGGAAAAAAAAACAACACGAAACCAATATTTCGTCCCTGCGAGACCTCATTCTAAAATGAGACTGAGAGTGCAGAACTATACTGTGATAAGTATAAATTGTTACCGCAAAATGTTTATTTGATACACATTTTTTTAAATTTCTGTGCAGAACACTCAACGTATGCAGTTATAAGCGGTGAGAATTTTATTTTGCGAGTTCTTGAGACATTTTTACGTGAAAAGTCCACTGAAAAATTCACCTGCAGGTCGGCCTCGCCCACAGCCGGTGCAGGAGCATAGTATTGAGCGCTTTTTCATCGTTTTTTCTTTATCCTCCTCTACGCTTTGGTCTTTCTCTTACCGTCCTCGTCCTCCATCCTTCATTCAACGCTATTTTTTCCATTCTCTTTCTTTCCTTTCTCTCCGATTTCTCCATCTCGTTGGACCGTCGAGAGCGGCGCGAGCCTTTCCACAGGCAAACGCATACTCAGAGCAGAGCAGAAAAGAGAGAGAGAGAGAGAGAGAGAGCAAAGGGTCCTATTCCAGTAGCAAAAGCCCGGTAATACCACCAGCAGGACCGGAAGCTCTGCGCAGGATCGTCCACCGCAATCCGGTCGATTCGGAAACCGTGGCAGTGCAGAAAGAGAGAGATAGCGATATATTCTGGCGGGCGTTAAACCTGTTATGCAGAGGCTGCTTACAGGGCTTTTCCAACGGCGGTTTTCCGGCATGGAAATTACATCGAGAAAGTCCAGCAGCGCCCATTCTCTTCTGGTTTTTTTTTCCAACTTTAAATTCGGATCAAGGGATTCCTGTGGTGGAAAACTCGCGTCAAGAATGCTTTCTCTATCTTTCTCTCTCTCTCTCTCGCCGATACGTTGATCTGTGGATGCACGGTGCCTACACTGAAAACCGGAATCACACGTAGCCGGTGAAGATGGATCGAGAAAAATAGAGATTTTCGTGTTTTCTCGACGTAGACCAGGCGCCGAAAGGAAAACGAAAAAGAGTATACTTTGAAATCGGACGAATAAACGCGAGCAACAGAGAAAGAGCCAAGTGAGCTTTGGGAGGTAAAAAAGATGAAAAAGTATTATATAGGAGAGTGAAGAAGAGAGGG
Organism: Cylloceria caligata; assembly: GCA_963942595.1. Taxonomy (NCBI): domain Eukaryota; kingdom Metazoa; phylum Arthropoda; class Insecta; order Hymenoptera; family Ichneumonidae; genus Cylloceria; species Cylloceria caligata. Next base: position 17,075,353 of record OZ012704.1, read on the forward strand.
TCACGTGAGATTCGAAGGCTGCGCTATGCTGGTGCTTGGGAATCGGGTCGAATCCATAAATCGCCAGGGTATTGCGAGCGATCCCACTGCGTTCTCCTTCGTTTTTCTTCCACGTCCTTCTCCGTCATCTTCTTCTTATGCCACGTTCTGCGTACTCTTGTCTCTCTCCTTTGCTCTTACCGAACGTCCTAGTATAGATACGCCGAGCGGCTCGTTCTTCGGTTGCTGCTGCTGCTGCTGCTGCCGGTTCTGGTACAGTGGGTTGAGGTAGGAACTTTGAAGACCTTAATCATATGGCCCTTCTAGCGCCGGCCATAAATATCTTCGATGCAAGCTCAGGTTGGCCAGTATCCAACTTCGTTTAACCCCCGCTTAGACATCTTGGACGGGGTCCGCCGTTCCGTTCCGCATTTAGCGAATACTTCCTCTTGCCCCTCCCCTCTCATCTCCCTTTCGATTTCTCTATTTTTCTCGCTATACACCGAACAGCGCTTCTCCTTTTCGTAGGATCAGCGGCTTTTTGGGGGAGATGAGGGCATCCTAATTATTACAGATTCCACGACCAGCCTATCACAAATATATGTTAACAAAACCTCTTCTTTCTTCGTCTTTTGTTTCGGCTAACTTTTACATTACCACATTCGAGATAGAGTTAAATATACTCGGCTTAACCGACGCGGGCCAGAAAACTCGAGGTTGCATCCTGCACGGACGGAAGATTACGTAGGGGCTTAGGACCGATTTAAAACGTGAGCAGGAGAACCGTCGATTGTGCGGTGGTGGTAGCGCGTATACTCAAAGAAAATAGAACAAAACGACCGAGAGAAGAAGAAAAAGAAGGCAAAGAAGAAGGTAGAGAAGGAGAAAAAATCCACCGGCACACCCGTAATCGACCTTTTACTTTTTTTCGTCTGCCTTCTACCTTTCTCTCTGGCTTATTCTTCTTCCTCTTCGTCTCGCGGTATATGCAAATTCTCTCTACTATTACGCCGAAGAATAGAACAAGATGGGATAGAATGGAAGGTTGCTCGGGCTTCTTCCTTAACTCATCCATTCTTTCCAGACTTATTCTTTGACTACGCGCTCGGCTCGCTTCAGTTATTAATGTATCTATCCGAAGAAGAACCTCTCCAAACTTTCGTCTTTACCAATATGGCAAAACTTTTTTTCTTCTCTTCCCGTGCAGATGCTTAAACACGTTTTATAATCAAACTAGCACGAACGCGAACGATACGCGAGAGCTCGTCACATCCTTTTCTTTATTGTGTATTGCGTGATGATGTGTTTGTTTAGTTAGATTATTCATGTACAATCTGACGTGTATGCATAATAAACTCCGAGCACGACAGTGAAAGCCATTCAGAACGACGAGTAAGTGATTATATTTATATATCTTACTCGGAGATTTCGTGACATCTATTTATTAGAACGAGACAACGATGGATGAGAATTTTCCTTCATCGACGATTGTTACGTTGACAAGATACGCGATTTTACGAGGTTTCGGTACACGATGGTTGGTTTAATGTCTCAGACGCATTCGAGTTCGCGTACAGCGAAAAAACCTCGGCTCTTCGCCGTAAAGCTCTGCTTTATGCTATAAAAACTCTTGAGAAATGCTACTGCAACGCTGTTTTACGTTGTATATTCCGGAGATATTTCCGGGTAGAACGACGGACGATGAAAGAGGAAGAAACCCGTGGGACACGTTGCCGCCTTTTCTGCGTATATATAGTTTATATTTTGCTATAGCGCCTTCTTTCACAATACCTTCTGTACCTTTAAAACTTGTCTCAAAAATGTTCGTTTTCCTGACTCACTCGAAAAGCGACGCTTCATGCATTTTTGAACATCGTGAGTGGTGTATAGTCGCACGGCTCCCGGATATTTCTGTACGCATATAGCTATTCTTTACGTACTTCGTGTCCAAAGTACCTACACTTCGTCGTACGCTATACGACACCTACTTTCACTTTTCATCTCTCTGCCATAGCTTTGCATCTTTCTTTTATCGTATATTCTGTTTTTCGTTCCGTTATTTCTAAGAAAATTGACGTGCTCGCAGCAGCATCTAACTTTTCCTTTATCCTCGAGCGATTTTCTCGCTCGTCTCTCGTGTTCGTGACACTACGACGTTTAAATGACGCAAGAGTAGCAGATGTTTAGAATGCTACGACACTAGAATCCCGACGGACGAGAGTACAAAAGACATTTTCAAAAGTCAGAACTGTCCCTCGTTGATCTAATGGTTGCAATGCAAATTCCACGAACGCGCCCTTGCTTCTCTATAACTATACGTAGTTGATACGATGTACATGTATTGTATTTATCCTATGGGATAGACCGACGTCTGACTAACAGGAAAACTCTGTCCGTATCTACTAGCGCTATACATGGCTCAGATACTCATTTCCAGATCGCAACGCGTCGCAGCAGAGCGTTTCTCTCCGTTTGCCCAACTACCGATTGTGACTCGTTCTTTTCTATTATTCTGGCTAATGGTTTCGTGCTAATAGTGGTTGTTTCAAACAGCATTTCAACTCCCGGCACTAACCGTTTATTTTCTGAACAGGTGTGAGACAGAGTTGCTTTTTCGTTTTTGGTTTAAAATTACGACATAGAAAATAACACGAAGGCTTACATTTGACTCTCTGTAATATAATATATTTTTCATTGCGTAATTCCTGTTCAATTCAAAATATATTGATTAATAATGAAAAAAATTATCGTACTTTTACTTGGCGAAATATTATACAAATCTTACAAATTAATGGCAATTTGTTGTAATATTGAAAGAAAAATAATTCTTTATTAGAGTGAGCATTTTTGAAGAGCACGTATATAATATCGTTGGTCCCTCTAAAAATGTTTGTCGAGTGCCCCTGGCAGTCTATAACCAGAATTGATTGCTCGAACTCAACCATTAATCTTTCAATAGTGTATCTCGTTGAATTGATGTGATCGCGATGAATCAGCGCAACATCCCCGCTTCTCGTAGGCTTCTCTCCTGATCGAAGGACATACCCAAGAGCAGAAACGCAGTAGGATCAGGCTGTGTACGATACACTGCACGTCGTCAATATTCGTGGGTTGTCTCGATTGAAAAAGACCGCGGAGAGTTTAGGTGACGTAATTTTACCTCGGGACTTCCTATAGGCGATCACGTGCGTCCTCCACTTTTCGAGAGCTTGGACTAGTCACGGTCAAGGCCATCGTGAAAAGGATCCCTTGTACCGTTTGGCCAACAAGGGTTTCGGAGTATAGCGTGCCGAATGGTGGGAGAAAGAGAACGGATCTCCCGGTGATGCCTGGAACGAAAGACCGAGCAGACCAAGACGAGACGACGATGTGAAACACGAGACGATGCGAAGACTCGAGGGGAACGCAGGGACGAAGGAGTTGTTGCAGAAGACGAGAGAAAAAGAAAAAAAAATAAATGGAGAACTAAGCCAGACATGCCCTTACCGAAGGCCGAGTTGGCCGCTAGCCTCGAATATGAATTCTTTTAAATCATTTTTTTGTTTTTAACTACCACTTCCACCTTTGTACGACTCACTGGAAGATATTTATTTTAAATGATGCGTTTTTTGTGACCACTCAGTCACCTTCGCTATTATTTATTCTATTTTGTTATTGATATATTGTCAAATCTCACTGGCATGTAATTATTATTATTATTAATATTATTAATATTATATATATAGGACGCGTGAAATTTAAAAAAAGAATAGAACGATGCAATGTGAAAAAAAATTGTGACACGGCTATGGCCCGTTCATGAATGTTGGATATCTTCCGATGTGAATAAAAATGCAAGTCATGTGAGATCGCATAGAGGGACACACAACTCGAAAACATTTGACCATACGACGTGTTACGTATGTTCGTGCGTGAAAAATATCTATCTAGCGACTCGACACTTGCCTCTTCATGACGAGTCAATCTAATGTGAAAATAACGACGACCATTTAAGCAAGTTAAAAGGTGCATTGGTGTCAATAATCATTTGAGAGAAAGAGGAAGAGAGAGAGAGAAAGAGAAATGCGAAACGAGCTTCCAAAGAATACAATGTGGCTTCCGACCTCTTCATCTAAGGAATCGTCTCCTACCTCTATAACCACGTAGACTTTACGCTTTGCGGTGTACGAGGTCGTAACTCGCGGGGAATCGATCGTCGTATTATATTTACGGAACGTACGTGCGACCGATGTAGTGCAGCGTACAATGCAGAACTGCGTGTAAGAAAAATCTATACTACCCACATGTAGAGTATTAATTACCGCATGATTTCAGCGAATCCTTTATATACCTGGACTAGGAAATCTTCTCTGCTGATAAAAAAAAACAGCTATCGTTTCGATGATTAAAAAATAAAATAATACATTATTATTTATCAACTTTTGAAAGTCTGGCACTACGAACATTTTTTATCAAACTTTAAGGAAAGTAGCTTTAGTTCGTTCTTTTTCTCTAAGTTTTGTATCGTAATTTCGAATTCTCCTTATCTGCTCACTGGTCTCTCTCGTCCTCTCCGACCGCGTGACTCACCGATGTCATGTCACATCTACACAACTACAGCTCTAGTGTGCCACCGAGCGGAGACTGAATAGGAGTACAGAACGAGTTGAAATAAAGAGAAGAAAAGAGCGAAAGACCGTAAAGAGAGAGGGTTTAACAGTGGAATGAAGTCTCGCTCTTGATTAACCCTCGGTCGTCGGCTTGTTTAATCAATGCAATGCGCGCCCTGGCGTATTCCGCGCTCAGAAGAACGAATGAGAAAAAAAACTAGGAATGAATAAAAAAAGAAACGTGGCAGCACAGAGAGAAGAAGATAGATAGAGAACAGAGGTGAAATTGGCGAGTGGGCGAAGAAAAAAGTAACCTCGAAGAGCGAGCGCGAAATTCTGGGGAGAAAAGAAAGGGTGACGGTGGAGAACGGGCACCGCGGAGATGAGACAGAGGGATAGTGTAAGTGAGGTCTCGCATCCATTGTGCACGCTTTCGAAGCTTTCTTTCGAGCACACTCGTGCATCGGGGGTGTGCGGGCGTTCGCGCCCTCCAAACGCTCGACAGGGTGACAATGCATCGTACGAGGGTCGAGCAAACATGCATACATACGCATCGTATACGTACGGCTATAGGTACTCTTATACCGCGCGCCCCTGGCTACATCTCGCTCTGTGACGATTAGAAAGGGAGGCTCAGTGAGTATAAGGACTCGAGGCGCTGTAGGATCGAGATCCTGCAGTGCACTTACGTTTTCCATCCCGTCTCGTCATCGTTAGCCCTCAACCGAATGCGCGCGGTACCGCTATTACGGTATAACATCATATTTTCGACCCTACCTCATTGTCGACTCTCGAGCATACACTCCAATGAGAAATACGTTATTTCATTGTTACATATTTGCAGAATAAAATGTGTGTGTTATCTTTAAAGAGGTTAGACGTGCAGCGTATATTATGCTGTACATTGTACAATATAGGCACACTATGCACCAGACGCTGTAGTTACTTCGTGTCAGACACGCACATAGATAGATAATAGGCATACAACGTGCGTGGGTATTCGTAAATTTTTAGGATTACATAGAGATGTAGCATAGACTATATGCTCTGCATACACGTATTATAGGTAGATATATATAGGTGCGCACGGAAAGCGGCGAGTCACACAGGCTAGTGTTAAAACAGAGGGAAGCTTGCTTCGAGGAGACGCGGAACGGTGTGAGAGGGGTTACAAATGAGCGCGCCTGCGCCATTGCGTCGATCGGTGCAGCGAGCTCCGTGCATCGCGCTGCTGCTGCTGCTGCTGCTGCTGCAGCTGTAAGTCTAAGTTGCACAGGGACAGCTGACGAGCGCCTAGCAACAGGCGTCAGGGGTTGCCAACCCCTCTTGTAGGCTTCCCACGCATTTTCGCCCGTAGGTCCTATTACAGCATATGCGAATGACTACCAACAGCGGACTTGTGTAATCGCGTGTCGAACATTATTCTAAGATCTCCGATCTCTTTTGGATCTTCAACGTTCAACCTCCACCTCCACCTCCCTTATTTCTATTTTCAATTACGATCGCCACTGATATTCTTGCTAAATTTATACTCCGAGCGTGCACTGACGTACGCGTTAATCCCAATTTTGTTGCGGCTTCCGGAACGAGGTTGAAAGTACGAGCAATTTCCAAATAAATAATAAAAAATTATTTATTAGAAGATAAATATAAGGAAATTTTGAACTTATTTATAATTGACGAAAACAAATGTAAATTAACAAATTACATTTATTGAATAAACACTTGTCCGGTTTGACAAACTGCATGTGAATAGCGTGTTAGCTCGTTGTAGTGAGCACAATTTCGCAAAATTCTTTTCGTAATTTATCATCTTTGCTCGCGCCAATGTTGAAGACGGACGACTAATATTCTCAAATATTCACGAAGCAGCTGCGCAGAGGAGCAACAGCCCCGATACGCTCGGTACTTGTGACTGGCAGGTGGAAATCTCGCGTGATTTCTCGTCCGACTATCCGCCCGCCAGTTTAACGTAATACGAGGTACATTTCAGCAGGCATAGTCAGAGGCAACCGTCGAGATTCATCGGAAAATTAGTGCTGCTCGTTATGAGAGACGGTGATAGTGCTTCTCCCTATACCGACGGTAGAAACACTATTTCCGCAACGGTAGAGACGGAGAGAGTCTCGAGAGTCGTGTCACGCACGTACACACAAATTACACGAGAATCGCACGCATCGCAGTCGTAGAATCGTGAGCGCTCCAAACCTCAATTTAAGGACTGTGTGTAGGTATATCTTTAATGGATATACCATTATCATTCTATCATAAATGTTATACGGTGCGTACCAGTTTCTAGGATTCGAGTGCACGATACCGTGTCTGATGATTCATCCTGCGTCCAGAATAGAAATGAATTCGAGGAAATTCATTGTTTTACAGTTATTTCAATTGAAAATTCATTGTACAACGAGTTATCACAATACGAGCTTATCTTACGATAGCACGACTGGCGATTCGTCCTCAAAATCGATTTCGTGCGTGATTACCGTCATAAATGAGGGAGAAAGAAAGCGGCGTAGTAAAATCGAGTGCAATACTGGTGAATACCCACAGCACAGAGTCGTTAATACTTTGAATAACACGATTTCATACATGTATAGAGAGAGAGAGAGAGAGAGAGAGAGAAAGAAATTGAATTGTAAATATACGTGCTGTAATAGCGTTAAAAAAAATTACAGTCCTACAGATATCTCGGTTTAAGGAGGAAGCAAGATATTTCAACTTATTTCGCTAACTGCATTGACTCTTAATTTTTATTTTTAAATTGTAAACAGTGGACATTGCCACGGCATTTACAATTTTTAGATCCACGTACGTATATTACGTCGTCAAATAATTGATAATAAGGCTAGAAAATCATTTATATCAATTATTCTTCAAGCTATAATAGGAAAAAAGAAATCATTTTGCACTGGCGGAAGTCGCAGTTTAATGGGGGGGGGGGGGGGGATTCCTAGTCGAGCTCGCATGCTCCTGAGTGGAGCTAAGAGGGAATAAAATTCGCGGAAAGCAATTTCAAAGTCGCGAAGCGTACATCAGTGTATATTTACTCAAATTCCCGAGGCTACTCGTTGTGACTTTAAGTTCCCCTGCCGCGTGTGAATATTCACGTCGTTACACTTCAAGTGTACATGGAACAATGGGTCACAGTGTAGTCGTCGCTGGTTGAAGCGACAGGATCTGTAGAGAGGAAACAGCGAGATGACGAGAGGAACGAAGCAACCGGTACACAGACTGTCCCGACGGCGTCTCATTCGCGTTACGAACGAAACGAGATGACAGAAAACGCATCAGGCTGTGCGCTCTGTGCCCTCGGGTGATCTCCTTTTCGTTCTCGTCAGTTTCGTCATATATTCTGTACGCCAGTCTGCTTCTCTATATCGATGCGCAGACAGAACGAAGTGCGGACTCGCTGTTACAAAATATACTGGTCAAATTTATAATTGATTTTGACATTTTATTATCTCTGTATGACAGGATTGAAAAGGTACATGGATAGCTAGACAAATACACCGCAAATGTGTTTCATATGTTTCAATCGATCGTCCTCGACTGAAGCGTGTATTTAACATAAATCGATCGAGCTCGGTAGCCAGTGTAATACTTTCCAGTCGATACATTGTAGGCCATTGTAGCCTGATCCCGGTCTGACCAACACCGCCTGTTACTACTAGCGTGGGATTACCGCTGGAGGGACGGGAGTGGATCGCGAGCCAGTCGACCTATCGGAATTAACTATCACCGTCTGTTACACGATAATTTGAATATTTAGGCGAATCTTGGTTGGCCACGACTCCAGTTTGAGTCCAGTATGCCGACGATGTAGGCCCTTTTGGTATCTCTTGGGAAATTGTGGCTTTCGACTCAGCGTAGTCGACGAACAGGGCGCACGTCCGGATCCGATATGTACATCGGTCAATTGGACTTTTCGACAGTGCTGCTGTTTCCGTACGCTCGACTTCTCGTCGGATCGATAGCTTCTCAGCAGCAGCTGCAGCAGCAACGGCGGCAAAAGCAGAGCATCGCCAGAAGTGCATGCTTTATATAGATATGTAGATTACCGCGAGGCCGTATAGCGACGTACACGCGGTTCTCGTAGACGCGGTCAACCTCGTTTCCACGATAAGGATAATACCGAGTTTCCTCCACCTCCCACACGTCGTATAATAGTACACGTGTATGTACTATAGATCGTGTGGTGCGCTCGTAATTCCCCGGGAAAACTATACGCACTCGGGTGGCCCTTATCTCTGCTTCGCTGTGAGAAAAAGAGAGTCGTGGGGTGAGGGGGAACGAGCGAAGACCCGATAAACTTGAGCACCTCCGAGTACGAAGACTCCATCGTTGGGAGAGGGGGGGGGGTCGATATAGTCGTCTAGTCGTCGGAGACTTCTCGCTCGATAATATTATTATTTTTTCCTTCCTTGCAAAAGATAAAAGTAAATATTGTCGTCTATACTATCACAGTAATGAAAAATTTTCGCCACGAGAGATTTGTGAGAATCTAGTGTACTCGCGTTATCTCGGGGATAAAAGTGCACTTGGCGTGCAATACATGTGCGATAGAGAAAGAGAGGGCGAGAGAGGGAGAGGGAGAGAGAGAGAGGGAGGGTGAGGCTTTACGACGTTCTTGAAAATTGCTATCGTCCTCTTGCTATATGCACTATTATATCCCGCGTGCCCGTAACTTTATAATTCGTTTAATTTGATAATCTGCTTCTTCTGCGTATACCCCTCTCGCCTCTCTTTACATTCTTTTTATACTGTACAATCTCACTTTGTAAAGCTCAAGACCTTTTCGTGTTTCGCTACGCTTCGCCGTTCAGATTTTTTGCTATTAATTTTGTTGTTTTTTTTTCTCTCGTGCGCCTTAACCCTACACCGACCCTCTCCAGCGGAGCTCCCTTCGACTCAAACATTTTATGTGGGCTTTTAAAAAAATACAGTTTTACGATCACCTCTGCCACCATAAAACAAAAGAACCTAAAGAAAAAACTATTTAGATGAAGCCAATGCGGTCTTTTGCCACGTGTGCGGAGCACCTCTTTTCTACAGTCGTTCTCGATTCTGTCTTTTTCCTTCCTCTTGCCTCTCAACCGCGATGTTTTCTCTTTTGCCCTCTTTTTCCCACCTTTCGATCTCTCTGACTCGTTTTTTCCTTTACTACTCACCAACCGGTATTTACCCACGCTGGTTCAACCCATTTTTGAGATCGATACAGTCGGAGGTTATTTCTAAAAGTGTATAGGGCACTGTGTATCACCGGTATATATGGCCACACAGTGTAGTACAGGTGAATAGATCACGCAGTTAGTTTTACGCGTTTTACCTCGTCGTGTCATTATTCGTCTGGCATTTCCATCAGCAGTCGTGTTACCTCACCCGAGTGTATGTGTGCGAGTAGAGAGAGAGAGAGAGAGAGAGAGAGAGAGAGAGAGAGAGAGAGAGAGAGAGAGAGAGAGAGAGAGAGAGAGAGAGAGAGAGAGGAATAGTGCGCGCAAGTCGAGTGGAGACGCTCGCTCAATTCTTAAGTGCGTATAAATCTTAGCTCGCACCAGCGTAATTCGTGCGAAATTAATGCTCGCGAGCCCGAAGTTTCAGGGTGTGTACTACTCTTGCGAACGCTCCGCTTGCCGAAATGTTCTCCGCCTCTTCGCGAGTCGAGCCTCCAGGGCACTTCGTCTCACCGGTAGCGCGATGCTTCTTCAGTTTCGAGAGATAAATTCGGTATACCTTGGACAGACAGAGCGATGCTGCTGATGCTGCAGCGACGCAACTTTAATTCTCGTTCTTATTCCAGACAGCCACTGTCCTACGGTACATCGTTCATCCAGCAGTTAAGCTATACTGCTCGGCACATTTCGTCTTTCCCTTCTCTCTGAAAAATTCAATGAAATCAAATGAAAATGATAAAGCTCCGAGACGTATACTCTACATAACATGCTATTGCTCTCGTAGCTGCTCTTATACCACACATAGGATATGGTGAAAGAACGAAAACACGGAATTTATCGTGAAACTGGTTTATGGTCTTTTATATAGCATATACTGAGCAGTCGCTACTCCGCTGTCTCTCCTGGCAGGTATTGGTGAATGATTTCTGGTCTAGACTGTAGTCAGCAGCAGGACAACCTGGCGCATTAGTCTTTCACTGCTTGGTAGTACTGACGCCGGTATATAGCACTATAATAGTGGCCAGTAGAACGAGAGGATTGGTCAGCCAGTCGTTCGGCAAATGTTCCACGCGAACAGTAAACGTCGAACGGTGCATAATAACGATAAACCCACAGATGCGTTCCGCTCTCACCAACGAAAAAACGTAAATATACTCGCAAGCGGACACCACACTCGTATACACCAGAGTCGTACACAAAGAAAGGTATGAAAATCCGTGTATTCGCAACCGTCGTCGATGCATTGCGGAAGTTCGCTCTTGCTCGCATCCTTTTAGCCTTGCGCTCTGTTGCCGACCAACTTAAACAGTAAACGGTAAAATCGCGAATGCTAGACTGAGCTTCTCATTCCCCCTAACGCCTCTCATGTAATGTTTTCGGATCTAAAAGCCACGAGGCACAGAAAAATTGAATGATTCAATAAAAAATTATTGAAAACTTCTTTCAACATTTTTATTAAATCCCTTGAGCGTCGATATACCGATATTGCTGCGCATATATGTCAATATACGCGTCAGTGACGCTTAAAGGGTTAACGTGTAAATAATTTTTATTACGACAAAGATTATCGAGTCACATTCTCATGAACGATTGTTCAATTTATTAGTCAAGGACATTATAAAAAAATCGAAGTTTACTTTCGGCATTTATAGTTTTTTGAACAGTGAGATTAAGTTTTGATTTTTTTTTACCATAATTTAACTTTAAAAGAACCACAAGCACGGAAAATGTAAAATTTTATTTTTATTATGATAAAAATGGAAAATAAAATGAAAGTTTGATATATTTTCCAAGTGTTATTTCAGAGCCCTATTATTATATTACACAACGTATAATTGACGGACGTCACGCGGACTCGTACTACTACGATCGTTCGCTCTTCGATAGTTTTGATGTTTCCGTTTCCGAGGGCGTTTCCGTAAATGACAATGACTACGGTGGGTCGTGTATGAAAGATGAAAAGTGCACGCCGATGGCAAAACTAGGTAGATAGGAGGTATACTGGATGTCTACGCAGCTTCGGTAGTTTGAACCCCGAGAGCAATTCGGTTTGCGCTGCGCTGCAGCAGCAGCAGCCCCCGTTGGCGCACAGAGATTCAGCCTGATAAATGGCGCCCCCGGTCATCGCTCGTTCGCTCCGTTCCGTTTGACTGTTCCATCGTGAGATTAACGGCCCGCGTCTTCATCTTTCACCAAGATTTATCGTTCCAGAGCATGAGTGCAGCAGCTCTCGTTCTCTCTCTCTGTCTCTCTCTCCCTCTCTCTCTCTCTCTCTCTCTGTCTAGAGACGTTGAGACGTGTGTCAAATGTGCTCCGTCTTTGAGCCAATTTTTTGTGAAATATAAGTCTATAATAAGGATAAGACTATTACGAAATGTGCGGTTTTGTGTAATGAGCATTTAGAACGATAGATGATTCTGATAGCTATCGAGATCGTGGTATTGCGAACAATTTTAGATATTAAAGTTCGTGTGAAAGTGGTGACGGCGACGATTCGCGCTGCCACGGTGACACGACAATAGCGCATACCACGGCATTTGTGCGAACACGGACGAAATGGATAGCACGACTGAGTACGATGAATATCGTTGTTCAGCGTGCAAAAAAGCTATAAAAAGTCAGGTAGTGCGATGCAAGACGTGCCCGAAACTGTTTTATCATCCGGGATGTGTGTGTAAACATAAGGTGTACGATAAAAACAGAGAACTAGTGCCATGTAACGGTCCATTCGATAAATTCGTAGTTGACGAAAGCCAAAAGACGTTGACACCTGGTGCAGGTAACAGCAGAGATCGATCGGGTTCGACTGGATCATTTACTGGAAGCAGAGGTATTAGCATGACGGCAAATATCGAAGGAAAAATAGACTGGTTGGTGAAAAATGTGAAAGAAATAAAGGACGAAGTCGCATGCAAGAATGAAGTTAGGGTGATAATTAAGGAAATCGTACAAGAAGAATTGAAGGGCATGAAGATCGAAATGGAAGAAATAAAAAAGATGATACAAGGAGGAGTTCTAGGTACAACAAGGGAAGTAAAAAGAACCTATAGTGGAGCAGTCAAAGAAAAGAAAAAGGAGACGGTTATAGTTATTAAGCCTAACGAACAACAAGAAAGTGAGGCCACGAAAAAGAAGATCAAAGAAAAGATAGACATAAAAAACATGGCTGTGGGAGTAACAAGGTTAAAGAAAGGCAGTAATGGAACTGTGATTTTGGGCTGTGAAACGACTGAAGAAATACAAAAGCTAAAGACCATAGTACAAGAGAAAATGGGCGAGGGATTTAAAGTTATGGAAACAAAGCAACAAAAACCAAAAATTAAGATCGTTAACATGGAAGTGGACGAACTAGAGCTGGCGGATGATGAGCTGGTTGAAACAATAAAGAAACAGAATGCAATGGAAGAAAAGGAAGGAAGGGAGATGGAAATTGTTAAAAGAATAAACAAAGAAGAGAGACACGAAGGATCAGTAATAATGATAGTGGATGAAGGAACCCACCAAGAGATACTGAACAAAGGTAAGATCAGCGTGGGTTGGAGAAAATGTCCGGTTTACAACCACGTCAATGTGAAGCGATGCTATGAATGTTGGGGCTACTATCATATAGCCAAGAACTGCACAAGAGAGGAAACATGCCATAAATGTGCGGGAAATCACGAAACGAGTAAATGTACAGCGACGAAAAACAAGTGCATAAACTGCATGTTTAAAATCCAAGCATACAACTTAGAGATAAACATGGAACATGATGCATTAGATCGGGAATGCCCAACGTACAAAAGAGCAATCCAAGAAGAGAAGAGGAGAGCAGGATGGGACGATTAGCAATTACTGAAGGAGGAAATGCTATGGTATACAAATGCACAAAGTCTGATAGCACATAAGGATGAAATACGATACCAAATAGTGGATAAAATGAAACCTGCATTCATAGCGTTATCAGAGACCAGAGTGACAGCTGAAATTGGTGACAGAGAAGTGTATATGCCGGGCTATAATGCAGTCAGATGTGATACGGAGAATAGAAATACAGGTGGTGCAATCTTATACATAAGAGATGATATTAAATATGATATGATACCAATAAATAAAATAGAATCAAACTGCTGGTGTGCTGGAATAGAGGTCAAGGACGAACATTATAAAGGAGTGATAGTAATTGTGTATCATTCGCTAAGTGCGTCGGATGCTGAATTTATAAGACACATAGAAAACATAACTGAGGAACTAACAATAAAAGGAGACTGTTTGATAATAGGTGATTTTAATATAGATGTCACGGTAGAAACGTTCTACAAAAAGAGGTTGATAACAGGAATGCTGAGTCTAGGAATGAAGCAATACGTTAATAAACCAACAAGAATAACGCAAGACAGTCGAACTACTATCGATTTATTATTTGCTAATAGGTGTGCACAAGTGCAGGTGGAACATGAGCCAAAGATAACGGATCATGCATGGATAAAAGTCATATTAGGTAACAGGAAGGAAAGGAATGAGTATAGAGAATATAAAACAAGAAACTATAGTAAAATTTATGTGAAGGAATTTACACGGATGTTAAGCATTACCACAAGACAAGTTCAAGAGGTAGAAGTAAGCTAAAGAGCAAGGATGCTCGTTGATAACATAGTGGGTGCTCTAGATAGGTTCGTACCCAGAAATATAGTGAAGATTCCAAGCGTATGGGAAGGAAAAAAATGGTATTCAGAAGACATAATAGTAGCTGCAAGAAGAAGAGATAAGGCATACGGAGTAGCAATTACTACTGGTTTGGAGGAGCATTGGCAGCAATTTAAAGTAGAAAAGAATGCGGTAGTTAAATTAATAACAGAAAAGAAGAAGGAATATTATGAAAAGATGATAGACGATAATAAGAAGGATCCGACAAAAATGTGGAAAACGTTAAAAGAAGTAATTAAAGGAGAATCAATGGGTACTAGAGAAGTAGAGAATATAGATTTTGAGATATTGAAAGACATGATGGGAGGTAGTATAGCTGATAAATTTAATGTGTTCTATGTGCAAAGTGTAAAGAATATAGTTAATTCAATACAAAGGGATACGTCTGGAAGTCCAAACCGAAGAAGAATTATAACAGGGATAAGGATGAACAATAAAAGTATAATGGAAAACTTCAATCATATTGAAATAAAGGATCTGGAGAAGATAGTGATGGGACTCCCGAAAAAGAAGGGAACGGAAGAAGGAATATCAAGTGATATACTAAAAATGGCATTCAGTGCAATAAAAGAGGAATTTGTGGAAATAATAAATGGATCCCTACGGGAGGGATGTTGCCCGGACAGCTGGAAAACTTCTACAATTATACCGATCCCAAAAATAAACAAAGCCATAAAAGCAAGTCATTACAGACCAATTAACATGTTGCCATTATACGAAAAAGTGCTCGAATTAGTAGTAAAAAATCAAATTGAAAAATATTTAGAAACCAATGACATCATAACGGAACATCAGTCAGGATTTAGAAAGCAATATTCGTGTGAAACGGCGATTCAAACTGTTGTAGATGAATGGAAAGTGTACATTAGTGAAGGAAAAATGGTAGGAGTAATATTCATGGATTTAAAAAGAGCGTTTGAGACAATCGACAGGGATATATTATTAGACAAATTATACCAATATGGAATTAGAGACAGGGTATTAGAGTGGTTCAGAACGTACTTAAGAAATAGAACACAGCAAGTTCGATTCAATGATAAATGGTCTGAAGTTATTCCCAACGAATATGGGGTACCGCAGGGGTCAGTACTAGGGCCGTTGCTGTTTATTATATATATAAATGATATAGTTAATTTGTGTCCAGAGGAATGTGCAATAAAAATGTTTGCTGATGACACAGTGATATATGTACCTGGAAAAAGCAGCGCGGAAGTGGAGAGAAAGATGAATATGTTATTGAGTATAGTAGAAAAGTGGATGGAAAGAAATAAATTAAAAATAAATGTAGAGAAAACAAAATATATAATTGTCAGCAGTGTAAGGAAAGTCGTGAGTAGGAATATTGTATTGAAGTGTTTGGATGGAACGAAACTTGAGAAAGTAGAGTCAATAAAATATTTGGGTATCATTATTGATGACAAGCTACGATTCAAAGACCACTGTGAGTATATGTTAAAAAAAATAGGAAAAAAAACGAGCTTTCTAAACAGAATGGGGAATTATGTATCTGCGTATACGCGATGTGTGATATATAAAGCAATCATAGCACCTCACTTCGAGTATTGCGCAACATTGTTAGTAGCTATGGGTGAAACAGAGTTGAAGAAATTGCAGATCGCGCAGAACAGAGCAATGAGGGTTATATTACAATGCAACCGCTATACGAAAGTAGAAGATATGCTGAGCGCGGTACAATTTATGTCCATAAGGCAAAGATTGTACTATAACGTTTGTACATTTATCTTTAAAGCCGTGAAGAATCTACTGCCAAAAGAATTTAAAAATCGGCTACAAATAGTAGGAACGAAGAGTGGTAGGGAAACAAGGCAAGCGAAAAATATAGTAATACAATTTAGAAGAACGAGAAGTGCGCAAATGAGTATGTACTATGAAGGAGTGAAAATATATAATGCATTGCCAACTGAACTGAAAGGTTGCGAAAAAGTAGAACAGTTTAAACGAATGTTAAGGGAGTATGTTGTGTCAACAGTAAAGTAAGATGTATGTAGATGTAAGAAAAATATGTAACACTGTGTATAAAATAGCTGAGAAAGCTAATAAACATCAATCAATCTCTCTCTCTCTCTCTCTCTCTCTCTCTCTCTCGTTTCTTTGAGTCCTGCCCTTGGTGTATATACTCACACGCATGATACGTATATTATATTACACATATACGCGAATATATTTGTCTTTTTTTTTGTTATTACAGTATCTCTGTAGTACCCTGACATTTCGCCTAGGTTGATAGCAGCGATGAGCAACGACGAGCATTCGCCTCTTACTATTTTCCTCATCTTGGGGGGTTGGGGAAACGGGGGCACGATCCTTGGCTCCGTGCCACTTAGTTACAGCAGATATACATCTATATAACATCGCATGAATATTATACTCGCTTGGAACCCATGCCGAGTGTCACATGCGAGAACATATACTCCAAGTGTACTTTGCTACGTGCAGCACTTACACCGCGGGAAACGATGATGTTGCGCGAACAATATTCGAAAGCTTGATATTCTCAATTGCTTTTTTCATCGTGGTATTCATTATAGACTTCGAGATTTGGATAGTTAGGTAGAACACGCGTGCATCTCAACACTGAATACATGATGATACATACTAACTAAATGCACGATAATATTTTGGGTACAGTTGATCTTGGAGATATGTCCATTGCCAACTCCCTTCTTGATTTTTATGATGTCCTTTCACACCCCTTGTAAAACTGTTCAGTGCGACCGTGCGCTTTCTATTGCATTTCGGCGCATAATGCGTGGCCAGCGGCCGCAACTAACGAGGGGGTTGCTACTACAGGCTGCTCGCAATGTCAAGGCCACTGGGGTGAAGTTTGCATTACGAGGGAGCATCACTCTCTCCTGCAAACCGGGAGCTACAAGGAAAATGGTGTGTGTGTGAGAGAGTGTGAGTGAGTGAGTGAGTGAGTGAGTGAGTGAGAGAGAGAGAGAGAGAGAGAGAGAGAGAGAGAGAGAGAGAGAGAGAGAGAGAGAGAGAGAAAGAGAGAGAGACAGAGAGAGAGACAGAGAGAGAGACAGAGAGACAGAGAGACAGAGAGACAGAGAGAAGACGCCCCGGCTGGTCCAGCATCGATCGCTCGCACAAGGGCGTGGAGTGGCGTAACACATACGGTCACATTATCTATATTTGTATAGCTGCACAAATATACCATCGTACGCAGGGGTTGTTCATCGGGCTTCGCATTGCACGCACGCATGTGTTATCAAGCGAAACGTATCCTAAGATTTTATTCGTTATGTCTGAGGTTATTAATCAATATGTTGCACGAACTTTCTCCTGTTCGTTAGCGATGGCTTGAAAAACATTATATCATTCCAGAGGCACGAGTGCCTACTCCAGACACTTTTATCTATTAATCTATCTATCGGATTTATCGATACCAGTAGATCGAATAAGTTTGAAATGTCGAGGCTCCGAATCCTCGAAAGTTCCCGCGATCTTTGCACGAAGAATAGTGTGCTGCTATAACGAATAAGAAACTCATTGAAAATCGTGACGCAATATACAATGCGAGGAGAAAAGGTTTCGTACGTGGCTGCTGTTGCTGTTATTATTGTTGATAGAGAGCTACCGCAGAACGACTATCAGGCGAGATAAAAATTCTAGTGGTTCTCTCTCCATTCTCGAATATACTAACTCATACTCGCGCTGATACTTGACTCGTGGTCTATAATATATATCAATTGAAAGGTATAAACTCGTAACTGCGGAGTCAGGCGCCGCGTAGGCAGGTGTAAATCAGCGAACACCCACGCGGATATTGTGCCGATTCCATATGCTTGACTTCTCTGTGTATACAGCTACTTGCTTCATCTTACAAAGAGCACGACTATCCCATTGTGCGTGCCCGAGAGACGTGTGAGCACCGTATGCCAATGACTTACGCAAAAACGAGTGAGAAAAAGTTTGTTGCAAAAGTCTCGTTCGTTCATACCTTTTCTCTTCTCGTTTGCAAACTTTTATTTTCAGCCTCTCTCGAGATTCAGATACACGTATGGCGTATCGTACCTAATGGCATTCCTCTTTCGTACTTTTCTGTGTATTTTTCTTTCTAGTAAACCCACAAGGGCTTTCTCGAAGGATCCCTCGCGATTTGTCAACGAAGACGCACCGATAGAGGCAAGGAATACGTTGCACGTGACGCGAAGCTGAGTTTGCAAGAATAGGAATGTGATTTAGCGAGACGGAAAGCAACGAGAAACGGTATGGAGAAAGAATGGAGCAGCGCACTCGGGAAGTAAAGAAGAATATAAAGCTGCCGATTGACATCGAATTTGTCCCTCTTCGACGATCAATCAACGAGAAGTTCGACTCGACCTCGTCTTTACCCCGCTTGTTCCGGTCATCTCGACTCGTACAACGAGCTCTTAGCAACGTCGAGACGACTTCGCGACAATGAGAGTGAAGAGCCTTAGCTCTCTTATACCGTGTAACTACCGATTTGCTCGAACAGTATTGTGATGTATTTTCGTCGTACAGCGCGATCCTGTTGCCTGTATGTGAACCCAGCAAGCGCCGAGCCCAGAACGCGTGGGCTCACTCGCACGAGACAGTACGCGTTTACGGTTCTCGCGGTGCCACGATGCTCTATAGTACAAAGACATAAATTATGATTTTCCATTGAGCAGAGTGGCGGTGCCAAGCGAGCAATAAGTGGTGGGTGAGGACCGAGCGTCGAGAGTCGTTGAGAAATATTGCAAAATGCACACGCCGGACCGGTACAACAGAGAGAAGTCCGAGAGAAGAGGCTGCGTATAGTCGAGATCGAACTCGAACGACAGACCTCTCGTATAGCGGAGCTACGCAAACTGTGCACCACTCCATAGAGATGCTGCTCGTAGTTTCTTGGCAAATTGTTTCTCGCTTAATACCGCACGGAATGGCAGATTATTATTGTATTTTTGCCACTGTATCGTCATAAATCTAGTCGGCACATTCGCTGAATCGCTTCAAATAACTTTCACTCTGCGGTCGTGAAGACTTACTTTTTTCCCTTTTCTTTTTTTTCTTGCAAAATCCCTTAAGAGATGAAACAAATGATACAAGAGCGATCGATTCGCCATTCTCTACATACTGCCAAGCTCTTTTCTTTGAATTCGTCAAACAGATTATGGCTCGAAGAGTATCGATGCTGGAGTGAGACGCACGTACAGAATATAGAGCGCTGAGGCTTTAATCGTTAAGCTGTCTGATGGTCCGAAAGCCCGGACTGGCTCAGAATTCAGCCAGGGGATATTCTGTTGAGAATGCGGCAGAGTACTCGAAGGACACTGGAGGCACAGGACTTTCCGGTGAAAACCAAAAGTGGAAACTTTCCACGGGATTAGAAGTTATTGCAGAGAATCTCAACTTTGGTCAATCCCGAGTGATGCGCTCCTCGAATCTTCGTTGTCAATTAAATCCTTTCTCTTACGGAATATCGAAAGCCCGTTTCATAGATTTACCGTAGACTGTAATACATTAACTAATGAGAAAGTTTACCACAATACGTATTGTTTTCTTCAGTTGGTAAAATGTTTACTTTGATTTTTCAGGAATCTCTGCGGTCGAGGGTCGCAATGGATTTCACAGGAAGTGTCGGCAGGATAGTAGAGGATCCAAAAGAAGCGAAGGATATTGCGGAGAGCGAGGGCATTATATGGCGAAGAAGGTGGAGACCTTTTTCCAGACCACCACCAGGTTGCGCAATGGTCAGGCTTCATGGTCTCGACGGTGGAATTCACGTTTTACAACCGTGGTTTCACAGCGGCCTCAACCGGGACATTGCCGCAGCAATCATCAAAGAGCACGGCTCGGTTGACGGGTACGTTAAGTTCTACCTTTCTTTTTTCTTTCTTAACCTCCAACCGATAAAGTTGAATGAATTTACGACGCGGTAACACACGAAATATTGTATCTACCATCGTAATTTTGGACCTCGACCAAGGTAGAAAATAAGAGCTCCAGAAATAATGGAGCACGTCCCGCGACCGCTTCGTAATCAATTAAATAAATCGGTTCAACTTTATGATTCCCTTAGCAGGGTGCGAAAGCTGATGATACAAATTGTATAAAACATTGATAATGTCTTCCATGACTATACGGACGAATATTGCTCGGGACTCTCCACATCCGAGAGTCTTCACAAGATCTGGGTAAATTCTCGTTTAAGGATTAGTGGCGAACAAAGACAGGATTAACTTCTGGCTGTTTAACAACGTTCTGGAAATATTTGTCCGTGATTACTAATGATTATATGCGAGGTCGAGTGGCGTAGCCACAAGGGTAAAAGTAGAAAGGGATGGGCCGTTTTATGCATTTCCAAGTACGTCTGGAGAATCGTGCAAAGTCATTTCCCATGGCCGAGTCTACTCTCGACCAGGCACGAACCTCCACCATCACTAAATTACTACGTTCCATCATTCTTTTTACCCACACCCTAATGGTATTGCTAAATTACAGTGGTCTGCGTTACGGTCTTTCTTACCGTGTCGGATTCTCTGCTTCGTGTGTTTGTAGTTCGAGTTTAGCCTTCGAGAGAAACAAGTACAGAGCTGGAAAGGATCCTACGGGTTGATCTTATACTTCAGTAATCCAAGACTTCGAGCCTGAGATTCTTACAAAAGATTCTTCTAAGTCCACTTTGTTCTCGCATATAAATGGCGTGGCTCTCGATTCTCTCATACCCTTTGTCTTTTTTTTTTCAACTTACCTGCTTGCAACCATCTGAAACGCTGGACTATAATCAAATTGGAAAAATCGTTAATCACTGGCTCAGGTGAATCTTAAAATCGATAATTAAGTACCATCAGATGCAGAACGTCGCTGAGATGTTTGTACTCCCCGATTCGAGAGTCGTGGTGGCAGTGACGGTGGTGGTTCGCGACGATACATAAATTAACATAATCGCGATGTCTTGATCGCGTGAAAAAGTTTATTCGTGTAGATGCTCAAGGGTGGAATAGGACGATGGAACGAATTGGCAAATTGGACTGCCACTTGCAGTGAGACTATTGAAAAATGTGCAGTATTAATGTGACGAGGGTCTCCTGTCGTTTGTATCGAATGCTCGAACGAGACTATGGAATACTGACTAAAAAAATGTCTCTTTCTTCGACTGGAAGAGGAAAAAGAAAAAGTTGGAAGGAAGTGAAGAGGCAGTCAATGTTGCGAGCTGTGCAGAAGAATAAGAAGAGGGCAGACGTGATAATGCTCAAACGTTTTTCTGCTTTGACTCAATCGGCTATTTGTCAACTGGGCAAATCACGAAGCCAGTCCGAAGGGTCTTTATTTCTTGTTATTCTTTTCCACAATACAACGCAGCGGTGAGTCGTCTTGAAGTTTCAAACGAGACTGGTTACTCGTAAAGTGACTCTCGGTTCGAAGTAATCGAGACAGACGTACAGCAAGAGGGCAGCATCTTGGATAATCGAACTGCGTACAAGAGTAAATACTTTGCAGGGTTGTTTAAATATTGTTATACAATTAGACTATCTGTTCGAAATTTGTTAAAGATAGCAAATCAACAATTTTGCGAAGAAATCAGAATTCATAATTCTTCATATTCATTGTCAATCTCAGACAAAATTAATACCAACCTTGGTTGGTATTTTACCAACTAAATTAATATCAACCTTGGTTGGTATTCATTTTGTCTGAGATTGACAATTGTGGAGAAAGTTTCACAATAATTCTCACGAATAAAGAGAAATATCTGCTTCACTGGCATTCGAATTTCAGCTCAATAATTCGAGCAGTTCTTAAGTTATCAGCGATATCCAATTTTCTGGACGTTTCAAACGTTTTTCAAGATCTTGACGTAAAAATCTTGTTTTTTTTTTTTTTTCGTTTTTAGTCACGAAAACAGAGCTTCCTTTATGAGAAAGTAAACTATAATAATGCATAATTTGGTGGACAAGAAACTATAAACAGCCAGCGTACGATTGCAATTAATTATATTATCTGCAAGCCGTCTAGAGGCCAAACGTTTTCGTGCTACACTAGCGGACTTCCAACTCTTCTCTTTTCTTATTATTTTTATTACTCGACTAGAGTCTTGTTTGAAAAGCTCGTTTGGTGTTTGATAGTTTCGACTAATTGTCGGCCCTTCGCGTAAAAAAACGGCAAAAGCGAAAATAAACAAACGCGCGTGGGTAAAACACAAGATCCTGACCATTCACTCAACGTCGGATCTTCCGAGGTCGGTCATTTTATTAGATGTACCGACCTCCTTTCTCGTCTCGTTTACGACAGTATTAATTTATATCCCGTCGCACCTTGTTTTACCTCCCTAATCATTTGCTTGCTTTAACTTGCAGCAACCCCTGTTCTTTTACAAATAACGTGTCCATAAAAGCCTGCAAAGTTTTTTACTTTGCACATTGTCTTCTCGTTATTTTCCACCTTGCACAAAGCCGTGTGGCTTAGTGCATTTTTTTAGACGTGTTTCCTACACGTTTTAAGTATTTTGAGTATCCTATCATTAAAATCTGAAAAGAACTTTCATAAAAATCCTTCCTCGTACGGGACCTTTGTACAACTTATCCGATTATTATTACTCAATGAAATGTTATTATGGCTATAAATTATGATAATTTTGCTCATGAGGAAGTACAGGTGCCGTATAATTCAATCTAATAAATGAAACTTATTTTTATTATTCCAGAGTGTTCCTCGTACGTGAGAGTAAAAGCAATCCAGGAGCCTACGTGCTGACATACAAATACAGCGAAAAGGTCTTCCACGCCCAGATACAACCCGTGAGTATTTTTCTTTCGCGTTGTTGTTATATTATAGTTATTAATTTTTAAATTTTTTTATTGAAGCATAGTTCAGTTTTCCAATTCGTAAATAACGTCACACACGATGTGACGATTCTTTTGGCCGAACGCCGCTTGTGAATTCGAGATTCTAGATCAAGGCTACCCGAACAGCTCGTTACGTACCGCGACGTTCATTCTGGCTCGACGAGATTCCTCTTCGCTTTAAAATTAGCTTTTATAATAAAATTAATATATACGAGTGAGCCGAAACTACAAACTTCTGACGATGACACTCGGTATTTTACGAGACTATCCCGCTGATACCAGATGTGAATTACAGAGAATGATTTTATTTTTCAGATATTCGACGAGCGGAGGAACTGCTGGCTCTATACGTTGGACAAGGGCGCGACAAAGTTCTACGACCTTCTTCAGTTGATCGAATTCTATCAGCTGAACTCAGGGTCACTGCCGACCAGGCTCACGCACTACGTGCAGAACGGCGTGACCGTCGCGCAACAGAGACAAGATGACGGTGGTGCGTCGCCTTCGCCACCCTTCTCGGGAAATCAAAACATGAGCCCAAAGAGCGACACTCCGAAGAGCTCGTCGGTCATTTGAGTATAGGGGTCCCAGCGGTCTGCTGGTGTCAACGTAATCGCTACCGCGATCTCCGTCAGCGTCAACAATATACACGCGGCTAACAACAACAACGTGGAATATGACGACAATGAGGACGAGGACGCTGGACATGGTGGCGTTAGATCGGCGCCGTTGGGCTGTTGGACCCGCTTCAAAGGTGGCTATGAAGAGTGGGACTCGTAGTATCGTCTTCACTCGATGTCCTTCCTCAAATCTTTCTCGTCGAGCACGTTGACACGCTGGACGAGGAGAAAGATTCGGGCCAGTCGCCTAAGTCTCTTGCAGGACTGACGGAATTGGGGGACTATCGTAGCAAATTTGATTGTAGCTGTGCCCATTGACGAGAAATGATATATGATAAAGTGTATGAAGCGCGAGGAGAATCGGGAGCGCTGATGAGTATGAGAATAAAACCAGAATTCTCGGTGATTTGTCGATGTGGCCGCAGAAGTAATAACTATGACGTGACCGGGACAACCGGATCGAGAGAGAGAGAAAGCAAGAGAAAAAGAGGAAACGACCAATGAACTTTTTAGGGCATTTCCGAGCGAATGCACGCGAAGAGAGTAAAACAGCACTAAAGCGACAGTGACTCAAAGACTTTGAAAAAAAGAGACGAGATCGAAGAATGAACAAAAGAGAGAGAGAGAAAGAAATACCATCGTGACATCTTTTTCCAGAATTCGACACTCGCCAGCAGTGATCACACCAAATAGTAAAAAAAAAAAAAAAAAAGAAGAAGAAATTTTGCGTGCTGGTGAATTTTGCAGTCTCGTAAAGCGCGTCGCCTCTTCAAAGGTTTTCAGTTGTGTATATGCTAAAGTCTAATTTGAAGAGTGAAATCAGTAAATTTGATGCTGGTAAAGAGGGTCCTGCAAGCAAGAAAAATGAAACGCAAGAAGAAACAAAACATTTATAATCTAGATGAGAAAAAAACGTGTCTTTTCCATTTTCTACGTGTCGTTTGTGCAAGTATATTATTCTCGGCGATCTCCACGCGCGATTGGAGACGCTCGAGCTTGTATGACTGAAAAAAAAAATTGCGTACATGAACGGTGTACAATTGCGATGAGAAATTGCGCGAATTGTGTCGAATTGCAAGAGTGGGAATGACCAATGCGCGAATAGTGTGGGTAGTACTATATATATATGTGTGTATGTCTATATATGTCTATATATATACATATATATATACATATATATATATATATATATATATATATATATATATATATATATATATATACATACACAATAACACAAATAAAATAATGGAGCGATGGGACTCGAAGTTCCATCGCATAATTCTCTTTGTTGTCACGTTTAGCGTGAACGGAGTCAACGATACGTTCTATTAAACCATACTTTTCGACTTTCTCGATGTGAACTCGACACCGCGAACTCGTGCCTCGTTCCGAACGGTCTGTAAATCTTTTTATCCGTTCGCAACGACCACGTGTAATTGGTATAATGTTTCGGGGCGAATAACGAAGCGCGCGTACCGAGTTCCTGTATTATTTGTTTTTATTTTCTTCTTCGGGATGTGCCACAAAGTCCGACCAAACGAAAAAAAAACGAGATATGTGGAATGAACATTTTAATGTATTAATCAGCCGAACCAAAACTATAGAGCCTACGATGCCAAGAGTTTCGTTAATTAATGCTGAAAGGGAAATAACGATTGCGAATTCTCAAGACTCGCGCCGTCTGTTGATATCCTGCCTCGCTGAGTGGTTTCAGACATTCTTCGAAATCACTCAGGGAAACATGATTTTGCTTTTCTTTTTCTTTTTCTTTTTTTTTTTCGTTGTCAATTAGAGGGAAAGAGCACATTGTACATTATATTAAAGCAATCAGAGTTAAGGGAAAACTGGGAATTCACGGGTCACGGATTGAAACGTTAAGAGAATATTCTATTATTGTGCGAAAAGAAAATACAATACGATTAGGTTATTCATTCATAATTTTTTTTAATTTTTATCGTCGTGGACCGTTCATTTCGCAAAAAGGGGCGGAAAGCGGGAATACGGGATGATTCAACGACGCGAGTGGCATCGTCGACAAGTCATGATCTCATATGTTACGGACGTTTTGGACTCGCAATCGATTTGTTACTAATTAATATAAAGTCGATGGGGTGAATATGATATGTTACGAATGACACGATAACTCTCGGAGAGTTGAATGATGGATGCGCAAACGAATTTTTCAAAACGTTATGAATAGTGCGTGCGCGTGATTTTTATTTTAAAAAAAAAATAATAATTCAAGGGGAGAAAATAAATTCTATATATGCATCTATTTAGGTAGAATATTCGAAATTATAAATTTTGTAATCTGACGATGAATTAACGTATGAAAAAAACGACGTTTCAACGTGACGCTGACAATGAGAGGTTTGGCTTTAATTTCCGGCATCTGTGGATTATAAATTAAAAAACGTGCGTTCTACGTCGAAGCGTACAAAATATGAGTTACGAGAGCCAGAAAATAATGTGCGAGTGTGTGTGGTTGCGTGTGTAAATGCTAACAAGACGGGAGTTTAAACAGAAAGAAAAAAAAAAAAAACAAGCAAACACTTAACGCAATGTATTATTATTACTCTTTGAGAAGGAAAAAAAAACACTAATTCTATTCGTACCTATACTTTTAATAATATATTTTTTCAACGATTATTTATTTAATTCTTGTCGACGAAGCGCGACGAGACCCTTTAGTGTCTCTATGAATGATGATGAGCGAAGGAAGAATTAACAGTTAGATACGTGTCCTTCGTGATAAAAAAAAATTGAAAAACCGATTAACAAGTAGGCAACAGAAACACCTAATTAATTCCACAGAGAACGAAAAAAAATTAATAACACTTTGTATTAAGTATTAAGACGTAGCGCTTCTTCTAGAACTGAACGTTAGAATAATGAAAAAAAAAAGAAAAAAAATAAGTGAATGGATATGAAATCAATTTTTAGAAAGGGTGGAAGTCTCGCTCGCGGCGGACTCTTTTTTCATCTTCGATGGCCATCCATTGGGCCTCTTCTTTCCATTGCGGAATTAACAAAGCTTAAAAAAAAAGTCCTTTTCGAGAACAAACACTTTTGTGTCACGAGAAAACATGTTTGGTCTTTCGTGTAAATATGTCTATTTAGGCCATCGCCCATGCTACAATTCTCCCGACACTTTGGGAGACTCTTTCTCATTTCCGCGTACGCTCGTACAAATACAACGATAGCTTGATAATCAATTTTGAATGCGGTCATTCAATTTTGATTCTTCATTCGTCGTTGTTTAATGCGTTGCGTTCAATTGCAATAGAATCACTCACGGATATAATTATCAATTGATTATGTGTTTAGCGTGGAAAGAATCCGATGTCTTGACGAGACGACCACCCGAGTAACGCTAATTAATATTATTGTCAAGATCACTAATGAGATAAATGATAGAGTATTTTTTGTATTAATCATAGTACCGAATTAAAGCGGCAAACGCAGAGGTCTGTGAAAGACTGAGAAACAAATTTTTTTTTAATTTAGGTGCGGTACACGTCGCGTGCGATTTTTCCAACGTCTGTCAAATAATAAAAGATTTTTAAAATAAAATAAGATAAATAAAAAAGGAGAAATAAAAAGTGAGAGAGGCAAAGAAACGTTAATAGTTGTGTGTTTCATTTCAACCCCGGACATTGGCAATGTTTATGATTTATTCGTTGACTGCGCGAAATCTCCTGAAGAAAAATGAATAATATTCAGTTTGATTTGTAAATGATATTTTATTCGGCCGACGAGCATGTTGTTCCAGTGGCAATGACAGCGAAATATTTTTATGTCGAATCTCGTGGAATATCCACGAGTGTGAATCGGACAGACGTTGGTGAAACCCCATATCAAAGTTTGATTGCAGATTCACTGTCATCGGCTATCGTGGCATTAACGACGACAAAATTGAATTGTTATTTTAATTAATTCGAATAAATTTAGACGGATGAAAATATATCGTCGTTCCTTAGTAAAACACGTATTTGTGCATCGATAAGAAAATTGGTCCCGGTCCACATTTTCCGTACATCTCACGGTCGTCTCTGCGCTTGACGTCATTAATATATCGGTTACGAACGTGCGAAGCATGAAGAATAAAGCAAAATACGTGTGATAAAGTAGTAGTACGGTTCGTTCCGCAGGCGATAAGCCCGGACGAACAACTTTCGCTTTCGTTCAATAGCGCCGGCCAGTACGTTGAATCCGCCATTGGCGATCGATGTTAATGTTAACTTTTGCCAAATCACGCATCGTACTTACCGTCATTACAAAGCGCAATAAAATTAGGCACACCGAGCAGGGCTGGCCTGATAAGGATTTCGATAACTTCTTAGTTTTTCCCTGTCAACATGCACCGAAAAAAAAAGGAGAAAAAGTAAATTAACAAAACATTTTTTTCATGAAAGCACAATAACTTTTATAATATAAATTCTCCATTCGTTAATTGAAAATAAATGGGTGGCAGAGCTTCGCGTGTGTTATAGACTGAGCAGAGAACTCGCGTTGGGCCTCGTGCTACGGTTCAATCGTAAACATTTAACTATAGAATTGCAATCAGTATTAAAAAAATTAATTAATTTAACAAAAAGAAAAGAAAAAAACATAAAACCAGTGTCGCCGGATTACATCCTAATTGCGGCTTGAATGGTACGCGTGGTAATCCTAGAACTAATCTCCCTCCGTGCGTGCTTCTTAGGCTATTTATATTTAATAATATACTTTCGACGAAAGATTAAATAAAGAATATGAGCGGAACATAATACAGGGTGTCTATGATAATTTAATAACGAATAAAATACGTGATGCCGCACACTCGCGGCTCCGTAAAAACACAGAACGATTGTAAATGAACGCACAAACTCAACGTTCCATATTAGCGATAATATCGTGTTTTGTTCTTTTTTTAACTTTTTTTTTGTCACTCGACTCTGGCGGTATTGCCGAGAACCGATTCTCATTGGTCTCGCGCAATCTGTACTATAATTAAGATTTCAAAAGTGCATATATAATAATAATATTATTATTAATAATAATAATAAATAAATAAATAAATAAATAAATAATATTAATAATAACAGTAATAAAAATAACAATAATAATAATAACACTAAGATACGTTGCAAAAAGGTTTTACGAAAAATGTTTAACAAAAAGAATGCATGAGGCAGTAAGAGTTATGATGTGTCTATGGCGTGAAATTAGATTGATAGACGATAAATTAACTCGCATGGATTTGTCACTTGTGTTTTCGATAACGCTACGATAAAATCTTGACCATCGCTTACTCCTCGGAATCCAATGTTTTTACACGACAGTCGCAAGAAATTCGACTCAATTATTATCAAGTCGACATTTTATATGTATATAATGAGTACAATTTTCGTCGTGGTAATGATTTTTTTTTAAATAATGCGCTCGACGCAATGAGAGTTATTTGCGTTTCAATATTGACGATGATCGTCAACGTTTTATCTCTCGAATGATAACTGTAGTGCACACACACACACACAGACACGCACACACACACACACACACACACACACACACACACACACACACACACACACACACACACACACAGGGGGATCAGAAAGCTGTGGATTTTCCCTTTCGAAAGCCTTTGGCAAGGGTTTTCGATAAATTCGACAATTTATGTATAGAATTACCGTCTGGTGAAGTAAAAGGGCCGGAGCCGTATTTAATATGTAAGAAAATAATTTTAAAAAGAAGAAGAAGAAGAAGAATGAAACAAAATGAAATCGGCGTGGGCGCTCGGACAGCACGAAAATAAACTTTGCGACATATCCCGACCACGAAGTAATAATTCGTTTTTAATCGATTCCACGAAACAATAATCTGCAATAAATAAACGTGAGCACCCGTAGCGCCGCAGTATGTGAAGATCATTGTTATATCTTTGTATGAACCTTTAATACGCAATAAATAAATATATATGTATATCGTCATTGAATTATGAATTCGTGCCATTTATATTTATTAACCATATCTCTTTCTTTTTCTCTCTCTCTCTCTCCTCCCTCCCTCTCTTTCTCTCACATGTTTTTCAACGCAATTTTATTCATGCAATTCTTTTTATTCTTAGCGATAGTGGTAGCATCCGCTTGTCCAATTCGTCGATTGTCTTAGTCAAAACGTCAAGTACAACATTACGTGTATAACACGAAGGAAACAATCGAGATGCGCACGCAGGTTGGCAACAGGTAAAGCCGGCAGGGGAAAGGCGGGTCTCGCAGGTGTAGCGAAGGGGGAGATTTGACTCTTCAAGGTGGGAGTCAAACCTGACCGGCAGCTTCGGCTTCGGCTCCGGCTCCGGGTTCCTCGTCGACTCTCTCGATCGACAGTCTCGCCGAGGAAGCCTATACACGCAGGTGTAACTTGAAGCAATATGTGACCGCGGGGTGATAGTTTGTTTTTTCTTTGAGTCTTCGTCCATTTTTACCTTCTTCACTTGACAAGTAAGTGAACTATTAAATTTTATCCTCAAACGATAATGGTTGCAGCTGTAATTCGTATGTACTCGATCGTAATGATACAGAAGGATCTATAGCGCTGAAAAATTTACGTATAGAGCGCAGGCGCGGGTACCAAAGAAACTTTGTTTGTAGCTTCGACACGTCGGTTAACAATGTTTCTCCATTTATTAATCGTGAGTTGTGATTTTTTTTTTCGATCAATATATTATTATCTTCATGTTACCACAAGTTATTTAAAGTTGTTCGAATAGTTGTTTGGAGTGAGTGTTAGTGTAGCGTGCGATCATGTTCTACATTGTAGGGTCGTTATCCCGGATCTACCGATTAGTTACGGCTCCGTTTTAGTACAATGCTGTGTAATATCTGTGGAGACTCCTTAGACGTCCAGACTTTCGAATCATCATAATATACCGTTAGTCCGGGGCTACGTGACCCATTTCTCCATTCGTTTTGAAACTATATCCTTAACGAACCTCGCTTATCTGCTCCAACGTTGTCTGCGAGCATTGAAATCGTTTCGTTACGCGCTACGCACCATTGCACACGCGATACTGATAGCCAATATCGTTATCCACCTCTTGCAAGTTAATTTATAAAACTTTTATGCTCAGTAACGTCGTCCGTAGCTAAGATTTTTAGAAAAAAATATACAATATATGAATAGCTCGATGGCAACACGGAATTATGCGAGTTGAATCGAGAAATGGCTGTTACCATATGCGAAGTCAAGCGCGTGCACAGGACCAATGAGCTTGGGACGTAATTTTGTTGAACGAGCAAAGCAGATATTATTGTCGTGCCACAGTCTCTCGACTCCTCGATTGTTGTCCTGACTGCTGCGAACGAAATGACTTCACTATATATTTTTGTAGCCGATAGCCTCGTAGGGAGAACCAGTCGAGCAACATTCCTGGCGTTTGACGGAGGGCGCGAGTTGCTTCGTACAACCACGCGTTCTTCGGTGGAAACGCGCGAGAAATCCCGAGAGTCATGCGCCATTCTTCGTCTCTGTGTATCGTACACGTCCGGTACGCCGTCTCTCATGGCCGATCACGCAAGAAGATGGCGTAAGAAAAAGAAAGAACGGAATCGTCAAAGCCGATTGCGCAACGGCTAATTCCGTGCCAATTCATATAATGATGCAATGGATGTTTTTTTAACTTACAACTACACGGACGAGTGTCGTATCGATTCGATTATTCGATCAGCCGAACGAACCGGTATCCGAGATCGGCAGGCAGTTCTCCGGCTTCTCATTCGTGGCCATCCAGCAGCAATGGCCGACGCATCTCGCCGATTGTTCTCTCCGGTTATACCCTCGTGGCATAGATATACTTACCATGCGCAGCCTAGTGTACACGACTTCCGGTCATTAGGCAGCCAAACATATAGCGATAAGTGTATACGTGTACTTGTATGAGAGTATTACTCTTTGCACCGACACCTGAATCCTCGGTATACGACACAATGCTACGATCGCATGGACTATGTCTACGCACGCTAGTGTGACCCGACTGTGATCAACAATGCAGACAAACTTTTTTTTTGTCCACATATCGTGACATTCGTGATCCAGAATCGTTGTATTCGCATTAGCTTGCGGAAACGTAACAGAGTGTGGCAAATGCATTCGTCATCTGCTCATTCTAGTGTTCTTAACGCCTCCGGCTTAAGGGGTTCGAGTGAGGTTAAAATTGTTAAAAATAAGTTGTTATCGGATGAATCTTTTGGCATTGTATATAAAAATTATATCATTATCAGCAGAAAAAACTAGTATTATTGACCATTTGAAGAACTATCTCTGGTTTGGTGATTCCGTTCACTAATATCCTCAGTATCACTTTTCGTTTAAAAAAACGTTACGAACACTTTTATTCAATACTTTTATAAAGTTATTGTGTTTTTTTGTATTGAATTTATTCGATGTCTTCTCTTTCTACAGTTGCTGAATGCAGATTCCTACATTCATACTGACTGAATCTTAAGAGAGGTGGTAAAATTGAAAACACTTTCAATATCACTTCAATTCCATCACTATGCGATTCCTTAGATTATGAGACATTTTTGTTTTTCAAACAAAACAAGTGGTTGTAGAGTATACATTTTTGTATAAATTGAGCAACAGGTTTTAGGGTTCAAGTTTCAAAACGTAAAGCGTCTTCATAATTCAATTATAAGAGTTTACCTCTTCTCACGGTAGAATTAAAAAATTGTAACAAGAGAAGAATTAATAGGAAAAAGGCGCGAGAATTAAAGTCGTTAATATAAACAAAAGTTATGGACACATTTGTCCAATATTTCTATACACTGATTGTGGTTTTTTTTTAAGTGAATTTATTTTATATCTTCTGTACGGTTGCCTTAACAAAGATTCCTACGTTCATAGATAATATTCGAAATAAAATAACGAGAAGTTTTGAGATACATTTTATTTATCCTTGTAACTTGATTGAATTTTAAATGAAGTGGTAAAATTAAAAAGACTTTTGTCAGTTCCATCGCTAAGCGACTTCTTAAATTATCCGAAATTTTAGTTTTTCAAATCGAAATACGTAAGCGTAGAATATCATTTTTTACTCTCGTCGGGAATATGCCTTCATTGGCTTGACACGAATATTCCAGTTTCTATACGTGCGACGTTCTCCGAATCGGCTAAAGATGTCTTAAGAAAACTGAGTACACAGATTCTATGCATCGTAACCTCCATTTTCGTCTTAGATTGTATATATTAGGTGAGATTTCTGAAAGATAAAAGCGTTTTAAAAAAATGTATAAGAAGCACGGTTGTGTATATCGAAATGCCACAAGATGGCCGTCATTCCTACTATAATCGTTCATCCGTACCTAACTTCGGAGCATTTACCGTGGAGTGAGAGAAAAAACACGTGGGCCATTTAGTCAATATTTGTATATATATATATATATTATTGAACAGCATATAAATATTAATAAGTTTGTTGTATATCAGAGATGTTAACAACTAGAAATTAATAAAAACGCAATGAAATTTTTTAATTGCGTCTGTTGATTTAATTTTAAATAAACAAAATAAAGATAAATTATTTTGAATGATGAGCACTTGATAATTTTCTAATTATTTTTGTTGCTTTAATTCTAAATACAAAAGTAGAAAAATGATTGATCGATGAAATGAAATAGAATTTTTTAAAATGATTTAGCTGTTTTAGTTCCAAAAGATATAGTGACTATAAAAATATATAGCAATTACAAAAATGCTATATAAAGTCCCACTGAACTAGCTTTAAAAAATATGAAATATAAAAAAAAAATTTCTTAAATACTTTAGAGTGCAAAAAACTATAATAAGCAGGTACTTAGCTTTAAAAAGTTTTCTTATTAAAATAAATCTAACAAGAATGAAATAATTTCTGATGTCATTTTAGTTAACTTTATATTTAAATAACAATAATTTATTTACCGCTGTCACTACAGTCGGGAAACATCTCCTGAACATTGCAACCATCTTCTACATATCAAGAAACATGCTGGCGTGTGAAATCTAATTTAAAAGACCAATTATATACGATATGTGACAGATGTAAATAACATTTATTTACCGCTGTCACTACAGTCGGAAAACATTTCCTGAACATTGCAACCGTCTTTTACATATCAAGAAACATGCTGGCGTCTGGATTTTAATTGAAAACACCAATTGTATACGATAAGGACGTTTTCTAACACAAAAGAAAACGTCTCCCGACTGTAATAACAGCTGTAAATGAATTATTGTTATTTAAATATGATGTTAACTAAAATGCCATCAGAAGTTGTCTCATCCTTTTCAGATTTATTTCCATAAGAAAACTTATTAAAGCAAAGTCCTGCTTATTATAGTTTATTACAGTTCGGCGTTCAACAAATTTTTTATATACAAATTGATCAATAGGTTCTAAAGGTTCAAGTGTCACCAACACGTATCGAATTATAGTCGGACTATTACAGCATCCCCATATTTAAACTATAGAAAGCTGACTCCTCGTATGGTGAAATAAAAAAAAATGGTAACAGGAGATAACTTCATGTGAAATAGGTGCGAATATAAGCCTCGTTGATAAAGTCTTGACTACGTACAACCACTATTAGATTTTTTAAACGCTTGTGCTTGGGAAATCGTGCATTTTTCCTTTGGGTGTACACGAGCAACGCCGTCGGGTGACTCACTCCAATAATCATGCATCGACGGTTGTGTATGTACTCTTAACGTTCCTCCTGTATCGAGAAGTCTTTGCGGACGGTGATATCGCACAAGCAACTAACACGAACACGATTATATTCTATTTAGCCATCTCGCTACCAGGTGCAGTCAGCTTTTTCCTCATCACCAACCGCATGTTATATAACTATTGTGCGTTTACTCTTAAGTCATATATTCATATACTCGAGTTATACTTTTCAGTCAGTTTAATGCCGGTGATCTGGCTATTCATTTATTTTCGACAGCAAAATTATTTACATTTCTCATAGTCGCTATGGTCAGTCGCCGTCCGGTGCGGTCTGGGAAAAATGGTTTCCGGTTTCCGAGTATAGATCGATTTCTTCTCGTAGTCTGTCTCCCAGCCGTGTCATCTTCTCAACCACAACGTGTATGTGGCGTGTCGGTCATGAAAGAAAAAAAATAATTCACAGTGGTTGACGAGATAAAGCGTATCGTGACTGAAATTCAATTCGTTCGTTTTCTGTCGATTGCAATGTGGTGGAAAAGGTACAACGTCTGAATAAAGGCTCTGAACCTGCGGGATCCGTTTGTGCGGTGAAGTTCTTTCCCAGGTGATTCGGAACGGGAAAATAATCGATCACACCACGCATACCGCATTAAACTTGTATGCCGCGTATCGTTTGAGTCGGTCCTACAGTATATACGATCGTGCGGACGTAAAAGGTAGACACCAACTCGGTCTTGACGTATTAGAGCTAAGTGAAAGGCCAACGTTGTACATTTTCATACTTCGTTACTAGCTATGACTCATACCATACATGTACTCTAAGCAAACTACAACGTTTCCTTGTCCTTGCAGTGCTATCGCTCGTTTCGATTTTTTTTTTAGTATCTATGTTATGCGAATTGCTAAACAGCTTCACGAGTTGAATTTTATTTTCACTCGAGACATTGTAACAGTGCGGTGTACGCAGTGATTTAAAACTTGAACGGACGATAAATACGACTATCACGACATATTTGTCTTTTGTTTCTCAATAAGATACACTGCACTATCAATAAAAACATAAATTTTTGTGGATAAAAAGCAACTCCTGCGTAATTTCTTGTCGATTATCAATAAAAACATAAATTTTTGTGATTAAAAAACAATTCCTGCGTAATTTCTTGTCGATAGACATCTACCAAAATATATTATACAAATATCTCAAAATTGCGATTACTTATTATTGTTGCTTTCTTCTTTTTTTTTTTGGCTATCGAACAAGGCTAAAGTTGAAGGTGTACAACGAACAACTTCATTCTTTGTATTTTTGATAGTTGGGACTAAAGTTTAAGTCGGTAGTGGAAAAAAATTGTTTCCTACCGGAAATTGCAATTAGCAATGTGTATAAAATTTATTGATACTTGCCAACAGTTAGTATTTCGTGAGTCTTTTATTTTTTATATATAAAAGATCGATGCAAGCGGTCTAAGTGTAAGCGTTGGGTACAAATATCAGAAGATAAGGATTAAAATTTGTTCGAAATAAAGAAGCAAAAGAGAGTCGTCGAGTAAGGTGCTTTGACAATTTTCGGTAACAACTAAACAGTTCCTAATAATATTTACATCGGTTTGTACACACATCGAATAATTGTGCGAGGTATGTCGGATAACATTAGGTTTCTCTTCTTGATCCGCGAGAGTCGATTGTTATTTTTATTAATAAATTTAGCTCGAATTATGAAAAAACATCATTAAAACATTTTAATATTTGCAATCGGTACGTGTAGCGTATAATGCGCGTTAAATTCCGCTAGTATACAAAAATAGCTGCTTTGTTGTCAATGATTGCCAAATAAAAACACTTTTTATGTACATCGATTTTATTGTCGATACAACAATACGAATTTTTACATAAAATATTAATAAATAATTGTTGTTTCCATTGAACTTTTACTCTGTATTAGTCAGTAGATTTTCATTGAGTGTGAAGCATTATTCAATGCTGTGTAAAGTATTGCTGTGGAATTTCAATCGACTCTCTCACCCTCTATTCGTAAATCGAATGGAAACGAGGTTTTGGTTAGGGTGGTTCGTAATGGAGCGTGGCAGGTGTTGCGTGAGAGAAGCACATTTCGGATCACAGGTGTGCGTGCGAAACCGGGCATCCAAACGGTTCTCACAACTACATTGTCGAGGTACGAGCTAATGCCAAATTCCATCGGAAAACGATGCATCTAACGTCCTGCTCATCCGCGTGTATACGCGCTTCGTATGAATAATTTAAAGTGAAATACGAAATCCGCGTGGAATTTAATTAGATCTAGGATTAATCGACGTGGATTTAACACTTGGATTTACATTCAGATTGCTTTCTCGTCGAACGTAACGAATTATTTTTCATCGATGTAATTGTACGAATCTTTTTGTTACAGATTGGACATGATGGATCCACCTAGAGATATTCCTTTTGGCTACAGTTAGGAAGCAATTAAAATAACGAAATTATCGAGAGTTCTGTTGTCTTCGTCTTTTTAAAGAAAATATTAACATTTATTTTTAACTTCCGTTGAGATGGTAACGGGAATATCGTGGATTCCGTTTATCGGAATTTTTTTAATAACCACTGTACGTGCCAATCTCATTCCCGATGGAACTAAGTGCGGTCAAAAATCGTGTAAGACTACCGAGTACTGCAGCCCTTACGATACACAATGCAGACCCTGCTCGGCAGTGTGCGATCCCAGCAATCATAATCGTCAGGCTGAGCTGTGCGTCAAAGATTGCCAAGGTAAACGCATTTTTATTTCTTTTTACTATAGATCATAAAAATATTTTGTTAAGGAATCGAGAGTACAGCCCCGTTAAAAAAATTACCGCCCTTAAAAAAATAATATTTTAACAAGTTTTCAACGATAATTCGATGTCAAGAATGATAGGATGTTGAAGATTATGTTTCAAATTTATCAAGAAACATATCAATAAACATATATTTGCGATAATATAGCTCGCTTAATGCAACATCTCACAGTGTTCACTTTCGTGGAGTTTTATCTTTCATAGTTTAAAGTATAATAAACAAGACGTGTAAATTTAAAATTTTTACATTACTTCCTCATGATTCTCGCCAACCCATAAATTCTCATCTATGGGAAATAGTTATCTCAATTTTGGATTCCTCACGGAGGGAGTGGAATAAAAATGTTCAATTACATTGAAATTTTGATAAAATTGCAAATTTTATAAAGTTTATACCCCTTAATCGATTCTCACCAAAATCAAGACCAAGTATTCTTGTACTGTAGCCAATTTTTATACCAAGTTTCAGTCTGTTAGATGAAAATTTACAAAAGTGAGACCAAAAATATATTTTTTTGTTTTTTGAAAAATAACAAAAATTCATGATTTCATAAAATCTGAACGCGTTGATCGATTCTTGCCAAACTCAATACCGAACAACCTTGTACCATGGCCTATTCTTGTAGAAAGTTTTGACTCGATAGCTAAAAATTTACACGAGTCAGAGAGATTATATATTTTTTTCGAAAAATTCAAACAACCATAAAATGATACAGCCGTTAGCGATTTTGGGTGCAAATTGCAGCAAACTGGTCGCGGTTGCGACCCGACTTGTGTGCAAAGTTTCAGGATGATCGATCAACCCGTTCCTGAGATATATCCATTGCAGGGACATTGTTTTCTAAATATGATTTCTCGACGTTTTGGGACTTTTTAAAATACTCTGACAACAAAGTATCGAAAACATGTTTATTCACAAAAACATATCTTTCTCTACGAAGAAGTAAAATTATGTTATTTTGTAACAAAGCAAATCTCCGAATTACTTTTCTGATCAAGGAATTTAACGAATATTTAATCCGATAACTACACAGAGAATCTCACAACGAGTAAAATGAGCTGCCACTAAAAAAAAGACATTTTTACCGATTAAACTTTAAAAATTGCACAAAAACTTACTTTGTCGATTATCGACATAACAGTACTTTGTGATATATGTGAAAAAAAGCGGATCTTCGACGAAGGTTGTCAAGTTGGCCGCACGTGCCGACAGCGAATTCCACAACGGCACGAGCCGAAAGCGAGTACTGCTTGTGATACGAACTAAAATCGAGTGGGCCTACTTCAAACTCTTCGTTGTATGTCTGATTTTTTGTATGTTTGTCACACACTAGTTTTTGTAACAAATGAACAAAGACTCTCCCTTGTTATTCCTGTAGTGTAATGAGAGCGTACGAAAAAGTAACAAGTGTTTAAAAAAGTGTGCGAAAAAAATAACTAGTGTTATTTACGGAATATTTTTTTGGTGCACCTTAATAAAAAGCTCCACTTTCGCGGCACTTTACAGAGACGGAAAGACTTTTTGTGCATGTGTTGTAAAAAATTAATTATATTCTTGTAAATAAATGGTTAATATAATTTTACTACGTAAGTGATATATTTTTCAATACCACCGGCTTTATCAAACCTTTTAAAATATTTATTAAAACTATGTTTGATTGATTTTTCATATTAAAGAGAACATTGAATGGCACTCTAATGATGGAACTTTTATTATTATTATTACTGAACGGATCTCTCCGAGTCGGACAGGAAATGAAAAGTCGTGTTCAAAATGTCGTGTGCGATAAACAAATATATATTCCTTGACAAGGGTGAAGGGCCGAACATTACGATTCTTCTGATGACCTGAGTTGCAACAGGTATAGATAGGTCTAGGTGTAAAGTGCTCGAAGGTGCAGATCTGCGGAAGGAGAGAAGGCGTGGTACATTTTTTCGAGGGTATCCGTTTTTCAACAGGTAGGGATGGCCCTTTGACAGATAAATATTGCCTTTTGAAGATACAGTCCTGTATTCTTATGGATCCTTAGGGGAGACCTCACCCGAATTTTGAACTCACGTAACACACACAATAGACCCAAGAACGATCGGCTCGGTCTCAAGAAATACGATTCACTGCCTTGTTCGAAAAGGAAGGGACCCTGACGCCTTCCTATAAAAAAAAAACCGGTTGAATATTTTCTATAATGACCAACATTTTCTCCCAATTTAATTCTCTTGGAATATTACGCATCACCGTTTACTAAAGGGATGCTCAACTTTATAAGATGTTGCCTCGTCATTTTCCATAGACGATCCATGAATGAAAATAAGAGCGTGACAGTGGTATACGCTGTATATCTCTCAGAGGATTCTGTAACTTTTCATCATCTTCAGAGAAGTAGCGGGTGGTGGTTTTATCATTGCGTAACCGTCATACTTGTAAATTTTACTCTGCTTTACGAGAGTTTGCTACAAAGCATCTATATGTGGGATGACGAGGCGATCTAGCATTGAACCCCCCTCTCCAACCTTTCTCTCGTTGAATCACGCACATCAACGAGATCTACTCACCATACGCATTTAATCATAAATTCGATGATGATTCGGAGAGCTCCAAACGCAAACAAGGAAAATGTAAACGAAAATGATTGCCTGTTCAGTCGTAGAGTCACACTTATATACGTTTTTCCGTATCTGTTCGGCGTAATTATTAATTGTCTACACAACCGCAAAACATTTTTAATAAAAAAATATTAGTGAAGCAGTGGAAAGAACTCGGCTTCGCGTGACTACAACTAAAAAAGTTTCTTTGACGGTAAAACTCGGCGTTCGCTCGATTCCACGGTAACGAGCACCGCAATTTCTGTCGCCCGGCAAACTATCATGCGCACTTGCTACAACACTGATGCGTGCGATTAAACTTAATTAACGAGCGGCGCGATCCCTATCCTGTTTGAGCAGTTGGCACGTATCTTATACGCGTCTTACGTACATATATCGCATACAATACGGGTAACGTATAACTGAAAAATTTCTAGCAAACATAATATGTTAAAAATGTACCAAGCTTCTATTCAGAACGCAATATTTTATTAAATACGACAAGATAACCTGGCAAAAAGAACTAAAATTAGTTGCTTGGAATAATACACAAACTGTCTTGTCCGCATCTTTTTGGTCGGTCGATAAGGTAGGTTGTAAATCTTAAGACGCTACCGTGTCTGTTACCTTTCCCACGTGAATTCTGTTGAAGGGTGGAGTTGTGTGTCACCTACGGAACAAACGAGATCGTAAACCGTGCTGGTGAGGTACGCAAGTACTATATTAATACATGCTGATACTTATGAAATATTTTTTTGTTAATTTACCAAACAGTCTATTTGTTAATATATTATTGGAGTTCTTTATCAGGTGGGGAAACTTTTAGCCCCAAATAAATAGGCGAGAGTTAAATTATCAAAAGTAGCGAAGAATTTATTGTTGACACATCTACAGGTGCGCAGAGAAAGAGTTAGCTGAACAAAATATTCAATTGTTTATGCACGAAAGATGTGCGCGAGCGAAATTAGTAAAAGTGCGCATGCACGACGTCCGATATGTAATAATCGTTGAATCCTTTACATCAATCTCAATATATATATGATAATATTTGTCGTGAACGAAAAATCGGGTTTAAAAGCACTACTATTATGATATTTTATCAATAGTTTGATATTATTAATTCATGAGTGTCAAATTATATTTTACACTGTTGTAATCTTATGATGGACCATTATTTGACTAAGTACAGCGAAAGGACTCCCTTAAAGGCTACTAACCGACCAAGCCTGCATAAAGCCCGAATAAAGAATTCTCTATACAAAATTTTTTTTTAAATCGAAAATTGTCACTTGCACTTCTCGTCATATTAAAGCTGTGTGAAAATCTATCATAGGTTCGAGAAAAAAGAGTTGTAATTTTTGTTGGAACGATCACAGATAAGTCCATAAAATACGTATCAATGTATTAAATTTGATGAAATTCTGTACCAAACACTGCTATCCAGGAGTTGGTTTATGTAGAAAATGTTAGCTCGACAGCACAAGTTTTACTACAGTAAGTGCAATAACGTCAACTTGTCGATAAATTGAAAGTCTCATAAAATCTAAAGTTCTTTTACGATTTCAGCCAATTTTAAAACCAATCTAGAAAGTATCTGCATATATAAAGAATTATTAAACTAAATAGCAGACATTTTACGAAACCTAAAGCATTCACATTTTTTTTTTCACAAATGTATAAAATCTGAATGTTCGCATGCGTTTTATTAAAAGTCATAAAAATCACAGAGAAGTTTCTAGTTCACTTGTGTGTCAAATTTAAGCCCGATCACTCTAACGATTTTTGAGTTTTAAACGACGATTGAATTTTCAAAGCCCTGCACACAGGTACACACGCGAATACAAGCGCGCGCAAGCCCGGATTCTCAACCACTTTTCTCAACGGTTTGAATCATTTTGAGTATGCTGACATACTTTGAAAAAAAAAAAATTTCATGGAAATAACGTTTATTTTATATTGGAAAACATATTGTGAATGTTCAAAAAAAAAATACATTTCATCGTTAAGATGAAATATATATTTTTAAGATTAACGCACAATAAAAGAAAAAAACGCATTCATGCACGATAAACGTAAAACTTGCAATTTTCTTTTGCGTAAATATTAATTCAACGATTATTAAAATTTAATAACGATCCGTTGATTTGTTAAATTAAAAGACATATTCATTTTTTTTTCTATTACAATCAATTTTTAACAAAGTTCTTTGTATTTTTGTAATATTTTTACAATAATAGTCAATCTTTTTAATATCGATGTGAACTCGATGAACGTACTACCGCATGAACCTTGCCGGTTTGCTGTTTATTGTCCGTAGTTAGTGTATCTTCGGTTGTACACTACATATGCTCGAAAGTATTGAATATGCAAAACCTCTACTCCACTTATATACATTTTTCTTACATCATAACGTTGCTCCAGTCTCCGTTGCTGACATGTTGAAAAATCGACACCTCGACGTTCCCTCGCACACCGTTAAATAGGTGTGTTCACCTGAATATACATCTTGAACGAGTATTCGGTAGCACCTGTATAGCGTATGGATGGTTTTGTGACCCGTTCGTCGACTTTGCACCTGACTGTCCTGGCACGGTCGCCACTGTTCTCCACGACGACCAGTGTGCGCCTTCACCAAACGAGCGTGGTTGGTGAGTCATCGGATTCTTCGCTTCTTCCTACTCGTCCTTCCCCTCTCACCGTTGACGTTTTCTCCGCGGAGAGTACGATGGCTCCTTGGCACGCATCTCTCTGTCAGCATTTTTTACGCTTTTATATTTTCTTGTTCTTCGTTATACCTGGACCCCTCAGCCCTATACCATCTTCGTCTCCTTGACGTCTTAACGTATCCAAGCCACAGGAATCTTATTCTATATCGTTTTTTTCTTCTTCATCTATTTGTACTGCGTGGTCGCTCGCTTAGAGCTATTCGGTCTTTGCCTTTGGGACTCTTGAGGCGGATACACTTGAAAGCCACTCATCTTTGGAATATCGAGGTCGAGTCGTATTTGCTTCTCTTGTTGTTACGTACGCGTCCTCATATTTCAACTATCTCTCTTTCATTTGCACTACAGGCAAGCATCGAGGTAATTTGAATAATGGAAAATCACAAATATTGTAGCAGTTGAACATGTGGGATCGCTTAAAGCATGACAACTTTAATTTTAAGGATGCTCACGGTATTCGGCAGTGCTTCGCGCTTCCATAAGATTAGCCTACTGGATTGAGAGGACGCGGAAAAATTGAGCCATGCTTATTACTTGAGCCTTTTCATCTCTGTTCACCCTTTGCTTCAAAGTACAGAAAGAATGACATTATACGTGCTAACGGAATAAGCCCAAAAAAAGCGGTGGCAACAGTAACCTTTATCCTTGTCAGGATGTTTGGATTAATGCACGCGTCTGAATTTCGTCTCGAGTTTCTCGAGTCTGTGGCTTCGTTGAGGCTGGGCTAGAGTTACGTCGTGTTGTCGTTGTCGTCTCTAACCGACGTCGGACTCTCTTGTAACGCAAAGTTGTGCTACAAGCTGGTAGGAGAATAGGTTGTTACTTCGAAGTAGGAGTTGCGGTATTGCTCTGCGGTAACCCACTTACAACACTGACAGTTATTTTGGTGGCAACGACTACCATTTGACGTTAACTGTGAATTTATGGTTCAGCAATATTCATAGATACGTTTATACTCAAACTATTGACGGCTTAGTAATTACAATAACCAAGTGTTTATATAAAAATTGAGCACATCTTGCTATATTGACGTTGTTTTTTCCTTCTTCATTCCATCATGTTGTAAGTATTGATATAAATTCAATAACAAACGAATATAGTGCTACAATCCATAGAACGTGAGAATAATTAAAGGCTTTTATTATTGTTATTATTAATGATTATTATAAATGCTGAATTGCATTGAAAATTATGAGGAAAAAATAAATTTGACGAGTTACGAGTAACAAAAAAATTATTTCAATCATCAAATAAATA
Source organism: Cylloceria caligata (assembly GCA_963942595.1). Taxonomy (NCBI): domain Eukaryota; kingdom Metazoa; phylum Arthropoda; class Insecta; order Hymenoptera; family Ichneumonidae; genus Cylloceria; species Cylloceria caligata. The sequence goes on from OZ012704.1 coordinate 17,119,313, forward strand.
AACAAATAAATAAATGAATAAATAAATAAATAAATAAATAACGAATTGTTTTAGTCAATTTTCTTCACAGTGTTGGATAGATACAAAAAAAATGTAACAAAATCGTTATAAAATAATATTGTTGTTTATGCATTTAATTTGTGTGCATTAAGTAATCATCGCAATTACTCGGGTTTTCTCGCAATTGGAAAGCTGTCAGGAAAATATACTATACTTCCGTAACTCGATGCACCGCTATTCCCGTATAGAACACGATGTAGTTACGAACGAAGCTTTCGAAATCTCTGCACGATGAGTGCAACAGAGCGTGATACGAAGAGCCAACTCGACGATTTAGTTTCACCAGTGAAGAGAGCAAGTTACGAGTTGAGTTGACTCACGAGTACAATTCTGCTCGGGGCATGCCAAATTGTACTCCAGGGTGTACAGTGGATTACATATATAACGAAACTTTGCCCACCCTTCCAAATCGATTTCCACGACCACGAAGAAATGGGTTAGTTCCTTCGGTCCTTCTCGTTCCAGCTCAACCAATTGTTCGTCTCAACCTCAGTCGTATCGTTTATTTTCTGTACCTGTGTGTTTATATATCGTCGCACCGATGATAAACTAATGCATTTCCTCTAGTTAGAGAACACATACCGCCTCGGACATTTATACAGGTTGCTACTGGGCGAGCTACCAAGCGAGCTACCGAGTTTTACTTGTTGGCTCCTGGCCTGTACATCTGCGTTTTATTTACCGTACGAACTCGCGAAGACTCGCGTATGGTTATATTTCTGTATCTGCATCCACAGCTGAGGCTCGCTATGCTAAAGCAAAAGCTATATCCAAGTCATGCCCATGCATCGCTCGATATAGTTAGCAGTATACGTAGTATATACGGTGGAAAGACCTCGAAGAAGGAAATTACAGCATGAAACGCATACCGAGTCGGTGGCTCATTGTTTGTGCCGAGGTTGCTATCACAACGCGACTCTATCGTTCCCCACACAAGGAAAATACGCTTGCGCGCGATATATACGTACTCCGACGTTCAGTCTTCGATTCTTTTTCGTCCTTATAATATTATAGCTTTCGCACGCTGTGTTTTCTCTTTTCGTTTTCCGCCGACTCACCAGGAACTATATATCGCGGTTCTACTGTCTCAAGCTCTTCCGGTTCCGTCTGTATTAACTTTTTTTAACACGTTACCCTAATCTTACCCTCAGGATAAACCTAAGACACGTTCTCTACACTGTGAGTATTAGGTTGAGCTTTATCAGCATTGAATGAAAAAATATATCATCAGTGATGATTATTATTTTTATCGTAGATATTGTCAGTTTGTTTTTTTATTGTCTTCATGTATTTTAGTTTTTATCGGAGTTTGTGATAAGAGGTAACAAATCGATGGTAGGGCATTGTGAGTCCATGCTGACGCCTACGATGCAAATACGAAGTCAACGATATTGTAAAAACTTGTTACAGCTATGTACTCTCCAGGAAGGTCGTTGAACGTGCGACAGGAAGGAATAATGCTCTTAATCGCCATATTGCACGGAGAAAACTTAATGGTTAAACAGTTTGTTAAACCTATCAATTATTTTGGTTGACCTCATTACCCAATAATTGGTTAACGATCAACTTATTTGTTGGCCCAATGTTAATTAATCGCTTGGAGCTTATTTAACTTTGCAAATTGGTTGTAACAATCATTAATTTCTTTCCGCGTGGCATATTCGCTGACAATATCCTTCGACGAATGACCAATGACTGCAAATGACATTGTTTTACTACTGATAATTATCGATAGACAACTTTCGCTACATTCAAACAACTTTTTTTTGTTCTGGTCCCACAATTTATTCAATATTAATTTTTTTTTCTAATAGAGACATAAATTTTTTACAAACGTACATAAACTTTTTGGATATTTAATTTTGTTATATCAGCATTGGATTTCAGTACGAAATTGATACAAAATTAATGAATAAGGAGTTAAAACGTGCTGTTTGCTGATACTGTGCGCAAATTTCGTAAACTAATTAATATTAAATAACTTGTGATATAAATAAACGACTAATGCAAATATTAAAATAATGAAAGGTTTCCATCTTTAATATCGATAAAATGATTGATATATTGACAACACTTGTCAAAACTCGGCGTACGTGTATTTTGCATGCTTCAACCGAGTACGATACGCTCCGACGAATGTCTCGAATACGAATGAAAAACATACGCCACGTGTTTACACAATGAGCGCAAACCCCCCGTCATATTCACGGTACTACTAACCCCCCTCTCCCCCCAGAATTGCACCAACGTAACTCTCAAACTTAAACTCGGGAGCAGAGCTTACACTCGCAGAACCTTGATGCACGAGAGTCTGAACTTCTGGCACCAGCTAACCGTACCTTGTATTGCGTTATAGAGTTAGCAATACGAAACGCTAACGAGCGGTTGAAAGGCTGATAAATATTGTCCCCGCAGGGCCTTCCCAGTTGTCGAATCTCAACGCTCGCAGTCGAGTTCTAATTTATATTATATCGAGTATTTAATTATTGTGACTGCACTGTGACTCGTTACGAAGATACTATTGTCAAGAGTTATGAAAAAAATGTATCTGCGGCATTAACTGACTTACGTACAAAAAAGTTCTGTTGTGTTACCTTAAAATTCCAAAAATGTTTGAAAACGGGTTTTAATACGAACTTCACTGAGTGTAAAGTTCTCTTTAATGGGTCAGTGATGAAAATAGCAGACATTAAACAGTGAGTTGTGCTCTAGGTATAACTAATTAAATGGCAAAATCATTGAGTCGATTTATCCAAACGATTAATCAGTCGATTATTTTTCAACCAATAAATTTATTGACATAAGTAATTGACTCTGATAACACAACTAATTATTTTTCTATGTCTGTTCTTTCTGTTGTAATGTAACATTCATAAAAACATTTTAAAAAACAATATGTCCCGATGTATTAATGCATTTCAAAATTATATTCTTCCATCAGCGAAGACTTTCAGTGTTTCCTCGTAATAAATTCTCGTATCTTGATTTGTGTGTTACAGAGTACCTGCACGATCAAAGATACGCTCTTCGAACAGACCTGGGACGGTACGACAGCCTGAGAGGTGAGTTCGTACACTGTATAAATATTAATTAAGGTGCTGGTGAGTCAGCGTAGAACAGGTATGAGAGAAGGCAATGGTATACACAGTTATAGAGTGTGGATGTCAGGGAGAGATTCGAATCTTCGAATTCTCGAGGTGAAATATATAGAAAAAACGATTACGAAGATCTTTAGTCTACTTTTACACGTCGGTCGAGTGTGTTATTGTCTCTCATTGTCCATCTCATTGTCATGTACGAAAAAATATCCGATTGATCTTACCATTTTCGAAGAAGCTGCAACAAAGATTTTCGCCTTTTCGTTTATCAACTTGTATTTGGCACGAGACTTTTTCCTCCACTAGCGCTCCGCGGTTCATTCGACACGCGATCCACCCCCTCGTTAAAACTCCTTCCACGTTTATTACACCAGACATTTATTATATCAGAATTTCGCTCACGCGATTTTATTTATGCAAATAATTGTAGCGCAACCCACGTTTTTCGAGACTACTCTCAGGAGTATTGCTGGATTCTGATTTATTTAGTTAGACTCACTTCTACAGGAAAACGTAGCTTCGTTTATATTTAAGAAGAATATTATTGCTTCAAGGTATGGAGCCATACTTCTTTGAGTCCCGGGAATCTCGAGTATGCCTGCACTCCCCCAGCCCCCGCCCGCCCTTTCGCCCCGGTACTATGATACTATATATTAATTAATGTCTGTGAAGTTTTGGTCGTATATCGTGAAACTTAAGATGTCTAGAGAAACTAAGATACCAGAGTAAAAGTACGAGCGAAAGTATATACAACAGTCGATAAACGCCCTCTTGTTCGCTTGTGTTACAGGCTGTAAGGTTAATAGCCATAAAAAAAGTTATACGTCTCTCGCTCTCAAGGCTGAGCAATAGCCCATACCAAAGCGTTACTGTATTCTCGGTGATTTACGCTTGGCAGTTTTGCGATTCTCCTGGTCATCAGTTTCTTTAGTTGAAAAATATGAAGCATACATTTTCAAGAGAAATAGCCACCTTGAAGCGATGAATGTGATCATTAAAATATCAAACGTAGCGACAAATATCAATAATAATGTATATCGGTTAATTGAATTAACTTAATAAATGATTCGACATTTTTATTTTATTACAGTTGAAATCGACAGATTAGCCACTTTGGCAAAGATCTCGTTGACTCTCACGGTGCTGTCTATCATCGTCGTGCTCATTCTCCTTGCAAGAACATTCCTTAAAGTCAAGACGATCAGAGGTGCCTTGGAAAAGATTTTTGGGAAGACATGGACGAAGGTAATTAGTTAAAAGAAAAAAAAAGCTGACAATGATTTTTTACGATGCTGTAGAATATTAATTTTGTAATTTTATCATTTTATAATGATTTTTTAATAATTTTATTATAGAATACATTTATTTTTTCCTCTGTAGAAAACAACAAACAACAACAAAGTACGCGACGACGTGGAAGTCGGTCCTCCCAAGCAAAATGGTCTGAAGCTCACGATGCCAACGATAAGCGCAACAGTGGCTCCGGCCCAGAGTACAAACGGAAATTGTACACCGAATACCACGAGCACCCCGCTCTCTCGACGTCATCCGAGTGAAGACACGACGCTCGATTACGCTTACGATAATCCGGCAATGACGCCAAGTCCGGAGACCGCTCCAACGCGAACCAAACGGGAAAGTTCCTTTTGACTTCTCTCCCGAACTCTTTGCACCATTATCCCCTTTGAATTGATTTAAAATACTTTCAACGATTCTGCCACTTGCCAACTTCGTGAAATCACGGCTTGTGGTGGACAATTGCGCTGCTAAAAAAATCTTTATTACATGAGAAAAGATATTTTTTCAGTGATATAGACGCAAATTTGTATTTCAATATTTCTGAGAGTCCGTGAATTTTAGAACGTAACCCAAGTCCTACTGACTTAGTCGTCCTTCGAATTAATACAGTACGATATAATCGATCGAATCAATTAATGAACAATATAATCCCACGATCTTATTACCACTTGTGTATGACTGCGTTTCATACATTCGTGAACCGTGCGGCTGTGTGACTTAAACCGTGTTTATATATTTATCATTAATTCCAGAGTGACTTCAATGCCACCATCGCAATATTATTATCGTTAATATTATTACTTCTATTATGAATTATAAATACCTGCAGTTGATATAATGTACAGTGTATGATTGTGTGAGTGCATTTCGAAACCGTCCGTTTACGTTTTACAACGAAACGGAATTATCGATTATTAAGCAAGGATTTATATCCCTATCAGCCATTCCGTCCATGAAAGGCCTTTCGAGCAAATGTGTGGAAACAGCATACTTTGCATAGGTCGGTCGCGTCGAGCGATGAAAACGACGTTATCGATAGTAAAATATCCTTCAATGAGATCCATACAATCGCGCTCAACTTATCGAATCTCTGATTATATAAACGATAATATCATTTTCAACGCTCAATTAAACGCTCAATGTTATTTTTTCGTAACGGAACACAGTTCGTTCAATGAATTACTCATATCAAAGCTCAAGCAAAAAAAAACAATAAGAATTTATTTATACGATAGTTACATACGTTAGGCTCAATTAAAAAATTCGATTTGCTCAAAATTAGGATCTTTAGATATTAAAAAAAAATCGATTTGCATCGAGCGACGTTGACCGACCTTAATATAATTAGTAAGCTACATTTATAAATAATATTTAAGGCAATAGATTATGTATAGATATTTCGAATGTAGATGAATATTTGAATTGTACAATATTTTGAGACCACACGTGTGGATACTCTGTCTTCCAGAATCCAGGATATTATTTTGCCCCAGGCAGCTATTAATTTTTAACTGATTATATGTATAATCAGAGCTATTAATTTAATTACTAACGTCGCGTACTAAAAAACGATCGGGACGAGCGAGGCTGCACAGTACAAAATACAATATTTCAAGAGTTTTGATCTTTTTATTATTATTTCTAATTTACTCTATTTGAATTTATCGAATATAAATAATTAGAGAGGAAATTCAAATTCATAAGCATCAGTTAGATTTACGAGAAGCCTCGCTCGCTCGGTTTAATATTTCGATATTAATATTTTATAAGGAACAAAGTCCAGCTCAGAGCTCGATGGTAAAGTACGGTAACACACAATACTAGAATTAGGTAGCACGAAAGTCGTCGAGTCATACGCTCGACGCTTCAACACCGCCCAATAATTATAACATTTCAAACAGATTATTTAATAGAAACAGAATAACTTTTATCTTACCTGTCGAATCATGCAACACAACAATTAGATTTTTTTAAGTGTTATTTCAAAATAGGATAAAATATTTAGCAATAACTTTAATATGTGTGACATGCAAGCAATATCCATAAAGCACATACCGTCGAAATTCAACGTGAAAACGACGATTGTTAGAACATTACATTGTACTTAAGCGTAAGAGTATTAACGTATAATATATATCGATAGAGCGATCCCCATTTTCGTAAAATCAAAAACATACTTTGACGACGTACATAGACTAAAACGCGTGTACTTAAAGAATTGTTCGACAATCGTAGATAGTAAAAAAAAACGTCGTTTTTTGATATCATCTTGCCTTCACATTTTCACAATAAAATCACAGCTTTCCTCTTAGAATGATAATTATTTTGAAAAAAAAAACAAACAAAAAACTTGATAATCTCTTACAATTTGTTGTTAATTTTATCGTCCCATCATCGAACCTAACATGGGACTTTGTCGAGGCAATCGAAAATAAATTCTCGATTGCCGAATTGTTTTTGCGAGGAAAGAGAAAGTTGTTAAAGTTGTTCAATCTTGTGTTAATTTAGTTCATCATATTACATCACAAGATGCGTGTTACGATTAAACGATTAATGAACTTGCAGTTAAGTTTATAATTATATTTAATTGTACAGAAACTTAGCCCTAAAACTTTATATTTTCTTACCAGATTGGTATGAAAGTGCCTTTTTATATGCGAAGCATACATCACTATCGGCATTTGGCGTAATTGTTCTTTCTTGAATAACTTTATATACGAATGCTCGAAGCATTCCAAACTCATGTGTCTCGAGAATATTCGTGGCTCGGAATCGTGTTTTTTGACTTAAATTTCAACCGAGACTACCATCAATTTTGTAATTGTGATTTATCCGCAGTCGTCAAAAGAATCAATTGGACGACCGCATCATTGTGTATATATTTGGTAAAAGATTTTTCGAGAAATAAAGTTTTTGACGATGAAAAAAAACGGCAATTTATTATAAACGAATAAAAAAAAATTATTCAAAGGTCCATGGTGCACCGACAATTATTTATTTAATTCTCTTATGTACAAATATATACAAATCTTCATTCTCTGTGCGTTACATATCGCGAACTTGTAACAAAGATACAGGATATGTGTAATTATAAATACAACGAAGACATGCAATGAAATATTTTAGAATCGTTCATCAGCTTGGAGCAGTCCTGAAGATTGTCTCTTAACTCGCGTGGAATTTGACATGATAATATTTAGATACATACATTGCGATCGCACGCGTAGTATTTGACATGCAAAGTTACACTTTACGCTTTATAGCTATGTACAGTAACTTAAATAATTATACATCACTGAGTCCAACTACGACGGGTAAATAAAAATTCAATGACACAGCCCACTTAAAACTATCAATAAGTATTGAGTTTCAAGTGACAGTATAATTTTAATTCTACTTGGACAAGTCAGTTTCCGATATGTTTGTTCAAATGTTTCTTACTCGCTAAATGTTGCGCTTGATTGTTTGATTTTTTTTAAATCGTGAATGATCGTTTCCTTCTCCCAATAACTTCATCATATAATAATATTGTAAATATTATAATAAACTAGTATTACAACACTTAACGATAGCGATATGTTTAATCGACAAGTGTATGATTGAACATCGATTTTTATGTCACCGATTGTATTTGGTCACTGGAAGTCTCAAGTTAAAAACCTCATCATTTTTCTTTATTTATTTTTTTTCAATAATTCTAACGGCTCAAGACATCTTAAGAGATATCAATTTAACTCCTTTTTTTCTAAATAAGTTACATAAAAATCTGTCCTAGCGGTCGGAGCTCTTTCGTGCTCTTCTTTAGTTCGCTTGACTCGAGGTCTGAATCTGTAGAGAGCGGCTTTAATCGGCCTGTAATGAAATATCGCGGTTATTTAGCAATTGAATTTACATGAAACTATAGTAGTTACATCTTTCTCATACATTCAGAACAGGATCGATTCAATATTTACAGAGATTCAATGTTGAGCTGTGTTTCACGGAGGACTTGTACGATGATTCGCTGTCCATGGTGTTGGACCGAATGACGAGTCCTAGACGGACATAGGCATTTAAAAACGAACGTTTTCAAGAACTTAACTTTCCATTGAAAACTTTGAGTTTTTTTTTATATCGCGAAGCAGCAAGAAGGCCTTCCGCATTTTATAATTTTTTTTAAATTAGTCCAAATAGAGGAATCGTTCATTAAATTTCAACGCCGCGGTGTTTTCTCACAGTGCGTTAGATTCATCGACAGAGTTGATACATCGTCAATATTATTTGCAATAATTTATTACGCAAACGACGACAATGGTAATTTTCTTTGTAATTTATTTATGGCCTCCTTGCCGGCGCGTCAAACAAGAATGGATTACCATTGAGAACGACAACTGGCGTGGTTAGGGTAGAAAGATAAGACGAGCTTCTGTGTTGGGCCATTACGAGTTCCTTCGTATTTTTCTCCGGCTTAATTAGCACTATGTAGACTTTGGGAAAGAAGAGGCAGCCAAGCTGAACGAGTCCGCTCAATGACAGTGACAGTGCCAGGGTAACTACCCTTATTGAATTGCTCGTGGATGCCAGATATAGAGGAACGAAAGCAAGCCAAAGAATCATCGTAGTATAATTCGTAAATGCTATGTGTCGGGTCTCGTTGAAGCCTTCGGGACATTTCCTCGTCTTTACTGCATAAATTGTGCATATCACTGGTGACAAATCATTACAATTATAGTTTAAACGTGACCTAATCAATCGATCCATAAATACCAACGGTTTTATTGTTTACCTATCAATATAAAAGGATATATCAGGCCAACCATGTACGATCTATCGTCGAGTCCTCGACATATCCTCAGTCTGGTATCTCTCGTTGGAAACGAGTGAGATATCGAGGGTGGAACCTTTAGGAGCCAAGCACCGTTTATTAAAACCTCAAAGAATGTCAGAATTCCAGTTATGACTAACTGGGACTTTGGACTCGTGTATCTAAAAAAAGGAAAAACATTATCGATACAGAGCGCACATTATAAAAGACGTTGGATAAGTAAAAATATAACATTACTTAGGTTTGTGCGGACTGTGCGTGGTACTGTTGAATATTCTGTGTATCCTGTTGGTCTTGGTGACGAGGGCAGCATAGCAAAGGGTGTAGCATATGCCAATGCCGAAACGCGTGATTGCACAAGTATGCGAGCTTGGTTCAGCTACAACGGCAAAAGTCATCAAAAAAGAAACGAGAGTACCGAGCAACAATAGCGATGAGAGTTCTCGTCCTGATGCTTTTATCACTGGAGTCTCGCTGTATATCCAGAACACAGACAGAACGAATATCGTCAAAAGGATACCTGTCGAACAAAGTAAAATATTTTATTCAGCGAAAGTTAAAAAGCTTTTTGAAGCCAAAACTGAGATGATGGTCCCATTTCTAGAGTCACTTAACATTAACGCTAATTTATTCGATCTTATTCTCGACAGTCAGACCACTGTCATGCGATGACACTAACGAGGTGCCTCGTATCATTGAAAGAAAATAAACGTCATAAGCAAATGCAAAATGCAGATGATGAATCATTATCAGCTCGTATATTTGCCTTGGACCTTGCTCTAAAGCATAAGAATGCTCCGTTGACTCGTGCGTTTCTTAAATATTAATTTAAGGCTGTTTCCACTGTAGAATAAGAGAATGAGACACAGAGAGTCGAATTACCACAACTGGCGACAGCCATGGTTGCAACAGCCCAGGGACTGGAATAGTCGATGAACTCTTCGGATATCGGACTGCAGAATTTACGGTCACTCGTTGGTTCGGTACCCCATTTGCAATCCTCGCATCTGTGGTCATCGAGCTTGTACTGATAGCGACCGCAGTTAATGCATCTCCAGCAGCAGGCATCTTGCTTCTCACGAACTTTCACCTGGTCCGGTTGACAGGGTAGAGCGCAAGTAGAGTTCGGAAAGAACATTCGACCGCGTTCCGCGTTATCTCGGTATTTCATTTTTTTTGTTTCAATGTGTAGTATAGCTTTGCCTCTATCGCTCTCTGAATATAATGATAACATCATTCGAATTATTTCACATGTATATTATCATTCGTATAATAACTTTTACCAGTACATATTTTTGACGTCTTACGTGTATAGTTCCCGACGACGCGCCAGCGGTAGGTCCCGTGCTCGTCTCTTTGATAATTAAGGATCGAGTAACGCGGTGGACCATCAACGTCGTTTACGAATCTGAATGGATTACCAGCTTCGTCTGAAATATTGTTTTCATTTAAATATATATTTATACACTGCTGCAATTGCATCGGCCAATAAAATTTTATATCGATAATTGTTATGAATATATTAATATATTACTAGGGTTTCGTATGGCTCGGACGATAAGCGCCCTCGCAATCTATCATTGAAACTCTTCTGTCCCTATCATTGACACCTCCCTCTCAACACGATCCCCCTGTTCCTTGGCCGGGCGGAGCGGGGGGGCTCCAAGTGAGACTTAGAATAATCTGATTCTGGAGAGGGAGATCCTAGGAAGACTTAGATTGTGTCTGTGAGTGTCGGTGGGTGTCTATTCTCATACATGGCGATGGCGAAATATTATTATAACGTGGAGATCTATATCCACAATTTCAAGGAAATGAAAAAAAGTGCGATCATTCGTACTCCGGGTGCACTTTTAGAGTTTGATAAGGCGAAAGCACTAGCGAATAAAGATTTTTAGTAAATGCAGATAACTTTCAATCGAAACGTTTTATTAAATTTTCATCGATGAGACAGATTGATTCGTTAAACACATCAGTGTTCTGAAAAGAAAATATTTCAAAGTCTTAGTTCAAGCGAATTGTCATGTCCTTATCTGCTGATTCACTGATTATTACTTCACCCTATTTCAGTGTTCCGTAACAAAAGACTTTTCTATGCTCGTGTACTGAATTTATCTTACGTTTAACCCACCGTCCATTGGTAAGTTTCCTTGTCCTCCTGTTATTTACCTCCAACGTTTAGAAAAATCGTGGTTCCCACAGTGTCAACAATTAATTGTTAGTCCGTGCGATTACTTTTATATTAACGTTAACTTTTTTAATTGTTACGATAAATATAAAAATAATGGCATGGACTAACAATTATTAACTGCCAGACCTACGTCGATGTTTTCGGGAGAATAAATATTCATATTCACTACACGAATCCTCACCTTTAAAAGTAACGTTCTTCAAATATTTCACGAGGGTAACTCCGTCAATGTGTCTGAGCTTGTCGCACATGCCGTGAACGTTTTGTCCACACTTTTCTATTTGTAGATCGTGAAGAGCGTAAGCAACTGAGTAAACAGCGTCTCTGACAAAGTGTAAAAATTTATGTTGCTTGTAGCCAGTTTTAGCATTGATGGTCAAGCTGCTATCGCGGCACGTGTCTCGGCTGATGTTCCACTTCAAGATTCCCTTGTCCTCGTGATGCTGCAATCTGCCGGTAACATTTTTTCTATCGCATCTGTGGTACTCTCGCCAAAACTCGTAGAACCAAGGATTGATCGCCTCGTGATTGAGCTTGAGACTGGTAAAGTACTCGTCAAAGCCTGACATGTGCCTTGAGAGTGGCTGAACAGCTAGCGCACCCTCGAGAACGACCATCTTGTTGTCCTTGTTCTGGTTACCAGGATTCAAGAATTCATGATGATTCGAGGTAGACCAAGCGTCGCTTCCGATCCATACGAACCGAGTTCCCACTCCCATACGTCTTGCTGCTTCGAGAACTTCGATGGTCGTTGGTTTCTCAGCAAAGACTATGATCACTGCGTCAAAGAAAATTCATCTATTTGAGAAGACATTTTATTCATGAAAATATATAACTGCGAAAGAAACAATGTCATGGTTCGTTCAGAGACTGAGCCTCGCTAAATCCTTCTTTTCAGACATTCGTCCTTAGTGAAAGTTCTTTGAGACGGCTCTCGATAAATCTTTGATAAGTCGATTAAACTTGACTCGCGACTGCCTGATGGATATCGTGGATAAAACTGGAACGAGGGTAATGCATTCTACAGAAAAGGATATCATTCTAGGGATCGAGAAGAGTTTTTACTCGTTAACACTCCACGAGTAAGGGTCATCTAATTTAATTCAATAAAATTATTCATTACGTCATTGATCCGGATAAGCTCCTGTTAAAATAGCAGTAGAATACGTGCGAGGTGTTGGATATTATGAATGAACAGCGATGGTTCGTGGATAGACACGAGAGGTAGGTGGAGCGGACGTGAGGTGCGATAAATTGATGTCGCGAGAGGAAACGTACCTCGAACTTCCGTCTTGTTGGCGATAGTTCGTATAACATTGTCGTAGTCCTCGGCCTTGAAGCGTTCCTTGCCTATTCGCTGGGGTGCGCTGAAGCAAATCGAATAGTTGTTCGCCAACGAGACGAGGGTTTCGTATCCATGATTTCCGTATTCGGTATCGGAGTATACGACTGACACGTACATCCATTCGAATCTCCTACAATGATTAGTTTCTATAATTATTATCTTCCCATCCGGTTGAGAACGAATTTGAAATGTGATTAAGTTATTCAACGTACAATGATATCCGATAGGGTTTCTTGTTAATTAAAAAAAAACATAAATTAAATATTTAAACCCACTTGAGTATTTCCAGCATCGCGTGGGCCTGATTAACATCACTAGGTACCGTCCTAAAGAAATGTGGAAATCTCTCTTTACTGCTCAGAGAGGGTGAAGTCGCCATATAAGATATTTGAGGAACATCGAACAGTCGAAGCATCGAGGCGACCTGTAATTAAATATAAAATTCTATTTAAATGTCTGAAGTGGAAGCAGCAGTTACGAAAGAAAACTAATAAGACTAAAACAGATAAATAAATCCCCATAGAGATAATGTATACCCGAGATATATATGTATATATATATACAGAAGTTACAATAATGTATATGTAAAACGGCTAAACATATTATATATCCTCCATATATATTTCATACATCTGCCGGATATGTCTAAGAAATTTGAAAAAATTCCATGCGGTATATAATTTTATTCAAAGATATTTACTAGATATATATGATATATAGAATTTTCTGCCGTTAAATATATAATATACATCTGAGAGATATCTCGAGATATATTAGAGATATTTATTTTAAGATACTATACATAGAAAAAATATAGAACATTTTGACGTTATGTATAATTATATATCCTGTATAAATATCTATATCTCGAGAATATTCTATTCAGATATATCTGAGACGATCCTATATAGAAAATGAGTACATACAAAGATATATACAAAGTATATAAGATATTTACGAGATGTAGAATTTTTTGGCGCAAAATATCTTTATACCATACATCTGAGATATATCTTGAGATATATCAGAAATACTTGTTTTAGGATATACAGAAAAAATATAGAACATATTGACGTTATGTATAATTATATATCCTGTATATGTCACAAGGATACTTTATTCCAATGGGATGCGATAGTAAAGAAAAAAAAACAGACTGTTTATGGACAGCTATGATTCGATTAAAGTAATATGACACAAAGCACCCATTGTACTTCAATCTCCCCTAATAAAAAAAAAAGTACCTAGGGAGACTGAGCCTTCGTCTTCCCTCCTTACACTTTTGCTCCCTCAATGTGAATGTAGAATAAATCCAAAATGTCGATTGAAATATTTAATTTTACATCCACGAAATAAAGAAACAGTTTACTACTATTCGAGTTGCGTGTTTCCCACAATTGAGGCAAGACGATCGCAGTGTGAAATCACCCTAACAAGACCAAATTAACCAGAACGAACCTTGCAACCCGTGGCTGCTACAGAGGGGCCCTGTTTGTTCTGCCGTTATACTTCGTCGAGCAAATAGGGTCAGACGCGTTCAACGCAACCCTTCGACAAGTGCTGAGCTTGCCTATACCGCGACACTATGCAATGGTCAGAAGGATGAGGCACGTACAGAGTGACATTACCGAAAATAAATCAGTCTAGTGGGACTGCCCGTACTAATTGACAGTCTCGAAGATGGCTGGTCGGTTTTGTGTACCGGTGATGGCAAGGGTGATGGACTCTAGCGGCGGAATTGAAGCTTGGCATGCACTTTGTCATCGACAAATTAACACGTGACTTCTCAACTTTGCACCGCCGTGTATATGTATATGTCAATGTACATATGTACACGTCACGGCAAACAAACGTACATCAACGAGAACGCAATTGCTTGTTGAGTTCGCTAAGGATTTGATAAGTTATTCAAGACTCACCTGCAAAGTAACGGAGCTCGACTGGGCAGCGAGTACAGCTACAATCTTGTCGAAACCACCTCCCAAAAATTTTGGCACGCTACCATCCAAGCACTGAAACTCCTTCTCGTGAAATTCGTTCACGTGGGCTATAAATCCTGTTGGAGTGTATAATTAATACATTTCGGAATTAACATAAGATAATATATAATATGAGCCTTGAAAGCAAACGTTCGCGGTCCATTTCTTTCATGCCACCGTACATTAATATCATCTTCATAGATATAAATATCAGAATTTAGAATTGAAAAAAAAAAAAGATAAATCGTTAAAATTATAATTAGTAATCATTTATTAATAATAAATTTAGGTTACATTTACCTATGATCTATAATTAGAATCAATGATACATTATGAGTATGAGTACAATTAGAAAATTGTCGATCGTAATATCGAACCTTTGACAAAGTTTAATGCCTGTTCGAGGGCATAATTCGGATTATCGCAGGAATCAAAAGCGAGTACACCGAGACGAATGCCCGGCAGAATAGTGGGATCCCGGTTGATTTGCCGAATTGTGTAGAGCATTGCCTCCAACGGTTGAATACCATCGTCCACCTTTGATACAAATAAATTGATGTTAGGTAAGAATGATGCAGAAGTCTCCTGAAGAAAAAGAAGATGAGGGCAGCCCGACCGAGTAGGTTCTTGTCTTATCGGTTATATAGGATCGATCGTTTGATGCTCGAGACATCGAGGACACGTCGTAGTCTTTGTCGTATAACGCGGATGGCGTCCGGACTCTTGAGCCGCGTCTGGCCAGCTGACCGAGAGCCAGTTCCGACATCAACCTTTTCCTATGTGGATAACACCACCCTTGACGATAGAGTCGAGGTACTCTCGTACATTCGAACCATTCAAAACCCCTATCGCCTTCCACCAGCGATTACGTCCTACACAAGAATCTCCGCTAGCTTTATCTTCTATCTTCGTCATGTACAGAGTTCGCTTCTTTTGTATTAGAAAACGTCCATATCGTATATAATTATTCTTTTAAATTAGAGTCCAGACGCCAGCATGTTTCTTGATATGTCAAAGACGGTGGCAATGTTTAGAAGACGTCTTTCGACTGTAGTGACAGCGGTAAATGAATTATTCTAATTTAAATATAAAGTTAACTAAAATGGCATCGGAAGTTATTTCATCCTTTTTGGATTTATTTTTCATAAGAAAACTTTTTAAGCTAAAAATCCTGTTTATTAAAGTTTTTTGCAGTCGGAAGTTTTGAAAAACTTAAAAAAAAATTTATTTCATACTTTTTAAAGCTAATTTATTAGTAATTTTTACAACATTTTTATAATTGCTATATACTTTTATATAGTTAATATATTTTAGTTAATATATTTTAATATATTAGTTATTATATTAGTTAATAACTAATATATTTTAGTTATTATATTATTAGTTAACTATATTAGTTAATAACTAATATAGTTAATATATTTTTTTAACTAAAACAACTAAATAATTTTTAATAATTTAACTTTATTTTATCAATCAATCATTTTTACACGCGTACATTTAGAATTAAATTGACAAACGCGATTAAAAAGTGCGTTACGTTTTTATTAATTTCTAGTTGTTAACAACATCTCTCATGTACAACAAACTAATTTAAATTTACACACTGTAGAATAAAACATATATGCAAATATTGACTGAATCCTCCGTGATCTATCTTTCACTTCGTTAACAGATGAACGATTATAGTAGGAACGACGGCCATCTTGTGGCTTTTCGATATATACAACTGTGCTTCTCATACATTTTTTGGAAACGCATATATCTTTCTAAAATCTCACCTAATATATACAATCTAGGACAAAAATGGAGGTTACAATGCACAGAATATGTGTATCCAGTTCTGTTAAGGCGAGGCGAAATCTTTATACTCCACTTATGAGTGCGAAAGAGGTAGGTATAGCGTTCACGACGAAGCGAAAGAGAAGCAGCACATCTGTGTAAGTATAGATGTTTCGCCTGCCCTTAAGCCGATTCGGAGAACATTGGACACAGAAACTGGTATATTCGCGCCGTGCCAGGGAAACGCATACTCTCGTCGAAAGTAAAAATGACTGATATTCATAAAGGATTGTCTTACTTGTTTGACCATGCTGATATTATAAGAAAAATATATATACCGTTAACCTCTAAGACAATGAATTTATTGCCACGTGGCACAAGCATCTAACTTTTGTTGGTAACATGAAATAAAAAAATGTGTTTTTACATTCTGCACACTTTTACAAGACAACCGATGGTCTGAATATTACGAAAAAATGTTCAGTTGCGCATAACATGGATATCTTTCCACGATAAGTGTAGCTTTTTTTTTTCTTGATATTGAACAAATATCGTCAACTTGCACACTGATTTTATAAATTATTTTCATTAATTATGAATTTACCAATTGTAAGAATAAAAATGCTATACACATTTTGGGAGGATACATCATGCACGCATCCAAGATTTTTTTGGCAATATTTGGACCACCGGTCTTCAAAGAAAAATTCCTACAGTCTGACCAGACGGTGTTCATACAAAGAGAATGACTCAAGTTGAAAATAAATTTAAAAAATATAATAATTGCAACGATACACTGACGTACAAAAAATATATACTTAACTTATGAAAATATTTCATTTTTTTGGTCCTTTTTAAATTATATTTTATGTTAAGTTGCAAGATTTCATACGTGTAGTTAAAAATCAATAACATTTTAATAATTTATAGATGACTCGGTCTCCTTAATCGAATAACTAGATACGAGTCGTGCGAGTACATCATGAAGTGTACGTCCGTATATGTTTTATTAATTTTTTTTATTAATTATTTTATATGCGAAGAGCTTTTTTATATATTAAAATAAAAAAGATAAATACAAATATAAAATAATAAATAGTAACATAGTAATAAAGTTTAACGTTATATATCGATATTTATGTTGAAACATTTCACCTGAATTCTCCCGCAGCTCTGCCCGTTACTTCCCTGTCGATGAATAGGAAAGAGCGCTCCTAGGGTAATATCACCAGACACGTTAAGGTAGACTCCAGCATCGACGAGGCCACTTATAGCGATAACAAAGAAACACAAGGAACACCACATTCTCTGAAACATAAAACAACATAAATAATTCAAATGACGATATCGCCATTTGTTGTCATTTAGAAATTTAAATGAAAGAAAAAGAAGCCGTGAGTCGTACGTGTTACGATGATCGATTTCGTAAAGTCACGAAGCGCATTGATCTTACCGGAGTGTCGATGGAATGCCAAGAGAATTTAACGAAGCTTGCGTTCACGAACCGAGCGAAGCGATCGAAATAGGGCCAGCCACATTCCTACGGACTATCGATTTTTCTGATACCGTAGTGGCTCCCCAAGTGTCTGATAGAACCGCCCAACGAGAGGAATGACATTATATATGAAGTACATCGTACCCGCGTCAAGTTTGAGCATTAATTCTAAGAGGAAAGTTTTTTTTCCACGTTCCTCACTTATCTATAACTTTCTGAGCTTCTCATCCCTCATTTCCTACTTGTTCTCGTCGTTATGTTCAATCATTTTTAGTTCCTATTACAATAGGCAAGCTGTCTCAGTGGTAATCAAGTAGCTTATGAGAAACGCTGCAGGGGTCTTATCGATCTTAAGTTAAGATAAGTGGCCTCCCTAACGACATTCCTGTCTTTCGTAAAGGACGACTTTACGATCAACGCTTATTCTCTGTAATATCAAGTATGGTACTTATCCGTTTTTGCGTTTCGACCGTCTTAAAATAGTATCAACTATTATCAACTATTATCTCAAATCGTATCAACGAAAAGAGAAAACACGATCGAGACCCACTATTATACGTTTACAAAAATGCTAAACTTGAACTAAATCGTGTAATTCAGACATTTTTAAAAAACGACAAATGCATTGTTTATAAAATAATATTGTAAATAGAAATATAAAATAAAGTAGTAAAATAAATTCTTGTCAAATTTAATTTTCTTTTAGTCAATTTTACAAACGCGCTTTCAGTTATTTTACGATTGATATAATACATTTATCAAAATAATTCATTAGTTTGATGTAGAATTAACAAAAATATCTTACGTTTTGCTTTCCACAGGGCGTCAGACCCTTCAATTATGGTCCATGAAGGACAAGTGATTTGGTACAACTAGACGCGAGAGTACTCGTTCTGATAGCTCGATAATAAAGCAATTGCGGGGGTCACAAATAATTGTTACAAAATAAATACTTTTCGGGTGGGATGTCACAACAATATTTAATAATAAAAAAGAAGGTGAATACAATTAACGAAAGGAATTCTCGAGGAATATTGGAGGAGTAGTATTTACGAATTAATCGTCATACCTGTTTCCATTAAGACGATCAATTATTTATAATAGAAAGAGCTCCGTGATATAATAAAATAAGTAACTCATACCAATATAAAAATATCTGCAGAATTTAATCGTTGTGACGTAAAAGCGTCACATGCGAATTTATTGCTAACGAGACCTGATCACGAGTTAATTATTTATTATTCACAATGATTCTCGGACATTGGTCTCGAAAGGAAATGAATTACATAATAAAATTATTAATTTTGGAAAGCTAATATCCAATAACAATTGTTGAAGAGAAAAATTACATCTCGATAGAATTTACGACGATTAAGCTGAGCCAATCGGATTTGCTGGCACAGTACCACGATGAAAAAAAAAACGATGAAAGAAGTTTCTCGCAACGTGGTCGGCCAAGGGCTTCGATTTTACCACAAAAGTCTAAATACTAATTCCAATAAAACAATGAATCGTGGCACCTTGTTGGGAAAAATACCAGCTGTGTAATTTCCACCTACTAGAAGCTTCAACGAGTTCCTTGAGCGAATGAAACTCTCTCGTTTCTCCTTACTTCTATCCTAATTGAATCTCGATCGATCGCGTGTGATACAATTGTAAAGACATTGCGTCTTTCGCAGTCGGCTAACAAGTGAGAAGCAACGTATACCGGACTTCTGAGGAATTTGCTGAGAAGGGATGACCGCAGGGCGAAGAATCTTCTCCCTTACTTCGTCGCACGTATTGTTCTACAGATGGAGATGTTCGATTGCTACAAAACCTGGGTCTTTTCTGCGTGAAATTACAAGGAGATCGAGACGAAACATCGCCCACTCTGGCAATTTGACGATATTGCCCCTCTCTTTGTAGAATTTTACTCCTGTGGGATGCGTGGGCGCAAAATAAAGGGATTTTCGCCGTACGGTAATCAGAATATTCGCGGAATTCTTCGCTCTCACGAGATTAATGACAAGGCGGTGATAGTGGTAGTGAAACGACACTCGTTGCTATATCGCTTGCCTCTCTCTCTCTCTCCGTTGAGATGCTCAAAATAAAATAATTAAACGAAATTACTATATAATTAATTTTTCTCGTTTCTTCCGATCAACCGGACTCCGCAATTTTCCTCCGCAACTTTTCGGCCACTAAGGGCACCGAATGTTACCGTATTACGACCACCTGGCTGGAACAATTTTTATCGCAGGTAACGATCAGGGAGAGAATACAATTGCAACCTTGTAGCGGGGTTACAAAATATCACGTTATGAAACGTACCGGCATTTTTAATCTCCCGTGAAGCGACGTCGATCAAGAGGTACCTGTATCCTCGTTATCGGTCGCTGTACAGCTGACATAACCTGCTGTATACGTAAACGGTAAGCGTGTAGGTCAGTACACAGCGTATACACATATATGACATGCGGTATAAGCGTATATTCCACACTCGGAACATCCCTGAAATGGTGTAGTGACGAACTAGTTTAATCATACACGACGAGGCGCCTTTGTCATATCCGAACATGCCCCTCACACGCCCAGTGTTCACCTTCGCCGCTAATTAATTTGTATTCCGTATACCTGCGCTATACGTTGTGTGCAAGCTTTATTGTTCTATAAATAATAAAGCATTTCCTTAAGGCGATCCACAATTATGCACTACAAAATTCTACGTTGAAGGCTTGCAGTGATTCATGCTTCATGTTATAGCACAATCGTCACACACAGGTACTCTCAGCAGGGTTCCTGCTTCAATTTTAAACTAATTTAACTTTGCAATATCTCATTCTACTAGATACAAGATCTACTTCCGTTAAAGAATAAAAATTTATTCACATTTATATTATGCAAAATAGCAAATGTTCAAAGCATGACTAACGAGCCTAGTAATATGAACTAAGTTTAAAATTCCTAAACTCAAACTATTGAATATATAAAAATATTAATTAAAACCAGTAAACAAAAATTATGTAATTAAAAAAAAAAATAAATAGTTTTCATATGAATATAAATCTAAAAAGGATTAAATAACTTACGATGTCACTTTAGTTAACTTCATATTTAAATTACAAATTAATTTACCGCTGTCACTATACAGTAGGGAGACGTCTCCTGAATATTGTCACCGTCTTTTATATATGAAGAAACATACCGGTGTCTGGGCTCTAATTTAAAAGGAAAATTATATGCGATATGGATGTTTTCTAGCGTAGAAGAAACGCATACTCTCACCTTTTTGCCCGACGAGTAGTCTGGAGTAATCAGATCTTGCAGAGTTGATTAGGTTAAGAAAGAAAGAAAGGAAAAACCCTGCTCGCAGTGGCTTTGTAGTCTTTATGTCATCTCATTTTTTTTTAATCAGTCGCCCATATATATATCTAAAAACGATTAGATATCGTTGTTGCTTTATTCATTTATTGATTACCTGTCCATCTAGTCTGAAGCTATTGAATGAGCACATCCAGAAGTGTTTACATTTATTTCAATAAAAAAATTAATAGTTTCAACTAGCTGTATGTGCTCTGCTTTTTAAATGTCGATATTAGTTATACTTTCAGGTTCGACTAAAAAGTATTTATGATAAAAAGCAACAGAAAAAATTATCGCTGCCACGTGTTACCATCATTGGTTTGTTTTATCTACATAAACTAGAGCAAACTAAAGCAGAATAAACGTTTGTACAGGGTGCGCCATCTTTTATGTCGGTATATAAATATTGAATAACTTTGACATTTATCAACCGATTGACTTAAGTAGACATGTTTTTGAAACGTAAATTCAGTACAATTTTAACTATGAATTGCTTCAAACCAAAACAACGTGCCGAAATAGTGACGCTGTACATTGAAAATAGTCGTTCAGTTGTGTTAACTCAACGTGCATATCGTCGAGGCCCATTTCACACTCTCTGACGCCGTTAACAAGCAAAATTGCCGCATTTAGGGAACAGAGAGTCCACACGAGATCCATGAAACATTGCATGACCAAAAAGTGACTGTTTGGGCCGGCGTTTGCGCCAAAACAATCATTGGGCCATTTTCCTTCAGAGAAGGCGAAACAGTCGATGGGAATCAATATCGGTGGATGTTGGCTCATTATGTCTGCCCACAAATGTGTGAAAAAAGTCTGGACGGTTACTGGTTTCAACAAGACGGTGCGCCATGCCACACTGCAAATCAAACAATGCAGTTTCTACAACGAAAATTCTCTCGAAGTGTGATGTCAAAAAATGGCGACATTGACTGGCCACCCAGATCTCCAGATTTGACCCCTCCGGACTTCTTTTTATGGGTTTATTTGAAAAGCAAAGTATACGCCAACAAGCCTCAGACCATTGACGACGTCAAGGCAAACATTCGTGCCGAAATCATCTCTATAGCGCCCGAGATGCTCGAAAAAGTGATGGAAAACGCAGTAAAAAGGGCACATTTTGTTTTGGCCAATAAAGGCGGCCACTTGATTGATGTTGTATTGAAAAACTAGTCCAAATAAAGTGTAAAGGACCAAATTAAATAAAAAAATACCTGATATATGGAAATCGGTTATTTTTTTTTTAAGTTATTCAATGTTTACATACCGACATAAAATATGGCGCACCCTGTATATAAACAAATGGCTGGATTACAAAAAATAGAAAGATTGACATTTCTGTATTTGTTAAGAGATATTGATTGATGATTGAGTTTAACAGTTTTTCTCATTCGTCATTTTGATAAAATGATAACGACGATTCATATGTTCATCATGTTCTCTTGGTGAATTAGGATTTAAAAGTTACAAAAACGGTATTGAAGGTACTCACCAGATTATTAGATCAGTACATATTTCTGGTATATACAACTTTTAGCCTCCTGTTTAAAGATGAGTTTGCTTTGTGTGAATTAATTTTTAGTGTTCCAGATAAACAGTATAAATCAAATATGGTCTGGTATCACTGCGCATGACCTCGGAATTTGAACACTCGTGAACATATATAGGTGGAGTTTCCCCCGATTAAGAATTAAGAAAATTCGGAGTGTAATTAATCACAATTTATGACGGGGTTTTAACAATATATATATATCGTTGGCCAGATGTTTAGATCGATTGGAACGTTGACAAGCGACTATCTATCTTTTTAAGTACGACTAACCATCGCGGTGGCACATAAACGCGGAGCTCGTGCAATGTTTGTGAGAATGTAAAAAAAAGACAGAGCGATAGGAAATTTAGTGAAGTAGGCTGGTTAGTAGAAAAGCAGAATTGATCATATCCAGTGGTGTAAATTATAAATTTCATTAAGAAATGGAGTGATTGTGGAGAGAGAAAAATATATAATAATAATAATAACCAAATCGGAGGAATTTAAAAGATCACGACGTAACAGTATGCATTTTTCAAGCTGCTCTCGGTAACTCATGAAAGAAGATTTCAGGTTCTTACAATCTTTGCACAATTCGGAGCGAACCATTGGTCAAATGAATGCAATAAAGTTTAAGTCAGGCATAAAAGGACGTTCCACGGAATGAATGTAGGACATTTTTTAAAAGTTCGTTTTGACGGAATTAAGAGTAATTTGCATAAATGACAGGAAACTTTATTGTTATAGTCTATGCAGCTGCACAAATATTTCCTACAGTTCCCCCAATATTCCCTAGAGTTCCTTCCTACGTTGAGCTTAGAATGTTTTTGAATATATTTTGGTTCAACGGTTCCCGCTGAATCGTGTGCGAGAGTGCTAAGCAGTTCCTTTTTTATTTGTATAGCTAGCTGAAGTAACACATTTTACAACATACAAAGATACATTTTAAGTTTATTTTTTGGCCGCACATATTTCCTAAAATATATTCGATATATCTCAGATATTATTAGAATGTACTATATTCCTATGGAAGCAGGTCCGTATCACTTCATAGTTTTCAATGCTGTGTATATCTCTCCATAGTTTCTAGTATTTAAAACACTAAAAGATATGGAGAGACATACGTAGACATCGAAAACTATGAAGATATCGTCCTGGACACGGAAAACTCTGGAGATATCGATCTGGACCTCGAGAATCATGTCGCTGCTGACCTAGATCTCCAGAATCATGCCTTCGTCGAATTAAGGGATTTTAAAAACTGACGAAACAAAGAAAAATTAATATATGCATCAAGATTCGAGATTTTTAGACGTTCAACATTGACAAATTTAGAGCCTCGAAGGTCGAGACAAGTAATTTCTCAACTTGGAACAACAAAAATCTTTTGTGTTCTATCGACAAGAGTCGGGAATTTTGAGTCTTGAGACAGCATCGTCACTGAGCTAGAAGCTAAGCGAAAAATTGGAGAACACAAATATCGATATTTGTCACCAACTTAAATAGTTTGCCAAATATTAGCTGGAGAAATAATACTTTGGCTTTATACTCTTTAAAGTTCAACATATGTTCTCGCTACAATTCTGATTCGCTCTTCTACTTCGGGATCTATCCGACTCGGTTCTTCTCGGTTTCATAGCTGCCACGGTTTTATACCTTCTCGTTTTTTACGTAGCTTGCTAAACTACATAGCTGCACCGTAAAAGTATAAGATACATATACCATTAATACCATTTCCATTCCACGTTACGGGGTATATCTCTAACGACTCTTGAGATAAGCTCCCTCTCACGAATGCTACGTACACGTCGGCCTCCACGAGCTTAAGAATTTCTATAATTGGAAATATTTTATAACTCTTCGTACGATATTATGTATCATTTCTTCCTTAATATTTCAAATGCAGCTATTAATTTAGCCCTCACAGCTTTTGAGCTTTCCACATTTTCCGAGTTTAAGAGAGGTGGGTGTTTGTACTTTTCTTGCTCTGATACCTGTCGCGATGCTTGCTCGTTTTAACTAATGACCTTCCATCCGATACATATCCCGAGTTCGAAACTGTCCCCGCAATCACCCAGGCGATTGCAGTTGTTTCAGTAAAGAAGATAAAGAGAGTGGCAAGGATGTAAATAGTAATGGCAGCACTGAAGCAGACGGCAACGAATACAAATCGGTGAAATCTTTGCCAGTGAAACTGCTACTATAAGCTTACTTACCGTAAGTTAAAAAAAATGAGAAAACGAGATGCTAGATTCTCTATGGGAGGAGCGCTTTCCATTACTTCGCTATAATTAACACTTCAGTCGAATTTTTATTACGTAATACCATGCTGTTTCTACATGGTGAAAAGTGCTGTTCACCTACGACACTTGAAAGCTTTATTAAAATTCATTGTCGTCTGGCCTTTTCCCATGTCTTTGGTGCTTTCTCTATACGTAGAGGCTTTTTAATTCATTCGCATACTCTCGTAGCCTCTTACCGTTTCTGAAATAAAAAACGATGCTCTGCGTGCCGGTTATAGAATTTCTGTGATATCTCAAACCATATTAACTTTAAAGGTACTGCGTATAGTTGTATGACAATAAGATATGACGTCGTTAACATATGCGCGCATGCAGTAGGATACACGTAAACCGGGTACGTTGTTTAATATAATATTTATTCATACACGTATTACGTGAAGGTGGATACGATCTAGGAATGATCAGAAGTTTCGGCATGTCGTCGACATAACGTTATACCGCGACGTATTAACGTTAGAGATTTACGTGTAACGCTTAACGAGTAGTAAACACCATCGAAGGCAGATATGCGAGTGTTGGTGCTTGTGATTGCTGAATATATGTTGAATATATTAACAGTATAATTGCTCAGGAATGTAATTGCTGAATATGTTAACAGCGTCCACTGGGATCTTGGAACTATTTAGACCATTCATATATAGCGGATTATAATTTCAAATATATATTTGCTTTCCTGAATTGAGATATTTTCTAAGTTGCCCGACACAGAAAAGAAGTATATCTAAAGATAAATATCTAAAAATATATTCAAAAATATATTCAAAAATATATTCAAAAATATATTCAAAAATATATCCAAAAATATATCCAAAAATATATCCAAAAATATAACTAAAAATATTTGCTGCAAATTATTAATGTACCGGTTAATAATGCGGATTTTTTTCATGCATGCTATTTTGTTGTATTGACAATAAGCTTAAAAACTTCATGTGTAACATTTTCTGAAGGTGTTGAAATCATAGATATTTTTATGTTTAAAAATGTTTTATTTCGTATAAAAAAAAAGAGCATTTGCGAAAAATTTTAATTCATTACTTTAGTGTGAAGAAAAGTGCTGCTGAAAGTTATCGTATCCTTCGGGAAGCTCATGGTGAACATGCTCCATCTCAAGATGCTTGTGAACGCTAGTTAAAATGCTTTAAAATTCATGATTTCGTTGTGAAAGACAAAGAACGTCCTGGTCCACTGAAAAAGCTTTGGAAATAAGACAATGCTCTGCGTTTGGTGGGATCAGGAAGATGTGTAATGTATTATGACTTGAACCCCGTTTTGAGCGTAAAAAAAGACATGGGAAAGTAATTTTGCTTCATGATAACGCACCATCGCACACTTTAAAATCAGTTATGAACACGTTAAAAGATCCTGCTTGGAAAGTATTAACCCACCCGCCGTATACACCAGACCTTGCTCGTTCGGATTATAACTTGTTCCGATCGATGGCACACGCACTTTATGAGCAGCACTTCTTCAAAACGTATGAAGAAGTGGAAAATTGGGTCTCTGAATGGTTTGCCTGAAAACAAGAAAAGTTCTATTGGGACGGTATCCACAAATTACCTGCAAGATGGGGAAAATGTGTAGCTAGCGATGGACATCACTTTAAATAAAGCATTTTTGATGTTTCTCTTGAAATTATCGTGTTTTCTTTCATTACAAGATCCGCATTATTAACCAGTACACCTAGTATATTATACCGGGTGATCGATTTTTAACGAAGACATCGAAATGTCTTTCAACAGAAAACAATCGAAAATTTTGCGGGGGCAATTCACTCGTCCTAAAATTAGATCATCCCTTCTTTGAGGGGGGCGGGAGGTAACTGCGAAATCTTAAATGACAAACCCTATTTTTTTTTGCAGATTCGGATTTTATGCTCCAAAATACGTAGGTTTTGTCTGAAACTTTTTTTTCTCAAGAAATACACATCGGATTGAAAAATAAAAATAAGTGCATCAAAGTTGAAGGTCGAAATCTCGAATACTTACTCTAATTGAATAGTGAGAGGCAAGGGAACTCACTAAGAGCAAGCACCCCAGAGGGAATAAAATACTTCCATGTCCACGTCGTTGTTCTTGGGTTACGTTGAATGTAGTGTCTGAAAAAAATGCACCATGCCTGATTTTATTTTTCGATTGCAAATGCATTTCGTGCAATATTCGTAAAATTTGATTTCTTAAATTACAGTGCATCACGAAGCAAATAAAAAGTTTCAGACAAAACCTAAGTATTTTGTAGCGATTCTAATCCAAATTTGCAATAAAAAATAGGGTTTGTCATTTAAGATGTCGCAGTTACTTCCCGCCCCCGGCAAAGGAGGAGGCAGGGGCGATCTAATTTTAGAATGAGTGAATTGCCTACTCAAAAATATTAACTTTTCATTTGGGACATTTTTTCGTACGATGCTGAGATATATCTTTTAAATATATACGGATATTCGAATATTCGGTAGATATGTTAAAAATATAGAGAGGACATAGAACTTTTAACTATTATATGTAATTATATGTCCTGTATTTAAATATACTTAGATATATATATCCCGAGAATATTTTATTTCCCTGGAGGATCCGAATATATAGAAAATGTCTGTCTAATAATATTCAAAATATATCTAATATAAATGTTTGTAGTGTGCTAACAACACATTTGTCGAATATAAAAAATCTACAATGATTTAGCCTGTGCAAATATCAACATAGAAATTTCAAAATTTGTGTGTGCCTTTTGAAAAAAAAAGTTACGAAAAAATGAGCCCTACTTTTTTGTTAAATAAAAATGTTCTGTTGACAATAAAATATTAATTATCATAAGGTTCTTAGTTTATCATTGACAGGCCGCGGATATATTTTTTAGGTTCTTAGTATAAAAAAAAAGTAGACACATGAATTTTTTCGAATTTCTATCG
The DNA here is from genome assembly GCA_963942595.1 of Cylloceria caligata. Classification (NCBI taxonomy): domain Eukaryota; kingdom Metazoa; phylum Arthropoda; class Insecta; order Hymenoptera; family Ichneumonidae; genus Cylloceria; species Cylloceria caligata. Next base: position 17,147,453 of record OZ012704.1, read on the forward strand.
CCTATTGGCGATAAAAATTATGAATAAAAATATGAAAAAAGTTTTTTTCCAAGGGGTAAGCATCTCCTTATGGTAACGTTATTATAAATAAACGTAAAGTTAAGGTCAATAATAGTGACTATACGGCTGTCGATGAATAAGAAGTTAAAGTAAAAGAAATCCTTATAGTCGATTTGATACAATGGTTAGCGTGTTAGCCACTATATACACTCCCGGACAAAAAGATAGCACACGTGTGCTATCTTTAATTTCTCATACTAGGAACATACTACAGTGATCATTCTGGGTAATATATAAAGTATACCTTTGACGAATATGTAAACTTAACACAGATTGAGCTTATTTCAATGACTTCTCATTATAAAAACATAATCAAAGAATTTGAGGCAGACAAAATGATAGCACGTTAGAAAATTAATATATATTGCATATAATACAGCCACATTTTTCGTAAAAATTACAAAACAAAAATATTTTTTTTCATAATAGTGTATCTCTATATAAAATTATCAATTTTTAGTAATGTGTTGAACCTCCTTTACTTTCAATCACTTCCAACATCCTTTTAGGCAAAGATTTATATAATTTTTTTATATCGTGTTGTGCTAAATTTTCCCATTCCGCTGTAATGCAAGCTTTTAACTCCTCTACATTTGCAAATTGTCGTCCTTCGGCCTATACTGCTTGTGAAAGTATTGACCAGCAATTCTCAATGATATTGAGATCGGGTGAACAGGCCGGCCATTGAAGGGTAGAAATATTTTCATTTAATAAATAGTTTTTAATAATTTTAGCTGTATGTACCGCAGCATTGTCTTGCTGGAAGATGTAGGGCGTTGCAGCAATGCGTTCTGCATATGTATTAATTTGCATCTTGATGAGTTTAAGATAACTGGTACTATTCATTGTACCTTGAATAAATTTTATTTCAAACCATTACTCCACCTCCACGCATTTGTCGTCGAAGTTTTGTTAGTGGCTGCGTACGGATATCGCGGTAATAAAATGCGCAACCATCTGGACCATCTAAGTTAAATCTTTTCTCGTCCGTGAAGATCACTTTTTTCCAGGTACTTTTCCAATGCACGTGGTCTTTTGCGAATGATAAACGGGCTGTCTTGTGTTTTACATTCAGTGCTGGCTTTCTGGTTAATTTGCTTCGGTTTATAATTTTACTATTTTGGAGTACTCGTCGAACGTTTTGTATGTTAGTTTTAATTCCAGCTTTCGCTGCAATCTCTCTAGCAGTGGCAGATGAGTTAGAAGCTGCGCGAATTATCGCTCGTGTATCGCGTTCCGATAAAGCCCTTGGTCTCCCAGTGCTTTTCCGCTTTCCATATGAGCTTGTATTTTAAAGAAAATTATATACAACCTTGCGACTACGGTTTATTTTTTTTGCAATTTGCGAGACAGACAAGTTTTCATCTTTTAGTGCTAAGATTGCACCTGTTTCACTTGCAGTCAGCTTTTTATCACGACCCATTTTACTGATAACGAAAACCGTTTTGTAATATCACGAGAAACTATAATTTCATGACATTTCACGGTGAAAGTTCACGGAGCACTAGAGAAATATAAATATACTCTAAATGTGCTATCATTTTGTCTGCCTCAAATTCTTTGTTTATATTGTTATTATAAGGAGTCATTGAAGTGACCTTAATCTGTATTATGTTTACATATATGTCGAAGGTACACTTTCTATATTGCTCGGACTTATCAATATAGCATGTTACTAACATGAGAAATTAAAGATAGCACACGTGTGCTATCTTTTTGTCTGGGAGTGTAGTTAAGTGGTTAGGCAGGTCGATTGATCGTGTACGACCTCGGCTCGAATCCCATAAATTCAACATCACGTGGAGCGTTACGAAAAAAAATTGCGTCTACGAACGATTTTCTTTTAATTTTTTAATATCGACAAAATAATATTATTAATATTGCTGTATAACGAGCCATTGAGAAAGATACTTGTTTAAATTAATTATTAATCTCGATATTGACTCCGTTGAATATTACAGGCATTCTGTAGATATCCGGGATAGGATCAACCGAGGTTATAGAAGTCCTATTAAAGGATCTGAGTGAATCAGGGTCTGTTTGACCGTATTAATCGTCCGTTGATTCTGAATGTCCGTTTTCTTCCACTTGCAAAATCTGATAAACTTGAAATTTTTATTTACTTTCAATAGGCTTTCAGTTCCTTTTCCTTGACTCTGGCAAGCTTCGCGTATTAATTGTAGGCATTTTAGGTTCCACGAAGAATCAGACATTTGAACTAGGGAGAGAATATCGACATAGCCGATCGTTCAATAATTGTGAGGAGAATACCGTTTGCAATGTCAACCACGAGATATACTTGAAGAGCCTTTGTGCGAAGCTACTCAGGAATTCACTAATACTGTTACTGTGTGTCTTTGATATAGTCACTTGAGATCCAGACGCGTGTGGGTTGTACAATTCCAACTAGCTTTCGACAAAAGGCATTATGGATCGAAGACATTCGAAGGGCTTCTCGTGCTATTTACGAAAAGCCAATGCACTTGTGTACTGCACGCTGTGTACCACTGTGCTTGGTCGTGACGAGAAGTGCAAAGCTCGCGTAGGCATTTAAGATTTTTATTTTTAACTTTTGTCTCTGGCACCCACCCTGCGTGGTATCTCTTAATCAATGGAAAGGGCCGTGATAGATCGAAGCTGTACGTCTATTTTTTTTTAATCAGCGAAAAAGTAACTGCTCAACGTAACTACGGGTAGTTTGGTGTACAAAAGAAGAATGACTTCCATCTTCGAGGGAGTTTGCCCTCCACTGAACAACACATTTATACCCTCACCCTATGGTTTCTTTGTAAAGCAAGTCAGAGGTCGAAGTTCTCCCTCGAGCAGTTTCAAAGAATCACGACCCTGAGACGAGAGAACCCTTTTCTCGTTTCCGGTCAGTCGATAAAGTCACCGAGCAGAGTTTCGATCGTGCTACCTCGTCCCATTGACATATGAAAGCTATGGGACACATGCATGAATATATAGAGATTTTTCAATGCGGCAATCTTGTAAAAGCTTGCGGAGGATGAGGAGAGTAATGCCAATCGCAGGCACTCGCTCTTTGCAGCTTTCTCGATCTATATCCGTTCCGAATGAACCCTCCCCCATCTCTAACCACACAATTTCTCATTCGACATTTTTTTCTCTTGCTTTTCCGGTTTCGCGAATTATTCAAGATCGGAAATTCGTGGCCTCCGCTAGGTCGGAAAATCGCACCGCGAATTACGCGGCTCGATTTTCCCACTGTAGCGGACTGTAGGATATTACATTGTGCGCTATAGATACAGGCAGTTTCCATGTTTCCGTTAAAAGAGCTTATTTCCCCCTCACGATGCAGACGGAAATCTCGCAGAGCCAGCGGCCCCGATTTTATTCATCGAACCATGAATTTTACCTTCTCACTCAGATTATCCATACAGCTTGTCGTTTCGTCGACTCACTTTATTTGGAAAGGGAGGAGCTATTAATATTTTTAACCTGAATCAAAACTATTGAAGCCGAACCATCAAAAACATTACTTAAGATACGTGATTAGTGATAAAATTATCGAATTCATATTACTTTAAGCTGTTTTGGATGGATGCTAATCCAATTTCGAATTTTAGATCGAGAGTCGCAATATTTGAGGCATATTCTCCTACTCTATGCATTTCTTCTTTAAAAATCTGTAGCGGTTATTACGCCATATTATATTAAGGCGTAACACAACCATGAAATTAATAGAAAAATCGATATATTTTTTTGTATATATCTATTGAAATTTGAAGCAATAATTTAAGTATTTCAATCCTCAGTTTTTTATATTTTTATGAACAAAAATGGAAGGTAGAACCTTTAAGGGTGCTTCCTCATTATTTTCTACATTTCGAAAAGTTTTCTTTGCGAGGAAGCCAAAATTGGTCAACAGATATCATAGAAGTAGATTTGTGAAATATGGAAAATAATGAGAAAGCAATACAAAACGTCAAACTTTCCGTCCTTTTAATATTTTCGTTTTGTAAAAAGATATTTTTTGCTGGTGAATGAGTTCAATTGATCTATAAAAAATATAGTACAGTTTTGTACATAAATATTTCGGCAAAAACAAGAATAAATATTTAGAGCGAATTAATTGATCAAGGAAATCGAGGGCCCTAGCCGTATACAGCTTTCTGCCGATTGATGCTGCGCTTAAAACCGATATCAGCGAGTTCTTTGTAGTATCACCCTGATGCTAATTTTATATTGCATCACTAGTTCAGTAAAATCTACACTGTTCGATCGACCGGGAAATCACGCTCGGATAAATGTCATTTAGGTTCCAAAGGGAGGGAAACAAAATTTAACGATATTTGCATTTACAGCCACACTGCGATATCTCGTTCTCTCTGCCCGTTGCTGTGCCCTTTTTCTGCTTTTAACCCGGCCCTACCCGTTAAATCTTTTCCGGATCCGAGAGTACTTCGGATCCGGCAACCCGGTCACACGAGCATCCGCAATGTCAAAGCGGAAGGATATTCACGTACACGATGTAAACAATTTTTTTGTTCATTCTCTATTTGGTTCGCTCTCGAAGGCACACGTTTCGATACCCGATACCATGCTGGAAGGACATTGTGGATCATCATCGGGTGCTCATACATGATTTATCCTGTTGTGGTAATATATCATATACGAATATACATTTCGATGATATATACAATATTGGGGAGGTTAATAAAGAACAAGATTTGAAGCTAACAAGTTGGATGATTTTTAGTATTTGAATACTTGGATAAAAAGGAATTATTCTCGTGAACGCTGTTGGTTGTGTCATAATATTCGATACGGTATCAAAGATTATAAAAATTCACCAAAGATCTGTTTTCTGTGAAACGGTCGTTTTATTATTCGTCGAACTATTAAAAAGTCAAAAAATGATGGCGGATGGAAAATAGAAGCTTGTACATTTTAAACAAAATTTTTAGTTTTCACGAAGCCTCCGCTATAGGGAAACCAAAAGTGGTCTCGACATTTCAGATCACTGAATATCCTGACATTAAAAACCCAAAAAAATGTTCATTGACCATTGATAAGTCACAAGGATTTTCCCACTCCTTAGCTCCCACTGTGCTCCACAAAGTCCTATTTCTGGACGGTTTCGAGCGGTGTGACATAAAAAAGGTTAAAGCAAAGCTATGAGGAAACAAAACTAAGATTTTTAAATATTATAATAATTTACTTCGATTTATTGTGATTAATTTACATTAATGACAATCCAGTGATTAACGCAATCAGAAATAGATAGCAACGCTTTTGAAATCGCGTAGTTATTTTGCTCGCCAAGGAAGCTGTGAGCACAACGATACATTTTTAACTCAGGACACCATCAAACCGCTTGGTTCATCTGTTTGCTGTGATATTTAGAATAGAAACCGTACGGAGAAAAGGGTTTATCACAACCAAGTACCTGATTGTGACAAATTAATTGACCTGACAAATGAATTTAGTTGCGATATAGAATTCGTTGGTTGCATCAATAAATTAGTGGGGTGGCAAGAAATCAGTTGGTTGGTAACTAATTAATTGGTTGGGCTAAACAAATTAATTGTCAGATCTTAAAAAATTGTTGACGTATCCGATTGATTGATTTGCAACCAACTAATTTGTTGGTACAGCCAAATTATTCGACTGATACATATTTAAGCATGTTACAAAGCCATTTTCTGCGTGTGATGTCAATCGATATATTATGTCTTAAGTACTTGAAAAGAAATAAAAGTTCCGATTGTTTCATTATATTAAAATAAATGGGAGTGACTTGATTCTTTATTGACTTGGGAGGACTATAAACTGTGTACAAAACAAACATTGCGGTATCGATCTACGAACAAAATAACAGAACAGAAACGAAAATAGACTCCTAGGCTCAAACAACTCCAGTCCTTAATTCGTCGATTAACAGTCTCAAGAGGATGGATGGTGATCCGAGAGAGGATATTGCTTAAGGGAGGATAATCGAATACAGAATCCAAGTGAGGTAAGCTCTGTCATTGATGTATTTGTCATCGATACCGGGAATGAGGTATACGTCCTATAATAGAAGTGCAATATCATTGAAGAGGGCTGCGAAAGCTCTCCGGTAGCTCAGCGGAGGTTGCATAGTGATTCCGTGGTCGCTGCGGTGGTGAATAGTGCATCAAATACAAGAGCTTGAGATAAATAGCTCAACGGTAGTGCAGTGGCTCGTCTTTGCCATTGTCCTTGTCATTCTCGGCGAGGTACCGCAACAATTCGGGACGAATAGTGCTACAGCGCTCAACGCGTGTTTATGGACTTTAAAAGCGAGGGTGGAACTGAGCAACCCGAGCAGCAAACCCCCTTTACTTGTGTAAAAGCCCCAAAGTAATCCGTTTATAATGAATGAACGGCTGAATCCAGTTAACCACGTGTCTATCCTGCTGTCGAAGAAACGTCGGAAACACCCGACTTCCACCTTGTTATTTGTCGGATAAAATTGCTTTGGGGGTACGAGAAGGATGGAGACAGTAGAGAATGACAGAAAACGAGAACCGAGCGTTAGTCCAGTTGGGCTGATTACACGTGTTCGTCACTACCAGTGCTGTAGCGACCACAAAATTGAACCTTTTGTTCGTTGTCTGTACATTACAGCTTTGAACACTACAGAAGCTCTGTCTGTGACGAAATGTAGCCGGATTATATCGATCGATGCTAACGTGTTTCGAGCTCACTAACGTCAACGAAACACAGATATGCATATCTCCCCACTATATCATTTTAATGACAACCTTTAGAAAATAAATAATAATTTTTTGTAAATTTCATTAGTCCCTGAAGTACGGGTAACGTGTATTTGCATCGTAACGCAACGCACCGTTGTATCTAATAAAGGTTCATCGCTAAGAAGAAATAGTCACCGGATTATCATCATCTGATTTTCAAACCGGTCAAAACATTTCTTTGTCTATTAAATTAGAAGAAAACAAAACGTGTAAATTTGAACTTTTCACATTGATTCTCGCGATTCTCGCCATCCACAGATTTTCCGTTACGTGGAATGGTTATCTCAATTCTAATTTCCGCATAGAGGAAGTGGTATTAAAATGTTCAGTTATAACCCTCGAGCTTCGAAGTACCATATTAATTTGTAAGCTCGAGGGGTGGTCGGCGGATTATTTTTTTCACCCGAATTTCAAACGATAGGGGTTTGGTATTTAACATTTTCGTGAGGGAATTAGCTTGAAAATTTCATGAATAAATATATTTGACGTTTCTAACATTAACGCAGGTTACAAGCTATTGAAATTTTTCTGTTTATTACCTATTGGTCGTTCGGAAATTAATTTCGTTTTTTTCCGAACAGAGGACTTAATTGTATTTTTTTACAGCCAACTTCACACTTAAGCCACATAATCATATGTATTTTGACAGCTGATATAGCAAGGCTTGCTTGTGAAAAAATTCAATTAATCCTGCACAGTAGTTTTTGGTTGATACCCTTTTAAAAATGAAAAGTGAAAAACAGCATTTCCGGCATATTTTACTTTTTTACTGTAGAAAAGGTAAAAATTCTGTTCAAGCAAGAAAAAAATTATCCGATGTGTATCGTGAAGATGTGTTAAGTGAGCGCCAGTGCCAAAACTGGTTTGCAAAATTTAGATCCGGCAATTTTGATCTCGAAGATGCACCACGTTCTGGAAGGCCAGTTGAAGCTGATGAAGACACGATAAAGGCATTAATTGATGCAAACCGGCGAATAACAACTCGTGAGATCACTGAGAGATTAAATTTATCGAATTCGACCGTTCATGATCATTTGAAACGGCTAGGTTTAACCTCAAAGCTCGACATATGGGTTCCTCATCTTCTTACGGAAAAAAATTTGTGCCGTCGCATTGACGTTTGTGATTTGCTTCTCAAACGCCAAGAAAATTATCCATTTTTGAAGCGTATCATCACTGGGGACGAGAAATGGGTTGTCTACAACAATGTTAAGCGCAAAAAATCCTGGAGTAGAAAAGATGAACCGGCTCAAAGCACTTCAAAAGCCAATATTCATAAAAAAAAAAGTTATGCTATCTGTTTGGTGGGATTTCAAAGGAATCGTTTATTTTGAGCTTCTACCGAGCAACAGAACGATCAATTCTGAAGTGTACTGTCATCAGTTGGACAAATTGAATGATTCACTTAAAGAAAAAAGACCAGAATTGGTCAATAGGAAAGGTATAGTGTTCCAACAAGATAATGCGAGACCACATAAAAGTTTTACCACTCGGAAAAAAATTTTAGAGCTTGAATGGGATATACTGCCACACCCACCATACTCTCCAGACCTGGCACATTCAGATTATCATCTGTTCCGGTCTCTACAACATTTTTTAGACGGTAAAACGTTTAATTCAAATGAGGAGGTCAAAAGTCACTTGGATCAGTTTTTTGCCAGCAAAGAACAAAAATTTGATGAGCGTGGAATCATGCTACTGCCAGAAAGATGACAAAAGGTATTAGATTAGAATGGACAATATTGGATTGAATAAAATATTAATTCACTATAAGAAAATCGTCTTTCATTTTTATAAAAAAAAAACGAAATTACTTTCCGAACAACCCAATAGCAACAGCAGGAAAATTATTGAAAAATTACCGATATAATTTCGTCTTGCTGGTACCGCGTTATGTTAAACACCACGCTTCCATTGTTCTAAATTCGTGTGCCCTTAATCGATTCTTACCAAATCCAAGACTGAGTATCCTTGTACCTTAACCAATTTGTATACCATTTTTTAGTATGATAGATCAAAATTTACGAAAGTTAAAGCTAAAATAGATTTTTTCGAAAATAAAAAAAAATGCATGGTTCCATAAAATCTGAACATCTCGATCGATTCATGCCAAACTCAATAACGAACAATCGTGTCCTTTGGTCTATCCTTGTCGAAAGTTTTAATGCGATAGATAAAAATATACGAAAGCTAGAGAGCGGACGTCATTTTTTCGAAAAATTCAAACAACCACAAAATGAGACACCGTGCAATGTTTCAAGATGATCGGGTAATCCGTTTTCTATTAATCACGTTTGCGTTTAATCACGCAAGTACGCGCACGCACACGCAAACGCACACGTACACGCACACACACATGCGCACATGCACATACGCACCCACGCATATTTTGGAACTTTTTAAATACATCTAAATCTCAAGAACATTTATTTTCACGAAAACATAGCCACCTCAATGAGGAAGCCAAAATTTGTTTAAACTCGTCGTTCTGCTGAAAGATCAAACCCTTCCTTTATCTACGAAAAATTGTGAAAAAATACTGATGAAAAAATTCGACAAATACCTTCAAGTCTGGTCAATCGAATGATACAAGCGAAACTTCGAAATGGAATTCCGTATACATTTGATATGAACGACAAAGGGCATCGCCAATGCGATTTTCGAGTTGGATAGAGTTGTAATCGTGATTTCAAATGAATACAGATCTATTCATCCCCGGACATCTGATCCCACATAAATATTCCATGGACATGAATTAACCCCATAGACAACAGATCCCGTAGACATCTACCTATCATCTGAAGAACCTAAAGAATAAAGGGAGCCATGCAAAGAACCTAGCAAACGTAACGAAACGAACCTAAAGGATTTAAAGAAACTAAAGATCCTGGGGAGAAAATTGTCCATGATATTAGTTGTTCGTGGGATTATTCGTCCTTGATATCATTTTTCCCGAATCAAGCGTCCAGGGATTTGATGTCCGGAATCAATTGCCCGGTCACCCTTTCAAATAAACAATGAAGAGTCTTCCGTCTTTATGAAACGAACTTTCGTTCACATTATTGTGATTGTTCATTTAATGGTTACGTATACGCAAATGAGCAGCGAAGTAATAACGCTCAACGTAAAATGTATCGTTCTCTTTGTGATTACAAATAAATAAAAATTACAATTACAATTCTTCGTTAGAAAACTGATAAATATCCAATGACTATAAATTAATGATTCATTAAATTTGACGATACCCGGCATCGTATTTTAAGAAATTAGTCCATCTGTGCTCTCTTCGTGTACTCGAACATTGTACAATGAAAACTCGAAGCCAATTCCCATTCCTGTACACGACACCGCAAACCATAACGCAACTGTGGAGAGAAAGATAAATACCAAGGGTGCATAGTTGAGCGTAATCGATTAGTCAGGTAGGCGGTAAATTGCGATCTGGACTGAGATATCGTAACCCAGAGAATATATATCAACGAGAATTCACATAGTATAGTCCGATTGAATTTCCGCTCGCTGAGGGCGGGATTTGGTGTCTGCTGGCGCTGGTTGGAAATCTCGATAGGCCCGTATTTCCGTTTTCCTATTATCTGTCGTTCATGAGGGGGGCTTATCCGTTTTCAGGTTTCATCGATCTTTCTCCATCGTAACAGCAGCTACCTAGTCAGATTGACTGAATTCTCCATCACATTACTTTGTATTATCACTTTGTACACCGTTAAGCCTATGATTGTATGCGTGTCGTACACGCAGCACAATATTTCAAATAAGATCGACGGTTGTACAAACTACAAGCGGTGCAGGCGTTGATCATCGAAAATGGACTGTGACAGATATAAAAAGTATTAGATAAGAAGAAATACGGATATCTGCATGTCAATAACTGTGTCATTGATCTTTATTACAAGTTCGGATCACTGCGTAGTGTTTACCCCAAGGGATATCGGTAAAACTTTCCTAACTCGCTGCTGTAAGACCTCCTACGTGAAACGTCACACGAACTCTGCCCACGACTTCGGTAAATATTTTTCGAAAGGCTAAGACGGAGAACCCGAAGAATCGATTTACATCATAGACTTTGGATAAAGTGTGGCAGACTCGAATATACACAGACAAAGTGAAAAAAACAATTCACAATATTTAATTTCCGCTCGCTTTTATCGTAAAAAGACCATCAATCTAATTACCAGGAGATGAGTACAGCATCGCGCTGTGTATATACTTGACATAACGTTGCGGATGAAGTCGTTTAAATTAAGAAAAAAAAAATTTATTCAAAATGATGGCGTCGTTCGCAGCTGCTATAGCTCGTGCAGAGCGTTTCCGATATTTAGCAATTTAACGGGTAACGAGATGGAAAGCAGTCAACGTTCAGCGAAAATTACATCTCTCTGTTACGCCGAGGATACCAAAGGTGACCCGGACGAGTGACGCCGTTTGTATATTACATTTTATTCCGCAGATCCGATGCTGTAATTGGCACTCGGGTTCATGTGTTTTACACTGATGCATTCTAATTGTAGCTGAGTGAAGGCATTTGCGTGGAGTAATTTATTGTATAACTAAATATCGCAGGAACAAAGGACTTCGACTGTGACAAAACAATTGGATGATTTTTAGTTTGCTTTAAAGTTCTACGAGATTAAAAAAAAAGTGATTTCAACAATTGTACGTCTATTTGTAGTTTAACATCATTTGTAGTAACGCATAAACGCATGTGGTAGAGTGGACGGATCGAAACGCGATGTCTGGAACTGCCAGTCGTCGCTTTAGCTTCGCAACTGGTGAACAATAATGAAAAGCTCGAATGAACAACGCAACTAGCCTATCTGCAGTTGACTGTAGGTAACGGTTACTTGGACCTTAGTGAACTGACTATAATATCGCAGTTTATCAATAGCGTGATAACCATTGCAGTTATACATCCAACGAAATTCTCGTGTCTGATCACAAAGCGACTTTATCTACTTACCGCGGGCTTATTTTCCAATGGTTACTAGCGTAAAAGAAAGCGAAATTCTACTACGGAAGTTGGATGTTAATTACTTGAGTGTTCCGGACATCCAAGTGAATTAACAGAGGAACCGCCCCAAGTTTATTCTGTGAAGAAAGGACTCTTTGACTTTCCAAGGTAGTTAACGGTTATTTCTTTTGTAATTCTATCGTCGACTGCTGCAAAGGCGAGCGCGTGTTCATTGTCACTAGTCCCCAGGGGTTTATTGCAGTAAAAGAGAGGCTGATTGTTGAAATTAGTTGGACGTTGTCCCCTACACTCCGTGCGGTCTCGAACTACGTATACTCGCGCCTGATCATTACATAACACGATCTACTTACATCGGGCCAGCATGCGTTCCACCGTTAATTGGCATAGTCGGTCAATATTCATGATCACGCGCAATTCATTATTGACAAACACTACAGCTCACGCTGAAGACAAATGCTTTGCCGAAAAACATAATATTTAATATAAATAGCATTGAAAAATAACCCAAAAGATTGTCTTGGACTTTTTCTCAATCCAACATTTTTTTGCGTAGATCTTCTTTGCTTCTTTCTCCTTTACATAGGTGCCGTAATTTTTTTTTAATCCCACAATGTTAACGTAACTCTGTTGCTGGCGTAAATCCGGTGTTCCAGTGCCTAAAACTTTCAAGAATATCACAGTTGTACGATCTAGTGCCTCGTGAACGAGCATTCCGAGATGGCTCGGAATGTCATTTCGCTGGTATTTCAGCAGGATTCATAGAATGAACGCGGATACAGAAAATCCTCGGAAAAATAAGAGTGGGCTCCTTTAAGCCGATTTTAATGACGCCTGCTAGCGGTGCATCCTTTGTGGTGAAGTGTTAAGTCATGCACCCAGTAGCGTAGCACCAGTAGCAGGATCCTATCGTGGGCCGTTGATGCTTCTCGTTGTGAATGTCAGGCTGAAAGCTCGCGAACACCCTCGAGGGTGAAACACAAAACGCAGGTGGAAGAGGGAGCGGGGGGTCCCTCATTGTTATACGATCGTTCCACACTGAACACCGTCACCGGTTGATGACACGCTTGCTTCTACACCGCTTCAATATGTATGTATTCATCGACGAATTCGTGACTATGAGGAGGCTGCGAGAAATCGAGGAGTTCTTATCCTCGCGAGATTGATCACCCGATTGAGTAGTCGAAAACTATGCGTGATCAAGTTTTACTCTGCTTTATAAAATTGATCAGACTGTAAAAAGTCTGTGTCATGCCCCGTGAATGATCTGGTTAGTCCATAAACTTATTATTATTATTATCATTAAAATATTTTAAATAATGATTTTTAATCACCTAATTGTTATTTCTATCAATGAAATTAATCGGTAACATTTTATTTGATTTTTTTCACAGTGTACCGACAGCTTTCGATGCTTCTAATGTTGCATGATATCATATTTAGGAATAAATATCATCCAAATGACTATTATGAATGAATAATTATGACGAATAATTCAAAACAATATAAAATAATGTGTTTTACGGTTGTTTTTATCATTATTTTATTTTATGAGAATAATCATTTCAATGGTCATTCACTATCTCACCTATTTAACCGCCGTATGTGCATTTGACGAAACTTTTCTCATCTATTTGACGAAACGATCAAGAACATTTCTCCTACTCTCAGACAACATGACAACATTCTTATGAGTGGAAAGACAATCTGGTCGTAAAATACGTGGTCAACCTCAGTCTCTGCTCCATTAAATAGATGAAAGTTTACTGTAGTCGAATGCGTCTATAGTTACCGAGAACGAATAACACAAATCCGACGATAATTATGAATATGCTTTCCGAAAATTTGTGCGAGTGTTGGCTGTCTGTGGTACGAACTGATAACTCGAAAATTTCAATATAAATACTAAGCCACGCATTCCTACGTTGATCCCCTTGCATCGTCGTTATTCCGCGTTCGTGTAAATTGAGATTGCTTCGCGAGTTTCACGACTTCGATCCGCGCGCTTCTCACGAGGATGTATTAAAAAGTTCGCGTTGTGGAGATATTTGAGGCCGAAGTGATTCACGACACGATAAAGAGGTGCATGCGAACTAATGCAAAGACGCGGGGTAGCTTCTATAGATTGTTCTTGCTCTCGTAACACTCGCTTCGCAAACTCACGTAATTAAAAGACTTGATCTATTTTGGAGGCCTCATCAACTTTGACGAAACGGATGATGAAGAAGCCCCGATGGCGATAAGAGGACGAATATAACGAGGAAATCGTAAAAGCACGCTGGGTTAGGAGATACCTATTTGATTAAAGACTGTAAAGTACACAGATATATAGATATATGTATGCACAAAATATTCAAGAGGTCACCCGATTTTATCAGGCAAGCAATGAATAGTGACGTCGAGAATCGCGTTAAAAAAATTAAATACAGTCGAATATTGAAACGAGCTAACGGGTAATAAATGCAAGATGAGATTGGTAAATAAACGCTTAACTCGTAAATGTTTTCGTGTATATCCGTTGTGGAGTAAAAAGAAATGCTGGCTCGAAAACCTCGCTTTATACGGCGTTACAATTCGTTTCAACAAAACTATTGCTTCGGAGTTTTCAATGATGAGCTCTGAGACTCTTTGCTCCTTGCTCTCCCTGCCTCATACCCCCTTGCTCTTTATTTCGCCCGATAAATTTATTTCCATAAACTCGGCGCTTTTCAGAGATCTCGTACAACTCCGGTCTTTACATCGCAGATCTTTTCTCTCGATGGATATTTTATCCGCGTGTCTTTATAATTAATCTCCCGTCCTCCGTTTCTCCTTTTGCTGTCAGGATAATATTTATTTTATTCAAATCACACGACCTTTGTTCAATTTACCTGAACTTTTAATATGTAACAGTGAATAAATAAAGTATCCAATGTAATTGCTTATTTAGATTTTCAACTTTTTTTTGTTTGATGAGTCCCCACAACAGAATCATCGTTTAAAACTTTCATTAATGAACAACAAATATTTTTATATTATTTTATGGAATATCGTTGAAACACGATTGAAATATTTGTAGAAAATCCTCCAAATATATATTTAAAAAAAGACTTTTCATGAAAACAAAGGTTCATGTACGAGGAAACCATAAATATCAATGATACTATCGAGTGTCAAGAGATAAATGTCTCATACTGCAATTATTAATTATTCACTTGTGGTGTGGCATTATACGTGTATGGGTTTCACGTACATTTCTGTTTTCTAATGATAGTTGTTAGTTTTTATTTTTTAAAAGTGTATGCAAGAGCAAGTTCATTTGGAAAGATCCAAATAAAAAAATACGAAACGGGGATGTCTCAGACATCCGCGAAGCGAACGAGCAATTTAATTTTGACGAATATTGGAAAAATTTATATGTTTGTCATAAAGGTTTTTGGCGTAAATATTATTTAATTATATTGCACTCTTGGAACAACAGTGTAATAAATTAAATAATTTAATATTAATTTAACAATAGATCTTTCAATTTGTCAAGGATATTCTTTTAATTTTTTACAGCTGTTGAATGATTCACATATCAAATTTATACATACCACGAAATTCGATCCTACTTTCCCTCGGCAGCATCAGCTGAGTTTGCACTCAACATAACAGAATCATGAAAATCTCGTGAAAAGATATATTTCTCGACGTGTCAGCCATGTTTAAAAAAATTCTATTATACATAGTTAATAAATATACAAAATGTTATATTATTGAAAAATAATTTGATGGTCTCTTCGTAACAAATTTGCACTTTTGTTGTATCAATTCGAAAAAAAATATAAATAATTACATCATCTATTTCATCTCTTTTTTATTTCATAATTCAATACGAATAAAAACAAATCCTCTATCACATCACTTAACAATTCGAGTGAAAACACGAATAATCTGATATGAGCGACGATAGCTGGACCGATGACGCGGACGTAGCCGTTTGCACGGCGTCTCAACGGAGACTGAACGCCGGATCCTCGCTTTCGGTTTTAGTTGTAGGAAGTTGTGCGCGCGCGTATTCCAACAGTAACAGCGCCAGTTGTATATCGCACGTATCGGTCTCTTCTCCTATACCATAACGGAAAAGTGAAGAGTCCGAGCACGTCGGTGCACACGAGAAGCACTACGAAAGTCCCGTCGTAAAAAAGTCCCTCACCCATCGGCGCTGCTTTTTCTCTGCTCCGTGTCAACCCCTTTTTTACTCTGGGTCTCCTGTCGTATCCGCTCTCTCTCTCACGCTACCTTCACTCCGACATCCCCGCTACCCTCCCTTCAATTTCCAATCAACGATGTAAAAATAAAACTGGCTGTACCAGTAAATCTCAGCGAGCTGTGAGTATACCAAAGGTGCAATCTGCTCGAGTAAAAATCTGATCCTTCATTTGCGCTTGTAATCTTCTTCCATATTTCGTAAATAAATTATTCTCATGTTTTTATGTGTAAATTTAATCTTAAAAACGATTTATCGTATTTATAATTGTTATCTTTTATTAAATTATCGTTTTAGGGAAGATACGACCTTCTTGGTCCAACGCTTAAGTTAGACCGTCACGAAATATTATCAAATATGCGTCGAGTATCCTAAGTTGAATAACATTGACTTACCGGTCCAAGTTAACTTTTAATAACAAAATGTTAAATAATTATTCTCTAGTCGGGGCATAATCGAACATAAGAAAAGTAACTTAAGGTCGGAAAGAAAATTATGTAAAGAAAAAATTGATGCTTGATATTTTTTAAAATAATTAATTTTTTGTTTATTCTTTATTTTATTGTTATTATCTTCTATTTAGCAAGCCCGCTAATGCATTCGGCATATGTCTACCTCATTTTTTAGAGCTATTTTTTTTAGAGCTACCTCTATGAAAAAACTTTTTTTTTATCAATTCTGGTTTCCTCGTAGAAGAAGATTTATGAATAATGGAAAAGAATGACAAAGCAGTTTTATTAGCAGGGTTATTTTTAGTTTCTTTATTATATTTTAGTTGGAATGTCTCAAAACTCCTTTCTTATTTTTTTCAGGAATTAATAATTCAATCGAATTAAAAATCTTTAATCGATTCTCAGCAAATTTAATTTTCGTCATTGTTTTACAATTGTAAGCATTCGTATAACAATTCGATAACTTAAAGCATAATAATAATAATAATAATAATAATAATAATAATAATAATAATAATAATAATAATAATAATAATAATAATAATAATAATAATAATAATAATAATAATAATAATAATAATAATAATAATAATAAATAATAATAATAATAATAATAATAATAATAATAATAATAATAATAATAATAATAATAATAATAATAATAATAATAATAATAATAATAATAATAATAATAATAATAATAATAATAATAATAATAATAATAATAATAATAATAATAATAATAATAATAATAATAATAATAATAATAATAATAATAATAATAATAATAATAATAATAATAATAATAATAATAATAATAATAATAATAATAATAATAATAATAATAATAAACATATCGCCATTTACATTTCATTAGATGTTTTAAAAACTATTTATTTTTTAATTGTCGACTTCGGTTATTGAAAACGGCATGAAAGCTTCTTTCAGTTGAGCCTTGAGCGAACCAATTACATCAATCGTATTTATTTTTATGCGTGATTAAATTTAGGTGGTTTAACGTAGGCGACTCTCCCCTATATTGATTATCGTCTACATTTCCGATTTACAGTATTGTTTATGCCTACGCTTCTTTATAAAATGACGAGAAGATCGAAACGGGTCACCACGGTGATTCCTCTATAAAAAAAACTGTATTAAGAAAGTCCCGAAAAATATCTAAGGATATTGTTCTCGCTTTATCTATACGGCTTTGTACGAGGGTGAAACTGTAGTTATTTTGCATTGAAATTCAGCCATCGTATCAGATTATTCCTAATGTAATCTTATACCCAAAGCAATGATTTATTAATTTACACACAAATATACATCATATCCCTCTCTATGAAAGGTAAAGATGGCAAGGCGCACCGATGTTTTGTTAGTATAACAAGAATTTGACGTATATGTGAATATATGATAATAACCTATGAACTCTTGTGTGTATATGACACTTGGCCTCAATAAAGTGTTCTGGACACACCCTGCTGTGTCTGTGAGAGTTCGGGTGCCTAAGTGTTGCTGGGAGTATCGCAGAGACGATCAAATTGAGTTCACTTCATTAATATAAAAAGATATTACTAACAAATGCGGATTGCAACATATGCTTATGATATGCGCCACATATTGTATGAAATTGACAATAGTACAACAGCGAAAGTTGCTACAGACCAAGTGTTTTGTTTTACAATCACATGCGAGGTATAACGCTGATTGCCGTGATCGTCGCTGCTACTTCCGCGGTTGGCTTATTATTATCGTTATATAATAGATGATAGAACAATCTCAGTGAACCGCACGACATTCAATATAAAAGGAAGTTACGAGTGGATGCTTTCGTTCTTTCTCTGTTTCCCTCGCGCGCATCCAAGTTGCCACCTGAGCTCTGCTTTCCAGGTGTAATATTTGTGCGCCTATGTTTCTTTTTCTCTACACAAGCCGTCTATACCTGAGAGATTGCCAACCCACGCTTTGCTATATATTTCTGCCTTTTACTCGCAACGTCTGCATTTTTTTCATCCTCTTTGAGGAATGTGTTCTTTTCAACCGTCTCGTAGCAGATCCGCGCTGTAGTCAAAGAGGACATTGGTTGTATCTTACAATGGACAGAGGCGGATATTGCTTGTACATCTTCGTGTCCAGTTTCGATTTTCGAAGAAGACGAAATGGGACACTCTGCTGTTCAAAGAATGCAGGGACAAAGAATTCTTATATTTCGATATTCTTCTTTCTATTGGCAGCAGCTTACCGATAAACCCGTTGCTAATTTAGAATGAAAAGCACAATCCGCTTATTAATAAAACATCCAAGCAACCAGACAGTGCCAACGGGTAATTTTCAATTAATCGAATTTCATTATCGATAGTGATTTACGATATGCACGGAATTCAGGCTATATGTTCACGTTCGCGATCGTCCACTCGAGTTATCGACTTCGTTATACACTATAGAAACGTAGGTTGAGCTTTCCACAATTATTGAATTCTACAGAAATGACAAGCGCCGGATGAATAAGCGTGATTGGAGAATCGGTGATATATATATATACTAGCAGGTATTGTGGATAGGTCGGTTAGTACCTTAACACATATTCGGCATAGAAATTTGCAGATGGCATTGATGCTTTAGTGGCATAAGCTTAATTCAAATTCCAATTATTATTGTTTTAATATTATGTTGGTTTTTAACAAAATTCGGTTAAAATAGAAACGGATTTTGAAGAATGAGGAATAACGTTGACGGTTCTTTAAGTTCTTAGATTTTTTTTTAAAACTTTTATAGGTTGCACGAGAGCAGGGGGTGAGAGGGTGGAGAGTTGGAAAAAATCCTAAGTAAGTCTCTTGATGCTAATACCAAAATCACGAGGTACCTCTTAAGTATAATTGTGACGGATTCGCTTTCGCGTGATATTTTTTGTGATTGAAAAGAAAATTTGCAGCGATTGAGAGTTTCATTTTAAATCGATTCAAATTTAGGTTCATTCTTTTAAGAGGAAGCTCAAGTCACGTGAGATATCGTCCGAGAATCCACAAACGCGAGAGAGACAGAATTAAAAATTCCTAAAGTTAAAAAACACTTCTTTGTCGGATCCAGATTTTCTGATAAATGTTGGATTTAAGGGGCTCACTTCGTATTACATTCATACAGTAAACTCCAAACGTCTGTCATTCTTACAAAAATTTTGGATTCGATAAAAATGTGTTGAAAGTCTTGAGGCGAACGTAACTTATTCAACTTGACTTGTAACTTCATTCCATTAACAAATATGTTGAGAAAGTTATGAGGTGCCAACACGCTATTGGCACTTTTTTAATGAAAACAACAGTTTTTATCTATGAGGAAGAAAAAGAGGTTTGTCATTGTAACTGGTACGATATTACGGCAAACAAACAATGATTTATAGACGAACGAAAATTACATTATGAACATATAAATTCAAATTAATTCCAAGAACTTTATCGTCGTATTTATCCTGGATTAGGTAACATGAGGAAGGTTGATCTAATATTCAACTGTTTATTGAATAGAAATAGAAAAATCGTTTCAACCACCTCCAAACCTTGCGCTGCGATGTTTTTCTTTTACGAGGATCCATTGCACTTTAATCATTTAAAGCCCTGTGAGAACATTTTTTTTACACATCCCAATGTCTCTTTATATTATAAGAAGATCTCGACGCAGCCACCGTGTCAAGAATCGAGATATATAGGTAATTCGATGTCCAGTAGACCATATTTTAAAGAGATATATCGAATACTTCTTGTTTAATGTCCAAATATTCTTTACATTCAATGTCAATGTCAAGTGTTTCATTTTGAATTGTCTATATTGAAAGTTGGGACGAACGATGTCAAGTTTGCTATGGAATTGAGGTAAGAGCGGTATCAAGTTCGCCCTGGATTCGATGGGCAACCGGTGTCTCTATTATTGACATTGTTCCCCCTCGACTGTTCGATTATAGGGACAGGGAGAAGGGTGAAAGCCGGTGGCTTTTTCCAGTGACGTTCTTACGGAGACATTTTTTCCAGTTAATCTTTTATCCTATATCCTACCGAACACGATTGTTTCTCTTCTACTCACAGTTATCTAGCGTGGTTCATCACATCGTGTCTGTCAGCCACATTGTCCTTTGATCAAAACCTATGATCGCATTTCTGTCTTTGTCTTTATTGTTTGTTAAGTATTCCTCCCTTGACCCAATCTAGCGTACCTAACGTATCTGCAACAATAAAAACAGAGTTGTATCCTGTTAAAACGACATGCTGCCAAGATTACATAAAAATCCAGTTACATTCGTAGTAAGTAAAAAATGTTCGATCAGCAGCTGTGAATTAATAAGACCAAAAAGACATGGAACTCATACAGCGGATTCCTGATGCAAGCGATCATCCAATTGGTCAACGATATTCTATAAAATCTTCATTTATTTTGGTTAACCTAACTTTCGTACCAAATTTAACGACGATTGTCCCACAGTTTCGTTCACCAATTATAATAAATGAATCAAAGACGTAACTCTTCAAATTTTTAGTGTGTCGTTTCAGGGATTGTGATATACACAATGTACTTGGATGAATTATCAATCTTTCCGTGTAGTAATCTCGCTGAGATACGCGTATGACATAGGAGCAATGTACACCACCTCGTGAGGTAAGCTGACAATCGCGTCAATATCAGTTAGAAATATCTCCCGGCTTTACGCTGTCACTACGATGCTTTCATCGAATTGTTCATTCGTTATCGTTTCATTGACAGCACAGCGCACGAGTTCTGCGACGCGATAAAAAATTCTTCTAATTTATCGCGTTCCATATAGCGCCTCGTTAAGCCCGTCAATAAACTAGAGCTTGCACACGATTTCACGTGTGCGTTGTTTGATGGCTAGAACCCGACGTACTACTCGTACATACGTATAGTGTCACTGACATCGATTCCCCCGTTGTTCGTTAAACGCTCTCGCGTTATATTATCGATGAGCTTTTAATTAATCATCGTTATCGCTGTACCGGCGTGCGTCGCTCATTTCACTCGAGGGAATCAGGTTACCACGGAAATTTAGGAGGTGGCAAAATGCTTTTGCCAATTACCCAACCGTATTAAAAGTGGAAAACTTAAACGATCGTTCAGTAATATCAAGCATCAAACGATTACATAATTTTCTGCCTTTGTTAATTGTACCTTATCGACAATATATTTGTTTCATTCCTTCTCGTAAGATTTAGATGCACGCAATTTTTAATATAAACTTTGGCATTCCTAAAACTCAAATGAAAGTGGAAAATCTGTTTATGTGATAATTATTTATGCATATCAAGTTATTTGTGATGTACGCACTTAGAATCGCGTGTATCTCGCATACTGAGTTGTGCTTCGTCAAAATGTCCATCCTATTGGCCGAACATAGACGCTATAGCTATATAAGTATTTAAAATTTACACTGTCGCTTGCCTCAAATTGCTATGATTTGTGGCGTAGTTCTAGTAAATAGATAAATATAATTAATCGCGTAAAACATTCATAAGCTCGTTCTCGAGAATAATCAAACAAAAGCTTCGAGTACGCAATTTTCGAATATTTATATAGTATGGTAGCGTAAACTTAAAAAAGATTCTTTTTAACTTGACGTTAAGACGCTATACCGCATCTCTTGATATTTATTCTCACCATGGATTGTTCATGAGGCTAATTCAACAATACATATAGTGGGAGGTGGACAATCCATGATGAATATTTTCCCACGATGAAGATCGCCAAAGACTCTGGTGGATAAGCAAACTCTCGTGTTATGCAAAGTTTATTATGCGAACACGCGCGCCCGCTCAGTTGTATCGCGCGTTGTAGAATAAGCTTACAACCCTGCGCTTTTGTGCATAACGGTCATAATTTAAGCACCGTCGCGATTAGGAAATCGATTTCCACACATAGTGCACAGGTTGGACGTGTATGTTCATTTTCCGAATTCGTTGCTACGTTCGGTCGATCTTCCGTGTACCGATAATCACTGGTCCCTTCCACTCCAAACTGTCTCCATCATATCGCTGTATCCATTCGAAAATCTATTACGTTTAATAATACGCACGAAGCATCTGCTCGAAATACAGTGCGTTACACGTTTTTAACTATAAATCATGATTTCTACTTGTTAGAATAATAAATCATGTTAAACGAACACAAATTTTTCGCTAAATAATGTAAATTTAATATCGATTCAGTGTACAATAAAAATTGCGATTCACATCGTTGTTGCTGTGTATAAAGGTGAATCTGAGTTTCATCAGAAATTAAAATATATGTAAATTCGATTTATCTAAAATTTCACTAGTTTCACTGTGAAACGTTGAAAAATTGTCAATTTTGGGAATTCTATTCTATTAGTTTAATGTCCAACGTTTATCGATTATCTTGAAACTTTGTACACGCGTCGGGTCACAACTCCTGTCAGTTCGCTGCAATTTTTAAACCGCTAACGAGTGTCTCATTGTATGGTTGAATTTTTCGAAAAAAGGACGTCCGCTCTCTAACTTTCGTAAATTTTTAGCTGTAAAGATAAAAGTTTTTACAAAATAGATCAGGGGATAAGGATAAAAATTTTAAAAACAATTTTTGCTCTAACTTTCTTAAACTGTTATGTATCAAACTGAAATTTGGTATACAAATTGGGTAGGGTACAAAGATACCTAGTCGTGGATTTGGTAAGAATTTTTTAAGGGGTTTGAACTGTATGAAATTTGCAATTTTACTAAATTTTCAATTCTATTAAAAATTTTAATACCGCTTCCTCTATGAGAACGCCAGTATCTCAGTAGCCATTACCCGTCGAGAAGAGTCTATGGATCGGCGAGAATCACGAAAAAGCAATGTAGAAATTTCAAATTGGTGCACTTTTTTGTTTTTGTTTTTAAATTTGTTGCACTGAACTGTGCACCTTTAAATAATTATGGACCACTGACGTAGGTGATTCCGGGGAAAGAATACGTCTAAACCAAAAAATTCTATAAGATTTTTTATCAGTATTAGTGTCGTTATCGTCTGAATCAGAATTACTTTGATTAATAAATAATTAGCAAAATGGTGTAGGTTTAAAATAGTTATTTCGAAATTTTTGTAATCATTTTGCCAGTTAAAAAGTACAAAAATGTTGATGGAAAAATAATGTTCGTAGGTGCTTCGATAACTACTGATGAGCTGAATAACGTGTAATCATTTCAGACCGATTCATCGATCAGTTTTTTTGCTATCACGTCGCAGTTAAAGCAATGATATTGTAAGAAATCAAGTTTAATGTTTCCAACGTGTCACTTTCGATTATAGAAAATTACATCGAATCAGGCCCAACTACTTTGCGTTTATATTCTTAAATATAATTTCTTTTCGAGAAACGTAAAACATTTTTTTCATTTGTCAACATTTTTTTTGGCCGAAATATAAGAAATATATTTCGTCTATTTATTTTTCCGTGTAGATTCTCCCAGGGTATCTCAAATATAAATCCACTTGAAGGGGAAAAAGCATGTGGGAAATTCAAATCTACGAGGGATGAAGCGTTATGGAGTCAATGACCAGTAGGTACCACCGTCTCTTGATCCTCATCTCTCTCTAATGCATTCCCCTGCCGATGCCCTGTCGCGCTCAGAATAACGTATATGTATCGTGGTCGGAATACAAGTATCTCGTTTTATGTACACACGTATGTGCAATCCTATATCGTACCTTGCACAACCCGGTGTCGGTTTGACGTTGGTGTGCACGCGATTCAGAGGCGGAAAGCAAGCACGATACAGTGTTAGTTGTGACTGGCAAACGCAGCTCTTTCTCTCTCTCTCTCTTTGGATCGATATGCGGTTTGCAGGATGCACCCAGGAATGTCAAGATAATTCTCGGGCGATAGGACGAAGCGGTAGACACCCGCAGCCAACACCAACAGAGCGCATCCAGGTCTTTGCCTCTATATCCACTTACTATCATGAGCGGCCTTCGCGAAACACGTCGAGATAATTCGTTCTTGACGTTGCACTCGAGATTACCGGGGATCATCGACGTAAACGAGATCTTGGCTGCTCCGCTCTTTCCCACCCTCTCTCACTCACACTTTAGTAAACCGTATATCCGTATAGGAATACGGTTTTGCAGCACCGCGTCTTCCTATCCCAGTCATCTCTCGTCACCCCCATCCTCGACGTAGTTTCCTTCAAGGAAGTTTCGCGGCCTTGCAACACCAGTGAAGAAAAGCCAATCCATGACCTTTCCTTGAGGTTTCTTCCCTTGCTCAGCCGAGGAGATAATAGCCTCTTTCGCAGGTAATGATAAAGATAAAAATTGCGAATCTACTGCGTTATATCTACGTGAAACTATCGTCAATTTATATTCTGTAAAAAATGTTACTTTCATCCTTTCCTACCTTCACGTCTTTACACCAAAATGCATTTTTGGATATAAAAATATATTTCTTACATAGAATTTGTTTATATTTCTAGGTTTTTTGAGACTGAACGTTTTACTTTGCGACTGTTCTAAATGTCGCAATTTATTTAAAAATTGGCTAAAAGTTTTTCACACATATACGCAAATTGAACGCAAAAATTTTAGTGATGATGTAATTTTACGAATATCGAAAGCCAGGTTCGAATTGTACAAAACATTGCTTTTTTCAATTCAAGGCTTTGGTTTCATTCGCCTATCGTACTAAAACTAAACAATGAAAGGAAATCAAAAAATCTTCTCCAACTTTTTTATTTAATCATCTCACTAATATTTGTGAAAAATACAAAACAACTTATTTGTGTCGCCACACATCATTCGAGTACTGATCCAGCCAGTGCAATTTTGTAATTTTATCCAAAAAACAAATAAGTTTTTAAATACATCTTGCACGTTACTTTCTCATTCTTTTGATCCGTCGTTCACAAAGCTTTCTCTATACACGGGCCATAATTAATCGAACTACGTTTTCAAAAATTAGGCTTTGTAGACGACAGACCTAAGGAATGAGGAAGTTGTAACAATGTAATTATTTGGGAGATGGTTAGTGTTCATAAATACAAGAAATGCAGATATAAATTCAACAACGCTTTTAATTCACAGATAATGGTCACGATTAACATTGAATAGCGGAATACGGTACATAGTTATCCTGGCTTGCTTCACATTCGTTCGGAGTTTATCTCCTATAGTTATGCATTATTTCTTTATAATTTCGACAGAGAGACTCTTAATTTCATTAAAGATTAATTTCGTACAACTGCTATTTTATCAATGTAATTGTTATCTCTTTAGAAAAACTTACCACTGTTATCTAGTTAACCCTTTGCACTTGGATGTTCTCTCTGAGGAGATGTCGTAAGTCTAAAATATTACGTGGATGTCCTCTCAGAGGGGACATCATAGTTGATTAGTGATTCCGGAGGACGAACTTATTCCACCGAAACTTTTTCAGAAATGCATCTTTCCCTGAAGTTTTCTATTGAAATGGCATAACAAAGTAAATCAAAATATGGTAGAATTACCAAAATATATTTAAAAAATTACAGCCGATTTTACGTCGGAAGATAACATGCGAAGTGCGTTCACGAAGATGTGAGCATTTCTCTAATCCGCTTAAAGAGAGCGGTAAGGAGGATTTGTATAACAAAGTGCACTCAGTTCGTATTGAAGCATACAGCAGTACAGATAGATTCTTGCACTAATAAATCAGAAAATCAGAAAAGTAATATTCTTTTGGTATATATCGTTTTTCATAATTTACAATTAGAGATTTTCAACCCATTTATGACCCATTTTTTATTAGAACAATGGGAAATCGACCAAACACGAATGAGTCTTATGATATAAACAGTAGTTAAGATGAGTTTCAGATAGACATTTGTACAGACATGTGTGATGACCGGACGAAGAATTCGGGGAAGTGTGTAGAATGGTAGTGACGATGGCCTGCCGAAGTATCGAAGAGAGAAAATATATAGTGATCACCGGGGATCGAACCCAGATTGTTCTGGTACTGACAAAGTAAGAGTGCTAACCACTGCGCCAATGCCACCCGTATGTTCCTCTCATTTGAATCGTCTACTTATATGCAAGGCAGGCATCGTTACATATGTTAGAAAAAATAAATATTAATCCGAAAGAAGACATAGTGATATCATCCAATCAACAAGAAAACAAAGGAATCTCATAGATAGTGATAGCGATGAAAATGGTGTAGCAGAAAACATAACGTTAGAAGACAACGTATCGTCAAGTAAAAAGTGGTAAGACGTCATTGTTAGTCACACGTTCTTCATACAACAATAAATTTTGACATACGACAGACGATTTTGACATCAACAACCGGACCACAAATATCGAGTAATATAAAAGAACCCATAGACTATTTTACTTTATATTTTACAAGTGAATTAGTGGACTGAACAAAAAAACTACATATTCCTAATGTGGGAGAAAGAAAACGGGACTGTAATGTTTGTTCCTATAGGTAAACACTAGGTGGAAGACGTCAAACAACTTGTTATCGTGAAACGTCCATAAACCAGCATACAATGCATATTGGGAATTGCTTAAAAATTGATCATACTGTAGAAAACTATAAGAAATAAAAGTTCGATTTATTTTGTAAAAAATATGTTTCTCAATGTCTACAAATTTAAATAAATCAAATATTATTATAATACATTACCTGATTCCAAAGCTATATTAAATAATATGACGCGAATCCTAGGTCCACGTTATCGTGACAAAGTACCACCGAGTTGCTGGTAGGTAACGTCCGGGATAGCCCCGAGTGCAAATAGTTAATATATTATTTTTAATGGTTGTCACATAGTGGTGCCCATCTCTGGTATAAATACGCGCGACACTTCCATAAAATCGAGAATGGTACACGAAACTTAAATATGTAATTCGTCAATTAAACGCTCTTGATCAAATGTAAAATGGAAATAACAATCTCATTGAATGTACCCAGAGTTTACGAAATTTTAATATGTACAAGGCAGGGGGGGGAGCATCGAACGCATCGGTTTAGGAGAGATTTAACTGTACTGCATGTAGAAATAATATCGTAAAATAGGATCTCTACTAACCGAGCGGTTCTCCTTCTTCATTTAGAAGACCTTTTCTCTGGCAGAATTCATGGTGTATCGGCTTTGGAAGACACAAACCAAAAGAAAGATCCAGCAAACAAGGAATTTCGTGGAAATTGTAAAATTCTTTCCTTCGGTTTTAGATATATACAATACGAGGGATCGTAATGGTAAAATTAGAGATCGAAATGCCAGCACAAAAAGTTTGTTCCGACGTCTCTCGTTTTCATTGCAACCACTCGACTGGGTCCTTCTGTACGAAGCATCGCTTCGGACTCGTTCAACGTTGTTCCATCTCGCCTGAGCGAGCTTTATAATTTAAACCTCAACCTGTATATCAAGATCTGTGTATACGTGTGTTCTCGTGTTGGAAACACGAGTCAAAAGGGCGATGCGATACAAATGACCAAGTTTCATAATTCGATTACAAACTACCAGGGGAAAGTAAACAGGTACCGGTACAGAGAGAGGAAACGCAAATGCACAGAAAAACAAATTTCCAGGGTAAACGCTGATGCACTGAGTTTTATGAGCTTGAGGAACGTCGGTCAAATTTTATCGAATCACCGACGCTCTTTTGCCTTCGAATCAAACTTTAATGGACGAAAAAATCCTGCAAATTGATAAAAAGTCTTTTAGACAGCGGACTGTGAATTTCGCATTTTACTATGATATTATTATCGAAGAAAATGTTTTGCCATGCCAAGCGTTAATTCATAGACTTTAATCTCAAAAGTTTTAACGAGGTCATTGCACTTGATGGTTCTGAAATGATTTTATGACTTGGCAGAGATATCCACTTCAATTTTCTTGAACATACAATTCTATCGTGTACTTCGCAAAAGGGAAAGTTCGATTTGTATAAGCCGCATCGCCCCAGTGTGGTGGAGGGCGAGGCTCTCTATATGTACCCTTATCCCTGGGTATACGGTATAGACTGAGAGGGCGACACCGAAAGAGATATGGAAAGGGATTGAGAAACGAAGTGATTGCCTGACGTCAAATGTTCTCCCAACAGGTTCATCGATCATCTCCCGCGTACTCTGACTTGTGATAATTCAAATATATCTAATAATACACACACGCTTTTCATAAATATAATTATATCGAAGGTCGATCGCGTGTCGAGAGTGAATCGAAGGACAAGGGCTGGTTTCAACCCCCCAAACAAATTCTCCTACAGCCCTAACTCCAAGAATAACATGCGTAGGCTAAAAGTTTGAGCATTGAGTTCAGTAGATGCGTACATTGCCGAGAAACGACTTATAACAGGAGGCCTTACGGTAACCTATACAATAAATCGTGACAACTATTGTTTAATAACCTGTAGTATGATAATACGTAAATATCAAGAATTAAAATGGTCAGAATGACAGTAGTTGCAACTCGTTATTTTGACTCCCGCGGGGAGTATGCCTTTCACTGGCATGGCGCGAATATACCAATTTCTATAGTGCGATATTCTGCGAATTGGCTAAATATGTCTTAACGGAACTAGGTACACAGATATCGCGCATCGTAACCTCCATTTGTCTCCTAGATTGTATATATTAGGTGAGATTTCAGAAAGATAAAAGCGTTTTTAAAAAATGTATGAGAAGCACGGTTGTATATATCGAAATGCCACAAGATGGCCGTAATTTCTACTATAATCGTTCATCTGTACCTAACTTCAGAGAGCTCACGGTAGAGTGAGAGAAGTAGCACGTGGGCCATTTAGTCAATATTTGTATATATATTTTATTAAACAGCATGAAAATTTTAATAAGTTTGTTGCACATCAGAGATTTTGTTAACAACTAAAAATTAATAAAAATGCAATGCATTTTTCTAATCGCGTTTCTTGATTTAATTCTAAATGTACGAGTGTAAAAATGATTGAGTGATAAAATAAAGATAAATTATTAAAAATTATTTAGCTGTTTTATTTGAAAAAAATATAGTAAATATAAAAATATATAGCAATTATAAAAACGCTGTAAACATTCATAATGAATTAGCTTTGAAAAGTATGAAATAAAAATATTATAAGTTTTTCCAAACTCCCAACGGCAAAAAACTTTAATAAACAGGATTTTCAGTTTAAAAAAATGTTCTTATGATAATAAATCTATAAACGATGAAATAACTTTTGATGTCATTTTAGTTAACTTCATATTTATATTAGAATAATTCACTTACTGTCCTTACAGTCGGGAGACGTCTCCTAAACATTGCAACCATCTTTTACATATCAAGAAACATGCTGCCGTCTGGAATCTAATTTAAAAGAAGAATTATATACGATACGGATGCTTTCTAACACAAAAGAAGATGTCTCGCGACTGTAGTGACAGCTGTAAATGAATTATTATAATTTGAATATGAAGTTAACTAAAATGACATCAAAAGTTATTTCATCCTTTTTAGATTTATTTTCATAAGAAAACTTTGTAAAGCTAAAGCGTTGTTTATCATAGTCTTTTGCAGTCGGGAGTTTTTAAAACTTTTTATTTTTCTCATCACATTTTAATTTAGGTGAAAATTATTGTCGTTTAATTGCTGAGATAAAATTACGAATGATAGATAGAAATGTTGGAATTTCGTAAAATAATTGCAATCTACGTTTCTCGCTGTAACATTTTCTGAACGCCGTGTCACATAATACGAGCGATAGAGTTATTCTACAAAACATGCGCACACGATAGGGTTTCATGAAATGGGCTTTAGCAATGATATTTCTCTCATATTATAGCCACGTTGTTATCGCCACAGGCGCCCTGCCAAACATCTACTTCAATAGTTTGACAGGTTGCGTTTACTTCTCGGTAATTTTCATATAAATATCATCGAAAACCATGATACGTAGATTCCACAGCCATGACCTGCAGCTTGCTGAATAAATTGATTTGAAATACGAGCAGGAACTATTTTCATCAAATTTTATACCAGCGATAAAGACTTTAAGTACATATGTTTGTATTACCACAATGTACCTTAATATTAAATCTGTTCTTGATGAAGCGCGATTAGACAGAGAAGAATAGTGACAAGAATAGAAAAGACCCCAACAGTTATAGAAGTATAGATCTCGTAAACTGCGCTACAAAGATATTTACGGACGTTGTCACGTCGAGATTAGAAGAACAGGCCGAGCTTATACACCTGTTCCCAGAATGTCAACCTGATTTCAGAAAAAACATAGCCTGTCTTAATATTATTTACGACTACCAACAACGGTGTGAGGCTTTCCTTGTATAATTGAAGAGGGCAATCGTCTCGATCTCCTACTTTAAGCTATGGGCAATTCTCACAGCTGCGGATGTAAGTGGAAAAGTAATTGGAATACTAAAGTACCTATAAACCAGAGTAAGCACATAGGTGATAGTCAAGAGGTAGCTGTACAAGGAGAATCGAAGTTACGGAAGGAGTACGCCAGGATAAGATCCTGGTCCGCCTACTTTTTTTTTTTAGAAGCAGGGACCATTATGGTATCTCGATAAACGAAAGAGTTGATCTACCGATGCTCTGCGTATGCGAGCGATATTATCCTCTTCGGTAAGAT
This sequence comes from Cylloceria caligata, assembly GCA_963942595.1. Taxonomy (NCBI): domain Eukaryota; kingdom Metazoa; phylum Arthropoda; class Insecta; order Hymenoptera; family Ichneumonidae; genus Cylloceria; species Cylloceria caligata. Next base: position 17,178,539 of record OZ012704.1, read on the forward strand.
TCCGGTTGCATATCAATCGGTGAAAGAGAAAGCATCTTGAACTCATATTGCAATGAAAACGATCTTACTATCATTATTTCCAAAATGAAAAACGTTCCGATTAGAACCGTGGATATACCTATAACTGGGAACTATCAGTATAAAGGAAAAAAAATCGAAATTGTTGGCTCTTACCACGTATCGAAGCGTTGTCTTCGTCTGCTCTTCCCTCGATCTTCAGGCGGCCGTATCAGCTCTAGCTAAGGCGCTAAGATCGCGGTAGGAAGAGCACTGCGAATATTTCCTAGGGCGAAATCCGATGTCTCTCAGAGTAAAATGAAAATGTAAGGCAGTCTGGTCACGTCAGTTCTACTCTATACGGTCCCAATAGTATCGGGCATACGATACGGGGATATTTCATTTTAAAAAACCGAGACGGAATTTTTAGCATTCGTTGTTAGTGCCAAAAAATATAACAAACAGTACACTCAGACTTGATCTAGGCATCAAAAATATTATTCTACAGACCCTGAAACTCTCTCAGTGAATTCTACAAATCCTTGAGATGGATAACGATCAGCTTTCGAAGAAATGTTTTGACAGGCTATTGGTCTTATTCCTTCGTTGTAGTAAGAGCAAATCCGATTAAAGGCACAATTGGGTTGCACAGATGGATTCTGTTATCGGTAGAATAGATCTATCATTCTTGTGGGATAACCTGAATCCAGATGAATGGCTGAGTATCTAAGAAAAGGCACTCATCATGTATAAACAATATCTGAAATCTGAAGATCTTTCTCACCCTGTAGCCTCCTATTTCTGTCATCTATCAATTCTTTGGTTACCGGTCGATCGTACTGCCCCATATCTCAAGTTAAGAACGACGTTTGCTATGATAAGCAATATAATTTATACGCGCTGGCGGCAAATCTCTGATAACGTTATTATGTACTCACTCGACCCTTCGCAACTCTGCACTCGCTGTAACCTGCTCGAACTAGAATCTGTGTCTTACTAACTGTTAGGGTGCCCGATATTTGCCTAGTGCAGAAGACAACAATTGAGCTTTCCACTCCGTGACGAACCTTCATCTGAAACCTCTTCCGCGTGCGAACCTCATCTTGCACTGATATGACGTCGCTTAATAAATTATATCAACGCACCACCGACTGTCTTAGACCAAGTCTCTTATTCTAAACGAATGATTCGATGTTCGCGTGCTGCGTACTTCCGTTTAATTTTTTTTTTGTTTGACAAGATGTAGGATAAGATTCATTTATCATAAAACTACATTTTTAAAACAGGGTCAATTTTTAAAAAATCTTCACGTGCTTAGTTTGAATATGTTAACTTAAAATCAAGACTAATATAAAGTTAAACTGTGTATATCGTCCTGCTAGAACAATATCCTTTGCTATAACGATTTGTGTCCTTTAGAAGCAAATTAACATCTACCAAAATAATCTATCTATCTATCTATTTATCTATCCATCTATCTATCTATAAGTACATTGCTATAAAAAATTATGGAGTAGTTACTGAGACATTATCGCCAGATACACAGGTAGGATTTCACGATTAGTGAAACGTTGGGTCCGATTGCTATTTGCAAGAGTCGATCCAGTATTCTAAGCAGTACCGGAATGTTAATACCTACCCAGCTCCCGATGTCAACCCAGATTTCAGCGTTGGTTGCAGCTGGTGAACCAGTACTATTTACAGTGGTTATAATATTCCACACTGATTATTCTAAAGGGTGGTTAAATGTTAAGGGCCGATGTTGATTTTGAATATAACACAAATTATTTAGGAAATTATTGTCAATTCTTTTTATTATGATAATATGGTATGGTTCAATTATGTATGGAACAAAATATCGGCCAAATGGCCGCCGCGACCTCGGCGGCACACCTCCATCCGATGGTCCAAATTTTCGATGACGCTTAGGCATAATTGAGGTTCTATGCCGTTAATGTGCCGAATTATCTCATCCTTTAGCTCTTGAATTGTTGCTGGCTTATCGACGTACACCTTTTCTTTCAAATAACCCCAAAGAAAGAAGTCCAACGGTGTCAAATCACATGATCTTGGCGGCCAATTGACATCGCCACCACGTGAGATAACACGGCCATTGAATTTGTCGCGCAAAAGAGCCATTGTTTCGTTAGCTGTGTGGCAAGTGGCACCGTCCTGTTGAAACCACATATCACCCACATCCATATCTTCCAATTCGGGCCATAAAAAGTTCGTTATCATCTCACGATAGCGAACACCATTCACAGTAACTGCCTGACCGGCCTCATTTTGGAAAAAATACGGCCCGATGATGCCGCCAGCCCATAAACCGCACCAAACAGTCACTCTTGGTTTTTCGACAATCACTCTTGGATTATGATTCGCCCAAATGCGGCAATTCTGCTTATTGACGAATCCACTGAGGTGAAAATGTGCCTCATCACTGAAGATGATTTTCTTCGAAAATTGATCATCCACTGTTGCCATTTCTTGCCACCATTCTGACCATTGACGACGTTTGGAATGGTCAAGAGGCTTTAGTTCTTGAGTCAATTGCACCTTATAAGCGTGCAAATGCAAGTCTTTATGCATAATGTTCATCAACGACGAGCGTGAGAGGTGCAATTGTTGGGCATGACGACGAGTTGAGGTGGACGGCTCTTCAGCCACACTATCGCGAACAGCAGCAATATTTTCTGCAGTAAGAGCTGTACGAGCATGCACTGGTGTTTTAATATCTCCTACAGACCCGGTTTGCTCAAATTTTTGCACGATTTTACCGATTGTACGCACATTTGGATGATTAAATTGACCGAAAAAATCACGAAGTGCACGATATGCATTTTGATTTGAACGCCCATTTTCATAATAAGCCTGAATAACTTTAACGCGTTGCTCGATTGTGTATCTTTCCATGGTTCAAATTGAGTTAGTCTGAAATTGAGAAATGTCAAATGGAATGCAGAAAAAAACTTGACGTTTAGGTGTGGTTCACATTGAACATCGGCCCTTACAATTTAACCACCCTTTAAATTAAAGAGGCTTCGATGAGGATAGGAGAAAAAAGTATCAACCGAGATATAATTTATTACCAAAATTATAAAAGCAATAAAATAAATAACAAAATTATTATTCGGCGATTGGGTGTCTGCTTAGTCTACCGTAATCAGGGTCACCTGTGCCCGACAAACGAAAAGCAAATCAACATCTACCAAAATGATTTATCATCTATCTATCTATCTATCTATCTATCTATATATATATAAGTACATTGATATAAAAAAATTATGGAGTAGTTACTGAGATATTATCACCAGATACACAGGTAAGGTTTAACGATTAGTGAAACGTTGGGTCCGATTGCTATTTGCAAAAGTCGATCCAGTGTTCTGAGCAGTACCCGAATGTTAATACCTACCCAGCTCCCGATGTCAACCCAGATTTCAGCGTTGGTTGCAGCTGGTGAACCAGTACTATTTACAGCGGTTATAATATTTCACACTGATTATTCTAAATTAAAGAGGCTTCGATGAGGATAGGAGAAAAGGTATCAACCGAGATATAGTTTATTACCAAAATTATAAAAGCAATAAAATAAATAACAAAATTATTATTCGGCGATTGGGTGTCTGCTTAGTCTACCGTGATCATGGTCACCTGCGCCCGACAACTTACTGGTACTTGATAAAATTGTTTTGTCAGTCTCTTTGTACGCGCTCGTCAGAAATTCTGCAATAAAGAAAATCAGTCCCGAATGTTGGATTTCCATAACATTCGCATCTTCGATAACGAGGTGAGAAGCGACGGGGTTAGAATTGACAAGGCTAAGATGTAAATTCAATTGAGAAAGCTCAACATCTTAACGATATTTTGCTTTCTTCTTAGTCGGTAGTTCTTTCAAAAAACGGTGCTTCGTAACTCGAAATTTGCTTGAACGTGCACTAGACATTTTTTTAACGTTGCAACGTAAACATAACTACATAGGCATATGACATCCATGGTGTATAATAATGGCTGCTGCAATTCGACGCTGGCACGATGCATCAGATCAGCTACGGCCTGAAGTTACAAGCCAATGTCAGCTCTCAGCATCGGACCAGTGCTGTGCCATATTTCCAGCGTCGGCGAACTCTTCCGGGATATTGATCGAGATGTCATGTAATGCCCTATGTACTATATATATTGCCAAAGTAACGTCATGAGTGACGATTAACAATCCAGCGTACCCAATTGAAATCTTTTTTGATAATCAGTCTTATCGATACAATGTCAAAGAAAACTTTTCCTCTTTGACAATATTATACAATGTGCAGAATATGTGTTTGAAACGAAGATTTTCCGACAAATTTATTATTAAGACCTCATAAACATTTCCTTAATCGTGTTTTATTTAAAACACATTTTTTAATTAAGTTTTTTTTATTGACAATATTTTATTGTGAGAGGTAATTGCGAATTAAATAATCATGCAAACGTTGGGGTTATCACTATAAATAGTAACTTATCTGGCAAATCTTCTGAGGTACCTGAACAGATATATTGCTAGGGAAAACCCAACAATTCCTGGACGTCGTACAAAAACTGTAAATGTAGAAACGTACGTGGGACCATAACGCTAGCGCACCCTTTTAACCCCCGTGTAATATTCAACTCGTACGCCTGCTGTTACAGTCAAAACCTGCTCGAGGTTGCAAGAGCGATACCTTGAGGCAAAATTATTATATTCCGTTACAGGTACACCTTCCTTTGACGGTGTACGGGTAGTCTCGCGTACTGGGCAAATTTCATTTTCGAACGTTGCGAAATAGCTTCGGAGTCGAGTACATCGCATCCAGAGTGGTTGCTCTGGGCTATTCGTACAGACTTCTATATACTACTAGATAGCTAGTTTTCCTGCGGGCTGTGAGGCAATTTCGACCAAGTAGAGGGAAGATCGGATGCCATCTTTTTTATGGCACTGTGTATTCCAGATGGAGAAAATAAATAGCACACTGGGATGATTTGTTACTACAATTTAATATTTTCATGATTGTTTTTTGAGTAAGCATCTGTTTGTAACTAAAATAATTATGATATATAAGATCTCTAGATAAATTTAAAGAGATTAAACACAAAAGCTGATGTCAAAGAAACATAGGCACACTTAGACTTAAAGATTATGTTGACTACGTCGTTTATAATACGTCAAATAGTGTAAAATGTATTTAAAATGCATAAGTGTTGACTTACAAGGAAACATTCCGAGATGTACCCCTCTGATGACAATGAGCTTTGGATATTTTGTAGTGCTATTGCTATTTTTTTTATGTACAATGCCTTGTATACCCTGTAGTATTATTTCATTTCTTTAAGTGACAATTAATCGTTAAAAAGTCCGTAACAGAGCCTGAGATTTTTTTGTAATACGAAGGTACGATATCAAAGTGTAGCAGAGCAAAAAATCTTTTTTTTTCCTGTAAAGAAAATCTAAAAGCATACTATTAAAACATCAATGCATGTAAATATCGTCTACACATAATTTTACGGGCTATGTAAATTAAAAATGTACTTATAGCTTATGGAATATCGAAAGAATTTATTGCTCCACCTGCTGTACGCAAGTCTTACTCAATGTGAAAAGCATAAAAATCATAGAAAATTATTTTCTATCCTGGGCGAGAACATTGCTGCTGCTGCTGCTGCTGCTGCTGCTGCTGCTGCTGCTGCTGCTGCTGCTGCTGCTGCTGCTGCTGCTGCTGCTGCTGCTGCTGCTGCTGCTGCTGCTGCTGCTGCTGCTGCTGCTGCTGCTGCTGCTGCTGCTGCTGCTGCTGCTGCTGCTGCTGCTGCTGCTGCTGCTGCTGCTGCTGCTGCTGCTGCTGCTGCTGCTGCTGCTGCTGCTGCTGCTGCTGCTGCTGCTGCTGCTGCTGCTGCTGCTGCTGCTGCTGCTGCTGCTGCTGCTGCTGCTGCTGCTGCTGCTGCTGCTGCTGCTGCTGCTGCTGCTGCTGCTGCTGCTGCTGCTGCTGCTGCTGCTGCTGCTGCTGCTGCTGCTGCTGCTGCTGCTGCTGCTGCTGCTGCTGCTCTCTCTCTCTCTCTCTCTCTCTCTCTCTCTCTCTCTCATTTTTTTTATTAACTGTCAAACGCTGTTATCGAGACGTCCAATATACCACGTCAGGTTTAATAGTTCCAAAGATTCGCTTCGTTGCGAAAGCGTCGAACATTGGATAGATCAATGAGTAATATCCAGAGTTGTAAGACATTGAGCAAGTGCTGTACAATAAAGTGCAAATGAAATTTATGTCCAGCACAGAACTCATAGGATGTAATAAAGAAGAAAAGGAAATTAATTTCCGTTCGAACGATCCCCTCGCCTCATCCTGCTCTGTAAAAGCACAGGGAAAGACCGTTCAATGTATACTTACTATGTATAATACGCGGCGAATCTTGCGGCCTTGGAAAATTCTATCCGTGTTACAATTCAAAACACTCTGCACGGAGCCGGCGAACCAAGAACTTTTCCATGCCGAAGAATCGCACGACTTGGCTGTTCGGAACATTGACCATCGTTGCATTATTTATCGCCGAGTTGAAAACACATTCAATTCCTCGATTGTTCTTTTTCGAATCCTAGAAAGAAGATCGGCGAAAAAAAATTCACCGGAGAGGACCCTGTGGATAAAAATCATCGGAAGTGTTCAACACTATGATTTTCAGAGCGCCAAAATTTAACGAATAACTTAGCATCTTTGAATAAAAAAAGGCAAATGTTCAAGAGTGATAAAAGTCGATATTACAACCTAAATAACATTAGGTTCAAGTATTTAAAATAACATTTTTGTCAATAATGCAAAACTACGTAAACAATCTAGTTTGACGGAAATTCAAGCTATCGAACTGAAACTTTCTACACAAGTCTTGTTACGAGTAACGTTGTTGTGCATTTAAATTGTTGAAAATTAATTACAACATTTTCGCCTCAACCGCGTATACGTGTATCTGTTCTTGTGAAACCCAGTAGTGATTATCACTGCTGGATATTCACATTTTGTTTAGGTCAGTAGTCCCACGCTGTCCAGCAAGACGTGTAACATATTCGAGATACACATTTAAATAATTATCTTTAACTTGTGACGGTGTTATAATACATTGTGATGTTCATCTTGTGTTATAACATCTGTGTCAACATTTATTTTATTAAACCCACAATAAACTGACCAACGTCAATCCCTAAGTGACGCATTTCGCTTTAAAATAGAGAAAATAATATATTATTATTCGTTGCGTTCCCCTTTTCCGAAAATAATAATATCCGTTACGTAATACCGCCATTTTTAAAAATGGTCTATTTGCTAATTCAAGCAAATTGCAAGCGAGCTTTCTATAAAAGAGAATTTACGCTCAAGGATGATTGGTATTGCGTTTGAACAGAATAGGACTAGAGATTCAAAAGTTTTTACATTTTTTTCATAAATAGTTAAAGTTTATTTAACTGGAGAACGACGTAGACTATCCGGCTGATATTTAACACGTTTATAGATCAGTTACTAATGTTTAAATGTGGTAATTATAGTTTAAATTTCCGGTTAAATGAACCTTCATTTTCCCACTATACACGGAATACTCGGTATTACCCGCACGTGGTGTCTTTTTTTCTCTAAGGAACTGTTTTTGCAGGTGACCTTTTGCAGCTCCCCCCTGCGATACTTTCATTTGGTGACATTTTTTTAAAAAAACCTTCTTTTTTCAAGGTATACTTTTTGCTAGAATTCTATCCTTAACATCACGGAGGGAAATTATTCTTTTCGTACAATAAATACGAGTTAGCTGCATGTGTGCGTACATATTCTTGATATTGTACTTTTGATAATATATCTTCAAAGGGAGCAAGGTATCAGTTAGGTGAACCAAAGAGTAACATAGAAATGTTATTCAGTATCTAAACTGAGTTTTGTTGTAGAACCATAGGATCAAACAGAGTAAGTATTATAAACGAAGTAAGTGTGATAGCAATTTTTTCATTTGGATATAGATGAATCGTCTTCTATCCTACTTTATTATAACCGTTACAACATATTTTACAACATACAACATATTCTACAATATACAATATACAATATACTCTACAACATACAATATACCTTTAATTCGCGTAATACAATAGAATGCTGATTATAGTTAATCAATCGTAGATAAATCGTTGCTATGTCAACCTGCCCGTGTTTACCTCACAATTTTTGTGGTATTAAAATAGTGAAATGGTACTTTAATAACAGGGGCTTGAGAATTTTGTTACAAACGAGCGATACAATATTTTTTTTTGCACCAGGATAAATATGTTCTACGGTAAAAAATAGTGAATTGGCATAACTAAGCAACATACTAGTTTTATTGTATCGACATAGACATTTTTCTTTGTGAAAGGCAGTAGGGAAGAACATTTTTCCCTTTATTAAACGACGTACGGAAGAAGAGGATGAAGTTATACGTGTTCGAGGTGTGGTCAACGAGATAGATCATCGCCATTAAGGGGGGGCCAACATCCGAGTGATTAGCTCGACGACAATATCAATGTAGATAAATGTCTCTGCTTTTTTATTTATAATTGTATGAATAATAAAAATAGATACGTGCCTCCATAGCACACAGCATCAATGACGCAAACGTAAGGAAAGATCGGTACTAATTATAGTAAACACGTAGCATAACCGCAAGATAACGTGAAAGTCACAACTAATAACGTAACGTTGTTATAATTTTATAGCGTAATTGGTAACTAACATGGAAATGGAAATTAAATGTGACGTCGCATTCGTTACCTGCACGTAAGATAAAAATTGTGTACCGTTATTACTTTAAAGTTACATTACTAAAATTTTTAACTGGCACGTAAGAAGCTTATAACGAAGCTTACGGAAAAACACTAATGGAATCGTGGAAATACTAATGAAAACTGTATACTCTTGATAGTTCCACATAGGTGTTCATAAATATTTTCGAGATTCCATTAGTATTTTTCTGTAAGAGATTTTGTAATCATTGCATGACTGCATGTAACGTCATGTACATAATTTCGCATTTCCAAATCATTATAAATATCAGGTGTAATAGCTCGAATCGATTAAATTAATATCGATCGAGCAACGAGATTCAAAAATTCTTTATCAAAGGAATTATGAAAAAAATTCCGCCACAACCTGGCTTTGAACCGGGAACATCCAGAACTTTGGTCCGATTGGTTATCAATTATGTCACCGTGGCCCTGGCGAAATTAATCTCACAGTTCTCTATTATTATTATAAACAATTTTCACAGTTCCTTTGTTGAAGAATTGTCGAATCTGAGAGTTTAATGAATTTTTATTTAATTGGTTCAAGCAATTAGACTTGATATTTATAATAATTCGCAAATGCGGAATTTCAATTAAACCTCTCTTTACCGCGCTCAAAGTCATGTACATAATATTGGTAGTGTCTACATGACAGTTACATGTAATTTAAAAAATGTTATTCTTGTGATATGTATCGGATATATAACATGTCCTTTATAATTTGTTATATGCTGGTAACGTTAGTTATATGTAATATTCGCGTTACAATTATGTAACAATAATTGTACAATTATTCCTTGCTTCTAATAATATTCCCAGCTAAAAAATGGTTAAACGGCACGCCATGCTAACAGAGAGCTACAGTCTATGACAAATTTTATGACATTGTGCCGGCACGGCGAGCTGAATAACCTACGGAAAGAATTTTTGATAGGTTCCTTAGGATTTAGTTAGGTAATTCGTTCGTTATCTGTGCTTCTAATAATATTTCCGGATAAATAAAATGGTCAACCTGCGCATCATGCGAACAGAACGTTATCGTCTATGACAGCTTTCGATGACAATGTGTCGGCACGGCGTGCTGAATAATCTACGTAAAGAATTTTTGATAGGTTCCTTAGGATTTAGTTAGTTATTTCTTTCGTTATCTGCCAATATCTTTTCTTAAAGGTTAATATAGCTTTTAATGAGTTATTTACTTGCCCAGTTAGTTAATTTTTTCTTCTATGTTTACTAATTATATGCGATGGCTAAAATAAAATGGAATGAAAACTCTACCCACTCCTCTTCGCCTGATTCATCAATTGACACTTGACACTTTCGTGGAGACGGGGGTATACCGACATAGGCGAAACTGATAAACTTCTACTTTTTTGTGAACCTTTTTTTTAATATTGAAGTTAATTGTTTATTTTCCGTCTTATTCACTACCGTTTATGCATCAATAATGATCTACGGATAATACATCTGCACTTTATTCAAGAGAATCCAAAATATTTTTCGTAAATTCTGAATAGCAGAGTAGGTATGGTAACAACTTACAAACCCATGGAACACAGGTTCGAATCACGTTGATCTAACATACAATCGATAGAGTGCATTCGACTATCAATAATAATAATAATAATATCACTAATCAAAGAGGTAATGCAAATATTAGATGAAAATTAATTTTAATGAGAAAATTACGAAAAAAAAAATAGTAGACGACAGGTTTACGATAAGGAAAATCAGATACCGTATGCGATATTTATGAACCAATAATACGATACGATTAGATGGACCACGATTTCTGTAAAAATCTATCGAATTTTTTAAAGCAGGGTGTACGAGGAACACAGTACAATCGTACAGTCTTGTACCATATATATACAGGGTGGCCCATTTTTATTGATACAGTCAACTTTTTAAAAAACTAAAAGAGATAAGAAAGAATGTTTCAAACAGACATGTCACGATTTCGAAGGGGAAAGAAGATGGCGTTATCAATTCAGTGGTAGATGGCGCCACTTTCAAGATTCATTTGTTGTAGCCATTTTTTTAAACGTAAGTCGATATTTTCTTTGTAATAAAAGTTGTAGATCTCTTTGAGACGTTTTCAAAATACCCCCCAAAAGTGTTTTTTGCATAAGCCGTTAATTTGTCCACGCGTTTCTTTAGCATTTTGGACAAATATACCTAATGTAAAAGTACTAGGGTTTAGAGGGAGACAGCTGTTGGTGACCTTAAACTTGACCTTACGGTCAAGGTTGGAGATCATTTCAAGATCAACTTGAATTTTTTAAATGGAAAGGCCTTTTTTTGGCTACTCGTGACTGTCCAAAATGCTTCTAAAAAACGCGTAGATAAATTAACGACTTATGCAAAAAACACTTTTGGGGGGTGTTTTAAAAACGTCTCGGGGAGATATACTTTTATTAGAAAGAAAATATCGACTTTCGTTTAAAAAAATGGTCACAACAAAGAAATCTCGAAAGTGACGCCATCTACGATCGAATTAATAACGCTATCTTCTTTACATCTCGAAATCGTAACATGTCTGTCTGAAACATTTTTTCGTATCTCTTTTAGGTTTTTAAATAATCGACTGTATAAATAAAAATGGCCACCATGTATACAGGGTGGCCGATTTATCTGAAGACATTGAAATATTTCGAAAACTACGCATCGGATCAAAAAAAGTTCTGAATAAAATTTGTTTGCCTGGAAGGGGGTCATCCAATGATACCAAAGTCGACCCCTCACCCCTCCCCCCCAGGGTGGGGGTGGGGGCAACTTTGAAATCGTAAATGGGAACCCCTGTTTTTTATTGCAGATTCGGATTCCTCATAAAAAAATGAGTAACTTTTATACGAAACATTTTTTTTCGATTCCTGATAGATAGCGCTGTAATCGCAAGAAACCTGATTTTTGCGAATATCTCAAGAATTCTTGCGATTACAGCGCCATCTATCAGGAATCGAAAAAAAATGTTTCAGATAAAAGTTACTTATTTTTTTATGGGGAATCCGAATCTGCAATAAAAATAGGAGTTCCCATTCACGATTTCAAAGTTGCCCCCACCCCCACCCCAGGGGCTATAGATGGGGGGAGGGTGGATCGAGTTTCGTATCGCTGAATAGCTTTTTGAAAAATTAAACATGTGTAAATCGGCCACCCTGTATATACATAGGAATACATATATTGCAGGATAAGCAATCTATTGATCGTAACACAGCTGTTTATGATGCTCTGTAACTGGAAGCAGTATCACAAGGATCAGGAGAAAGCTTTTGCCTTGCATAGCTGTTAGAAAAGCTCGTACTTATCCGTTTCCGAATGACTAAAGTTACTTGCTAGTCTTACCGTTTTATAAGTTATCGTTTTCATCGTAAACAGATATAATGGTTTGTATAATAATATTGTACATGGATTGAACCATTATTTAGGTTTATGGCGTGACAAGTATAATAACAGTGACAATAGAAACAGACAGGCATACATTTTATGGTTAATTTATTCATTTAAGCAGAACCGAACAAACTTGATTTGGAAGGTTTAAAAGGAAAGTCACTTACGATAAAAGATAAAACCAGTTTGAAGTAATAAAAATTCAGTGTTTAGCGAATAAAACAAGATAAATAATCATTGCACTTAGAGAAAATCGTATAGAAACTGAACTCATAGCTGCATTTATATGACGTTTTGTCTCTGTTTTCTCAATACTTTTTAACTTTTATAAATTTCCGCGTATATTCAATAACCGTATGTCACGTTATTTGTTTCCGTTATAATGATTAGAGATTATTGATAGACGACTATTATTAATTGGCGCACTTATCAGGAGAGTATGTTACACTTAACTAATGATATTTTGATTTTTCAGTACCAGTTACCAATCTTATCAGTTTAATTTTAAACTTAGGAGTTTAAAATTGCGATTTCAGTGCAGCTTGTATACGGAATACCGAGTACACCTGGAAATCACTTGAGGAAAACTCAACCAATTTTTAAGTCAATTGAATATATGCGGCGTGTCAGAGAGACGTTATATCGCAAACTAATTTTTTTCACTATCATCACTACAGTCAAAATATGTCCTCTTCTGCGTTGGCAAACGTCCATGTCGCATATGATTTTTCTATTAAATTCGTATCCTGAACCGCCAACGCGTCTTTTAAGAAGTAACAGACAATTACAAAGTTTCGAAGACGTCTCCCGATTGCAGTAACGACGGAAACCGACTTATTATAATTTGAATAATTAATTCACTGAAATGACATCGGAAATCATTTCGTACTTTAAACATTTATTTTTTTAATTCTTACTCTTTAGCGAAGTAATTTTTATTATAATTTTATTTTTTAAATCGGAACCTTTCAAGAAAAACTAAATCAATTTTTATTTCATACTTTTTTTAAAACTAATTCAATGTTAGTTGCTTCAGCATTTATTCTCTTAGCTAATATTCTTTCAAGCGAAACATCGGGATTCGCCTGTTTCATCCAAACAATATATACATGTGTGGTACGCTGTTGACATTTCTTATGTGCAATCGAGCCTCGAAAGTTTTAAAAAATCGATAAAGTATTTTAATACATTTTTTTCTTGTTTTGGGAATTAAATGTTAATCAAATTAACACGAATGAATGAGAGTTTAGCAAATCTTGGGACATGGGTCATATTTCCTACTGCTTCATCGATCTCGAAACTTTATAAACCGCGAAATTGATACCATTGGCTCGCTCTACTTTTATTGATAGCGATTTATTTTTATGACTATCCTTTGACAGTAGCCTTGTTCTCAACTTAGTTTACTTTAAATAATAACGAATTTAACGCCTGCATAAGAAACAAACAAAAATAGCAAATTAGATTTCAAATGTAGTTGCAAAACTCCATCCATCTCATTTAATCGATGTTTTTTTTTCATTTTTAGCTACAACTCAATGAACTAAAGATGAAATTGTAACTAATGAGTTTTTCAGCAAAGACACTCGAAAAATGTACATTTTTTAGTATCATAACATTTTTGCCCGGTAAACCGAAGAAAATTTCCTAGGATAGCTCGGGACATCTGCCCTTAATAGCTCATCAGGACATTTGTTATTTTTCTCAGATCAATAATACTTTTATAGTTTTTGAGAATTTTTTTATGAAACTGGTATACGTGTAAGGTGACTGTGTATTTACACCAACGTGTTATTACGCCCAACCCTACCCTACTACTCATCATTGAGTCAGTATAGACGAGGTTCGAGGGGGTTCTCGACCTCGATCGAATTTTACATACGTAGTGCAAGCACCACCGTACGACGTATATCTATCGAGCTGTACCTACCACGTGGCAGCCACTCCTCATGCTTCGCAACCAATTCTCCTTCGCCCCAGAACGAATAAATCCCGTGAAAGGCCACATGCGAGTTTCTTCTTGTCAATTTTTATCGAACCATCCATGAAAAGCTCACGAGTGGAATTCGCAGCGCAGATATACCACGTACACTGCTCTCTCGAACTAGCATTTGATATTTACACATCGATTCTCAATCGAATTTGATGGTGACGCTGATTGCGTTAACGTATCACGTTCACGCAAAATCCTCTTGAGCGAAAGGATTTGTCGTTTAGTGATGGCTACTGAAAACATCTGGCGAACAATTCAAGTGAGAAAATGTAATGAAGGTTCTTTGCATTATTATACAAATTTGGAGACAGATGATTAGCAGGCACGATGGGAAGATCGATAAAGGTAACTGAATTTTTCAATAAAAGATTTCCATTGAAGAGGTGTTCACATCATTTGCAGAGAGGCTTGTGGCTTTCGGATGGAAATTAAATTTCGGAAGCTCCAAATTTGCTCCAGCTTCAAGCTAGGATACCGAGAGCGGCAATGCAAATGCATTTGCCATGGTTAGCAAGGTCCAGCAACGACGCCTCTATCGCAGCTATAGATAGAGGTATAATCGGATTTTGTCGCTTTCCATGCTGGAATACACGCGAGCCATTCGCATGTAGTGTACAGGATGGGGCGGGTACACCCTTTGAATTTCTGATAAACAATAACAACCTCGGAAATTCTCGATAACGAACGTAACAGCCTCTCGCGTAAATATGACCGGGTACTCTTAAAATAGGAGAAAATATAGTATATGCGATGAATTGAATTATCGTTGTAGCTATTACTTTCCTGCTGCCGTTGCGTTCCGAAATAATCTGATCGAAATTCGAAACAAACCAGTACCGTTATAACAGACTTCATCCTGAATTCAAAATTCTATGTGTGGGTTAATAATCATTACAACTTGTGGGTGCGCCGAGAGCTGGCTGCGTGTGATGTACCAACAACGAGAGTTAATGTATTTCCGGGTATAGTAAATTGATTTGCGATTAAAGATAATTGAAAAATATTAGCACAAATTGACGAAAGCGTGGTGCAAAAAAGTGGAATGCGTCAGAAAGATTTGGATCATTTAAGGAAGGCAGATGGATCTTAGATGTTGTACAATGTCAAAGAAATAGCAAAATGGCGCAGACAAAACAGAAATGATCATGGTAGAAGTGGACAAACTGCTAGTAGATAGGATGAACGAATTTTATACACAGAATGTATATAATAAACAATATGGCGTTTAAATTTATAAAATATGAAAGTGGTTGGTGGATTCGGAGGGCAAGTACAAATGGAAAACGTATGATAAGGAAATAATGCGTAAATATATGTATAGTGAGAAAGGCAAGGTATTGAAATGATGAAAAAAAGCAATCGGTAATTGGCAGAAATTGAAAGACGAATCAGCGGATATAAATAACAGCAGTAAAGAGTAAAATGATTTCGGGAAGAGTTGTGAGTAAAGATTTTTAAATGCACAGGGAAATGAAAGCAGATCAACACGAGGACGCATCGCAACGGGAAATTAAACAAATATACGGTGAGCGAAGGATAAAATAACTATGGACATCGAAAGAAAGAAGACTGCGAGTGAATATTTTGATAATCGGTAAATGTTTTTGAAAGAAGGAGAAATGTTATGAAAAAGTAAGAGGCTATGAAGGACTATTAGCAACGAATATAATTCGACGATACTAGATAGCTGAGACAATACGTGGAATGGCAGGCAGAAACACAAGATGTATCGGGCTAGCTGAAAATTAAATAAAGAGAAAGGAAGCTGTAGAAGTTGGGAATCCGGATCTACGAATAGTTATGAGAAAAGTGAACGGAGAAGAAGAAATTGGGAAGGTAACAGAGAGTGGATAAAAGAAATTAGCAATGAGGAAAGAAATCATAGGATTGAAGTAAGCGTGGAGAAATGAAAAGAGGAAATTGAGAAAATAATTCTATGGAGAACAATGGAGGAATTGAGGAGGAGCAATATGGAATTTACAGTTATGGTGAAATTGAAGACAGATGTAACATTGTTTTTGACCAAAGAAGTTTATGAAATGGTTCATTATGCGGAAGAGATTATTATTGAAATATCTATACAGAACATATTAAAGGAGGAGAAAAGTGAATGGACGAACCCCCATGGAAATAAACGATATGCAAGATTTATGAAAGATATATCTCTAACGTATACGATATATTGGGTCTGGGAGAAAGTTCGTAACGTTTTTTAAGTAAAATTCAACTGGTTTTCTTATAGTGTGAAAATGAATTTATTTAAACCAAATATGCTCCACTATTATCGATAATGTTTCGCCATTTTTCGGGTCGAGCCATGATGCCATCGGTGAAGAACTTCTGTGGTTTCTGGTTGAAAAACTAAATCAAGTGGTTTTCTTTTGAAAGCAGCTTTATTCCATTGAGAGAGTTCTGCAGAGATCGGAATAAGTGATAGTCAGAGGGTGCTATGTCTGGACTATACGGTGGATGCATCAAAACTTCCCAACCAAGCTCTCGCAATTTTTGACGGGTCATCAAACAATTGAAAATTAAAAATCCCACAAAATTTGAACTCTTCCTACCGATTTTGTTTAGTACTCAACCTATGTGAAAAAAAAATCAGTTAAATCGATCAACGTTTACGGAAATTAAAATGATTACTCTTGTTTTTCGAAAATTTAAAATCCTATAAAATCTGAACCTCTTTAAAGATGTGACCCAATACAATTTGTTCTTGAAGATAACTATTGTACTGTAAAGAACTATTTATTCAGATATCTCAAAATTTGCGACAGTTAGAGCGTTGACAGATGATTATTCAAAAAATAAAAAATGCCATAATATCTGAACCGCTGTATGAATTATTACAAAAATTATAGTAAATACAGAAATTATGCTGCTTTACTTGTTTATGGATTTTAATCGCTGTATCTTAAGCTATTTTCAAGTGATAAACGTTGGAATTTTGCAATGTGATTTCACAAAAACTCACATCCACACGTCCGGACATTTTTTCTAAATGTGTATTTTGGATATTTTGGCAGATTTCGAACACGTGGGCAAAAAGATCCCGAAAGAAATGTTTCACCATCGCATAACTTCCTCTATGAGAAAGCAAAATTAATTAGTTGCTTTATCCTTGCGAGAAGTTTAACGTTGCAATTTCCTGTCACAATTAAACCCCCTTCACCGTACTTTCTATAATCAATAGAAGATTGTTAATAACTGCAGCAATTTATTTTACTAGATTAACTCTACAAAAGAAATATATCTTCTATAGAGATGAAACCGGAAGTTCTAATCGTGAGAGAACTTAGAACGTTCACCACTCTAATGGTGGAGCAATAGCCCTGTCCTTTCCCTTATTATCCCTACCCAAAGCTTTTTCGGGTGCGCCACGTCTAGATGCCTTCACTTGTATTTCAAGTGAGGAGAACCGTCGAATTAACTGGTCCTGAGGGTCAAAGACGTCATTGATGAGGCCACTAATCGGATTTTAGCCAAACTTCACGTCTGGTTCAGGCTTACTTGTGCCTAGATAATGCATCTTGTCAATATTTGATACTCGCAATAACAGATACTTCCAGCTTACTCTTTCAATTGTTCGTTAACTTTTTTGTTAAATTGGAAAGCTGGCGTGCAAGCAATTCAGAATATCTTGTATTTTCGAAGAGTTTCTGCAACCCTGCGTGACATTCGGTAAATACCTAGGCGTTCTCACAGTCAAATATATTATTTCGTCACAACTCGAGAAAATTAAAGAATATCCCTCAGTGGAAAATTAATATTATATCATGTGCTGCCTGCTCCCTTCATCCACGTCTCGTCGTTACATGTGATTTCCACCAGCGCAACCTCACAAATATATCTGTTACATACTGCATCCCTTATACCCGGATGCCGTTTCATATTTCACGGGCACGTGAGTGGAAAAAGGGTTACGTTGTATGGCACCGAGCTACTCCGTCGAGTTTGCATGGCTATGTCTATATATATAGTTATTATTGTTATTATTATTATATTGTATTTTATATATACATATACTATATGCTGCAACGTAGCTGCGTTCACCGTAATTGTACATTAATCTTTATCACATCCTCCCGACTCCCGCGTTCCTTATGCGTCACTCTTAATTCAAGTTCCGAGTTTTCTTCAAACGAATTTTAATTCCGGGACGAGAGAAGATATTATTGAGAAAAAAATGTTGGATTAAGAAAATAATGTAACAGACTGTATTTCCTCGTATGTACGTAGATATAATTTATCATTTTCACACTCAACTCTCCGCACTTACGTGCAAAAGTTTCACTTGTCCGAGATGCCAATACGATGAAGATAAAATGGGGTTAGGAGACGGAAGCTTCTTCTAGAACTCGTAGCTATCTTTAAGGAGAAACCATAGTCTCACCCCACGTCACCGATAAGTGAGAGAGACAGCCCTTTAGGGATACCGAAAGAGAGAGAGAGAGAGAGAAAGCACACCAGGTATCACGGGATGCATCGTGGAGTGAACCTTTCGTCTTCCCTTTGAGGGGTCGCGAAACCTCCATACTTACACGAATATGCTGCTTCTCTCTCACTCTGCTGTAAACGACATACTAGTTTCACCTCTTTCGCACTCATGGATGCGCATGGATATTTCGCCTTCACTCAAGTGGAGCAGAAAGTTTGATGTACAGAGTAACAGACTTAGAGAACACATTTTCTTTCGAAGCCCGAAGGGCGGAGAATAGGACGCGAAGTACGTCGTCAGAGAAGTAATATAGACGCTACAGACTGTGTTGGAAATTGACCATTATATACTTTCTCGAAAACTTTATTCGTTTTCGCGACAGTTTTTATCCAAGGTAAAAGTTATATTCTCCGTCAATATACTGAAAAGAATAAAATAATGAGGAAGTTCACTATTTGAGAAGAAAAAGTTAAAATTTACAAATTAACTTTTCCACATTGCTTTGTCATTTTTTCAATTATTTACAGAGAGGCTTCTTGTTTATACTTTATAATTTTTTCCTAATAAACAAAGTTTTAAGAAAGCATTTAATCAAAAATGTATGAATTTTATAAAAATGTTACTTTATTATTTTTTTTTCACGAATCCTTCTACCTTCGTCACCCTTTTACGATGTTTATACAAAACCCTTTCACCTTCTTACCCAATTTACGCTAGGAAATTACTTTTTCAAGTGTGAATCTTTGATTTTTTTTTCGTGTTTATAAATTCAAAAACTATTTTTATAAATTTTTACGAAAAACAATACCAAACATACCTCCTGATAATCGTACCCATGTCAAAAATTTTACCCTAAACATAAACTTTAGTGCCTACATTGATTTAAACTAATCTAGAAACACGATTCCGAGTATCTAGACATTAAAATCATCGAAATAAATTAATGTAAACATAACTTTCTTTACGTAGAGGCAAAAGTGTTAAAAAAACGTGTACCGATACATCTCATTGACGTCTTTCATCCAACACAAGAGAAAACATTAGTGAAAGCTCTGAATTAACTATCCGCTTCCTTCTTTTACGAATAAATCAACGGTTTTTATCAAGGAGCAACAGTATATAGCTCGAGCTGTTTTCTCAACGAATAATCCCTAACGAAAACGTAAAATACACGTAAGTATATAATGCGGCGAAGAAAGGCAGCGATGAAGCTCTACAGGAAAGTTTCTTATCCCTCTTCCCACTGGCTCTTTTCGTCTGCTCCATTCAGTCTCTATAACTACATCGGGCAAAGCACGCCTACCTCGACGGATATATTCATGAAGCTCTGCAATCCCAGCGGCGGGTCCCGGAATAAAAGTAAGTCTTGAGCGTAGAGCGATGAAAAACTGCGTTAGAATTGTCCAAACTTGAAATTCCGTCGTGCAGAGCTTACCATGGTTCTACCGGAGACTCGCAGCTTTCGTAAGAAATACAGAGAAAGGGAGAAAAAAAATAAGACGAGAGGAAGCAGCAGTTAACTCGCGAAATGCTCGAGTGAGGATTAAAAGTTTCTTGCACCGTGCACCAAGTGCACCCTTTTTACTTCGACTGCTTGGCAAATTTTTTCTTTGTGAATTCTATTCTCATTATTACTTTATCCTCTTTGGATTTAAAAATTAACAGTATGAAATATTAATTTTCAACTATAGTGTTCCTGTGCGAATTCTATGATCACAGCTTGATCGACGGCCTATAATGGTAATAAAAAAATTAGCCTGAAATTAAAGTTATTTCTTATACATCCTTGAGATTGAATCGAATTACTCGTTGAAAACCAAATAATAATTATGTACCAACTATTTTTTTTGTGGCAATATGAAATACGTTCGTTTAGATTTTATTACTTTTACATAGAAAATATATTTGGCCTGTAAATTTATGCTTGACGAATCTCTTGAGAAGTTAGCGTGTAGTCAAAGATTGTAAGATATAATTTAAGATATACTTGATAGAGAAAAAAAAAACAGTGAGTGCGATCCAGGTGACACACGTCCACGATGATCTCTACTTTCCTTACAAAAATAAACTATAGCTATTCTTCTCGTATACACTAATAATACTTTCGTCACGTGTCTCCATATACACAGGACAATTTCAAACAATTGGAGTTGCGTGGATTGTACATTGAGTCGAGCTGAGGTGGTGGAAGGGACAAGAGGACTTGCAATTATTCAATCGTCCACTCCGGTTCCGTTTGTAGTGTCTGTACTCCATGCAGCTTAACGACGAGAACTCGTAACAGTTTCGAACTGTCGTTCGTTCCTTTCGCGTCTCTCTGTCTCTCGTTACCTTTTTTTTTTTTTTTAAATAGTATACGAGCGTACAACTCTTCGACACTCGGGATACTCGGTACCGGAAGCGGTGCAGTGCACCGAGGTCATCGGGGTTGAAGAACAATAGTGCATAGTTACATTTACGCTTTCTTAATTGGGCCCAGAGGAACATAAAAGACAAAATACGTGACGTTTATTTAGGATCGTGTATAGCGTTGCTTGTGATACTTTTTATTTTTGTTGTAAAAATGGATGGAGAAATGGAAAAACGATCGTTCGATCTCATCGACTGTATAGTTTTCGTAGGGATGCTAGGGGTGTCGGCGTTGGTCGGTGTTTATCAGGCGTGGAAAGCAAGAAAAAATCCAGATGCTGTACGCGAGTATCTCGTCGGTGGACAGAACATGTCAATATTTCCAATCAGTATGTCTTTGATAGCGAGGTAAAATCGATTGCCGTTTGATCAACGAGCCGATAAATCTGAAAAATCATTTAAAAATATCATTAAAACTATTAATTTGCAGTTATGTTTCTGGAATCGCGATTCTCGGCCTTCCAGCCGAGATGTACGTATATGGTACGCAATTATGGTTTGTAGTCATTGCAGATATCTTTGTCTCGGTCACTATGTCATGGGTCTACTTGCCGGTTTTCTACGAACTACAAATAACTTCCTCGTACGAGGTACAAATTTCCTATTAATATTTTGCGATCGTAGTATCAAGTGATAACAATCAAAATTGAATACATTTTTTTTAGTATCTAGAATTACGGTTTAATCATTACGTGAGACTTCTGGGTTCATTCATTTTCTTAATAAAAATGGTGAGTCGTACAAATATACTAATACATTATATAAATTTATCAACGAATGCAAAATTAATTTATCAAATTTGTATTACATTCGTTTATTATTTTTATTCTTAAATCGCAAAAAAAAATAAATAATTATATTCGCGTTAGCCAAGTGCGACGAAACGGCCTTGAGAAAGGGAGAAGATACATTACTAGGTATCTAGAGGTTGACGTCCCGGCGTGTCGCTCTTACTTATCCGGATAATAATTTCGTTTCACCGCGCCCACGCTTTGCGACTTGCTACGTTGTATCCTCGCGTCAAGAGTGAGACCGGCGCTAATTTTACAATTAAAATTTCAGCTGCTTTACATACCTCTTGTGATATATGTTCCGGCGCTAGCGTTTAATCAAGTCACCGGTATTAATCTTCACATTGTGGCACCGCTCGTCTGCGCTGTCTGCATATTCTACACGACCTTGGTAATTCAAGCTTATTATCAATGAAGAGCTCACCTGAACAATCCAAACGTTGAATTGCTCTTTCAGGGTGGCCTCAAAGCCGTTGTATGGACGGACACGATACAAACCATCGTTATGTTCGGTGGAGTTATAACCGTAGCGATCCTCGGAACTAGTGCAGTAGGTGGTGTAGCCGAAGTATGGAGAAGAAACGTAGCCACTGAGAGAATCGAATTTTTCAAGTACTAATTGGATATTAACAAGTTATTTTAAACTAAATTACATTAAATTAAGGGTGTACCTAATCCTTGAGCATCGATAAATTAAAAAAAGGTCTATAACATTTGCTCACTTTCATTAAAAAATAATGTAGTCCGAAAAAAATTGAAACCTTGAATCGAGCCTCATGAAACAGCTTAAGGTATTCGTTGCACGAACTCGAAAACGGTAGAATTGTCTAATTCTTTTGTATAATAAAGCTAGAACACATATTATTACACCAGAAAAATATTGAGCTAATTCACCGAGCTTTCAGAAAATAATTATGACTTTGAAAATAGAATAATTAATTTACGTGATTTTATGAAGAAGGTCGGCTGTCCACATTTCAATCTAATAATTCGCGAACCAAACAGCGGCAACAGATTAATTGTTGCGTACAATAATAGGTTTTAACGTTGTTTTACATGGGTCCATAGCTATATATTGAATTTTTTTGAGGGTCTTGCTTAAGCCCCTACGAAATACGCTCATTCGTGAAAGGAATACCTTAAGCGAGAGAATAAGTAGACTGGATACTGTAACTCGACTCAACATTTGAATATTTAATCTGAAGA
The DNA here is from genome assembly GCA_963942595.1 of Cylloceria caligata. Classification (NCBI taxonomy): domain Eukaryota; kingdom Metazoa; phylum Arthropoda; class Insecta; order Hymenoptera; family Ichneumonidae; genus Cylloceria; species Cylloceria caligata. The sequence goes on from OZ012704.1 coordinate 17,201,563, forward strand.
CGGATTTATCTAAAAATCGAGTACGTCCTGTAAAAGAAATTCCTTGAATTTCTTGTTTAAATTTGAAACAAGTGCGCGAGCAACAATGACTTGCTAAGTAGTTAATATAAACAAACTGCAAATTATTTTTTTTCGGTGCTCGAGTATTCTCTTTTTTCTTTTTCATTCTCACGGAAATAAAGTATATGCAAGATATATCATAAATATATGATATAGGTGGACGAAAAATTCTATATTTTGGATATATTTGATATATACAAAGTATATGCAATCGAAAAATATATCTCAGATCTATCTAAAATGTAATTAAAATGTATTTCTGATATATAAACCGATGAAAAGTTCTATACGTCGGATATATTATTGAATATATTTCTTGTCCAAGGGAGATTTATAAATAATAATTTTTTTTTCTATACAGTATGAGTCCGGATCCAACCGTGAGGCACACATTCTGGGGAGTCATTATAGGGAATTACTTGAATTGGCTGGCAACGTGTTCGGTAAATCAAATGATGGTTCAGAGATGCCTGGCTATGCCGAATCTCAGAAAGTCCAATATGTAAGTGAAGCCTCGAACATTCTTTAATCAAAAGTATATCGCGAGAAAAGCTCCTCGATCGAATCGTCGAGTTATTTATGACGATGTGCACCAGCTGGCACGAACTGCCCCATTAATCTCCACGTTTCCACGTGAATGGCAATATCGGAGATGATGTCTGATCATAACGGAGCTTCGCCACTTACTTCACGCTGCCGTAGGCACACGACCGATCCTATGCGATTGTTAACGAGCTAAAAGTTATTGACCATGTATTACCGGTGCCGTATTTATTTTACAAAGATGTTTTAAGACTCCGCGTTACACGCGCGAGAGTACTCACATTTTCATTGCATATTAACAATTCGAATAATATTTTCAGTACTATAATGATCATGGCAGTTGGAATCGTGATGATAGTCTCTCTGAGCTGTTACACAGGAATTGTAATATTCGCAGCGTTCTATAAATGCGACCCTGTTAGCACAAAAGTGAGCGTTTGAACTAAATAAAAATATATGATTGCGGATATTATAATATTATATTTACTTTCTTCGTAGCAAATCCATAAACCGGACCAACTCTTGCCGTTTTACGTGATGGAAATGGCCCAGTCGATACCGGGACTTCCCGGTCTATTCGTTTCCGGTGTGTTTAGCGCGGCTCTCAGGTAATGTCACTCTATCATAGAGATCTCGGATATTCAATATATTTATTATCTTAATCAAAGTTTTTGGAGCTTTTTGCTGCTCGATATTGCAGGTGATCTCGAAAAAGTTCGCGTAATTGTAAATTTGCGCTCATTCGTTCACGTCATTATTTTTTTTTGTTCAATATCACTCTGAATGGGAATATTTCCTGAAGCTTGGAAAATAGCTCGATTACCCTGATTCCTAAGTCTGGTCATAAGGCGTAAGTTACTTATTGCATAACTGTCTTGGTCCTAAATGCCATTTGTAATTTTTTAAAGCGACTGTCATGCGTAAATTAGACATCGTAGGGGTTTGATTGTTCAAGAACAGCGTAATTGTTGTCAAGAAAAGTCGACGGTCACTTGTATAGTGCCTAATCACTTATAACTGGTCACTAATCACTAGTGATGAGTCATTAAGTTTATAAATCCTTCGCGTTGGAGAGAAACCTTAGATCGACTCGATTTACATCGATTTCTCGACAGCTTTTCGTATAGTCAACCAAACAATTCTCCTCTTAAAGATTGCGGCGCTTGATGTTCGTGATTACACTGCATGGTAACGTCTCTTTATCAGAAGACCTATCCAGTCAAAGTATAAGAATTTCTAAAGGATTACCGAGGAAACAAAAATTTACTACAAAAGTGTATTTTCTACAAGTTTCGAATTGAAATTCCTATATTTGGATTGGACAGTCTTTTTAAAAAATGTATGAGAGTTTGCAAAATTAATTTGATCCATTGGTTGCAACCTGAACGATAGTATCAAACATTGAAAATAAAAAAAAAAACATTCTGTACCAATGATCTGGAAAACAAAAAAAAAATCTGTTTTGTGCTCGTCACGTGCTTTTTTTATTCGCGTTTATTTCTCTAAATTTAATATATATAATATATTTACGTATTTTTAAACAACGATCGGTGGATAGAACAAAAAACCCAATACTCTATCGGATTTTATAAAGAGAGAATTTCTATGCAACTTTTTTTTGTTCCTTCTCTCGTATAATACGAGCGAATACTTTAATTATTCTTCCATTGCCACGAATGTTTGATCAATATGCTCGTATTGCCCTGGGCCCTGCCTGTTCAAATAAACTAAATAAATAGATGCTAATAAAAATTCTAGACGTTCGGGAAGGAGTGCGATGGAAAAGTAGCTATGTGCCCACTCGCATTTCCTCAAGTTTATAATGACCAAGTCGAGAAACCTTTAACCGCGCTGGTCAACATGTTTTTGTTTCCTTCGAACTAAGTTGTAACTTTAGCGGCTCTCAGGAAAATTATCGCAAAGTATAATATTTTTCGTGTAAACAATGCACTTTGATAATGACGTGTATTCTACTTGAGTTCGAGGGGAAAGCCTTCGACCGATCCATCTAAACGTGTTCCTCGATATCGACTCTGAAATAGAAACGTTCCCACGCACGCTCACAATGTAATCTCAAATATTACTGAATCGTGCTTGAGGAGAAAAATTTCCTCGAAAAACATTTATCTTCTTCAGTACAATGTCGACCGGATTAAACTCGATGTCCGGTGTTATCTACGAGGATATGATAAAACCATTGTTGAAAGTACCAATGACCCAGGTCGGAGCGAGTAGGATCATGAAAATAACAGTCGTAGTCGTTGGAATCATTTGCGTTGGCCTCGTTTTTCTCGTAGAAAAACTCAGCAGTCTCATCCAGGTAAAATTATCGAAAGTACACGATAGCCTTAGGTAAACTAACAAAAAATAAAAATATTGTCTTCGACGGATCTCAATTACTTGATATATTCTCGAATAAAATGTGTGATATTGTTTCTCGATTGTGCCAACAAGTGTATTTTATTTTTCTTACTATTATTTTTCAGGCGGGGAAAAGTCTCTCGGGTATAACGGCAGGACCGCTGCTCGGAATTTTTACCCTCGGAATGTTCTTTCCCTTCGCCAACTCGACGGTAAGAAGGAAAGCCAATAAAGCTACGTGAAAATACCGTAAAGCACCGACCGTTCCGATTCTCTTGTTGGCCTGGTTTCTACCTCATTTTTGTTAATATCCGCGCGACACCACGTTCCACTGCAAACAGCTAATGAAAAGTCTTGTCCCAAATTAAAAGGAATGGACTTAAGAAGTATTTTCATTATATTTTCAATTACAACGTTCGTGGCTCAAAGTGGAGTAACTACGATGAGAAGAAGCTATTGACTGTTCTCTCGATCTCACAAGAACTGTACATACGTACAATAATTAGAGGAGAATTAATTATGGCGACAGTTTATTTGAATGTTAATTAACAGTTTATTTCTTGCCTGCCAGCGTAACTAATTAGTATATTTGACTGGATTGCTACAGGGAGCACTGGTCGGCGCTCTAGTCAGTCTGAATCTCGTAGCTTGGATTTCGTTGGGTACTCAGGCAGCAATTTCTGACGGAACGATACACTTTCCAACGAAACCCGTTTCGGTAGAAGGCTGCTCCGAATTGCTTCAGAGAACTGTCACCAATTTCACAACTATCATTGAAGACGCAATAAAGTGCGCACCTGATACAATGGCCATTGTGATATGTGCGGAATTGAATAACGGTACATGGTTATTAAATTTATTCTCAATTGCAGGGAACAACCATTCGTTCTCTACAAAATGTCCTATCTATGGTATACGTGGGTCGGGTTTATCATGGCTATCGTAGTTGGCCTTTTCGTATCGTGGATCACTGGACCTAACAAATATAAGCCTAGTGACAAGAGACTGTACACTCCCGTCATACATGGTTTATTGTTTCCAAAAGCTGCGAGGAAATCGGTGCGTCATTTTATCTTGTAAAATTCAATATAAAATATATTTAAAATATTTTATTTCGTCTTTCAAATTACAGAGTCGGATGGAACTTGAGAAAATCGAATCGGGAGTTACGTCCAATCAACGATAGTCTCAATTATAGGAAAAATAATGTAAAAATACAATTTAAGAAGATGCGAAGCTTTTAATTGACTGTTCTCTCCAAGTAACTATCCCTAGATTGACGATCTAATCCTGACATTACTACAATTACGAAGGGTCTGGGTGTGAGAAAATAATAGACCTTTGCTTCATAAATCTTATCAACGTGCCAACTGTATTTTTGTTTCACATATTTGGGCAAACAGCACATATACATCGTATAATTCGGGGAAAATAATATCTTAGAGGTTTACTATATCGTTAATAAACCATCACCTACACATTGATGATTTTTCTGACGCACAATCAAGTCCTCTTGGACTCTGTGATTAAAAATAGAGTGGAGATTTACAATAAGTAAGGAACTATTAGAGTAAAATAATAATTATGCAACAGGTTTTTATTTAACGATTAAAAATGTGTACATAATCACGCGGCCGAAAATACAAAAAGGGCGAGTGTGTCCTCAAGACACCTCGCATTATAGCTAAAGGGTCGAGATGATGAAATGGCAGGCATTTAAAAAAAAAAAGGTTAAACGCCGATAAAAATCGTACAACCGCAGCATCGCTCACATTCGTACTGCGCAGATAAATTTTTAATAAAGAAGTTAAACAATACAGGCAGTGGCGATTTATACAGAACGAACGATAGATTACGGGAATTTCGGAAATGTGACTGGTCGTAATTATTGATTCATCACCGAGTTGCTTGGACTTGTTAAAAGCTAACTGAAAGAGTTTTAAATACTCATTTCATTTCATTCGATTTCTTTTTATCTTTACTTTAGAATGAAATAGAGACGTTTCGTAATTATACATCATTATATTACATAATTATACTCTAAATCGACAAACAATACAAATTTCGAGCTTACTCGCTATAGTTAACCGACACGTCATTCTTATTCAAGGCGCGTATACTCCCCCCCCCCCCTCTCACTCTCGTATCGGTAAACTTGATAAAACTTATAATTATTGACTTACTCGTATGATTCTAGCGAGTTTGGTGAAGCGTCGTTAACAGGAAATACGCGCTCTTAACGTGCTCGCAAAAAAACTTATCAGACAGATCAAGGATGATGGCGAGCTTTCTTAACAATGTTATTTACAAGTGTCCAACAAAAACATATCGATACAATTGACACTCTTTTCTTTCTTTGACTTTATAGATCACCGATATTTTCTCTCGTATTATACATTTTTCGATTCTTTATATACAAAATAGCTCTGGACTTTGGGTTATCCGCTTGCCTGAAGCTCATGAGTTATTGTTTAGTGCAGAATCAGAGTATAACATATTTTTTAATTATTTCTTTTCAAGGGGGAACGAAGAGATAATCACGATAGCGCGATTTCACGACTATTTCACGCGCTAAAGCACAAAATATTAACTAGCTCAATGTCACAGAAATATTATGCGCCAAAGATATTTATAAGTATCTGGTAGAGCCATATAAAAACATATGGTGGGCAACAGCCTTATTTACGATCTCGAGTATACAACAGAGTCGAGCGTACCTTTCGTACAACATACCTAAGTACCGTAACGACGAGTTTTCCCGCTGTGTGAAAAATCTCGTCCTCAACCGCGACTATCTTAGCCATTCTCGTGACTAATCATGGATGCAATTTAATTAAAAATATCCACGGAGGAAGGTAATGAGTTTTACGACGTGAGCGGTGACATACCGATCGCTCGGGGATCCTGCTGACCCGATTGCGACTGAGGTCCCGGCTGAGGTCCCGCTTCCAGATTCTTCAGCAATTGATTTAACCAATGCTTCGTTGACTTATCCTCCTGCAGACACGTCGCAAATGTGTTGTCCCTCAGTTGATCAGGCAAACACTGTCTGAGAGCCAACAAAGCTCTGTACAGAATAAAAATAAACAATGATTCACAAATTCCAGCATGAAAACACAGCGATAATGTCTTTAGAACTAAAACAGTCTGGCTATTTACCGTGGATTGTCGGAGAGCCTCAAATAACAACGAACCACATGCTTGAGTAACCTCGCAGAGGGATCCTTTGCCAGGGAGAGAACCATTTTTCCAAGAATCATAGCGACGTGACTGAACCTGTCGTAGGTCTGACAAATATACGAGAGACCGCTGTCGTCAAGAAGAATCTTCTGCAGTATAAACGTCGCTACTGTTTTGCTGAGTTCAGATCCGCTTTCCATTATTCTCAGACACAGAGGTATTATCTCTGTTGTCAACAGAAACGTGATCACTTCTTGTTCATCAGTTTTCACCAGTGCTCCTATTACGCCCAGACTCGTAAGGCGTAAGTACTCGAATGGTCTCGTTTTGCTTACGGTATGGAGAAACGGGTACAGGAACAGCGGCACGTGAGCCTACAGCAATAAAATAACAGAAAGATTTGCTTAATGCCAAATTATACATAAAAAGTAAACTAAACTAAGCATTTAGCATTCGTACCTGCAAAAAGGCAGAACGGGTTTCAGGATGACTAGCAACACATTGTAACAGAGCAAGAGCGTTGCACACTCTGTTGCTTTGGTATGCAGTGAGAGTCGCGGGATTAATAGCCGGATAAATGTTTATAATTTCTTGAAGAAGCGAAGCAGCTGTGCCGAAAGAGTGCCAGAGCATCGGCGCTAGATCTGGTACAACTTCTCGTTTCTTACTCAGTTCGAGAAGGGCATTTTCGCGCGTCTCTGGCTTCGATAATTCTATTATCCACGTATAAACTTTCTCACGGTCTACAGTTGCCTGCAGTGCTGCGGGACTTTGCTGAGAACTCATTTTTTATTATGCTTCACGATTTTGAGGTTAATACACTTTTTGCTTGCATGTGTCCTGCCCAATTTAGGACAAATTTTATTATTCTAATATTTAAATGCGCGCGGTAATCGTTCCACACACTACGGAAACTCTTACGAACGTTTCTGAAATATTACGATACTGGTAATCGATTTTATTGAGTAAACCTGTTTCGAAACTGCGAGTTCGTTGCTATTTATTTACGGATTACGTTCTCTCTCTACTACGAATGATCAACGGTTCCCGTTGCTTCTACTACTAACTAGGCAGAGCGGAGCGGTAATTAATATTATTCGTTTTTAACCGTGTGAAGTAAAACCCGAAGGAAAATCGACTTCGAGGACTATCGATTCTAACAATATCGATACCACGTGTCCTTTTCTTTTTTTTTTATCTCTCGCCGGTTTTGCGAGATGCGCATATTCGACAGCTTCTCGTTGTTCACATTTTTCCAGTGTCCCGAAGATCGTCGCTTCTACCGAGCGATACTTTGTTGGAATCTGTGATTTCAAGAAGCGCAGTTATGCCTCAAGTTTTTAATTTTGATAAAGCCATTTTATTATAAAACTTTCCGATTGTTGTCGGTGGATGAAGACTGTAACGCGCTTACTATTTTCGTAATTCATTGAGTACGATCAAAATGGGAGTACCAAAGTTTTGCAGATATATCTGCGAGAGGTACCCATGCCTCCTCGAGTCGCTAAACGAATATCAGGTAAACGAAACAAAAAATTACGTCTGTTTACATATCGCTTGGGTCAAATATCGAAAGAATATTTTTTTTAACGTCACAACTCGATGATCCTATGTGTTTGTTCTACACGAATCTTTTCAGAAGTAATTCGATTAATTTACTTTGAAAATGTACGTCGTGATCTCGTTGTTACATTGACTTTTGTAATTTATGAGTACTCTCCATTGTCAACTGATAATACATAAAAAATTCCTTCTTTTTTCCTGATACAATAGATTTTTTCCAAAAGGAAGTTTTTATGAACAATATGCTAGGGAAAATAATAACTTAAATGTTGATACATTGTTATTAACATTGTTAATTACATTGTTTTTAAGCTACAATATGGTTATTATTACAACTGTTATTTATTTTTATTTAATTAATTGCAGATTCCGGAGTTTGATAATCTATATTTGGACATGAATGGAATTATACATTGCTGTTCGCATCCCAACGATGCAGATGTCCATTTTCGTATAACGGAGGAAGATATTTTTAAAAATATATTTCAATATATAGAGTTATTGTTCAATACGATCAAGCCTCAAAAGTTATTCTTTATGGCGGTAGACGGCGTTGCGCCTAGGGCAAAAATGAATCAGCAGAGAGGTCGTAGATTCAGAACTGCCAAAGAGGCGGAGATTTTAGAAGCTAAAGCAAGAGCCAGAGGGGAAGAAATACCGACCGAGGCAAAATTTGACTCCAATTGTATCACACCCGGAACTCTCTTCATGTCAAAACTAGCCGAACAGTTAAAATATTTTGTTACATGGAAAATTTCAACCAACAAGCTTTGGCAGAAGTGTAAGATTATACTGAGCGGGCCTGAGGTATGAATTTTCATTGATCTCGGATTGAAATTTAATAAAATGGCTAAATCTTATTTCTATAATTTATTAGAAATAAAAAATTGTGATTGATGTCAGATTCTGTATCAATTTTTAGGTGCCTGGAGAAGGAGAACACAAAATAATGGATTACATAAGATACATTAAGGCCCAACCAGACCATGATCCTAACACTAGACATTGCATGTACGGCCTAGATGCGGATCTTATAATGTTGAGCTTGTGTACTCACGAACCTCATTTCGCAGTATTAAGAGAGGAAGTGAAATACGGAAGGAATCATAAGAAGATTCAATCAGTAGACAAAACGAGATTTTGCCTTCTGCACATATCCCTTTTGCGAGAGTATATGGAGCACGAGTTCCTCTCTATCAAGGAGAAGCTTTCCTTTCCGTTTGACGTAGAAAAGATAATCGACGATTGGATATTGATGGGTTTCCTCATTGGAAATGACTTTATACCCAATTTGCCGAACCTTCACATAGAAAACGGATCACTGCCGATATTGTATGACGCGTACATGGAAGTGTTACCGACTTTGGATGGTGCGTAGTCCTAAAATTTCATTAATTGCCCTTCAACGGAATATTCTACTTAATTTACTATGTACTTACTTGATACTCGTATTTTCCAGGATACATAAATGAGGCAGGAACGTTGAACCTCAACAGATTCGAGAAGTTCATGGAGCGACTTTCGCAAATCGACACAGAACAGTTTGCTGAACATTTCGCCGATCTCAAATATTTTGAAGCTAAAACGGGTAGACGACCGAATGAAAATGAAAGAACGAGCTACCGCAAGTCAAAAGATTCTCCGGAATATTTAACCTCACCGAAAAAATCATCAAACAAAGAATTAAGCGCTCTCATACAATCAACTGCCGATATGGTACACACGTATTACTATTATCTTACTTTGTAGTAAATTGATTCTCTAATACGAAATTTATGTAGTTGGTAGGCCATTCCGACGAGGAAGAACCTCTCGAGGTCGACTCGGACACTGAGGTGTACCAAATAGAATTTTTGCAACATAAACGAGACTATTACATGAATAAGCTCGAATATGAAAATGTCGACTCGTACGTATTTAAAATTATTTTCAGAATAATAATAAACGATTAACGGAATTCCTTAATTATAGTCAATGAAATTTTAGTGAAGTTCTCCGATCTCAAGCGGAAGCATATGTAACAGCAATTCAGTGGAATTTGCATTATTATTACAATGGTTGCTGCAGTTGGTCCTGGTTCTATCCGCACCATTACGCGCCATATATTTCCGACATAAAAGGCTTTAAAGATTTCAACATTCAGTTCAAAAAGGCGAAGCCATTTCTACCCTTTCAGCAATTGCTAGCCGTATTGCCCGCGGCGAGCAAACAATTACTGCCAGAAACGTACCAAGGATTGTTGACCGAAGAGGGATCGCCGATTATCGATTATTATCCCGTAAATTTTCAGACTGATCTAAACCAGAAGAAGCATGACTGGGAGGCGATTGTCCTCATTCCATTTATTGATGAAAAACAATTATTGGATGGTAAGTTATAAATGAATTATCTAGTGAAATGTTAACATTACAAATAATTTGAAAACATTAAATATTGCCGCAGCGATGGAACCGTGCAATGCCAAACTCACGGCTGAGGAACAGAAGCGAAATTCTCATGGACCAATGTCCATAATTACTTATACAGATGAGGATCTTGGTCTGTACGAAGCTCCCGAGTATTTTCCAACAATACAGAACCACGCGAAAGTGATAAATCTCAATGGTGAAGATATCAATGTACCAAGGGAGAAATTGGTCAAGGGTTTGATGAACGGCGCGAAGCTCAATGTATATTTCCCCGGTTTTCCAACATTTCAGCACATAAAACATAGCTCAAAATTGGAGAAGGCGAAGGTAGCGTTTGTTATAAAAACTAATTAATGAAAATACTACTGTTCAACATATTTGCAACTGGAGTAAAGAAATCGCGCCTCTTTTATTTCAAAAGGTGAAAGTATTCGAGCAAACGTCGAGACGCGAAAGTATGATTCTATCGATACTGGCTAATGAAATTCCGAACCTTCATGACGTAGCTAGCAAAGTGCTAGGAAAAACAGCATTCGTAGGATGGCCTCATATGCGCGAGGCTCATGTTATCGGTGTATCCACGAGCGATCGTAGAATCACTCTTATTAATTCACAACAGGGATACAGTCCTGACAATGTGCATATTGAAGATTTGAACTCGTATTTAATCTCGCAGTGGTACATGCAACGCTCTACCGTAAGCGAGAGGTATGTATAACTTGAAATAAAATTCGTTTATTCGAATAATTCTCGTTAACTATAGAATTTTTTTTTTTTTTTCAGCTACAAGGTCCGTTTTGGAATAGACGTCGGAGATACAAGCGTCCTTCTGTACGCATTGCCAATGACTGGAAGGCAATATATACTTACCGCGCAAGGAAAAATGTCTCTTGAGAAAATATGGTCCAATAATCCAACGTCTTACGCTTATCAAGCTGCTGTAATTGATATCGCGGTTCACGATCCGCGATACATAATTTCTCAAAACATCGCGGACATATACACAGTCAAGAGCGTTGTTTTTATGTTGGGACATCCTCACTACGGCGCTATGGGTGAGGTCATCGATCCTGGCGTTAACGTCAAGACCGGTAGAGTCAAGGTCGCTATGAGAATCGTAAGGGAGCCAAATTTAGATTTGATAAAGAAACAGTTTACGGACTCGGAAGCACAGTGGATGTCAACGAGCATAGCGGCTCAACAGTTGGGATTGAGCAATCACTTTCTTGGTCGAATCACCGGATCGATTTATGTAGCTCAGGGCTCTGCCGAAACACCGGAGAATTTTAAACAGAACGTAGGTCTTAATCTGAAATTTACCAAGCGAAACGAAGAACTGCCAGGATATACGAAGAAGTCATCCGGTCAGTGGCTGTACAGTACAAAATCGATTGGACTCATACGTAGTTACATGTACAAGTTTCCTCTGCTCTTCGAACGTCTTGCGAAGCGAGTGACCTTTGACATTTATATGGAGGACGAATTATTTGAAAATAGTCCGGAAAAACTTAGCGACGTCATAACTTGGCTGAAAGAGCAGCCGTACGCGAGCGTGGATACTCGAAGTTGCAATTCGCTCAGCCTTGACGCCGATACCATCACGAAAATGAACAAAGAACTCGATAAACTTGAGAAATCAAAACACAGCGACGTGGGGAAGACGGTGCTGATGCAGGTGAAGCCTCATCTCCTGTTCAAGCCTGGATTGCACTTGGGAAATCTCCCACCGGATTCAAAGGCGCAGCACAAATTATTCGACAGGGTAATCAGCGTGAAAGAGAGTTCAGTCGTACCGCTGGGTTACAAGGGAATTATCGTGGGAATCATACGCGTCGAGGATACGTCCGAGAACATTTACGATGTTTTCTTCGACAAGGAATTCGCTAGTGGGGTTTGTTTCAGCGAAGGAACACCTAATCGAAATTATAAGCTGCATGCCGCTGAATTCATAAATATAAGTCACGGTATGAGAGCGGAACTTGATATAGCTTCTTTAGCAAGTGGAATCGGGCAAACACCGACACCGCCGAAGTCGTGGAGACAAGAGCCAGCTCCACCGAAGAAGCAGTCGCAATCGAATTACGGATCTTTCTCGTCCTACAATACGCGCTCCATTCTTCTTCCGTCATTCTGTCAAAACAATAAGGCGTCCGATGTAGATCAGCAGCAGCAGCAACAACAGCAACAACAACAGCAGCAGCAGCAACAGCAACACCCGCAAGTTCGCGTGATGAAGAAAAATGATACTCAGCAGAATCGTTCAATGCAGAACTCGGAAGGGCAGAAGAATATAAAACAAAATCAGCCGAAAGTACGAGCGCCGAAATTCGCACTCGCACCAGAAGTCCCAGAGGTGAAGAAAGTACCTGAGAACTTGCCAAAACCGCGTGCCGACGCAAATTCGGAATTCCAAATGCTGTGGAACGAATTGCAAAAACCACCAGCAGGGGCCAGCATGTTCAATCAGAAGACTATGATGCCCCCGGTATTACCTCAGCACAAGCAAATTTCGTTGCCTACTTCCGGCGATTCCCTTCAAGATGAGAGTGCCTTTTTGAAGGCAATGCTGAAAATTTCAGATGAGAATTCGAGCACATCGTCACAGTCGACAACAGCGTCGATACGGAAACCAATGGTTTCCTCACTCTCGCCGAATACCTCGGGCGCTCCGCCTTTGGTCCAACAATTATTCGATCATGCCCGACAAGCCAGTCGCAAGGAAAATGTTTCTTATTGCGCCATGCTACTGACTCATTCGCAATTGACCGGTCGGGGAATGCCGAGGTATAACTATCTGAGTAATCCGCACAAGATGGTGAGTGCACAAATCGTATTGCCGGACATGAGAACGTTCTGCGGGGAATTTTGCATGAATCATGCGGAAGCTGCAGAAAGTGCGGCTAAGGTCGTATGCAAGGTGCGAATTAAATCTTGTATAATCACATTGAGTTATCGAAGAAACATGACTGTTGAATTGACCATCTTTTTTTATTTTAGGAATTAAATTTGGAATCAGTCCCAAAGCCTGGAATAAGCATCTTAGGTGCACCGCCAGCTATGTGGCTGAATCCACGGCAAAACGATGTTCCACCGCAGCTACACAACACGAGACCACCACCGATGATGCCGCCCCGTTCACCGCAAGTTTTTCCCAACATGCACAATCCTCCCATGCACATGCATCAATGGAATCCCCGTATGCAGCGGGCACCCGCGTTCCCTCAGCCTCCGCTTCCCAATATGAATCAAAACCGACCGACGATGAATTCGACGCACGTGGTACCACCACTGACACCTCAAGAAATTCCAAGAATAGAAAACAAAGTGGATCACAAGAATAAGAAGAGCACACCGTTCGTGCCTCTTCAAGCGCAGAAGAAGACGAGAAAGCCTAAGCCGTATCTAGCACCGCGGTATCAAAATCAGGCCAGCAAGGAATCGAATCAACCTCAAACATCACAGTTTAAACCCAGAGACGATCCTCCGAAGGTCAGTATCGAAATTTCCATACTTCATTAGTTTTTACCGATTGTTTTAGCTTCAACTTATTAAATGTTGCATTTTTTTTAACAGATGTCCAAGGAAGAAAAATTCACAGCTAATGAACGGAAAGAGCCGGACTCGAAGAAATCCCCTCAAACGCCACTGAAAGTGCAGCGAGCTCCGAAGCAGAGAAGATCCCGAATCGCCGCCAATTTCAATTCGACGCCGCCGGCAAACGGTAGCGGGTTGCAGTAGGCGTAATCACCATGAAATATACTTTACTGTTAAGGAACACTAGAATCAATGATACATTCATTGCATAGACGTAAGAGAAAAATATACAGTCGACGATAAAGAAAGAGTGATTCGCCAAAATTGGAGCAGACTGTATTGAAAAATCACAACTCAATTTCATGTTATTTCGGCATCGGATAGAGGATAATTTTTTGAAAAGGGCTTTCTAGCGGACTAGAAGGTTCTTATGTAAACACACGCGTGTTATATCTTACAACGGCGAGTCTCCGTAATTTTATCAAACTTACGATGCCCGTTCTGTACAGACTGTAAAGTTGACAATATTTACACGATTACCATCGCGTACAATCACGATTTAGGTATTTTATCGATTACACCTGAATCGTGAATATTTTTTTAAAATACTTTTTTAGAACCGTTGTTCTTCATTCGTTTTTTTGTTCTTACTCGAAATACTCGGCGAAAGGTCGATAAAGTTGTCTTATTGTTTTACCACGTCATCGACCTTTAGCGTTGCTGAGTTTTCATTTGCTTCGTATGTGAGACTCGCTTTTGACAGACTGCCTGTAATTAACTGAAAATTACGAAAGTTCTATAAATAAGAAAAAACAAAAGTAAAACAAGCCCCACGGTATGTGATATGTGTCGACAGATCTAATTTCCCGAGCTCTTACGCCAATATTTCTCACCGTTAACCCGTGTATGGATGTTTAGTGAGGAATGTTGATGGTATAGCTTTTGTTCTTTTGTATGTTGACTTTTCATCCCGAAACAGACTATGTGTATCCATTAAATATCCTCGAATACGTACAGCAATATTTGCGTTTTGTAGATTAGTAAAATACATTTCTTGGACACGAATAAATAATCACAAAGTACAAGTTGCTAAATGCTAGTATTGGATTCTTCGACACAGCCAACGTCGTCGTTATTATTACATTATCCGGTATTGAGGCAATTGAGAATATTTGCCCCAGTCCTTAATAAATAAACCACGTATTATTTACAAGCCTACACCTGGTCGTTGACATTGAAGGCTGAACTTGCTTAGTGCATCGGACAGCTGTAGCTTGTTGGTTCGTGTCCTCAACACCTTTCGTGAGAAATCCTCTTTCTGCGCTTCCGTAGCAATCGGAGCGGTTGCGTCAACTAGAGCTAACCGCAGCCACAGTCGCAGCCAGTCCAAATACGTTACGTTGAGTGCTAATAAAATCTCCGCGTATGGTTCAAAATTATTGCGAGACAGTCCCGATCCTAAAGAAATAAACTTGATCGAAATCAATCAGACGACAAAACTTCGGGAAACAAAATGTAATTCGAGTGTTAAATCCTTACCAATGCATTGCAGGATGACACAAACAAGCTCCTGACCGATCGACTGTACGAGCGGCTTCATATACTGGCACGGTTCCCTTCCGCTTTGTAAGATCAGACGATTTAAAAAGTTTCCCGCAGTTCTTACGGTCATTACTTCCGGTACGTTAAGACACGCCATCCCTAGACGATTGAACAATCGTGTGAGTTAATTGATAATTTTTAACATTCATTGAATATGCTATAACGTCCAACTTACCGCAGCGCAGCATCTCCGGAATTTGATCAGGTACCTCGAGCATTAAGTTGCTCTTGCATTTGCAAATTTGCGCGACTAAGTGGAAATAAGCTTCGAGAATATTGGAAAGATCCGAGAGATCTCCACCGACTGATCTGCAGGCCACTACACCACCCAAGGTGTGCGCGCTTATTTCAGCGAATACCGATGTGGCGACACTATCTGGATCATTTCCGAAAAGAAGAATGAGCTGACGGAGCAGATCCAAAGCCGAAGGATGCGGATGAATCTTGTACGACGTAGTCAATAAACAAAATAACGGACGCGCATCGCTTTCCGGATTGCTCAGTGATTGGAGCGATCGTTGAGCGCAAGTGTACATAGCTTCGAGAATTGTATCGTCTCGGCAACATTTGGGATGCGAAATGATCAGCATCAATATCGGAAAAAGCCCATCCAGCACGGCTTTTCCAATATTTCCCTCCAGTGTCGAGAGGAACGTCGTAATCATCTTAAGCTGACTCACTGCTTCAACGTTAACCGAATTTACCGGTTGCAAACCGAATTCCAAGAGTTCTCGGAGTCTACCCATAGAGACACCAAGCGTCGCGTCCAAGTGACACATTTTTTGTTCGATCGATGTCAGAGAGTTCAATAATTTTCCCGCGGCGTACATGAGACGCAGGGCCTCACCGCTGTTAGGCGGAATGTTCCGTAGGGTCCTCTCGATCGTATCCAAAATCGATGGAGCGAGGGGCGCAAGATGAGGACCGCATTCTCTGGCGATATCTTTCAACGCCATACTAGCGGACGTAGAGGTTACGGAACTTATTGACAATCCATGGCTTACAAGTTGGAGGACTCGTTCCAGCCAAGGATCAGGATGCTCGCCTATCCACTCAGCGTAAGCACCGATCGTCGAACACGCGCACGCGAGAACCTGAAGACAGTAGCAGAGGACGAATGTAGAAAAATTTGCTCGACTAGTCGATAAACGTAAAAAAATCATTGTCATACCTCGCCGGGATACTGTTCGTACGGAACATGAGATACCATCAGGTCTATGAGTGCGGCAATGTACTGATCATCTTGAGCTCCGACATTTAAGGAAAGAGCATTGAATGCCTGCAGAGTCGATTCGACATCGGTCCACTTTTGAGGTACCGTTTGAAGCTGACTGAGACGCTGACCGAGAAGTACCAGAAGATCTTTCCCGAGAATGGTGTGACAGTGCCCGAGGGTGTCGGCAGCGTCTTGCCGGTAACAGCGAAAAAGTTCGCGCTCCTCGGCGTCTCCTGCTTCGCTGGGTGACGACGGAAGAGTCGCTTTTCGGAGTAAAGCTTGAGCAAGTCGTGCATATATCGGTTTCAATGCATTCTGAGCACGGCTTTCGAGCGGTTGATCCAACATAGTTGAGTCATCTTGCAACGCGTACCAAAATCCAAATGGAATACAACTACGCGTCTCGTCAACGGGATAACGACCTTTGAGCTCCGAACACTCGAGCAGCAGTTCGATCAACGTCTCCGACGTCCAACGATGCATTTCGTCGGCATCCTCCGTCAAAGCGAGTAAAAATATTCGACTGTTAGCTTCGCCGAGAGATGTCAGAGTTCCACAAAAGACGTTTCCTCCTCGTTGTCGCGCCAATGAGACAAGACCCTTCGACCACTCCCAGAGTAATAGAGGCCTTTTGTAAAGCTCCCCGTGGGTCACTGCCATCATCAGACACTCCTGTGTCACTTCCCAGCCACGACTATCCGATTCCTCGTCTAACCTTCAATCGAACAATGGCAATTACGACAATCGACAATTTCATTTACTCTCTACGGTCATTCATTACCTGCTGGGTGCATATTTTGCAGCAGCTACCAAAAAATGCGGATAAATTTGTGCGGTAACGTCGAGCGGCAGTTGACCGAGCTTTAGCCAGGCCAGGGCGCATTCGAGATTTAAAAGATAGAGGGATTCTTCGTTGTTTCCAGAATTAAATCGTTCGTAAGTTTGAAAAATTTGTTGGAGCAGCCACGCTGTTTTTTCCCAACATCTCAACAAACTTTCTCGAAATTTTTGCAACTGGTTTCTTTGACATCTCTCGTACTATTAAATTAGACAAAACATCATATTACAGCATCTCTTAATCGCTTAGATCAAATATCAGATGTTACCTCTACTGGTATTGCCGTCAGTACTCTCAGCAGTAGATCCAACGTTTGTGGAGAATTGTAGGGCAACATCTCAATCACTCTGTCTATAAGACTATTTTCCTTTTCTTTAGCATCAATGGTATTTGTGTTGGCTAGAAACGACGCTAGCTGAAATATAAAAAGGCATTAGAACAATCCACAGATAGAAAAATTAATTACAATGCTTTACATTATTATTTTTAAATCCTTATTACCGCTTGGCACAATTTGGTTAATACTATTTTCGAGGTATTTGGCAACATCATAGTGTCAAGTATTCGAGCTTGTAGCAACGAATATTCGTTCTCAGGTACTTCTTTCCATTGTCTGGATATTTTTGCATGTAACGTCGACGCGGCATAAGCTTGAACTTCCCACGACTGAAACATAACGAACAAAGGATTATATACTGCGGTATAAGCGAATGATGTGAGATTACAAATGCTTTGTAACGGTACCTTGGCCGGATCTAACAATTGCCAAACAAAAGTCCAAGCTTCGGTGGAAGCTTGAACCTGCAAAATCCATATGTGAACTTCATTGGATCCTGTCGCATAGAATTTCTTCACAGCATCCTCCACGGTAGTTGCATAATCCATTCCACTGTATTTCTTTTTGAATTACTCGCTAATGCAGAAGCCAGATCAGGTTGAATTATAACCGTCAAGATTAATCCTGAACTCATTCAGTTCAGATAATCTCTTCGTAATCCGGGTCTTTTACTGACACGAAATTTACGATTTATAGTCGTCACGAATAACTTCTTGTGTAACGTCTTATAATTCTGACAGATATTCGTATTATTTGCCGTAGTTAACCAAACTTTTGATTGAATAAAACAAAGTTTAAATTTGACGAGAACGAACGTCGAACGTACTCTGGTGCAACGTTATATTTAGTGCATCGAAAATAAATCTATTTGTTACATTTAGCGCATTATAACGACATTTTATTCAATAATAAAGAAACAAAAAAGTTTTGCACTGTTTAGAACGGTTCATCGTACAAATAATCTTTTTTCTTTCGACCATGAGATGGGGGCTAGCGGCTAGCTAGGCACTAGGCAGACTAGGCTAGGAGCTAGGAGCCGCTATGTAGGACCTAGGAGGAGATTGCGAGTTCGGTAAAACGGAGGGGGGAATCATGTACAGTACACTCCCTCTGATTGAATGTAGTCAGGACCGGTTTCGTGCTACTAGAGAGAGTATCATACCAGAGAGAGTCTTCCACTACCGCTGTTGGAGGTGCGGGAAACGGTTAGGTTAGGTAACAGCCACCCTGTTTGCGCTTTTCTTACAGAGAGAATCGAGAGGAAATGTCCTACTACAGAGCGTTCCGTTAGAGGAAGTGTACTGTACCTGAAAATTTCAGGCTGAAATCGTGATTATGAGTGGCAGTTCCAAAGTGAGCCGCGGGCGGTGCTGAAACTAGTACACAGGCTTTATGTCCTCCATGCTATGATTTTGACAATTCCCCAATAGGTTATGACAACAGAAATCTCATCCATCGCTCTCAATGTTTTTCTTAGGTACAGTTGTAACTATAATTGATGAAATTTCTTTTAGATCCGAGGCACTCCAGGGATTGAACGATTGAATCATAGTTCATAATTAATTCATTGATATCAACGATAAATCAAAGCACAAGGATTGATACCGACAATGAAACGTGTATGTTTTGGGATGGACAATGGGGAGTGCACTCCGAACAAAGGTAGCATTATTCTGCAATGCCGGATTGTACAATTGATGATTTGCCATGTGTTGTTGTAGTTTAAAAAAGAATTATTTTTCATTCAGTTGCATTGGTAGAACGTAATACCGCACCGCAAGGACTGCCGCTGGTCAATCCTTACGCAGTTGGAAAGAAATCACCTCATGATTTGGTCCAATTGGCTATGGAGATTCAGAAAGTTTGTACATGTACTTAAAAAGTTTATTAAACCTAGGCTGTACGCTTAAAATGTTCTATTTTTTATTACAGGCTGATAATTTTATTAGAGCCAACGCACAGAATAAATTGCACATTATAGCTGAACAAATGCGATTTCTCCAGAAGCAAGCTAAGAAAATTTTACTAGAGGCAAAAGAGCATGGATCCTTACATCATGCAGCCTGTAATTTTGTTAAAAATCCTGGTAGTATTTATCATTTGTACGAGAGAGCATCTGGCCAATGTTACTTCTCTATGGTCAGTCCTGATGTGAGTAAATATAAATGCTGTGGCTATTGGCAAACAAATGTGATTCTATGAGAGACACCCTATATAATATCTTAATATACACAAAATTCAATTGTCATAAAGTTATAAAGTATTTATTTGGAAAATTGGAATTACTTTAAATGTTTGCAGCTAGAAGTTACTATAATTTTGAGTAAATTTATCGTTTTTCTGATATATCCATAGTTGAAACCACACTTAAGTCAATAATGATTCTAAACAAATTAACATTTAATGGGCGGCCGTATATATTCATAGATAAATTAACGTTTCGTCAGTCGCGACGAATTATTTTAGTAAGCTGGTGATTTTCGGCGTGTCGCAACTCGGGGTGTGAGTCAGTGCCGCCTGAATTCCTGAGTTATCGATCTTTCGTAAGAAAGATCTCTAACAATCGAATAATTCATTTTTGTCAGCTCTGATTGCTTCACTCATTCATTGAGAATCAATGAAGCAACCAGACCTGACGATTAATAATATCTAAAGAAATCGTGAAAAAACATCGCCACAGCGCGCGATCGAAGCGGGAACTCCAGAATTCTAGCCTGGTACGTTACCAATTACGTTACCGTGGCTCTGGCGACATTAATTCACGATTTCTCTTTTTAATGACAGCAACTCGGGGGTTAACTCACACCCCTTCGGGGGTTGCGATACGCCAAAAAATAGTTTAGTAAAATAATTGGTCGGGACTGACGAAACGTTAAATTTATCTAATAAAGATTCTCATTTTGTGTACATTTAGCGTGACACTATATTGCAGTAAAACGTCAGTCAAATCTTTCGTCTTTTTTATAAGTTTAACGTGCCTTTCATATATTCAGGACAGACACTATACTGCTCCCAACAGACGATTCAATTTTGCGTGTCTTTGCATAAATTTCGCGGGTTCCTGCATCTACACTCCACCTTAAAATCACTCCAATTTTTTAGATACATTTAGGGTGCAACTGATACGTGATTATGGAGGTCAAAGCCACTATACAATTAATTCAAAGTCTCTCCAATTTCTTTCAATCTTCTATAATAAGTATATCTTCATTTCCTGTGTACAGTGTATTTAATGTTTCGAGGTTCGTTTATAAGTTATTACAACGTTGACCAATTTATTTGTGCGCCGACCGCACGCAGATAAAACGTCATTAATTACTCGCGAATCAATTATTCTTAAAATCTATTATTTACTTACTTTTTAGAAAAGCGATCAGAAAAAGTGATCGTGAAAAATATTGTGTACCAAATGTACTTGCAATGTAATTCAGGATATTGAGAACATCACTTTGTATAACCGAAAAATAACCAATTTCTCTTTCATCTCACCTTGTATGTCGTATTTTCAAGTACTTTGCGTCCAAGTTTTCAGTCAAATTGGAGAGACTTTTAGTTATAGGACAATTTCGACTATGGATTAAATCAGTTATACGCAAAACGTGTGCAAAAAAACACGCAGAATTGGAGTAACTTTTGAGTGTAAGCATCCAAAGGATTTTTTATTTTCCGAAAACATTCACGTACACTCTAAATTGATGTCGATACAATTTAGCGCGTATGTATAAATTTACGGGATAATGTTGCAAAATCTATATACAGGAATAAGGCTACTGCCTTATTGTTGAGACATCAAAATATCTCGAAAAATAAGCATCGTACAGAAAAATGTCCCAAGTGAAAAGTTAATATTTTTGAGGAGACAAATCACTCGTGCTAAAATTAAACCGTCCTCGCCTCTCCTTTTGAGGGAGGCGGGGGGTAATCTTGAAATCTTAAATGGAAAACCCCATTTGTTATTGTAGATTCGGATTTTTTTTCATTCGTGATAGATGACGCTGTAAGAGGCGAAAGGATTCACCTAAAACAAGCACTCCGAAGGGAGCAAAATACTAGTACGTCCACGTCGTTGTTTCTGGGTTACACTGAATGTAGTTTCTTCAAAAAATTCAACATGCCTGATTTTATTTTTCGATTGCAAGTGAATTTCATGGAATATCTGCAAAATTCGATTTTTACGATTACAGCACCATCTATCACGAATGAAAAAAAGTTTCTGACAAAACCTACGTATTTCGTAGCGGTCCGAATCTGCAAGAAAAAATGGCGTTTCCCATTTAAGATTTCAAAGCCCCCCCCACTTTGAGGGGGCGGTCTAATTTTATTTATAATACGAATTTAATTAATATCACGAGTGAATTGTCCCCTTTTGATTTTGAATATTTTGTCGTGCGATGCTTATTTTTCGATGTCTTCAATTGAATCGAGCACCCGGTATAGCGTGTATTTATAATATCTCTGAGTCATAATTGTGTGTCAATAGTCACAGGCAAACATAGAAACGTAATTTGTTAATTTGTCAAGAAAATGTCGCAAAATGAAGAGACGTTTTAATTTTTATACAGGAATGGGGCAGTACAGGTCCCCTGCAAGATTACAGAGGATCTTATAGACTGGAGCACGATCATTCGTGGACGCCAATATCGCAAATAGAGACGAGAGACAACGAACTTACAATGATAAATAAATTACTCGATACAAACGAAACTCTTACAATAGATCTAGGACAAAATAGTATGAACGTTGATTGATATGTGCATAGTAGAACATAACCTGTTCAATCGTATAAAGAACAAAATATTTTTTTAATTATGTAATATTATTGCGCAGTAATAGAAAAATCCGTTAAATAAAATAATGTCTCATTATAAAATCATCATCGAGGTTTAATTGGGAATAAAGTAATACAGCGGGATAAGACGATAACGGAATAAAATTTTATTTTTGCACTCGATGCAGCCTTTTTACAACATACTATCAACTACATTCTAAAACAATTGCTGATAAAGACATACGATTCGCTATCGTATTTGCAAAATCATCGATTTTCCGGAACACAAAATCATCGATCAATTAAATCATGGTTGTACAGAAATAAAAATATATATAACATTTAGACGTTATTTTGTCCATGCTACGGCTGTAATCACTATCGATGCTCAACTATGATGAGAGAAATTGATGTTAAAATATTTGCGTTATCAACGTTTCCCTCGGAACAGATAATAGGATCTGGTTTTAGTTCTAGTCTCTATGCAGATCCCTGAACAGTCGCATGCTTCTTTGCCTAACTGTATACGCGCGATATACACTGTCAAAAATAAGCGCTTCGAAGTGAGAACGACCCTTGGCTGACGCTACGAGTGAAGGTAGAATTACGATACGAGTTTACTGCTTATATTGGGATCTTTCTTGATACTCGTAGGAAAAACCAATTCATAATTTTTATAATTCGATTACAGGGGTCAGAACATCAAGATTAAAACTACTTAACTCGGTATCCTTCTCTCGACATTCGATACTTCTACTTATACTCGTGAAGTGCATAATTGAAAGCGACAATAGAATTAAACGAAAAAAAAAACCAGCGTTTTATCATTCGAGATAGGAAAATAAGGTACAAAGCATGATCAATAAAAAGATGCATGTTCGCGATAACAAATATTTTGCGCAAGTTCAACCTTTAACGAATGAACAGATAGTACGGGAAGAAGTTCGAGCGAAGAATTCAGGTCGTTTGCTTGACCTTGTGAGCGTGTCGGCGGCGTCATGTGACGTTTACTCTGTGTGCTAAAAAAGTATACACCGTTAATATTCCGCGATTATTCGCCATACACACTCGCGATCGCAGTTATCGCTACAATTTACTTACATGGTAGTGGTATCCTGAGGGCTTCGGTGTCCTTTATGATACACTCGTGGGTTCGTGTGTGAAACAGGTACTGGAGCATGAGCTGTTTATCTTCTCCGAAGCACGGGTCATAGAATCCAGGTAGTTCACTCTGAAACGACAGAAATTCAGTGGTTAAGATAGTTTATGAGGATTAGTATTAAATGAGTACCTGCATTTTCGAATGTTTAATACAAAGGAGCATGTGTACGAAAGAGCAAGTGAGGTTACTAGCAATTTACAAAAATAAGTGAAGCTACATTATCCACATCACTGTCTCTTATGGGGAACTCGCAAAGGTTAAATTTTAAACGAACAATAAATGAACTTAGCGATTAGATGCATACACAATGAATATTGTAAAATATTCCCTGATGTTTCCGAATGTCGTAGATACCTCGAAAAAAGTTAATGAAACATTGTGTCCAACCGCATACGGCTTTTATATATCTTTATTCTTTTATATATTTTATATATCAATATCTTTATTTTATATATATTATATATATTATTTATCTTCATTTTCAATTATCTCATGATAAACTATTATTTGACTAGTTGCTGCAACGGGACTACCTCAAATGCTCTTAGAAATATTTCGAGACTTTTAACTTGATAAATTTTAAGTTACCTTTGGCGCGTTGTGAAGAACTAGTTTAGAATCGATGACCAAGCATTGCAAGGGTACAGTAACGTCGATCACTTCCTCTTTGTCGCCCTCGGCAGTGTCGACTCCACCGGATCTTCCATTAGGAAAGACAAACCTCCCGTACAGCGCTTTGGTGATCACGAGCCCTCTCTTCGTTTCCTCTTCAGATCGAATCCTACTAAATGTGACCATCATCAAATCGATAGCTCCTTTGGCCTCACGCTGTTTTTCCATCATTCTAGACTTGTTCAATTCTTTCTGCTTCTCCTTTTCTCTCTCCTGTTGTTCCTTCACCACCGGATCGACGATTAATTTCTTAACGATTGTCCACGTTATCAGAGGAGCAACTGTCGCGTAAAATATCGGAGCGGGTATAACCTCCTCACACAGATGAATAGGAAATATATACGTCTGTGAAGCTCGTATAAGTTTTAATCTCAGGGTAACCCCCGTGGGTACGCCGACACGCACGGCCGCAGATAGTGCGCTGTGTTTCGATACTTTTTTCTCTGCACCGTACTCGACGTACGCTCCCGAAGTCCCCACTCTATAAATTCGAATGCAATAAATAAAATAATGAAATAATGTGACTGGTTATTATTATAAAGCCGGAATAGAATAATTAGCGATGATTGATCATACAAACCTTAAAGTCCCTTGAAGCTTCAGCCGTTTCTCCTCCATCTTATACG
The DNA here is from genome assembly GCA_963942595.1 of Cylloceria caligata. Lineage (NCBI taxonomy): Eukaryota > Metazoa > Arthropoda > Insecta > Hymenoptera > Ichneumonidae > Cylloceria > Cylloceria caligata. Next base: position 17,226,433 of record OZ012704.1, read on the forward strand.
TATAGCTGAGACTAGCGTAGGAGTGTGGAATACCGAATTGAATTGAGATCGCTGTGCGGGATCGAGGCGTATCTCTCACGAGCATTGTACTCATTGCATTCTGAACGCCAGCTTTGTACGTAAGATAACCGACGCTGTGCTTGTCGAGTTGCATTCCCATTCCTGCAAGCGTCATTTATTATAATATCAGGAAATATATTTGTGTGTAATTTGAATATGTAGCACGATATTTGAGTGATAGTGCTCGTCATAATCCATCGTCCAGTAATAAGAGTACCTTTCGTTTATTACTCACTTCCAACCAATCCTGGTCTAGCTTCGTGAGGTCCAAATTTCAGCAGCAGCACGCCGTTACAAAACAATCTTTCCGTCAAAGCTCTGTGACCACTCACTGATATTCGAGGACCATCACCTGCACCTATGTCGAACTCCATCCAACTTTTCGAGGACAACGTTCGTTTCGCCGAAACGTTTACCGTGCCGACCCCTGTGCCGTTTTGAGTATCTAGCTGCCCGTACATGGTCAATGTATCTCGTAGCGTGAGAGGTGCTTCAATGGATTGAGAAAAGGACATTCCACTGATTTCGATGGACGAGAATATTCCTTCGCTGGAAAAAAGTACAATATTTTTAGAAAAATCATCATAATAGTCCTACGATTCTGAAAATAATTGTATTTTAAATGTAACAAACCGATCGTCATAATCCTCATCGTATTTACTAAATATATCTGTAGCGTTGATATTGACTGTGATGTTTCCTGTGGGATTTGTTCTCTGCTGAAGCCTACTCTCGTCTCTTTCCCTCGCTATTCTCTCATACTCCTCCCGAATCTCCTGAGGAGTTTTTGTTCTCTGAACTATCTCCCATCCCTTTGTTTGGAGTCCACGAGTACCCAGTGAGTCGTAGATCGCTCTTTGATGAGGATCGCTGAGAACTGAATGGAAATTTGTCATAGCGACGCTTGGGGTAACCTTTTGCGGAGTCAAAATTAATTCTTAAAATTACCTTCGTACGCTTTACTCGTACGATTGAAAAGAGTTTCAGCCATCTTCTTGAGCACAGGGTCCACATGTTTATCAGGATGGTAAAGTCTGCTTTGTCTGCGGTAAGCATTTGTTATTTCCTCAATGCTTGCCTGAAAATTTGAACGATAGTTTAATCAAAGGGTCCAACTAACGTGAACCAATTCTGTGTATAAACGGAATCTCTTTAACATAGGATATTGATTAATTAATACATTCTTGGAGTTGTCAATCGTGCATATCACTAAGATTTTCGAGGGTGGTTTAATAGAAAAGCGAAGAGTTGGTTACATCAGAAATGTACGAAAAAAAATCACGTGGAGGATTGCTATTCGGACACGGGTCCTTTCATCAATCGAAATCCGAGAGAAACCGTGAAATCAACGGCAGTTCGAACTCACGTTCTTCGATAGATTCAGAAAAGTGTAGTAATCCTCCTCGTTGACATTCTCCTGCTCTTTATCGTCGTCCATCTCAGAACAGACGGATTTTATAGGATTGTTCCACAAATTTCACTCAATGCAGATACACTGTCGTTCCGTTTTTATTGGGTCTTCTGCTTTTCTTAGGTTACGAAATATTCGGCTAACCGGCTACTTCTGCCGTGATAATGATTGATAAAGCCGGCAGATGATGCTCGAAGCATCTCTTATCGCAGTTGAGAGATTGACGCGCATGTTCCGTCGGTAACTTGACATAGGAGATGCGTTCCGTATAGATTTATTTATGTATATATGTTACATGTATACCGGGTGGTCGATTGAAGCATCGAAATATCTTGAAAAATAAGCATCGTACGAAAAATTGTTCCAGATGAAAAGTTAATTTTTTTTTGTCGAGGTAATTAACGCGTGCGAAAATTGGACCACCCCCGTCTTTCTTTAGAGGTTATTTTGAAATCTTAAATGGGAAACTCCAATTTTTATTGCATATTCAGATTCTTTACTACAAAATACGTAGGTTTTGTCAAAAACTTTTTTTTGATTCGTGATAGATGGCGCTGTAATAGGAAAAATCAAATTTTGCGAATATTACACTAAATGCACTTGTAATCGAAAAATCAAATCAGGCATGTTGTTTATCAAAAAAATACATTCAGCGTAACCCAGGAACAACGATGTGGACGTAGTATTTTGTTCCTTCCGGGGTGCTTGTTTTAGGGGAGTCTCCTCGCCGCTCACCATCAGGGTGCTTGTTCTTAGTGAGTCCCCTTGCCTCTCACTGTTCAATTTCAACCTTCAACTTCGATGCACTTCGAGGAATGCTTGCAGTCAAATTTCAGCAGATACACTTTTAAGCTGTGTACAAGCGTTCGAAGAGCGAACCAATAAGTGCGGTGGACTGTAGAATTGTGAGAGGCAGTTCACTGTTCTCGTCTTTTGTTCGAAAGATCAATTGTGGCGGAAAAATTTGCGATAGAAAAATTCTGCTATCTCTCCCTTGCGTATCACAATCTAAGAGATACAGGTGACGTATAGAACATCACCTTTAAGCGTGCGCACTTAATATAATTCAGAAGGCTTTTAAATGATTTAATATTGGGCTGTGTATGACATGAACAAAATATCTCGAGTCGCTCAACATTTTAAGGTGATAAATATATCACCTTAAATGATATCAGCTTATACACGCTTAGTCTCATTCAACCTTCACTTCAGTTGGTTTTCGGTTGAATAAAAAGTAAAAGACGAGAACGATGAACTGCCTCTAACAATTCTACAGTTCACCGTTCTCGTCTTTTAGCCAAAATATCAATCGTGGTAGAGAAATTCTCGATAGGAAAATTCTGTTATCTTTGTAAAAACGACGCATGAGACTTTAAAAATATTCTAGTCGCTGTATAAATTGCGTCCTTATTCAAGTGTGCACGTAGCTCTTTACTCCATTTTTTATAAGAAAGGTTGATCACTAAAGATGAATTTGGTTCGACGAATTTCTTCTTTCAAAATTATTTATGGTTAATCCTCATAAAAACGCAGCTAAGACAAGTTAATATATCTTTTGTTTTGTTCTTTATGGTGATAAATAAATAAATATAAGTCGAAGGCACCAGACTACGGATAGTAACCAGTAAACGAAAACGCCACTTAAACCTATGTACTCATACATAGTTCGTTAATGGAATAGCGTAGTCTATTAATGATTTCAAAATATTTTAACCTTACGTCGTAATTAAAAAATTAAATAAATTGTATCAAACACAATTGTGGGCATTTTATCACAGCTGACTTAAAAATCACACAAATTACATGGGCATATTAATCTTTGTTCGATATTCTTGCGAGAAATCTTCGCGGGATATAAAAATGGGCATGAAGGGTAATATTGTTCGACGGTTGGTTGACCAGAGTAAACATTGACGCTTTGAAAGTATAGCAAAGCATAAACTCATTGTTCGAATATACTGTAGGTAGGGTACTTTCTACAGGGGGAATTATACCAGGGCCCTGCTTAAACGCTAGCTCGCGCTCTAATTTACGAGGGCCTCCGGGGCCCTCGCGTCCGTGCCGTATTGAGTTTTAAGTTTTAACGGGGCCCTCGCGACAGACGAGTCGTGGGGCCGCGTGGTAATCGCTCCTGTCTCGCCTTGCCGCGACAAACCAAACGCCGCCATAAAAAAGCAATAAAACGCAGAGAAAATTTGAAGCGCGACGGTGGGAGGGTTCGATTCCACGATGTTGCTTGGACATACAAGAATCAAAACCGAGATTTATGAGTATCCCTTTCGCCCCTTAATCTCTTTTTTTTAAACAATAATATTTATTATGTCATTGCAGCACTTGATATTATGTTTAAATTTTATAAACCTGCAGTCGTGAGCTGGGGAAGAACATTAATGGGACTGAGTACATGTACGATCAAGATGGGTTTAATAATTTATCGATTCAAAGGACGAAAATGTATGATAACGATTAATTTATTTTGTTTACGAAACGGAACCTTTAAATTCTGTAAAATGAATTTTTATTTTATTCACTGAATATTTATTTTATACTGCCTGATCGCACATCTAGTTGCAATCCAATGTTCTCTCCCCCAGTGAGGAGTATGAAACAAATTCATTAAATAAAAAAATTAATTGACATACAATGCTTTAGAAATGTATTATGAACCAACATGAAGCTTTCTGATCGATCTTAAGCTCACGTAAAACATAGATGAAAGGTATATTAAATTTTCGCTCGGGTGATTGATACATCGCGCAAATAAAAATAATTAATAATAATTATTCACTCGATCTATCTTTCCTGTTGGTTGTAATTACTTAATTTCGGTAGAAGAGTCATTAAAATCTTGGTAAAATATATCGAAAATTGTTATACTAATTTTATTTCATATCACTTTAAAGCTTTTCGCTAGAGCTTGTAGCGATTGGCGGATATCAAAGTAATCGTATAGCGTTACTATCAACAATATAACGCTAAACGATCGCGCTGGAAACAATTGAACAATCGGTCGGTCAATGTTGCCAAGCAGAACTCATTGTGCTTGGCTCTACAATAGCCCGCTATGTATACCCAACATAGTCGTCCATAACTCGTTCTTTGGTCAACATTTCGTGCTCACTCGGCCATCGACTGACTGTTGAAAAATATCCGGCTGGGCCGTCGACTGCTTCTCTCGTTCTCTCCCATTTGTGCTCCCATTAATCCAAAGCCTATGGTATTGATGTACGAGTTTTCTCACTCTACAACGCTATCAGCGAATGAAAACAAAACTTCCGGAGATCTCGATGCACTGAGTTTGGGACCTTGGGAGTCAGCAAAATTTGACGATCGAGGACAACGAGTTGCATTTACGATCTTCGCTGCATGTTGCGAATATAGTGCCGGGGGGGGGGGGGGAAGAAAGCGCGATGCGCCGGGCAGGGTTTTCGCAATGATCGTTGCCTGTCGAATATGCAGATATCGTTTACGTAATTGCTTTAGCCCACATCGTATTCTTTGAAACGAATTGCACGATGATACTGTGGTGCTAATAACGTCGTGGAAAAAAAATCGTGTTAAAGTCCGATATTACTTCGATCAATAGTTTATACGAATTTTGTCTAAGATACGATGATCTCTAATCTATAAGTGACGATTCCTCAAGAGAAGAATATTATTTAGCGGATTGACGCCCATAAATCGATTTATTGAAGTTAAATAAATAATTATTTGGTTCAATTAAAAGAGAGTGATAATATTATGTCATAATTTATCATATTCGAATTATGTGTTGTGTGTGGTGCACTGCAAGAAAATTCTATGTCAAATAAATAATATTCATCTTTAATAAACATTTGTTAGAGTAAAAATTAACCAGATTTTTTAAAAACTGAACTCAATCAAACAAATGATAATAGATTGAAAATGTAATTTAGTTGTAAATAAAAAAGTTGCATTAGGCTCATATTCGAATAAAATTTCTTTCATTCAAATAAGTTCTTCGAGAACGGCGGCGTCACATTGCAATTAACTGCGTGGGCCGCGGCGCCTGCGAAACATTTAAACGTTATATTCAAACACCATTCTCAATTGAAAACAGAATAATTATGAATATTTCTTCTTACAGGTTTGTATACGCTGATTTTTTTTTTATTACAAAGTTAAAGTTTTCTCTGTTTTTTCTTAAATGTTCATCAACTGTGAAAATCATAAATTTTGAGAACAACAATAAAACGTAAAGATGTTTCTTATAAAAATGAATATATTTGTATAGGAAGCATTTATGCACGAACAGATATATTAAATGCGTATGTCTTTCTTTGCCAGCTTCCAGATTGGGATCCTATATCGCGAGGAAAAATTGTTCTGGCAACTATCAAAACTGACAAATATTCATTTTTGTTCTATAGGACCACATTAATTATTTATTTAAAAAAAAACGTCGCACGGATTAAGAATTAATGATTCTGTTTATAGTTGACAAACATATAATACATAAAGTCTCCCTTGAATGATGACCATTACCTCACTTAATCCGTGTACCTTGAGCATCATCTTATACCCTGTGGAAATAGAGGGTATTCTGCAATGTTCGCTTGCTAAAGATTCTTATTCTAAATTCCTCAACATTAAGTCTTATGATTGCAGTACATTTTATACATGTACGACGCAACGAACTCTACTTTATAGGCAGCCATTAAAACTGTTTTGCTTATGGAAAATGCGTATGTCTTGTTTCGCCAGCTTCCGCACTAGGAGCCTGTACTGTAAAAAAAAGTTGTATGGCAACTATTAAATATTTTTTACGTGTAATATTATAAATATTTCAAAGTGTAATATATAAATGAGTGGTTTTTAAACCTCTCTTTATAAACTTTGTCACAAAACTTTTGTTTAGAGAAAAAAAAAGAAACTGTTGGTACGACGCTTTGAATAACATTTTACAATTTTGGAAAATATTGAAATTTTTACGTCACCCGTATCCGAAGGGGTCACCTTTTCCACTCTGTTCTAGTACAATTAAAATACTATGGTTCACAATAAAAATATAAAAATATTGTACAATCATGTAATGTCACTTCTTATAGTTTTTTTCTTTCATAAGGGCTGCACCGTCATTCGGTGGCATAATTAAAATGCGATGAGACAACTCGGATCATACAAAGGATTGAAATACGAGCTCACTAGTACCATTGTGCGGTAAAATATCATCTCATTTGACGTGTTTTACACTGAGTCATCAATAATCATGGCGAGGGTTCAACGATGCAGATCTTTCGATGTACGAAATCTGATTAGATGAATTTCGAACATAATTGTAGCTGCAATTAGCTTCTGTTAAAAATAAATAATCATATACTTAAAAAATAATAAAAATTGTAGCTGTTTCGATGTGTTCCAGGACTCATCACCTGCTTCGATGTACAACAGTAGATTCTCGCATTAAGTTGAGAAACTCTCGCTGGGTTGGCGCGAACGTAGAACGAGCCAATATTCCGAGACGCGTAGTCGTCCAATGGCTGTGCGAGGAGGGACCGTCGACGACGCCCCATCATGGCGACTCTGCTTCCGTTCCCTACCTCAACGAGCAGCCCCATATATACCATAGTCTAATTCACCGTCTTGCTTGGCTTCGAAAACTCCACTATAGCGAGACATTCGTACGATACCATGGGAACGCGTTACTCCCCCTATTTAACTCTGCATCCGCTTAGTCTATATGGGGAGCATTGAGCGTTAGAGGAGAACAAATACTCTGCAGAAGTTAGCGAGGCACTTGATGCCTAGCGTTCTCCAAAATGGCGTCCATGGTTCACAATCTACACGACCATCGCCTGAAATTAGACTCAATTGACAACAATACCCAGTGTAGAACATTTAAAACGTTACCTACATTCGACTGAGATCGGATTCTACGAAGGCACTACACCGAGCCGCATTTATCTTGGCAGGACCTTAATAGTAGAGCTTCATCCCAATCGGATGTTAAGCTGTAAATATTCTACTCACGAAGCTCGCCGCCTCAATTATTGCCATAATGACCTTTATTACAGTATGGTAAGTAGGACTGTGTGTCTACGTGATTTTTAAAAATCCAAATCGTGACATCATTTGCAACGTCAGCCATTCGGCGACTCGCGTGTGCCCTCCTTTGTCTTTGATTCTAAGCCCACGGACAGAAGAATCTGGCGACGTCGATTACCGTACGAAATGTCGATTACTCAACGTTTTTTTTTACCTGAAATGCAACGTAAGCAGGGACCAATTGCATAATTATAATTTCACGTATTATCGAGCGACCCGATTGTAGCTGCAGTGGGTCTGATGTAACTCATAGAACGAAATTTGACATAGATTTAAATATTTTTGAACAATTTATCGTACGTGATAATAATTTGATGTAAAATTCGAGCGCCAATTGTCAATAAAAATGTTGAATTACTCTTACAGTCCAGTGTAGTCGACGATTGCGGGGGAGGTCGATATCGAGGGGCAGCGGCCGTCGAGCGGGAAACGTAGCTCCGCCTCCATGTTCCTCCGCGGCCTCCAGCCCACGCCACGGAACAGTCGTCGACGGTTGCGGCCTCAATCTCGCTTCAGTTTCGTTTCTCGACGGCTGTTCATCCGCCGTCGGTGCTCGCGCATTTCTTTGGAGTTTGCGAATCATTTGTTGTCTATCCGAGTGCCGTCGGGCTCGCGCGTAAGTCAATAAAGTTCGATAAGAAACAAAAAACAAGTGGTCCGCGACGCGATTTGTTGCTTTGAACCTGGTTAATTATCCAGTGGAGTGATTTATCCCCTCAATTTGGCCAATCACTGGAATAATATCGAAGCGATTAATGCCCACAGGTAAATAATTTTTCAAATATTATTAAATAATTAAGCAACCAATTTTGCGGACGATAAAGTAATAAATTTACAGCGTTTATCGTGTGTATACAATAGGTCTCGAATGTTTGAAAAGCAATTTCCAAAAGTTTACAAACTTCGATGATCTAACACTCGCGAGATATATCAAAATTAACTTGAAACGCGAACTAAAGAACGCGAAAGCAGAAGAAAAAAACAAAAAAAGAAACGTAACGAGCTTCTTTCTCGTAGGGGACTCTGTGGTTTGCGATAACGCAGGGGGCAATTCGTAAACATCTTGTTATCTCCGACGAAGCTTTACAAACTTGGCAGATTATGGTAATTTGTTATACAATTTTGTTAGGTAAATAAATAAATAACCAATGTGTACCGTATCATAATTAATAATACGGGAAATTAGCTGCAATTATCGAGAGGCTACATCTTCAACGACATTATAACATAAATGTACGTCGATTGCGCAAGCTGCTTTGCGAAATTAAAGAGCTAGTGATCCGTCGGACTAAAGTTAAGTTTATCACTGTAAAATAACTCATATGATGTATCAAAAGCTCGTGTCAGATCAAGAAATTTTAAATTAAATCTACCGTCATTGAATAACATTTTTTTAAAACTACTTCATCGATAAATACATTCTTACGATCCTACACTTTTCATGAGTATTTTTATATTTTTTTATTTACAATAACATTTTTTCTTTATTTATAATTTCAACAGGAAAATGACAACGATAGGGCTAAGAGATACACAATAATAATGATAACAAATAACAAATAAGATAAAATAATATAAAAATATTTGTGACAAGTTCTCATAGATCAGCGTGACATGTGTTGATTTTTTAAAAAACTGTACATACAGACATATTCAAGTAAAACGTTATGCATAAAGCATACAGGAGTCGAAACGTACTTCAGTTTTTTTTTTTTTTTTGTAAAATCCCGCAACGGTCATTCAACAACCGCTATTTTCACCAAGTTTATAAAAAGCATATTTTGCTTATCAATTTTTCCGAGTGAGATAGCGAGTTTGTGTACACTTTTGTGTTATTTGTAGTTATGCAAAATAAAAAAAAGTAATTCTATAAATTCCTTTATTTGAAATAGATAGTCATATGATAAATAAATAAAACTGAAACGATCATGCACTGAGAAAAATGTCATCGATTGATTAACAATTCTATCACGGACTGCCGCACGCGTATGTTATAATATCAACTCAACTTATATAATTGCTACAATTCCACACGAGATTGAAACAAATTCCAAGACAATATATTATCCTTTAAATGTCGCATGAAATTGTAAGAATTAGAAGTAGATTTGAAAATATATTTGTGGTAGATTGTTATTGAATAAATTATATTTTTTTTAAGTGTAGAAAAAGAAAACTGCTGTATGTGCAAGATTACTATTGAAACAGTGTTATTACTTGTGAAAATATGAATTATTTTCATTCTATGAATCGCCGATGGATGGATAATCAGTAATTTTTAAGAAAAATAAATAATACTTAACGTTTGTATCAATACCTAGAAAAATGTCGCTGCTGTTGATCGTTAAATAATTATTTAAAAACGCTTGGATTAATTTGTTTACATCGACAACTGATACTCGTACGTATGAGATATTAATTCGATATCAACACGTGAGAAACAACTCCATTGCCAAGTAAAATAATGGATGCAACCTATTCGCAAAATTAATCGGTGCTCGTTTAAAAGCGCTTCGAGTTAATCCGTGTAGGTGTTCGAACGTGACATCGCAAAGGAAGTTGGCGGTAATCGAGAGCGGTGTATTCGGTAGTTGTTACTGCGCTAGGGATTAAATTCTACTAAATGCAACACCGTCTGGTATACTTAAGGTTAGATTTATCAGCGTGCACAGGAGGGCGTTAAGAGAAAAGGATGTGTGAATAAGCAAAAACGATTGGATGCAACTTGTAAGGGTGCATAATTGGTGTCCCATTCCAAAGAAAACCGAATCCTGTGAATACATTCACAAAGATCATGGTCGTCCAGCGCGATTTATGTCTTGCAGTCGAAGGTCTAGTTGTACAGGGGTGCGGTGTCTTATATAGATATTAAGCACACACGAGAATGGAGCATGTATATTAGTCGAGCATCGAAGAGTCCCCAGTAGTAGTGTATAACGTGGACGGAAGTGACGATGGGCCCCCCGGGAAAGCGTTGAATCGCACCCGGTTTTTCGGGCTGCGCTACAAGCAAAGGCGAAGTGGCGGACGACGATTCTAAGTGCTCAGCTGTCGCTGACTTGTCATGCGAGCGTGCCGGGGCTTCTTCGCGTCGTCTATCGACGCTCGAGGATCCTCGTGCCGAATTCTCTGTATTTCTTACGTCGAAATTTAAAGGGAGAAAAGGTTTATCCGCCACGATTTATTTAATAAACTCTATATGATACAAACATTAAATTTAATTAACCCCTAATATCTATCTCTCCTGACTCTATGGAACTTACTTACGTACTTGACTTGAAAAAGATAGAAAAATAGTGAAATTTGAATAATTTCGAATACCAAAGAGAACGATTTCAACATAAAGTATTTTCTATTTTGTTCAAAAGTACTAAATTAATTATTAGAAAGGACACTGAACAATGAAAAAGGAGAAAGAAGGCGAAAAAAATATCGTTTTTCATACAAAATACATAAATAAATAATATAAAAAATTGTATAAATTAAATATTAAATTATTGCCGAGCAAATTAAGAAAGATGTGATAGAAAATCCTTTACATAATTTCAGAAGGTTCAATGTATTTCCAATGAATGCATAAAAGCGTTTATGTTGCAGATTTAACTGGAACGAGGTATGGTATGAGGCATCAATCAGATTCATAGTTCCTGGAATGATCGGCAAAGAAAATCGAAAGACTGTATAAAAAGTTTGTGAAACTTCCTCGTATCCTCTGGCGTCGGGGCGAGAAAGGCCACGAGCAGTGGTTAAAGTTCGCGACCCCATCGACGCGCTGTTGCTTCAATATCGTTTGTGAAAATGTAACGCCAAGAAAATATCTGTAAAGAAATTCCGTTTATTGCAATATACGTCCTATCATAATTTATGTACGTACGAGAGTGGCTGTCACTGTTTTCTTTCTCAAATAATTATATTGTACTGCGACTTACTTTTATTTATTTAATCGTATTATATCGGCACATCAGCAAGTGAAATAAATAGTGCAATCGTTCGTAGTAATATTTAACCAATCATTGGTGCATCGACGAATAACTGTGAACTGTGCGAAGACGCGGACATTGTGAAAACACGAGTCATCATTTGGCATCTTAAGGTGCGATTTACTTTCTCCGACCAAGTTAAGAACAATCAATTATTGTGGAGGGCCTTGCTGTCTATTGGGAGGACTTCGTCGAGCAGCGTCGCGCAAATGCAGCTGCAGCGTCGCTCTTTATGAATTACTCGACAGCCGATCGAGGCAGGATGGTATCTCACGTCATTCCAGTCTCCGGGGTAAGTTCAAAAGTTCTGTTTCAGCCTCCTTTTTTATTTACCATAATTTACATAGATAAAATTATATTTTATATCGCATAACACTGCAACCCTTAAAAGTCGAAAGGCGGAAAGTAGCTACTGAGAAAATAAAAGAAATTATTTTCAATTTGAACTTGTAATTACCTAAGAAAACTAAAAGCCATGGAAATAAGAAAAGCAATGACAGTGTAGAATATAGTCAACAGGAGTCTCAAATAAATGCACAAAGAGCATTTATCAAAGACTATTATTTTTTAGATATTTTTTAGATAGTCTGGCGTTTTTTTTACAAACACTATCTATGTCGTTACTTAGCAGTCAATCGCATATTCCCACAAACAGTGTAAAGACATAGATACTGTCTAAAAAAAAAATTCTAGACGGTTGGAATATATCTTAATTGTCACACGAATAGAATGACAATTATATTTATTTATATTGTTAAGTTAGCATCAAGTGAACGACCAATTCCTTAAAGCCATTTCTTATTGCCATATTCTTCTCTCCGTACATTTATTTGAGACTCCCAGTTAACTAGATTTTACGCTGTTATTTTTTTTCTTATTTCTATGGTTAATAAGAAGAATAATCCAGAATCTAATTTAATATTTGATTTTATAAAACACTGCTTTCAAGAGATGTGACATCTACGCATGTCGGAATTGTATCTTTAAAGATAGTTTGGATGCTGTATCACTTTACGGGTTGTAACAATTTATATTTATTTAATATAAATCGAATTTATAATTATTCATATTTTTTAATTGAATTTCCTATAACTCGTCCATCATTACCGGTTCATCGAGCAACATCTCCTTACTTTTATAAAGGTTCGAAGCATTATTACTCCTTTTATAGCATCATAATTCCGATGATAATATTCATAACTTAACCGAAAGAAATTCTGATAAAAAACATATTCGATTACAATTCAATTTAATCTCAGGGCCAGACAAGAGAAAACATCATCCTATGTTCAAACAATAACGGTGGCATTTGCAAATGCACATGTGAAATCAATGAAACAAATTTACACACGACCAACTATCGCGGTATGATACGTGTTCATCGTGAAACAGAGAATAATAATTCGTCTAATGAGACATATGCGGATAAGCACAAGAAATGAAATAGTATCTAAATCAAGAGACACACCGAGCATGACTTCGCGACATACACACACGCACATATAAATAGATATATAAATACAGTAGGGTTTCGACTTATCTTCTGCTATCGAGTTGTTGACATTCCCGATAGTTTGAACGACGGTGAGACGGTACGCAAGAAATATTCTTACCCGTGAACCGTGAAGCCGGCAACAAGCCACTCAAATGTCGACTAGGCCAGCATTCAAATCGCGATATAACGTATGAGAGAGCGTGACGTCAAAGTAATCCCGGTAAGATGTGAATGATCCATTGTTTTGAGATGCATACACGGACAAGCTCTGTTCACTGACTTTCGTATTAATCAAATTAGTCAAATTACCCGACGCCCAGCCACTGACAACCTTATATAATAAATCGAAGGATGGAGACGCTGCATCGGAATTCTATACGTTTCTCGCCTAACCATCGAACAATATGATTATAATTTTGCACTGATTTCGGCGCGTGTGGATGGTGTAAGGTACGAACAGTTTCACGACTGCTCAGTGACTGAGAAGAGGAGTTTGCACATTACAGCGATTAACCTGGTGAAGGCGGGAAATACGGGTGTGTGGTGAAGAGAGGTCTACCCGGGTGATCCGTAGACGATCTTGTAGGGCGCAGGGGTGCGTGCGGCTAACGGTAAATCATGTACGCTTGCCGATGTACGAATGAACATAATTATCCTCTCTGTAGAGAGAACCGCTGGTATCGTTGATTAGCCGGTAGGGCGAAACGATCCGTTAGAAGGAACGGAAAATGCGCAGTGCTTGTTTAAAATCGTGATGTACAAAGATAAACTGATAATTGGGAATTGTAAACGTAAGAGCTATTGATATACGTATTCGTACATGCTTAAAGGAATTAGCACGACTAGGAACTCAGACACGAAAGAATAATATGGATCGTAACGTCGTCACGTTCGCGCATTTGTAATAACAAATCGTTGAAATAATTAATTCATTGAGACGCTTGTGAGGACTGCATACTGTTGATCGCGTTGAAGGATTATACAACTGTAGTCATTGCAGTCAATTCAATGAAATCGTACCGGAATATGGGTTATCAGAGCGATACTGCGGAATATCGATCGTCACGAATCGGCAAGGTCATAGATCTCTTCGAGGCTCCCGTCAGGTTTAGCGTTACGAGAAGTGTCTCGGGCTACAGTAGGGATCGATAAGAATCACGTTGCTTCATAGCTGCAGTTTTTAACACGAGGTTTATACGTCTGATGATACCTGCGTATCCTTTGTACAGCTTGTCAAAAAAGTCATTAATTAACGAATATTTAAGGATATATTTTCGCTAAATTAAATAAATTAAATAAACTAAATAATTAAAGTGAATAAATTTAATAAATAAAGCGTGCAACTGTCGTCGCGAAACTTGTGATTAAATATCATCTCGATTCTTCGGTTTCTTCTTGGAAAGTAAAACGAGTCGTCGTATCAATTATTTATCAAAATTGTAGATCAAGGAACTAAACCATATTGAATTTTCATATTGAAGAAGCGATCCCTTCACTATTTTACGTATGTAGATAGTATGGAGAGTCACGATTGGCCAACCAAAGAAACGAATCGGAAGCGTATGTCGAAAAGACGCGAATGGGAATGAGGCGATCTGCCCTACAAGCGTGGAGAGCTTAATTTAATGATTGTCGTCAGAATTAGCGAGATCGTGAAATTCTCGCTGACGGGATGAGGCTTCGTAGACCGCGCCTATAACAATCTCCTTCTTGCCGAAACTCATGCGGCAAATGCGTTGATGCTATAACTGCAACTCGCAAGAAGAAGAGCTCTAACACGTTTCTCAGTGTCGACGGGTTGATGCACTTCTCTGGTATACATAGTAAAAGTAGTGCGGCATATCGGCGGTACCGCAAGCTCCCGTGCAGTATGTCTTGTCATGTTTGTAAGCAGCCAATATGCGCTTTGCGATCCCCGAGACAGCTTTTGGCAGGGTAAATATGTCGTATGTCGGGTGTATCCGTCGGCATTCGTTCTTCAACATTTTACAGACGAACGAACTATTTTTTAAATATAGCCAACTCCGTTATTATAATATTCTGCGTAAAGTAATTAAAATTTTTCACATTACAATGAAATTATATTGGATTGTTATTTAGAAGAAAAAAATAGTTTATTGACCCTCAAAGAGATGATAGAAATGTTTCAACTTTTTACATCCGTTGAGTTATAGTTCCATCAAAACTGCACTGTATTTTGACTCAGTATGTTGACTAATGTAAAACGTCTCGGTAAATTTTAGAGCATTCCAATTGCTGAGATATCTACAATGGAAGAAAAAATATTGAAAAAAAAAAACAACCCTTGCACTTTTCTTTGTTAGTGACAAAACCGGATCTATTCGGGACTTTATAATAGATTGTACCCCTCCTCTATCAATTGGAATACACATATTTTATTATTGTGTCTACAAATATATTGTTTTTATCTGTATCTGTAACAACATTATTTATGAGACTTTCACGTGATAGATTGGCTTTATTTATTCCCAGATGTCTCGGCATGTAATAGTCGAAATGCTTTGAAATTTACAGTTTTCAAGTTGAACGAAGCTCAAGCTACGGTAAAAAGCTTTGATGAGAATATCTCGAGAGATGTACACATTTCAAACATCTTACAAAAGACTATGGCAAGGCAGCTTTCGATTATATCAAACGTTTGCAACTAATGAAAATATTATTACTTTCCTTTAGAATTTTTCTTTTCATTTAGAAATAATGTGAAAAGATAAAGGAAATTCAGGGACATTGAATAAAAATGTTTACCTCAAACGTTTAAAAATGTCATTTTAGTTAGAAATAATTTTGCTAATATTTGAGTAAGCAAACGGACCAGGTGTGAATCTCTTTCACGGTACTTGACAATAATAAGTAAATATATATAAATGCACTAGCGACGGCCAAGAGGAACTTTCGCGCGTGATCGCAAATTAACGATCTAGCAAGATCGTAAGTTTAGCTCGGCATAATACTATGTCACAACACAGGAGTAGTGTTTGTAAGCTGGCCACGACGAGACTTCAAACATTTCGAAGCCCCAAGCCAAAAGTCAACGAGACGCGTATGTGCGCACGAGCGCGCAGCCACTTGCCCATGCCGTCTCGTTGATGAACTCTTGACTACTGGTTAATCTTCTATACACAGCATAATAAGTTTTTTTTTAAATACTTGAGCATTTTTTTTTTTTTTCTACAGGAATTGCAGCAGGGAAACGGGAACCTCGGCTGTGCGAGTGCTGTTACCGGTGCCCAGAACTCTTGTCACAGTTTGAAGATCAAGCACGAGCCCTTTTATCAGCTGTCCTCGGCTTCCTCACTATCGTCACTTCATCAAGGTTAGACATTTCATTCAGCGCATATATAGCAACGTCGAGACATTGCTCCTGAAATCTCGGTCTCGTTGCTTTGAACCAAGCATTTTTCAATTTATTTATGGACACTATTTAATTACTGTTACTTATGTCATAACAGTAACTCACACCGTTAACCCCGCGAGTACACATCTATTTTCGGACCATTCTGTTGTAAATTGGCATTAGAGTGCACTCGAAGGGTTAAAAAATATTTTGAAATATAATATATCGGTACACGAAGCATTTATGTATAAACCGATGTATAAAACTGTAAAGCAATATTGAAATACTTGTGTATTACATTTAATATAACAGTTTCTGCATAAATGCTTTTTGTACAGAATATTTTGACAGTGTGCAATGTCAATAACTTTGCTATTTAATATTCAATAATTTTACTATCCATTGTGTACGGAATTTTATTTAATTTAAAAAACCATAATTATTAACCCTTTGAGTGCCGGGAGCCGATATATCGGTCCGCGCCTCGTAGCGCTTTACTATTCGCATTGCGGGAGAACTCTATCAAAATAAATTTGTAATACGTTATAAATGATCTAATTTCATTATGAGAGAATTAAAAAAAAATAGTTTTTCGTTTTAACTCTTTGTGGACGACGACCTTTTCCTATCGCTTGGAGGTACCGAAAGTCATATAAACATAAACACCGATGGTCGCCACTCAGGCGATATTCGATCTGCGGCGTAAATCGCTCGTAAATATATTGGAAATACAAAGTATATGCTTCATAATAATTGACCCATATAAAATTATGGTGAAAAGATGGCTGTTTGTATGTGCAAATACGTTTTGTACGAGAAAACTCAACTTTTACTTCATTTATAAACATATATACCTTTGTTTTTTTCTATAATTCTCAAATGAGTACAAAAAAACTAGTGTCATTGTTTAGTTCTGTATTTCATCTATAATACGCAGCTTTTTGAATCATGTAAATATCGTTTCTCGTTTGGTTTTTATAAGCATTTTCCCGAACCCTTGTAAAACTGTGAAATTCGGCCGGTTTTTCTCGCATAGGCACCTCTATTTCGCCCGGCACTAAAAGGGTTAAAGAAGAAAATAAGGACAATTATTTTCGTGTCAAGATATTCAAAATAGTCCAAAGCGTCGAGAAAAGTGTTTGAGAAAAAATGACATTGAGAGAAAAAGTTTCAACCAATCAAAGAGATTTCATTGAAATCTTGGCCTATGAAACTTTTATTTGCCGTCAATGAAAAAATACTATCTTTTATTTAATCGATTGCGAATTCTATCAAATGCGGTGGCATTGAATCAATGAAAATTGTATTGAAACCCACTAATCACTTTTATTTACTTCTGTGAAACTTTTATTTCTTACTCACAAGGAAGGATAGTTTGGTGACCCCCTCCGATTTTGATGAAACTCACGTATGTTGTAGAGCATCGAAAATTAAAATACACCTATTTTTCTTTATCGGCGGAAAAACATTTCAAAGGGGTGAAATCGCCCTTCAAAGTGAGGGGTGATTATGCAGTTTCACCTCTGCAAATGAATTTTTTTCTTCAACTTCACGTGGAATTTTTATTGTCTTCAATGAGGAGTATTTTGGTTTTTGTTCATTAAAATCGGTTGACGCCTTCTGGGTGAAACTGCATTATCACCCCTCGACATGCTTAACTTTGAAGGGCGATTTCGCCCCTTAGAAATGTTTTTCCACCGATCAAAAAAAAATACGTATCTTTTAGTTTTCGATGCTCTACAACATACGTGAGTTTCATCAAAATCGGAGGGGGACATCAAACTATCCTTCCTTGTCAGTCTCATGACCATAGTACGATGCATTTCGTTCAAATCGTACATTTTTAATCCCTCGAGCCAATCTCACCAACTTCTATAGTGCCTGGCGTACCATATCGGACACGTTCACTTTGGATGCTTGTTCGTATTTTATTTTACTTTAAAAGAGTCAATATTAAGATGTAGTAACAGAAACATTACAATTAACCAACTGTTATCGCAAAAAAACGATGTTGCATTGCGTTTTTAGCTTGACAATCGCACGCATGACGCGTACGAGACACAAATCCACACACGCAAACAAACAAACAAATACTGTAATGGTATTTTGGTGTCAGAGGATACATTTCGTTTCGCATATCGCGGTACTTGTTTATGTGTCTATAAACAGGTTGTGATCCTCATCTATGATTACATTATAGGTTATGTTTTATTTTTGCATGCTAGCCGTACTAACCGAGAAAAGGTTCGAGAATCCGATTACTGTTTATTTATTATTACATAACTTCGAATGTAGTAACGTATTCGCGGATACCAGGCTCCTTCAAAAACTTCTCCAATTGGTTAATACTCTGACAATCGGCGTTTCGTTGAAAAAAACAAATTACGTCTCCCGTCAAGCGGCGTCGCGCATGATGCCGTTAAATAAATATCCCTTTGAAACGATCATTTCAAATATATTATTCATTTGAATAAAATAAATCGTTTCTTTACTAAGTACTATCAAATGAATGTTTACTCGAAGGCAATGAAATATCTTAATTGTGGTTCAAATGCATCACATAATTGAAATTAAGTTATTATTTTCATTGAATCAAATAAATATTTTGTTAAGTGAAAGAAATTTTTATGTTGCCGATTTATTCGAATCAATGAAATCTTTTCAAGTGGAGTAGTGATCCTTTGACTAACTTTGATTACTGTACTTTTTGACAAAATGTATGAAGACATTTGGATTTTATATCGTTTTGAATTTTTTCAAATAGTCATGGTCGCTCTAACTCTATAATTGAATTTCATAATTGTAGACACGTTCAAGGTTATTTGGTATTTGAATTTGGCCGGAATCGGTAAATTGTTTAAATAAAATTTCTTATAAAGTTTGGACTTTCTTTTTTTTTTTTTCATTTTTAATTTACGAAATTGCACTTTCTTTCGCATACTTGAGCTGGTGAGATAAATTTTCTATATAAACGAAATAATATTTAACGGTGTTTGATACAGAGTCTCGTCAAAATCTGTAAGCCGCAATCGGTTTTATATACATTTAACATCAGTTTTCTGTTGTATATCAGCAGCAGTTAATTGTTTAACATAAATAATGCTTTAATTATGTGTTATTTTTAAAAATGATCATTTTATGGACTTTTTATTTAATTTACTTACTCTTGAACGATTGAAATTAAAGAAATAACCCTCATGGAAAAAAAGTATATTCAGAAACATATATTTACGTATATTAAATATATTTTTCACGAATAATTGTATATATTGCAAAAAAATATTCTTGTATATCTCGCGGATATATTCTTGAAAATATATTAGAAATATACTTTCGCGTATATTTCATAATGTATATAAAATAAACATATATAAAGAATATACTTTATCACGAAAAATAAGATATTTTTCAAATTTATTTTATTTTCATGAGGGAAGAATGCAAGGTGGAATCTTGCACATTGCTTTCTCATTATTTTTCAACTTTTACAAAGCTTCAATGAGGAAGCCAAAGTTAATCAACATTCTTTCTCGCAAAGGTGGCTTTGTGGAAGGTGAAGAATAATAAGAAAGCACTGTGCAAGGTTCTACTTTGCATCCTTATTTTTTTGCATGTTTAAAATATAAGAATAAGTATAAGTTTGATTGACGAGTGCATCTAGCGTTGACTCGGAGTCAGTTACGATAACTATTTTCTTGCATACTCGTTTCTTCGATGAGCTTCAATGATTCCAAACGACTCGCACGACAAGATAGAGACGGCGTTTGGTATTCGATAGTTAATTTCTCAATCGTCTAGTGTTATCACACAGCCTCGGTATCCGTTATCGGTGATGGATCCGTCGGTGAAAATCTTGACGTGGTTTCGATATTTATTGTCCATCATATGGGTGTAGAGGTTTCGATATTTTTTCGATGTCTTATTTGCCTTACCGTTGGTGTCGTTGAACAGGTTATCTTAAGGTTCCGTGAACTCCAGGGCGAAGCTGTTTGCATCGACAAAACACAGTTTAGCTTGAAAGACTTTTGACCCCATGAAAAAGCTAAATAAATCCGAAATATAGAACTTTTCGAAAAAAGTTCAACATATCGAGTGATTTGCATTATAAAATCAATTAGAATTTTCAACGCGTTTTACTTGAAGGTAAAGTGAATGAAAATCAATGACATTTTTGGATTATATTCGTGGCATAATTCTCTGTTGACTGCTGACAATCTGTGGATTTTTATCGACTCACTCGGAACATAAAAGTTTTGTAAATTTTGAGGTAGAGCCAATTGATCATAATAAATACAATCGCTTGTATGAATTTAACATTGTGAAAAATGTTAAACTTAACAACAGATGGCTCAACACTGGTCAAAAGTCCACATCAATCGACTTTGACACCATGGGTTTTTAACAGTGTACGGTTTACGCAATATGTTCATCGTTGTTTACAATCTTCGTAAATATATATTGAAACAATAATATTTCAGAGCATTTTGAATTTTTTTATAATCCAAATGTTGTCAAAATTTTCGTTTATATAACTACCATCGGCATCCGATAGCTCAGGCGCTTGTTCATTATTTTCCACTTTCCCAACAAAGCTTTTTCTGTAAGAAAGCCAAAATTGATCATCATACTTCTTCATAGAGGTAGCCTTGTAATTGATAAAAAATAATGAGAAAGAAATGTGCAAGGTTCTGCTTTGCATCTTTCTTTTAATAATCTTTTCACGAAATTAAGTTAAAAAATAATAAAATTAATGTAATAAAAAGTTGACTCCTGGAATTAGAATCCAAATCGATGCAGTAATTTTTATAAAATATTAAACAAAGTGCAAGATAAATAATAAACAAATGAGACATATTGAAACGTAGCGTGAGCTTTTCAAATGTCCCTTCTCCCGCGCCCCTGTGCATCGAGTAAAAATAAAGAATAAAACGTTCTCTTTTACGACGCGAGGTGTGTTCTATAATAATATTGAAGCTGTCCGAAAGTCGGTCACAAAGTATTGGTAGCAGCCCGGGAGGAAAAAAAACGGAAAGCACTCCCTTCTATCGGTCTGTCCTATCTCTGTCCTAAGCACCGACTCTCGAAATTCTCCCTTCTCTTTCCCAATTTGAAACCGAAGACAAGCGCGGTGATCTACCGCGGGAGCCTGCGACTCCCCGATCTATCCTCGCGTCGTTTACTCAACGTTTCCTCCTCGACGAGAGATGGGAAATGGTTTGTTACGCGTTACCTTCTGCTCCTGCTATACAGCTATATATCGAAGATATCTTGCTCTGTCCATTGGAGCTGCGGATAGCCGAAGCAATGGCCACGAAGAATTTCAACACAACGGCTTGAAGCTCACTCGTACATTCTGCGGATATATATATATATGTAACATATATACATTCATATATATACATATAAATTGTAAAATACACTCACTCAATTGTCAAAATAAACCGGAATAGCATGGAAAATAAATCTCTTTTCTACAGTACCTTGAAGTCTTGAATAATGACACCAAAGATGTGCATTCAACATTAATACGTGCTTGCAAGTACTGCATTTTCGACAGAATTAAATGAACTTAATGTACTATTCAGTACTAAATTTAAGTTAAATTGCACGTACGGAATGTTTGTTAAGTCGCGTCAATGATTCAATTACAACTATTGGTTATTGTTATTAACTACAAATGTATGATTTATCGAATGTTTTGAGAGTTGCATTAAAATTACTATATTACCTATATGGCACAATATGACGTAAATACCAATTTTTGCTATTATAAATTAATCGCAAACCGAGAAACAGTTAAAATTAACTGTCAGACGTTTTTCAACGAATATGAAAGGAATTTAAAAAATCCGTTCGATAGGATAATGTCTCGCTTTGGTATTTATTTTTTTTTGCCATGAATTATCGTTTAGTAATATTAAATTGTCTTCTGGATATAATTAATTCTACCAGCGTGATTTCTAATTTCCAAATTTGAGTTAATCGACCTGCATCGAAAATATTATTTTAAAAATATCAATTTGTTCTATCGTACGGAGAGTTTTTTCTCTTTCACGAGCCTCACCACCCTTATGATTGAGGGAAATCATCGCATTTTCACGTAGGTACAGGGAAACTGCGATAAAACTGTGTCATATACAGTCAGCCCTTTCAACAAAGATTATCGTTCCTACATGAAATCACTAGTCTCCGGAAAAATGACCTCTTGCATGATTAAACTCATGGTTTTATGCAGTCACCCATCCGAGTAATAGAGTAATAGCAGTACGAAATGCTGCTTAACTATTAGTCGGATCGCTGGAGGTACACGCCAACCGCGTACTTACTACTGTCAATTATCAAATTATTGAAACTAAGATCGAATATTATTCAGTTGAATGAAATTGTGGTTAGATCAACAAAATGCTCATTGGTATGTAAAAAGTTAATTTGTGATTATAAATGATTAGCTGTACAAACTAATAAATTTGTTGAAACGACGAACATGTTGGTTAACACGGATAATAATTGGTATAGGCACAGCTAATATTTTCTATCCAGCTACGACAAAATTTCGTTTCTTAAACCACAACACTTTAATTAATCTGAGTAATTGATGTAAAAAATAATAAAATTTCTCTGACAGCAATTAAATTTTCGTTACTCGTCGACGAAGAGTCGTGACTTTCGTCGACCGCTGCTATCTTAGTTAGATAGATTTAATAATTCGCGTCAAGATGCTGCCACGTCTCTTGATAGATTGTTTTATTGCTACTCAAAAGTGATTACAGGAACTCTTGTGACAAGGAGATTGCGCTTGAAAGGTTAGAATTATACATCGATTTTAAAAGTAACTATTGCATTGCATTGCAATTGCGGACACAGAGGCTTTTTTTCTTTCACACATAATACACACAAGATTTTTTATTCGGCAAGATATTTGAAATTCCTGCGTTTGTTAAAAAATAAAATATAATTAGCATCGACTTTACGTTGAGATTTTGAACGTAGCTATCTTGCATAGTCGAGAACTGTTATTAGGCGTTAGGGTGAAAGAGTTTCGAGCATTTAGAGATAAGAAAAAGTGAGATGGAAGGGCGCTCGTTCAACCAGGGATATCCTCTTACGCACTTATACTGTTATATTATATTATTCGCTAATCGCACATACACGAATACCACGTGGGACAGCACCGATAGTATTAGATACCAGAGGGGTATACAAGAATCGCGGCGCGAGATTATAGTCAACGGCTATGGGTAACTGGAGACGCGTGTCCGAGGCATCGATACTTTTTATTCTGTTTCGCGACTATGGTATAATATTCTTATCGTCGATAAGGACGAGGAGTAAACCAGCTTCTCGTGCTCGACGTAAGTCTTTGGGAATGCGGTTGGATCACGATTACAGATGAAAAGAATTTGGCTATAGTCGTGACTATAATTTCATGAATTTTTCAACCTTTTCGGCGCCGCATATCATCATCAGTGAGGAAGAAGAAAAGTCGAAACGCGCACAGCCAAATGTTTTTTCAGGCTCGGTGGGCACGTGCCCTTTGCTTTTCCAGGGTCACGACAGTTAATGAGTCGGATCACCGGGACCTCCACTGAACGTGGTATTAGCTTGGGCTTAGCTAGAGTCAGGTGGTGAAAGTCAAGAGCCGTCGCTAACAGGGGTCGGAACTACAGTTCCTCGAAGGGTTTCAGCTTCGTGTGGATTATGCTTTAACATACGTTAGTACCTCCCGTTTAGCTTGTTCAATCGGTATTCGGGTCATCTGATTTATTAGAGATTTGAGTTTTGAACATAGAGAGAAAAGAATGATTGGATAAACCTCAGGTAATTATTCGATTGTGTCAAACAACAAGTTGTTGGCTGAGGCAAATGATTGGTTGGCACTATCAACTAATAACTCACCTACATATTCAAGGTGATACGATCGACATGAATTATTTCGTAATCGGTAACAAAAACTTAAATTCACATTTTTCATGAACACTGATTGTTAAAAAAAAAAAACAAATTATTGCTAACTGCGAAATTAATTGACGAATGTTGTTATAATTTTATTTTCTTCTGCAACGATCGGAATCTTTAAAAAAAAGTTAATTACAGTTTTGAGTTACCAACCGTGGTATTTAAACAACACATTAACCAGTCAGTTCCTTGTGAAATCTTACTTCATCTCATTTTTTCAATTGGCAGAAAAACAGAAGCGTTTACGGCGATAAACGATTTTTTTTGTCCGGTATCTTCTTGAAAATGACGAAAAATGATTTAATACAATGTACTACATCGATTCTATGACCGATGGTCACAGTTTTTTTCAATAAATAATTCATTAAAATTAGTTTTTCTGCCTTTGTGAAAATCTTATATTGGATTTGCCTCATTTATTATTGTGTTTATAGGCTGAAGCACTTATAAATAATAATTATAATTATACTGTCGAATTTTCCGCTGCGAAATCATTGGCACTTAAAAAATTGGATGTTTGCTTCATATGGCAGACAAATAAATAAATAAATAAACAAATAAAGGAGAAATGTAGTCGTTTCGTAGTTTATGAATAATGCGGCAAAAGTAAAATAAACAACAATCGGTCAGACGACGGAATCCATGATATAGACATTCCGTAAAAATTGCAGAGCCTCTATTTAAGTTTGAGAGAGAAAAAATAAGATGCATAGTGTCAGCGGCAGGCAGGAGGATTACCGTAGCTAATCTTGGAGGCTGGCTTTACGATGAACTGATATATGAAAGCGGCAAAACGTGCGCGTCATCGCAATCCGAGGATTCACGAATCGTTGCGTCGGTCCAACCAACTTCTTGCGACTTGTCTCGCCTGAATACGAAAACGAGTCACTGGATGATCCGACGATGTGGAAAAGCCTACGTGTCGAGATGACCCACGAAAACAGCTGGCGATTATTATTTGGCATGGTGCTGGGCTTTGCTATACTCGAATGTCACTTGAAAACCGGCGATAAATTCACCTATTGAGCATCTTATGCATATGCACTCGTGTACTCTCTGCGTTAGAAAAGTTACGTTGACCCTACACGGGTAAATATCATAGGGCATATCATGATCAATGGTATTGAGTGATAGCACCGATGAAAATAAAGAATATGATTTGTATTTCATCGATGTTGTGAACGAGTAACATTAATTTCTATTGAATCGATAACATTTTTATGAATAATGTTTAATATTTCATTGTAACACGTTTTTTATACTTTATGAAAAAAAGTGTTAAGGGCGCTTCAATAATATTGAAATTATCCAATTTAAATGATGTTTCAGTGCTTCCATTAATAATTTCAATAATATTGACATCTTCAGAGAGAGAGAGAGATTGATTACGCACTGTGAGGCTGGGGATCATCTGAAGATATCGTGCAGGAAATGAATGTATGGACGCGCTACCCATGTTCACACGAATGGTAAAATTAACTAGTACGAATGCACGCATTACTCGGTGGCTTATCACATTCGTTTCTTTCATATTATTATTTCACTGTACAATAATTATTTTGTATAGCGTGGTGCTGCGTTGGTGTTAGGTTAGATTACCCATGTACGATCTAATGTGAGCGCATAATAAACTCCAAGCACGACATTGAAAACCAATCAGAACAACGAGTAAGCGGCTTTATTTATATATCGCACTTGGAGATTTCGTGGCATCTAATTTTTTAGGAAGGGACCACCATATCGAGGTTACTCCTACATGTTTCTTGTTTTGCAAAGGTTATTCTCCTCTGGGTCAGTAGCAAAAGGGTTTGATATCATATTTACGTTAAAAAAAAAAATAAGGAAGGAATTAATAAGTATTAAATTCAAACGAAATAAGTTGTAATCTAGTGCTATTTCTTCTAATGCAAAATGAAACACGCGCCAAGATGTTTTTTAAGCCGTACAGAGTTGCAACTCTGTTAAAGCGACCAAACCTTCTACATCAGACGTGTGGATTTGAAAATGATGAATAATAGAATCGTCTTTTATTTCTTGATGATTTTTAAACAAGAATGCAACGTAGAATCTTGCGCGTTTCTTCTTCATTGCTTCTTCATACTTGTAAAAGTGGATCAATATACTTTCTCTATGAAAAAGGTGTGTTGATCAATTTTGACTTCCTCATAAAATATCAAATATTATTTTATATTTAAAAAAAAAAAAATGGAACACATTATAATTATTGATAATTGGATCTGGGAATTTTTGACATGATCAGAAGACCTTTCGATTGAATCGAGTTGATCGTTCCTATTACTTTACTTGTGCATCAAATTTTAGTTCGATTAATCAACTGATCCTCAAACCACAGGCTTTTTAGTTTTGTAAATAAAAGGAATATCGAAAGAAAAAAATTTAGCGCAGTGTAACATTCGAATCCTTTTATAGATTTTTATCAAATTTTATATCAAACATTCCTTAACGCCATTAGGTAAGTGTATAAAAAGTTTTTGTTCGTTGTCTTAATATTTTTGGAAATTGGAGCAGTGACAAATTGAAAAATTCAAAATTCCCCTTAAATCTTAACGACTTTACAGAAGTTTACGAAACTTTGTAACGAACATCACTGGATATTATTCAACTTGTGTAGGAACTTTTGTCTCGTCAAGTCAAATTTTACGAATGTTAGTGCAATAACGTTCATTTTTCGAATAATACAATATCCCGTCAAATTCGAACTAGTTTTACGATTTTAGCCAAATTTAATACCAAACTGCCTAGAACGTATCTGCAATTATAAAAAACTATTCGACTCGATAGCTGATAATTTACAAAAGTTACAGTTTACACGCTTTTTTTATAAAACTCAAAATTGCATAAAATTTAATTTTATTGTGGAATTATTGTGGAAATTGGACCAAAAAAGGAGGTGCGATGTCCTACTTTTGTGGCAAAGCTAAGCACGATCGGTGGAGATGTTCTTAAGATGTAGATAGCTGATTGAATAAGGAAGATCGATCGGTCAAGATCTCTTCGAAATATAGATAGTTGATTGTATTTTCAGAGGCCAAGACACGCACACAACATACACACAAACACACACCCGACGTTTTTTCTGACTATACTGACAGGAAAATCTCGATAAAAATATAAATAAAGTTTCCTCGATGGGAAAGAAAATGTAAAGAAAATGCAGTGAATGAGTTTCAAGGCTCGAAATATTGTTCTTCAGAAGTAAAAAATAGACTGATCGTGAACTCGATCATCACCGTGACCTTTATTCATTTTCTAATGGTGTCGCCGAGTGAGTTTGTAATCTTACCATTGACACGCACACGTTTTTGCATGTATCGGTTTATATTATGTATATATATTTATAAATGAGTAGTAAACAAGAGTACGGTTTGGGGGCAGGCTCAGTTTCATGCGTCTGATAAGGGGGAAACGGATGAAGTGCACGTTATCGCTTATGCGCATTACGTGTATGAAGGCAATGGCTACAATTGTGTGAACACCAATGTCGTTTGTTCGGATATAACTCTTGTCTGTAAAAGAGCGAGGCACGCATCATTCTATTGTAGCATCATAGATTTGAGTTTTAAGTCCAAAGATTTTATGTACAAGCAGAACGATTATGAAAATCCACATTTGCGAGAGAAATCGACGAACCATGTGGTGCGAGAAATTGACAGGGCCCCCGACAATCTCAATCTTTCGACTGTATCACAACGTCTCGCACACTACATTTCAACACGTACCGCCCTATAAAGCATGCACTGTAACAATATCATAATAACGAGTGTACAACATTGTGAAAGCTTAATTGACAGAGAGAACGCGTATTCAATATAGTAAACACGATAAGACCCTCCCGGTGAATGAAGGGAATGTAGAAAAAATGCGAAGAGTCGGAAAATACAACGTAAAAGAGTTGCGCAAAGACGAAGAGAAGGGATAAATGGTATTCGAGTGAAGATAACGAACCAGCTGAGCTCGAAGGAACGAAAAAAATTGCAAGAGGATTGAAGTTCATCGTTAAATGAGGAAGAAAATTAACAAAGGGAACGCAAGAGCACGAAAAAAAAAACACAAATTAGTGACGAAAGTCGAGAAATGTATCTGGAGTGATTTTATTTTATTTCAATCGACTCAACGAATATGAAACAATTTTTTCAACAGACTTTGAAATTTTTTTTGAATATTGCACAGAAAAATCTGGTGAAAATAATGCATTAATGCTGCTCCGAAAAATCAGATAATTACAGTGCGCTCTCACATATTTGACGGAGTCAGACACGAGGGTGACGATGTATTCTTCGCCGAGGGGAGCTCCCCGCTCACCAAGAAACTGATTCACAGATTGGGGATCATTTCGTCTCAGTACTTTTACTAAATTCTAGATACCTGAGAGTAGGCGGAATGGTTCCCTTCGCACCGTCGAATAGGTGAGAGAACTTTCGTCAAATGCGCGACAGTGATCAATAAGTAATAGAAACCATGTGTATTACATGATTTCGACGAAAAATTATGACATCGAATCGATCTGTAAGAGACTTGAGAACAATTTTTAGTTTTCTTGCAGAATTTAAAGATGTCGCAATCATTTCTATCGACAGATTTCGATTGCAACGATACCGATAGAGTTAAAGAATTCGCGACGGGCGATAGGGATGACAAAGTCCCGATTTTTTCCCTCATTTTCTTCGTACGTCACACGACGTCGAGGTCAATCGGGTGTCGTGACTCGATTGGACCCCGTTGAACGATAACGCTCGGAAGATGAGCTATCGCGCTGCGAAGATGACCCTCTGCCCCACGTACGAGAAGAGCTGACCGTACGAGTGCCCCCTCCTGCAAAAATTGATATAATCGTCCGGCGTGCCTTTCTCTCAGCATATCGAATTCGTTCCGCGCACTGAGAGAAGACAATTTTTTTTTCGTACATATTTATTTCGTGTATAGTACAGAGCGAGTTATCCTTGCACAGTTGCAATACCCGTGGGTGGTATACGGTGGAGGGGATAGAGCACATTGATTGCGAATCCATCGAATTCATTAAACAAAATACGTTATGAACGGAAATGGATAAATATAATTTTTTTTGAAATGTCTCATTTTTTAATTTCACTGATATTCGTAGTAAATAACATCAATAAAGAGACTAAAAAATGAAAATGACAAATACTTTTAACATCCATACATACCGGAGAAGTTAGTGACTAAATATAAATAAACTAAAGTTCATAAAGATGGAGAAATAACGAAAAAAAAACTACGAGTTTCAGCAACAACGAGAGTAGTAAAAAATTGTTCGTAGATTTCTAAACGAGGATGCGGCCAGAAAGTGTGTATATCGGAGTACAGGGACTACAGCTCTCGTTCTACGAAGGCTGCAAACTCCTCGGTCCGTGTTCCTGCTGGTGCTGGTAATGTTGCTGCCGCGTTGCCGTTCCCGCTGCTGCCAGCGAGGTGTCATATTTCCATCGCGAGTCATGAGCCATAAGCTATAAGGCCCTGAGGCATGAGCCAGAATCTAACAAACCGCCCCCCTGCTGCCTGTTTCTCGGGGCCTACACGCTTCACGACTGACGGCGACTTGCTCGCTCTCTTGTTCTATACATTGAGGAGAGTATATATAGTGAAGCTGACTCGTTTACCGCAGTCGTACCTTGATTTTAAACAGGATTTCCTATAGTAAATCAGTCATTATCACCGTGTCGTTCAAATGTACTTTTTTCTCGACTCGCGTTGGGTCCCTGGCCGTGCAGAGTGCCCGCGTGCACAGTGGTTCGATAATAGGCACCGCGAGTTAGAAACACAGACGCTTTATTCTCATACCTATTCGAATTTGCAATTGAGCTAATTGAGCATTCTCTCGATATCGCGTTAATACATAATTGCCGATGCAGCAGAATTATATCGAGCGGGAGACAGAGGCCGAGTATCAGTTCATTCAGTATATCTACAGTATATCGAAGGCATAGTATGAACCGGAGTCGTATTACGGATCCGTGAACGAACGTGCGACTAAACGGACGGCTAATTGTATATCTTTCTTAGGGCGCACGTGCCCTTCAACGAAGGGAAGGGACTCGAGGTATAGTGTGCGTATACTACAGTTTATGAACTCAGTCTGTTGCCACTTGATCCTGCGTTGATTAATTTTAATGATGAATTTTGCAAGTAATATGTGAAGCATTATCCAGCAGTGCAGCTATTTTTTTCGGTCTCTCTAAGATATTATTTATAATTGGTCATATTTCAGTATATTTAATGTACTATCTGTGATTTGTTAAAAAAAAAAATGTATCCATACCTTTTAGGACGTGCATTATAATTTATTTGTTTATTTATTTATATTATTTGGAAGTTAGTAAATCGGTCAATTTTTGTTTTGAAATAAATGAAAAAAATATCTAAAAATTCAAGTGCGGCAATAAATAGTAACGAATTATCAGTAATATCTGAGAGGGATCGAAAAAAAAGTGTCTGTAACTGACAGTAAATGTCTCATGTACGTAAAGTACAGTTACCTACGTGGAAATAATTAATTTGACTAATTTATTTATTCTAAATTTTCACATATTTCGATCAAAAAATATTTACGTTTGAAATATATATTTGCAACGATCTTCGATAATTGAACAATCATGATATCTATGATAAACAAATATTATTTTGGTAAAATAATGATAAAGAATTAGCCTAAAAAATATATTAAATGAATAATCAAGCTTAATTATATACATTGTCCTAAAATTGATTGCTATCGTCGTTGCAGAAGAAAACAATTTATCAATGACTTTGCTAGCGTGCGGATTAAAATAATTTTTTATTTGCGTAGTACACATCCCTGCAATATAATTATTATTAAAATGTTAACTTCACTTAAAAGTTTATATTGCCTCCGAAACAGTACTTGTCACTCTACATACGTGTTTTGATATTTAAGCGGTCAGCAATTTGACTCAATGGCGTTTCCTTCGATCGTCTACTTTAACATATCATTGTGGACGTTCAAAAGCGTTAGCACGTCTTAATTCCGGTGATAAACTCTCACGAGCAAACGTATGGATCGCTGTACGGTCAAACGTCCGATTGTCGAATAGCACGATTCACGTTTTTGAGATCGGGATGTTTATTCTTATGCATGCGTACGGACATTGGCGCGTGCGTGTATATAGTATAATCTACGCAGCGTACACAGAAGTCGTACGTGTTACCCTACGAAAGAATAAGAGAGTAAGAGAGAGAGAAAGAACTGTGTGTTGCAGTAGAGGAGAGCAATGAGATCACGATAACGCGTCCGTCTCAAAATGTTCGTCAACGCGCACACCTGACTGCAACTGGAGATCGCACGATACGCGACACTCACCGATCCGCATCTGCTCTCGCTTGGACATTGGTCAGTACGAACGCCGAGTCTCGATGCGATATGAAAATATACAAATATCTAATGTACGCATCAACAAAGATTCTCGGCATTCGATATACATCGTTCCATTGCTCAATATTAGCTTAAAATTAATTTGCATAAGAATGAAATTGACCAATCCTCGAAACTTTTCGTAATACCCGAGTATTTGCTGATGCCGTGTTAATTCAGTTTGTTTGTTTAATCGATCGAATTGAATTAGCATATAAACAAAGATGCATCGTGTACGCGTACGTCTCCGAAGCTCAACTTAGGGGACAACGAGCGCAGACTAAGAATCTCGACGTCGTTGTTGCATGGGTCCAATGTAGAAGCAGAGCGCACAGACGCTATATTCATATCGAGAATGATGTCACCCCGCGTATTGTATTTCGCTTATCGACGCTGAATACCGATTCCGCGGTATAAAACACTGTGGCGTTTCTGGAATGCGTGTCGAACACTTTTTCTATATGCCTAACGAGTATACGCAATTAAGTTATATGGTGTAAGTGTGGATGACGATGAACTTAGCAATGATTCTGACGCGAAATCCGGGGAATCCCGAAAGAAATAAATTAAAAAAGAATTAAAAAAGAAGATCTTCACGGTATTATCCAGACGTATTCTCTGGTTACTTTTTCTGTTGTCTCGAGATAATAAATTTTTTCTTCTCTTTCTCTCGCCGAAAGTTTCGATTGAGGAGACACAATAATTTGTCAGAAGGAATCACATTGTTCGCGTAGGAGAGATTTTTACCAATATACCTTCCGTACATCTCTGTTACCTTCGAGATAAAACATAGAAACCCGATGTTATTGTATTCTCGATCAGCTCTCAAAATTGCTGACTGTTTATACAACAAGGAAGTCTCGGGTGTCCCCGGATATACGAGGATAGAAGAGGTTCTTAACGGGATAAAAACAGAATAAGAAACGACAACCATGCTTACAACAATAACAACAACAACAACAATAATAATAATAATAATAATAATAATAATAATAATAATAATAAGGATGCTGAGAGAAAAGCGCTGCGGCTTTCTTCCGTTCGAGATTCTTCGTAAAATAATGAACCGACAAACACGTGGATAAAGCAATTTCATAGGCAGTTACACGCCTCGTCGGGGGCTTTTTTTTACGATTCTCGTACAGCGGGAACGGAACTCACGCAATTATACTCGTGAGTGGAACGATAAAAGTACGGCGAGTGTACGAGGAGAACATCGGTAGAACTCGTACCGCTATGCGAGTCAAACCCGATGATCTGTCCGAAGTTAAACCACTTGGATTCTGACACTTGTTACGATCTCTGACCACCAAAATGATGCAAATCAATGACATTATCATTACATTAATTATTACAATTGCAGTAGTGTTGCCCCCACGAAAATAAAGTTACTCGATAATATATCATTTACATGTCCGCCGGATATATTATAAAAATATATAACTCAGTTTTACAGAATATGTATCTGAGATATATAAACATTTCAAGATATATAATTAATATATTTTTCTGCAACAAGTTTTATATCTTGTATATATATCGTTGTAGATTTTTTGTTTATGTGCGTGCCCTTCGATCTGTATGCAACTCGATACTTTTTAATAAAGCAATTGATCAATAGAGATCAGCGACTATTATCGGCGATACGGCGTCCGCGATAAAATAAATAATATTACTGCGTTACTTATTAAGCTGCTTGAAATGATTAAGTTTGTTAAATCGTCCGAGTCAATGTACCGAGGGCAATGACGAGATGAGAAGCTCGAAGCTTTCGATGTTAATTTTGGAGTATCCGTCTCCGCGGTACAGAACCAACCCTCCGCAATAATTTTCGACCTCGAAGCACGTTCAAGATACTTTTCACGTTGGTGCTGCCGGTTATACCGAGGGGCAAGAGTCTCAACAAGTCTCGATTTTCGTACGATGGAACGTGACTTGGAGAGTTCGAACGCTTGGCGGACTCTCTCGGGTGGGCTACAACTGTTACGAAAATACATTTTTGTTTATCTTCTCTCGTCTATGCAACGAACCGGTTAGTCAGCTCGAATTATTCTTGCCTTCGATTTACAATGGCAATAGGTAACTCGGTATACGTATAGATTAGATCTAACTGTGAATGTTCGTTGAAGGAATTGAGCCGAGTAGAGTGTACGAGAAACTAACAGTCCCCAAATCGAGTCTCACAAAGCTCTCTAATCTCATCGGACTGGTAACTGGAGGAACCTATCGTCACCTCGTCTTCGTCGCCATCAATGGAACGCTGGTGCGGTGCGTTATCGCAACGGGTTGCCCGGGCCCAAACATCTTCTCTTCGTTGTACGAGTCGGTGTGGGCCTCGAGTTCCGAGACGATGCAAAGAGACCAATACGAGCCCCTCACGACAACGTTCGCGACGCCGTTGTCGTTCCGCTTAACAACCCAATTGTTTGCGCCTCGTTTCACTTCCTGGAAGAGAACTCCGATGCTCGACGTCGTGTGCGGGGCGTTTTCAGACCGCAACCAGGTCGA
The DNA here is from genome assembly GCA_963942595.1 of Cylloceria caligata. Taxonomy (NCBI): domain Eukaryota; kingdom Metazoa; phylum Arthropoda; class Insecta; order Hymenoptera; family Ichneumonidae; genus Cylloceria; species Cylloceria caligata. The sequence goes on from OZ012704.1 coordinate 17,260,672, forward strand.
TCCATCGATCGCTCTTCCGATCCGCACTCTGGAAGCACATTGGACTCTGTACACCAGCGACACGAATAGAGCATTGTTGGCATTTCCTGGAAAGAAAAACTCGTGACGATCGGTTACAAGAATGTAAAATGAATTCTTTACCGATAGTATCCCGTGCAGATATTGTTATGGTCATCCAACTTGATTATCGTAATGATTCCCGACCACTCATAGGAACCCGACATCGAATTGGATCTAATGAAACGGTTGTAAACTGCATTCCAGGAAAAATTCCGGACTGGATGATACTCGATTGTATCCAGGTTGAATCGCACGGGATGCTGAAAGGATCACATAGGATCCGCTAGATTTCTTGAAAGATCTTAATAGATCTTGACGAGGATCACGCTCGTTATTGACGTTCCAATAACGCATATAAATACATTCGCACGAGAAATATGAGATCAAATATATCTATTATTTATATTTTATCGTAACGGAACTAAGTGTGAGATCTCGAAATCTAGAAAAAATGAAACAATAGATATTTGGTGGATGTTAGTTTGAGTAAATTATGATATTTATTGCTTGGATGGAAGGGATCGACATTCATTTCAGTCTTTAGATTTAGATATCGCATTCTCGGTATACGTCAACACTGCGTGGTCGTTAACGGGTGTTTACGATTGCATGTGATTTCTTGTGAAGGCAGGTGTTATTAGTTGTAAACAAATAAGTACATTTATTTGCATTATTCTAGTGTAAATACAGATGATTATCACCTCTCATTACTTTCAAATTTATATCATTTGTTCATTTATCACATTATTGTTTAAGAATCATTATTTTATTCTTATCGATTAATATAACGCAAAGTACGATCCAAGATCCAGCTGGAATCCTAAAAGATTGCTCATTTCAGGGAGTTCCTAACTAATCCCAATTGAGATTCGATCGAAAAGTTAAATTTTGTCTGTCAAGCTTAACCAGAAAATAACCCCGGATTCACCTATGCTCCTTGGACAATTGCGTTTTTAAGGCATCCCTAAGAAATGTTGATGTGGATTTGATTGGATGCTTGGACTCCCAGACAGATTTCTGCACGAGTAGGATTCTAGTTGTACAAAAAAAACTCTTATAATTAGTAAAAGTTTCATTGGTCGCATTTCCTTTAGAATCAATGAACTTTTAAGCGTCTTGCTTTGAATATTAATTTATTTATAAACAATTGTCTCTGTATTATAACATCTTTCGTTTGCTCATGAATAATTTTTTTTCAGTGAGCAATTTTGTCCCGGAATTGCCATCGAGTTGCATGAGCAGTACGAGTGGTTCGCCAAAGGATCTCGACGCTTCCGGTGTTAGTTTGACGAGATCTTTGACATCTCATCATTTGGCAGGAGACAGCAGTTCTCATCATCACTCTCATCTCGGCGGTCATCATAGCCCGAGTTCGGTGGTGTCGATGCACGCGACCAGTTGCTCCCAAGAAACTCATCATCATCAGCAACATCAGCATCATAGTCTCGAGGACAAGGATGGTTCGCCTCCATTGATCCTGCACAGTTCAACGAATAGTAATCCCTCGACGCCCGGCGCGCCGTTAGCACCAAACACTGCACCGGAAGCCGCGCATACGAAAATTTCCATTTCCAACGGATCAGCGACGGGAGGAGCGGCTGCGGCTGCGAGCCTAACCACCGCAAAGCCACCTTACAGCTACGTGGCTCTGATCACAATGGCGATTAATCACAGCACTCGCAAACGGGCTACTCTCAGAGAAATCTATGCTTATATCAAAGCAAAGTTTGCGTACTTTCAGCAGAACACGAAAGGCTGGCAAAATTCGATAAGGCATAATCTGTCCCTCAACGATTGTTTCGTTAAAGTACCGAGAGAAGGTGGCGGCGAGGGAAAAGGCAACTTTTGGAAAATCCGTAAATAATTATTCATTTTCTACCTTTAAAATTACTTTTTACCTTAAAATTTATCTTTTTTCAATGAACATACGTTTTACCTTTAATTTAAACTCCCTAGAGATAACATTTCTTTTTCTTTTTATTAAAGCGACTTTTTATTTAGAGACTAAAGAATTTATTAATAAATATTTATCATTGATTTTTTCGACTACAGAAGATGGTTACGAGGATATGTTCGAGAATGGCAATTTCAAGAGGCGCAGACGCATGAAACGTCCTTACAGGAACGCTACATATCAGAAGTCGCGATTTCGCGAGCCCTTTCCACCATCGCACGCGGTACATTTCGGATCATCGAGGAATCTCTTTGCGCACTCGCCACCGTCGTACACGCCGGCGGGTTACTCGCGTTACGACACAGGGTACGATCAATAAAATTCAAATTATTTCTCGTACAAACCGATTCATCAGCTTTCTGATTCAGTGGAATATTTTATGTCGTTTATTATTACAGTACATGGAGTCTTCAGCAACCTCAATTGTCCTACGGTCACTGCCAAGCGGTGAGTGTTGAAAATATTTCATTTACAAAATCGTTCATCAGTTGTTATTTTCTACGCGTTTTCAGTACTAACAAATATTATTTCTTATATCCCAGTCACAACTACAACCAATGCAATCTATGTCAATGCCCACGATGAATGGTTACGGACAGATCGGAACGTCATTGAGTGAGTTTCAAAAACAAACTCTCCAATTCCATTTATTTTATAAGAAAAATCGTATAGACGTTCAGCCAAAGCGTTTCAAGGCAATTATTTGGATGTTCCAGGTGGAACCTCAGGTTCGCCTAGCGCAATGGGCAGTGGTACCTTTGCTAGTAGTTTTGCGGCTTGCGGTAGGCGACACGATGGTGGAATGTTTACCGATCCAATGTCTGGAAGATGCTCTTATTGGCCGGACAGTACGTTCATCGTTATTGTCAATTTCCACAATTTCCCTGGCATCATTTTATTTGTACTTTATTTCCTGTTGCACTATTGCGTAATGTGTGTTTTATTCGTTCGCTTTAGTGTTGAACGTGAAAGAAGAACCAGGAAGTTTGCCGGGAACCGGTACGTGCGGTGTCTCAACAATGGGGAGCGTTAGCAGCGGGATGGTTGGTTCTACGACTTCGCCGAGTGTCACGTCTTCAGGTTTTCCGAACGTCGAGTTTCAAGCTCGTTCCAAGTGTTACATGTGAATCGTCGTTCCCAGCTATGGGCTATGGAGCTACGGATACACCCACAACTCGGCTGCTCTCTGCCGATTCGGCATGCACGTATCGCAACCGATAATCGAAGCTCGCCACTTTGACTCACTAACGAACGATCACGCGGAACACACGAATTATTTCGGGCTGATTAACGACTCCGCCTGTCGTGACATCTAACGCGATACCCCGACGAGCGGTACTTGTTCCATACGTAAATTAACGCGTCGTCGTGTATAGAGTAACCGAAAAAATTTCACGTGAGTCATTTCCTTACGTGAATAAGTAAAATATTGCTTAGATTAATTAATTACGTTCGTAAATTCGAAATCGATTGATCACATCGAGGAAAGTGCAAGAGAGTAGATCAGTACGATAAATCAAAATAAATATAATTATATAAAAAAAATAATAATAATTGTGATGCCAACGTCGATGTACATGCATGTTGTTCTTTGTCACCGTGAAGATCTAGTTGTATCGAGAGTGGATCTAGAATTTAGAGTGTTCAGCATCTTCGATCGTTGTTCTGACAATTCCGTAAATAAAAGAAAATTTTTAAAATGTAAAACGGAGAGAGAGAGTGAGAGTGAAGATATGATGCGTCAGCGTTGAACGTGCGTTGACACTTATAATATATATATGTATAAGGCTACCGAATTAAGGGTATAAAATAAATTACAATTATTTATCGTCAATCCCAATTAATTTTTTGTTGAACGTAAATAATTGGTGATATGTCGTGGGTGGGCGCTTGTAGTCTCGATTAGAGGTCTTTGGAGAGTTGAATGAGCTGGCTGTAAGCTCGATGAGTATACTTCCTACCTACGTACGTACGTACATACATAAATACATAGATATGCGCTTTTGTACATACCACAGACATTGAGGGGGCTTACTCGAAGCTCGAGCGAGAATCGTATACAGCAGAATGAGCAGTAGGGGTGCAGTACTATATCTCGATGGAAAGCTCCACCCACGCTGCAGTGGCTCTCAATCGATGAGCAGTTTACTAAATTTCAATGAATCTATTTTCAAGTTCACAATTTTATGAGAGACCTATACGTTTTTGTTTTTATTAAAATACAGAATGGAATTTTCTCTTGTTATTGCAAACAAAATTGGACGATCTAGCCACGTGCTAACGTTCCATTAATTTATAGAAGGAGAAAGGGACCTTCTACTTCATTGGCGCTCTCAGCGAGGTGATTCAGGTATTTTGGGGCTGAAGGTGAGTCACGTAGAGGAGGCAGCTTCTATACGAGAAAGATAGAGCTCGTTGGAACCGCCTACTAAATCCCAAAGTTACGGCTCAGCAAAATGAATACGAATCGATGTCGTATATGCTTTTTGTTTTTTTTTTTTTTTGAATTCACGAAGAGAGAATGCAGATTTGATCTTGAGATCGGTGGCAGGCACATGCCGACACGATTCTCGCCCGGTGGCCGTAGTGGTAACAGAATTAGAACGGGCTTGGGATGATCTCGCGCGAACAAGCGCGAGAAGAGTGCGTAAAACACGAGAGAACGGTAGCGAGTGAATGATGCGCGACAGCTGAGTGAAAATTCAACGCCGACACGTTACCAGTAGGTTGCTTGAAGAAGAGACTTCTTTTCTTCGTAACAGAGTCTTTATATCTGACTATTGAATCCTAAGTACTTGTAGAATGAATTAAGAAGCTGATTATTTGAATTAATTTCTTTGGCAAGATTTCACGAAAGCTCGGTACTTGCAAAAATCTTCAAAAGCTTTTGAAAGAATTCGCAGTGGTATAGATATGGAGATGGTGTGAGTTACATCGGAGTGCAGCGATACGCATCTGCACAGGGATACGCACTCGCTTGTCAAGGAGGTGAGAAAGAGGCGGTAGAATGGAACGAGATGTAGGGGCGGATGACATATAGCGACAGGCAACCAGGCATCTCGACCGCTTAGCCGACTATTAGCAGAGCATCTTCAGATTCCACACGTGCTACTACGTGCCCTAGAACGTCACGATATAATTGACTTCTTAGTTAGTTTCTCCTTTCTTCCAACGCCTCATTTTTGTTCCATTTCCTTTTTCTTCTTCTTTGAAGCGTTCGAGTATCATGACTCAATACGAGAAATACGATGAAACAACAATTTTCGATAAGGTCATCAAATTTTTTGAACATTGGCAACTAAATTGCCCTTTTATAACTGTGCCATTGTTTTCTATATAAAAAAAAAAGTTTTACCAAATGAAACATCTTCCGGGCGACAACTCTATCGACCCGGACTAGAACACCATCTCTATCATGTACCAATCTTGCTATAATTCAGGTTTGCGGGTACCATATTAAAATTGTACCATAAACTTCTCTCATATTAAATCTGAAACCATATTGCAACTGTATCGTATCTAAACTCTATCGTATTACGACTGTAACATATTAAATCTCTGCCATATCATGACTCAAGATTATATATCCCCGGCGTATCAACGCTGATGATAAAACGAAGAGTCGTCGCGTGGTACAGTTGTTTTATTTGGTAGACAAATTAATGGTAAGTTCACAAATATGTCAAAAAGTAATCGTCAAATATTAACAAGAAACAAACGTAATTAACAACTACGTATGTTACATTGATTAAAACCTCCTGTCACCTCCTTCATCATTGTCGTCGCTATAATTTTTCGTCATTCAACGTGAATAATAATATATTTATAAAGGGACGAATCTATCAGGAAATGATGGGCTAGCTTACGAGGGACGCAACTAAAGATCTGCACCATAGTTGCGTTCTGTTTCATTATCACCGGCGATCTGAGTTTCACACGCAACAGAGACTTCTCTGTTCTGTGTACGGTTGACTGTGGTATAAAATCGGACATAAATAACCCAGGGGGGGGGGCTAATAACAGAAACACGCTTCGCGGTGGCTGCTCGCTGGACCAGCTGAGTGTACGCATACACATATATTATAAAATAACTGCGGCGGCGAGTCCATGGCAGGAAGTTTGCTCCATGCTGTCGGTCTACTCCACGGATGTCATAACGATAACTTCGTCTAGCCTCGGGGCTTCTGTATATTAACGTATATGGTAAACATTTATTTGTTAAAGTCTCTCGTAAATCAAAAGTGCTCGTATCTTGCGGGTTTTACGAGATCTACGACAGGATAAACAATGATTTCTCGCATTGGTAGGTTTGCTGGTCCTAAGGTCCAGAATGAACATATAATAAAGACGAGAAGCGATTGATTCGGCCATCGTCACGATTCTTCTCCTCAGGAAGAAGTAGGTTGATGAATTGTAAAAGCCCGGATTGTGAGTGAGAGAGAGGCGAGGCAAAAGTGATTAATATCGTTGCCGTCAACGCGAACCACTGTCTTCTCTTTAACACGCTGCCTATTCGCTCGTCGTCGAGAGCTCCCTCCACTTCTCACACCGTTCCCTTGTCACCTAGAATCGGTTAATGACGGTAGGAATCGTCCCGGCCTCGGCGCGGTCACAGCTTCTTTCTTCGTATCTCGCTTCTCTCACTCTTCTCTTATTCCTTGGAGACCCCGGAGCATCCCGAGTCTATGCTCTTACCGACTACTCGAGCGAGCGAGCAATGACGCGGGCAATTTGTAGCCGAGTGTCACATCGTGCGGCTATTTCTATTTTCGAAGACGGGCGGTCGGTCTCCACCTCGCAGGCCTGTTGCTCGTATCGTTGAACGATTTTTCTTTTAGGCATAATACAGAAACTCTCCGCCTCGCATTTTGCTTGCCGTATCTTTTGCTTTTTGGCCGACACCAAGGCGCACCACTTGTCGCCCGGCAACTATCGCATGAATTTGTGCGTGGGCAGCGTACACACGACGTTTCTCGTTCTGAAGCATTCGCATTGCTAGATCGGTACACTCGCCTGGACAAACGTACGAACTTGCGAGAGTGTTCGCTTTCAGTTGAACATAACTCTTGCTGCTTCTGCCGTTTATACCAAGCATTTCATAAGCAATTAACTTGCTCATATAGAATTGAATTAACGGTTACGAGTTGCATTGCGATTGCAACAACAGCTCTCGCGACACACACGCTTTATTCGAGTCGGCATCTTTGTCCTTCGTAGACGAACGAACCAACGTATTTGAATTGCGCAGTGTGTGAAGCCATTTGGCTAATGACTCATTTTCTTGTGATATATCTGTTCGTTGAACTACATTTTCCTTCGTCCATGGAACGAGCATGGCGGGCGCTATAAGAGAGTCATACAGTTTGTCGAGTGATCACGAGAGCTCCGGCACGTGCCGCTCAACTGAGAAGTTGAAAAGTGCTGACAGGAAATACGTCAACGCTCCTTACTCGTGAATGCTCGTTGTACTTCTCGAATCTATTGCGCTTTCCGTTGACGTTATATTTATGTTGCTCCGTTTCGTCGGCTCTATGACTAAATCATTGTTGCAAACGCCTGTTTGCCACCTTTTTTCTACCGGACATTTCGACCGAGCAGATTACCAAGGGTCCTCACTCAATCAGCATTAAAATCAGAATAAACTATTATCGTTTCATATATCTATATTGCCAATTGCAGTTTCGAGAGCTGCGTCTGCTGAGCGACGCGTCCTTTATTTTACATAAACGCTTATTAATTGTAGAAATTGAGAATCGACCCAATTGGTTGCCTGAAAATAAAAAAAAATCATTGAAAGAAATAATCGTATGTTGCAGAGTATGCATTTGATGTCACAGGAGGATTAGATTCTCATTCTCGTGTGTCGGGCGGTGACACAAGGCAGCAGCGCGATCGCGTTGTCGGTGTTCATGGCCATCGTCTCCGTAAAAGTGTCATATTGCGAACGTTTCGAGTCCCATGTCGGAGGTAGGATCGTGTGAACACGGCCAGCTGCAAAGCTCGGAATGGCGATGCGCTAGACTCAAAGGATACGTAGCACTGTCGCCTCTGGAACAGGCATTTCCTTCTCCGTCGCTCTCTTTCTCTATCTATCGCGACCGCGTATACGACCAAAGATGTTTCCTAAACAGACACGTCGAAGTTAATCGTACCGAATACTATTTTACAAACAGTTCAGGTGTATTCTGTTACGGTAGGCTAATGTGTTCAAAACACATTAAACTGGCTTACCAACTAAATCACCCGGATGGCTTTAGTGCTGGAGTGACGTTTATTACCAGGATCGCACTCAGTCGTGACTGTCGAAAAAAAAAGACAATGACCACGATGAGCAAGTATAAGAAGAAGAATCGTAACGACAGCAAAAATGTATAGGATGTATACCGAAATAACAGAAACGGGAAAAGCAAGAAATTGGACGTTATGACCGTTCATGTTTATTTATAATAACAATATATTTAACCCCTTGATACATCGGCGGTAGTGTATACATAAGGGAAAGACGGTACCCTTATTCTTCAGCTGTTTATCTCGCAATTGCTTTAACAGATTACGATAAAAATTCAATTTTCATCTCCGATCTTTTAATACTCGTACAACGTTAGTCGTGTTGAGGAATGACTGGCGGCATGGCGAGATCGATGTATCTCGCTTTCGTAGGTGCCCGACCTGTTATCCAGGTCGGCTAGTCTTCTTCAAGAAGATCGTCGTCGAGATTTACGTCCTGAAACAATGAAAGAAACGAAAAATTCATGTTTAAACAGTTTTTTAATTTATTAATCAAGTAATGGTGATAGGAACGCTGGCTGTACAGCGTTGAGTGTGTGTGTACCATTTGCTCTATAAAAATCAATAGGGGATCATTATCGTTGAAGCATGTAACCGATACAAATGGAAGAGAGCAGCGAGAGGCAGGGCGAAGCGAAACACCGCACTGCCTCCCGAGCTTTTGCAATCCCCTCGGGCTGTTTACTCGCGAGCAGTCACGCTGCATTCTGTTTACAGCCTTGTTGCCATAACAATTCGGAGCCGGCGTCGTAACCCCGGGATACCCCGCTCGAACCAGACCTACGTTTGGTCACGCCTTGCCTCATGCTTGTTCTCTCTTCATTATTCATCCTACTTACTTCCTCATAAGATATGAGAATTCCCGGAAATTGCGAGTTTTCAAAAACAAGCTGATAATTTAATTGAGAGGAGGAAAAAAACGTCTTCTTTCAGTGCGTCGATGATCGCGATAATGCCAGTCCTGTTCATACCTGTGTCTGAGAATCCGAATTAATGCTTTATGCTTGAGATTTATATCGATGCAGGATTGTACCTTTTTAATTTTTTTTCGCCTCGCGTACGCAGAGTTTGCGTTTTATGAGCTTGTACCTTGTGTTATGTGTATCGCGCGTACGCCATATATACCTGCTTACCCGCCCTCCGGTCGTTAAGGTCTAGTTTCGAAATTTAATACCCTTCTAGTGTTACCAAGATGTCGTGTGTATTTAAGGGCATTAAGACATCGACTAATTGCCAGCTCTCGGTCTCCCCCTAGTTCGCATTCTATCGTTTTTTTAATTCCTTTCATTCTTCGCTGGTTGCATTGACCGGTACGCGATTCCGAGGTCTCGAGGCAAATTCCCGGGTTCTCGTACCTCCGTTACTGATTTATCGAACTGACATTTACAACTAAAAATTTATTCCGTGCACTGCGACGAATAAATGCGTGACGAAAGAGTATTTATCGAACTGACTTACTTTCGTTTGTGAAAAGCCTTTCGGGACAGGCATGCAAACAAAAAACATCATGAGGATTTCGTGAATGCTGATGAACTAAACATAAAAAAAAAGTAATACGAAAAAATAACAATAACTCACTGTAGTGTCGATATTCTCGTCTAATTCTAGATCCAATTCGAGATCATCTTCGTCCATCGTAAGCGGTCTTGTTGTACTTTGCGCTTTAGCGACATTATCTTCAGTTGCAGATTTTGACGATGCCGATTGGTTGATTCCCAAATCCTGCAATCTGTTGGCCAATACTTCACTCGTCTCGTTTATCGAACTCGCTGATACTCCGGGGCACGCGGGGTCAGTCGACGCAAAACATCCGGATTTTTCGGCGGCGAGCATCTCGTCCGCAGGTTTTCTCTCGGTATTGGACTACAATTAAAAAATTGTAGCTGGAGATTTTTTATAAGAAAACAAAGGCAAAAAAGCTCGTAGAAGAGAACGATGAGTTCATTATCTATAACAGGCGCGTCAGACGTTAGAGATTTACAATGTGGTTATGAGGATCTATAAAAAAAAACTGTTCAGTACTGCTACCACCGGTTGTTACTGTTATTACATTTATAGCCAGAGATTGGATGTTGATTGGTTCGGGTAATGGATTAGTCTCAGCGAGATGATTTGCACTACATAAATACAATATCAGTTTTACTGTTGCGCAATCACCATAAACCAACGGGCTCGAGCCTACTCGGTGTGATATCCCTCGCGACGGTTGCTCGTGCGAGTCAAGATTCATTGCTCTCGTACCGATCGCGGCCGCACCCGCGTAACTTCTTTACCTCTTTCCGCCCATCGTTATCAGAAGTTACGGTAAATAGAGCGTGGAATTGTTAATTCTATCGCGGTTATTCAGTGACACGATGCCGCTGTATTATTAGGAAGTCGATTGAGCGGCGTGCTCTTTCGAGCGCTGCGTTATCTTCGCAACATTGAAACGTGATCCACGGGATAAGTAAATCACTATTTATCGATAATATAAACCGAAAATATATTTGTTGTAATTGGATTTACGGCACATAAGAGTTACCCCTCCGATAAGTATGTCGTTACGAATGACACGTCGTTGCATTATCAAGCAGACTCACGATGAATTATTGTCTCGAACTCACCTGCATCGTAGGGAACATCATCGCTGGAATTTTTTTCTTGTTATCCTCCCGCAAAAATTGCTCAACTCTGAGGGATTCCCTGTAGCCAGGGAATAAATTTTCGTATTGTTCAGGATCCGCTAAACTTTGCCCGGCCTTTTCGCTAACAGCCGACAATTTCTCCTTCCACAGCTTGACGACGTATGAAATTTTACTGGGTGCGTAAGCTCTGGCGAAAAACGCAGCCTCGGGCACTCTATCCGTCTTTATTAATATTTCCAGGCACTTGTCAACGTCACCGAGAAGGAAATTCGACAGAAACGAGATATTATTTTTGCCGGTTTCATCGGCGGCTTGACCCAATTTTTCGATCATTCCGGCGTTTCCGGTGCTCGTCGCGAGCAACAGAAGACCACCAAAGTCTTGAGCGTGGTGCAAGCACTCTTGTGCGAGTCGCAGCTTGCCCTTTTGCGTCGCGAGGGCCGCGAGCTGACGCCACTTCTGTTGGCTATTAGCTTCGTTCGCGAGAGTGTGCGCGGTTGTTAGGTCACCCAGTGCGAGAGCGAGCTCGAATCTGTGCTCCGGATCGGCCGATACCTCTAAAGCTTGTTTCTTAAAGCCCTGCAAGAGGCGAAAAAACGTTCGTTAAAATACTCTGTTACCAAGAAAAACTTGAGTCAAAATTCACGTAAAAGTACAATAGACGCACCTGCTTCTCCAAGAAATGTGCGACTCGCGTGCGATGCTCCTTGGGCACCGTTGGCAAAACGCTATCAGCCATTTCAAAATCTTTCCTCATAACAGCAGTCTGATACTCCAGAACGGAAAGCAGCAACGAATAAGAAACGATTGCGAGCTCTTTGTCGCAGAGATATAGCCTGTTGTCCCTCGGCACGTAACCGAGCAAGTACATTGGTCTGTCCAGATGCGAAACCGTCACTACTTCACCACCGACGAAATAGTTGATCCTGTTAACACTGTTTGTGTAGATGAAGCAATCCCCTACCCAGAGACCCGTTTTAACAATTTCGCTCATCTCCGCGACCATCTACAAAAAGTGTGCAATACTCGTTAACGTACAACCTTCCCGTATGTCACTGAGAACGGGACATAAGTGAGAATTACCTCAAATGCGTCCTCGATATCTTCCGCGTTATCCGCGGCACTAGCCACCGCGTCAGCATGATATTTTAGTATAAAATACTGATCAGCCGTGGCGAGGGCGATAAGTGAGGCATTTTCCGCCCAATAAACGTGCGTCGGTTGAATATCGATGCGTCGTACGAGTTTCAGAGTTTCCCAGTCAAAAAACGAAAGGCCGGAGCCAGACGAAACCCCGAGCATGAATCCTCCGAAAATAGCTAAAACAACGGAATTATTTTGATTAATCGCATAGCAATGAAATTCTAGGTGAATAACTGCAATCAATCATACCGTCGACTCCGAAATCAGGTTTGATGCTCTTCTTTTCCTTGAAATTCTTGAAAACTTTGACAGTCGACGAGCTCTCTCTGACAGCGTACTGACTCGAGTCGGATGCCCAAACGAACTCGAGAGCTTGGCCGAAAGCCTTGTTTCTCAGTGCCATGGACGTATAAATTATATACTCGCCGTCGCCGCAAACCACGAGGAACCTGCCATTCGGATTGTGCTGAATAGTTTGTGGATAAATTTCACACGCTCCCATGTCTTTTACCGCGAGGGGCAGACGTTCGCCATCCTGAGCTTCTTCCCCAAGCGCTTTTAGATTTACTTGTTGAATTTCGCTGTGTCGCGCCCAGACTATCTTACCGCCCATATAGTCCATCGATACTGCGGGTTCTTCGCGGCCTACTTTAACCATAACACTACCCTCGTCGTAACCGATCGCTACGTTGTTAGAACCGCGCATACAGGCGATCGTCCAGACTCTCTCGAGTCCATAGTTCAACGAACACTCGAGTCTGTAAGTTCCGGCGTGCCAGATCCTCACCGTTCCATCCTCGGAACCCGTGAGTACTATTGGCAACTCCGGGTGGAAACATACCGCTGAGATATTCTGCGTATGACCCTCGAGAGTCTGCACACACGTTTTGTTCTGGTAGTCCCAGATCTTGACATACTTGTCATCTGCTCCGGATATCAGGTAGGGCTTATCACCTCCGTGATAATAATCAACGCAGTTCACGCCCTTCTCATGGCCCTCCAAGGTAAAATTGGCAGTCGACGAACCGAGCTGCCAGACCTTCACAGTTCTGTCGAGTGATGCGCTGGCAAACGTGTTGTTGTCTTTTGGATTAAATACTATTTGCATTACGTAGTGCGTGTGGCCATCGAAAACTTGCTGGCTACGCCATGATTTCTCCCAGTTCCATAGCTTGATCAGCATATCGTCTGAGAGAATAAACCAAACAAAAATTAGCAGATTCCTATGGAGTTGAAACGAGCTAACGACAACTAAGAATGTTGATTCCAAGCCTCAGCAAATTCTGAACCATTTCACACTCTATTGAAAAATTATGAGACAGTTCCCCCAACAATTTCATTACTCTTCTCAGGCTTCAAATCAGTATTACTTATTATTGCTTGCTATCTTCAGGTTTATAGATTACTCGCGACGAAATAATACCAAAGAGTACTAAAAAAACTATGACAAACCACTGCTGGTGAGTATGAAGGGTTGCGTCGGATGCACCGCTATGCATCTGACATAGTCGCTGTGCGCTTCAAAAGCATGAATCCTCTCCAGCGTATTGTAATTAAATACTCTGACTTGCATATCGTCAGAGCCTGTGACCACCCAATTCTTTCGTGGAACGAATTTCGCAGCTCTCACAGGCAATTCGCATACCTCGAAGGTCTTTATGAGAGTCTGCGTGTCGTGATTCCAGATGTTGACATGGCCTTGGTAGAGCGAGCAGAGCATCCATGGCTCCGTTGGATGAATATCTACGCTCTTAACTCTGTCGGACCTTACAGTCAGCTTACGCTTGATATCTAGTCGCAGTGGCTGCAACAATTGATATTTTTATTTTTCAATTCTGTTTTTGTCAATGATGCAAAAAACTATCAACTTGAATGCATGCGTGGGGCATTAAGAAGCATTCGAATCATATGTGGTACAAAAAAAAACATAATTGTAGTCTAAGCCATTTTTACTGTAAAGCTCGAGTGTAACGAAGCAGATTTACAACAAAAATGTTCTCTATCGCGTACGAAGCATGTGTAGAAGCAGCTGCAGGTAGAGTTTTTGACGTGTACGAAAGGCGGACGTGGAAACGCCGCGAGTGTGAACGAGTTGCGTGCCAGTGGGTCAATCGATAGTCCGAAAAAAATGTCTATTACCCATTGTTAACGTACCATTTTTCACTGTTTTGTTGATTATCCAATGCGGTTGACTATCGAGACACTGTTGGAAAATATACGTGACACCGGATCCAAACAAGATACCGCTGCCATGAAGTTAGGACGTGGCTGATATCTCGGAAAACATGGCGCGCGCATGCAGCAGAAGACTTTCTTATTGGAAAGATTCTCAATGCATTCACCAAAAAATTTGAATTAATGTTGAAATAAAAGTAGATTGCTACGTTGTTATATTTGTTTATGATCCTATGAGCTTTAATTTGTTAAATTTAGACATATGTGAGGCTCGTAGAGACCAATTGTTGCAGCCATTGCTAGTAATCACGTCTGTCAGGCCTCTCGTGGATGCGCGATCGGTAAAGTAGCATGAAAATTCGGTGGGAAATTCAAATAGACATAAAGACGAAATATTCTACTTTGGAAATGTATAACCAATTATTCGTATATGCCAACGTGGAGTTATTGAAATGCGTGAATTATGACTATGTGCAAGATGGTAAGTCCTGAACACGAGTTTAAAAAACTATACAATTTCTGACGGATTATTGTATCCGTAAGTCTACGTTTCGTCATGACTGACTAATTATTTGTCAGATGGAATTTTGGCAATTTATAACTCGGGTTTGAATCCAGTGTCGCTTGGATTTTTACGTCATCGAACTTTACGGTAAAGATATCAAACAATCGATCCACTAATTTTTGTCGACTTTGATTGCCTCACTAATTCGTTAGGAATCATAATGACGCAACGAGACTCTTCTTTCTTTAGAAATTAAAAATCGTCCAGTCCGGTTACCTCATTAATTCTTAACGAATTAGTGAGACAATCATAATCGACAAAAATTAGGGATTCGAATTGTTTCATAAAGAACGATAACGTAGGAATGCAGGCGGCACTGGACCAAGGCCCAAATTGATGATGACGAAGCGCACACTTCCTATTAACATATACAACCACTTCATAAATAATAAATATTGTGAATTATTGTATCGTAGGGAAATTTCCGCTGGGAACGTCACATTACGGAAAATGTTGACAAGGCGTGGAAAATTGCAAAATAAATCTTATTTACTTTATGTGGAAGTAACATACGAACTTGATCTAATATCAATTTACTTAACTGTTACAATAGTATACATTTCAAGAGTAATCGTGAATTGATAAATTTTAAAGGCTTTCAAGCAGGGATAGGCACTTTTTGAAAAAAAAAAACTATTAATAATACTATTCCGACAAAAATATTATCGATGATTCATCGAAAAAAATTCACATTTTTAATGTTTTCACATAATCGAGAATAATTTGACATAACAATTTGTTCAGACACACGAATATAATTTTTTAATAAAAATAAACGACAATTTATTGTCACTAGAATTTTGGCTATTTTTTTGTAAGGTAACGTTAGCTCCTGTAGATAGGCAACTTGACGCGCATTGCAATACCGCGGTGGGTTGCTATATCGTAGGGGCTCTTCTCGAATTTCGTCACGGTATTTTAATCTTTAATTTCCTGTAGACATTCAGGCAATAAGAAGAGGAGAATGCAAAGAAATCAGTTACTGCAGTAGGAAAACGCGTATTAATGTGCCGCGAAAATACTGTTTGCGATAGTGACGGTTTCACGTATCACAATATTGCTGAATTAAAATGTCAACAGATGAACAAAACAAGTAAGTGTAACAGTTCGTTACATTCAGACCCTGCTAAGACCCTATGAGATTTTTTACTTGGGATCCTACACGGAAAGAAGAAAGCTATGAAATTTAATTCGATACCCATCTTCTATTAGAGTGGGGCACGGTATCGTAGTTCTTTCGGATAGGACACCGTAAATATTAAACGTTTGTCCCACACTTTGTAGGAACTGCATAGATAGAACATAAATGTTACATTGTGGCAATTTAATTAACGGTATCCCAGATGTTTCCGAATTATAGAGGTTGCTAAAATATATTTAAACAAATGTATTAAACTGGCAGAATAATTTTGTCGGCGTACGTTTAATGTTCTCATCGATCATACGAAGATTACGGATATTTTCGCCCGATTTAAATGTTATGATAGAAATATTGAACTTATAATTGAAGGCATTAAACGCGATTAATTAAACTGCAAAAGGAAAGTTGTTTTCTTCAAATACTCGAAGGGTATAGATTTTTCCGTATGGTGAACTCTTTACAGTGTTCCACTTAACAGTCCTGCACGACGGTGGATGCCTCGTAAATGACGTAAGTAACCTAAACTACGTGGAATCTGCGGTTTGTGAGATAGCGCTTCCGACAATACAACTTATTCAAATCCATTCGAATTTCTTTGCCATTCGTATTCGCAACCCGATAAGTTCATGAAATATATAAAGGAAAGGATAATTTAATATTATTTCTATATTATTCACTGTCAAGGTCTGTCCTATCATTCAGATCACATGTGCGGATCAGCTTATCCCAACACCTGTAAGAATTACGGCGTCACGGGTATGCATTCCGCAATCTGCGGAAGCGATGGCCAGGTGTACATGAATGACGATGAACTGCAGTGCGCAAATCTTCGAGACAAATGTAAGAAGACTATTTTATTTCATTTATACTCGACTCAATTATGAATTTGCGTGAAAGTCGCATCTCATGCTGTGTCATATGGAGCGAGTTTATGACTGTCAGCGAATAAGGAAAATCGGGTTTTTCTGGAATAACGAGGAACATCTGTTGATTTGTAGTATGATAAAAACTTTACACTTAAGCTTACCTAGTGACTTGCATACACTATGTCTATGTAAGTAGGTTAATGTATTACTAATAACTCTTCTTTTTTAAAGACATGATTTGTAAATCGGTTTCACGCATAGATTTGTACGCGATGCACTCCGGACCATGCGATGGCCCGAATGATAACCCTTGCTGAGCAGTGCCCGAGGAGCATGAACGATTTCCGGTTTGCGGAACCGACGGAAATACCTACGTCAGTCCGGTGTATGCGTCTATACAATAAGGACCATAGTAAGAACCCTCAACTAGAGATTTGAGATGAATACCTAATATCATGGTCGTACTCTTTTCGCAACATCCATTATTCTCGGTTACGGAAGCTATCAATTTTCTTCGCGTTCTCATTGGCCGGCTATGGAGTTTCATAATTTTCAATTGACACTGATGGGTCTGTGCGTTATATCCAGAGACTATCACCTCTCACAGAAAGTATATATGCAAGATATATAGAAGATATATCGAATATATTTCGATGAAAAATGATATATTTTGAGTATATATAAAATATATGCAAGCAAAAGTGATATTTAAGATGTATCCAAATATCCAAAAGTATACTTAAAATGTGTGGCTATTATATAAACCGACGAGAAGTTTTATATGTCGGATATATTTTTTTTTCCATTGGGGGACCAACTGTTTTTATTTTCATAAAACAGAATAGAAACTTGAAATAATTCATAATGAATCGAATGAAAGTTATTCGACGCCACTCTCGATTATTCGAACAATCGTATACTTGGCGAATATTCGATCAACGTAAGAATTGAAATAGCTCGAAACTTTACAATTATTTGAATATTACATTCGATTTTTTGTTTAATACAAATATTTACTTTTATATTCAAATTCGTTAGCACACTATTGGCATTAGCATATTACATAATAAAATTATCGTCCAATCCATCACCGAGGATATCGTACGTTTGTGTGAACGAAATTCTAAAATTGGTTGGTGCATCGTTAGCGCAACTAAATTCGATTTAAGCGCTTTTTACTTTCACCCTCTTCCGAGTAAAGTAGATTGCCTATAGAAAATCCACGTAGTCTCTCTCTCTCTCTCTCTCTCTCTCTCTCTCTCTCTCTCTCTCTCTCTCTCTCTCTCTCTCTTTCTCTTTCTGTCTCCCATTAGATTCGACTTGCCATTTTGTGGCGACGCGCCACGTTTTTATTTTAGTCCGTTAAAAATCGAGTCGACTAACGTTGAAGTTATTTGCTGTGCGTAATGGCTCTCATTATTTCTGATTTCTCGAAGGATGCTTTAATTTCTTGAACATTTTTTTTCGATATTTTTATTCTTTTATTTTTATTTTGTAAAAAAGGTTTCACGCTTGTGTGTGTGTGTGTGTGTGTGTGTGTGTGTGTGTGTGTGTGTGTGTGTGTGTGTGTGTGTGTGTGTGTGTGTGTGTGTGTGTGTGTGTGTCATGAGAGCGATTCGATGCCTCTACGGGAAAGTCAAAATTGATCAATATACTGACTCAGAGAAGTAGCTTACTTGCGAAGAGCAGAAAAAAGGAATAAGTCATATGTAACGTACTCGTGCACACGTGTTAACGTAATTTTAACGGTAATGAAATTAAAAAATTCATAGTTCTCTAACATTGAATTGTTTCATTATAATTTAATGACAATTGTACCAAATAATAAGAATTTACCGTTCAACTGGTGCGACAGCTTTATAATCAATTGGTCAATTCATTCACGAGTTGCAGACTTTGTAACTTTACAAACCTGAGCAATGGTGAATATAAAAAAATTTGATATTCTATCAATTTCAAAAGACTGTGTTGATTTTTACCAAATTTATTACCAAAGTATTCCTAATAGATATTGCACGTGTGCCTAAAGTTTTAGCTTTTGATTTGTCAAATATTTAAATAGCAGAAGCAGTTGCAAAGTGAAAATAAATAAAAATTGCAATAAAATTTGAACATTTTTATCGAACTTCGTCATAATGATTATCTAGTATATAACAGTGAGCTGCTATCGTAGTAATTTATCCACTGAGTACTTGCATCTTTTTGTCCACAGGTTTACAGATCTACCATGACGGAGTCTGCGATATTCCTTTAAGGATGAGCCCGAAACGTTGGCTTCACTTTTTATTAATACAAAAGATTAAGACATATTTTAACTTGAAATGATTCGACATTATTCACATTATATTATGTGGTGGCAACACTCACTTAGTTTATGTGCAATTTTTATTCAATTCTGACATTCTATTTATGTGAACGTTATTTCCTATTTGCATTAATCTATAAAATTGCGGTTAGCTCGAACTGAAGATTTGCAAGATTTCTCTCATTCTGTGCGATAAACCCTGGTCAATTTCTTTCACTAAACTCTAATTATATCGATATTAATTATATCGGTTATTCATAAACGTCGATGCACAAATTTCATCTCCATATCGTTTTGAAACGTTATACTGTGCACATCGACCGAAGGAAACGCTTGTCTCGAATAAGATTTTAATATCTAGCGAAACAGCTATACATCGTATTATAAAAGGTTTTGATAACAAATTACTGATTTCTCTCATTTTTATTACACTTGTTACTGCCAAATGATCTGCACTCAACTTAATAACGGAAGACACTGATTCGTTCGTTGAAATTGCACTGTTTTATATACGATTTATTCGGGTCAGGCAAAGGATGTTAAACAGCGATTAATCTTTTAATCTTTTGTTTTATTCGTCACTCGCGATATTATTCTTATAACGTGTATCGTCTACGTGCCATTGAAGCTCAACAATACAATACTTTAACTATATCGATATTAATCGATATAATTATACTCTAATTATATGGGTTCGGATTTTATAAGTTGAAATTTTTTTTTAATTCACGTCTCTAACTCACGGAAGCTTTGATCAGTTCAATTTTCCACAGAAAGAAACTTATATTCAGCAATGCTAGATATTCATTATGACGAAGATCGATAAAAATGTTCAAATTTTATTGCAATTTTTATTTATATGCACTTTGCAACTGCTTCTGCTATTTAAATATTTGACAAATCAAAAGCTGAAACTTTAGGCACACGTGCAATATCTATTAGGAATACTTTGGTAATAAATTTGGTAAAAATCAACACAGTCTTTTGAAATTGATAGAATATCAAATTTTTTTATATTCACCATTGCTCAGGTTTGTAAAGTTACAAAGTCTGCAACTCGTGAATGAATTGACCAATTGATTATAAAGCTGTCGCACCAGTTGAACGGTAAATTCTTATTATTTGGTACAATTGTCATTAAATTAAAACGAAACAATTCAATGCTAAAGAACTATGAATTTTTAAATTTCATTACCGTTAAAATTACGTTAACACGTGTGCACGAGTACGTTACATATGACTTACTCCTTTTTTCTGCTCTTCGCAAGTAAGCTACTTCTCTGAGTCAGTATATTGATCAATTTTGACTTTCCCGTAGAGGCATCGAATCGTTCTCATGACACACGCACGCACGCACGCACGCACGCACGCACGCACGCACGCACGCACGCACGCACGCACGCACGCACGCACGCACGCACGCACGCACGCACGCACGCACGCACGCACGCACGCACGCACACACACACACACACACACACACACACACACACACAAACCCTAACCCTGCGTATCGCTCGCAAATCACTCCGGTTTAATTGCGTATGAATGCAAAAACGTCCGAGGACTTTGCACCACGAGGAAATTCTCATGTCAAGTCTGTTTCCAGAAATCTATAATGTTTTGCTATCGATCTTTCTCATATGTTTTTTTTTTTCACCACTGGTACCACTGTAATTTTCAAACTTCGTATAGATGATTTCACCGTAATCGATCGCCTAAATACATCTGTAATTCAGTAATTCAACATTGTTAATTCAACGTACAATGATGAAAAAAATAAAAATGGCAAGTAACTAGAAAAACTCTGACAGATATCAGATGGAGTTATATCTGGTATAGTTATCCGTCGATCTACGAGGAGAGAAAGATACGAATGAAATATAATGGAATTTATGGTTCTCGCGCGTAAGTAATGGCTCTACCTACGGTCCAGCATTTTCTATGCGAAAATCCGGATAGTGATGTATCGCCACAGTATCGAAGATCGATTCGATTAGAAGAATAACGTCCGTTGGCTTTTATACGGTTGCACGTTTGTTGACAGTCATCAACGATTTGTTGTAAATTCAAATGAAACAGCAGAAGCGACCTCGAGATTCATCGGACAACACAATGCAAGGAGGATGGCTATGGGTATCGCTGTCCCGAGAGAGACGTCGGGCTGGCCGCAACATATGTTCATGTCGATATAACTCAACTCTGTAATTTTATCATTGCTTCCACTTCCGGATACGAATTCTCTCTGTTGCCCCACGCTTTATCGCAGTGCCGTGAATCTCTGGAATCTCGGCCCTCGGGTCGATCTTGCCAGTAGAATTATCTTGGCGCGAGGTCGCTCAAAGGTTGGACCACGCCGTAAAAGGTCTGGCAAGAATCGAAGGCGAACCTCGACTGTCCTGGAGGCTTCACAAGACGTAAACAGTCGTTGAAAAGAACAAGAGGAGAACCTCGCGAGTACTCCTCCGGCGGAAACCTGAAGACCCTGCTGATTTTTATCACAGCCGCTATACTGTTGCGTATATCTCTGCGTGGAACGTAGCGCAAGCATATTTCGCTCACTCTACAGTTGCATTCTCCATCGTTCCCTGAAAATTAATAGCGCTATTAAAGGAACCATATGTGGACTTGAAAAATTCCTTGCTGCCTAAAAGTTAAGCTTCATTACTCAAGAATCATAATCAACAAATCGCCTTGATGTCTAACGATTCGTGAATTAATTTTCGTGAGACAGTGTAGGTTAATGTAGAGGCTACGACGAGGCGAACTACACGGTAAATGCAGTCTTGATTTTGGGCACGAGTACACTATTTCATCCAGAGAGTCATCGAGGTCGAGGTGTCCCATGTTTCCCTCGTTGATTGCACTTCTTCGAGAGCTCCTTCGTTTACCGATACCGCGTCGAGTCATATAAAGATAATCCTTCGAAATATCGGTTGGATAATTAAGAGTGACACTTTATGCGACGAATACACGACGCGTAATGCTGTAATGATTTGATAAGGATCGTATATCTGTTCGTGGCAGTTGCAAAAAGCATGAGTGCGAAAGCATTGGCTGCGAAAAAAATGTATATCGGAACACCTCGTATACCTTAATGCCGTAAATGTTTGAAACTGAAATCTGATCGATGTAAGATTCAAAGTCTGACGATTCGCTCAGAGCCAATTATTATTATATATAATTGCGCAGGAATTGTTATTCTTTGGGAGATGACGAGCGGTACGTTTCAGGGTCTCTTGACAAATTCACGAGGAAATAAAAATCTTCGGAACCTGTATTTAAAATTCGGAATTACTCCACGAGTATTAATATCGTTGCGAGAATACTTATTCGTCAATTGAGCATGACGAGACGATGTAAAGATATCGTCAGTCGAATTGTGTTTCTCACGGTAACCGAGAACTCTTGAAAGGAATTCCAATTAATACCGAAGTGATTTTAGTTTATTTTACAGGTGAATGGTCAGTCGTTGCGACGCACTAGCAAACATCGTAGAAGAAAACATAATAATCCGGTATTATAAGACGATTATATCACGATCGACGATTAATAACATCACGATATTATCCATTAACGTGTTTTCGCGGTTAGTACATTATTACGATATATTATTAAAAGTATTTCATTTTTGTGCTCATCTTT
Source organism: Cylloceria caligata (assembly GCA_963942595.1). Taxonomy (NCBI): domain Eukaryota; kingdom Metazoa; phylum Arthropoda; class Insecta; order Hymenoptera; family Ichneumonidae; genus Cylloceria; species Cylloceria caligata. The sequence goes on from OZ012704.1 coordinate 17,283,438, forward strand.
CATCATCGCTGAATTAGTTATTTCGAGCATAGGCATCGCGTGACGTAGTTAGTACTTAGCACTTCCGCAATTCCAATATTAAATATGCAACACACGACGAATTTGAGCAGAGAGTGCGATAAAGTTCCTATACCCAGCGGACAAACTCGTTAGTAATTTTTGAGTTAGTCGAAGCTTTTGAGTACTTCATTGATATGCTATTTATATGATCCTCGGTTAAACGAGCCCCATTATACACTATTCCAGAATATTCTCCTTTGTATTATAGAAAATTAAACCATGTGTACTGTAATGGGATTTCCAAAATATCCTCTATAATAGATGTGTGCGTAGGATCACACGATAACTGACATTTTCAACTCGCTTATTTGGAAATAAAATTAAAACAATTTGTAAATAATGAATATAACATAATAGGCTTCGAACAGGGTAATGTTATATTCATGAAAATTACAATTTTACAACTTTTTGGTACAACCAAGGTGTTTGGAGTTTTATGTAACCCCCTTAACTGATTTTCTAATTATTTTCTGCGAAATGATCATTTCAGTATTTGACTATAGTATTTGATTTGATTGGAGTAATAGAATATGTTTGTGAATATATCACATTGTGTACAATTGTTGAATTTATAATGCTTATAAGGACATCATATTTCCAAAAGATTTATATTTTTTATTCAAGTTAATTCTAATGTGTATAATTTATTTCCTATAATATCTTTTGAGTGACGTATATGGAGACATGGGACTAAGCTTCGGTCGAATATGGTGAGGGATTGATATTGCAAGTTATTCGAATTTTTTTTTAACTCAAAAACTTTCTGCGGGAATGTATGTTTGGCATCAAATTTTTTTTACAATCGATATGGGTTCAGATAGTATGGAATTTTGAAATATATACCGAAACGTATGATAGTTTACATCCACACATCGATGGCGTGGTAGGAAAGCATTTGCATTTTCCAATTAGTGATATCAATGTATAGAGACGGAAGCAGGAAAACCGAGTCCTCCGTTTCACGTACGTGATTGGTCCTTCAGTTAACTTAATTGTTCCCTCATTATGGAAGATATAGGTAGGTGGATCCACTGCATATATTTTTTCAGTTTTATTCAATGTGAACGTTGAAAAGCGGTCCCGAATATTTAGCACACAAAACCGATACAATAAATCCGAAATTGATCAACGTACTTATACAGATTCAAAACGTAACTGTCACATCAGCCGGACTTTCCGGCTATTTATAAAATTATTTAATACGTATTTTTAGTTAAAAATCAAGTCAAGCCCAACAAGAAAATCTAATGACTAGCCGAAGAGTCTGGCCGAAAAACAGAAAGAAACATATTTAAGATAACTGTCTCTATTCGCGTTCATACTCTCTCTATCGGATACTTGAAAGAAGAATTGAAATATCAGACGTGCTAAAAAAAATACCTGATAATACGTGCAGTGAAAAAAAAATCAGCAATTCGTCCCGCACATAAAGATTGAAACGAGAAAAGTAAATACTTTGAGTAAACCCAAGTTCTTTTCACATTTCTTACAGCACGTCGAGGTCCGTGGTTAAACTTCATAGTGCGATTAGGACAAGTCAACCTCTTTGAACGTCCGTTTTGCGTAGTAGAAACTATGTACAACAAATAATAAGTAAACATTCTAAACAATTGCTTGCGATCTAACTTACGAATACATAAAAAATCCTCATGAATACAAAAAAATACAGAAGACAGCAAACGCCTGCTTGTCCCAATTACGAAAAGTAAATGTTAGCTTGCTGTCTACTATTAAGGGGGGGAAAAGGGTCGGAAAATTGGTTTTTTGTTGTTTTTTTTTCTGATACTACAACTTATAAGAAATATCGTCAGAAAATTTGAAGTCATTAGGAGCAAAACTTTTCGAGTGATAGACAATTGATTCTCCGGGCGCTCGGTCTCCCTCGACCGTCATAAGTCTCCCGTAACTCTCGGCTCGGCAACTGGTTTATAGCAGCTGCTCTTTTCGGTTTCTCTCTTTCTAATTTCTATATGCATGAATAGACTCCTTTGTTGTTCTATTTTTTAAAATATACCTAATATGACCTGAAGGGTCTTTGTGAAGACTAAACCGAGTTAGTTTGGCATCGTTCGTCTTGCTGTACGGATATATATTTGAACTACAAATTTATTTTATTATTTATAAAATGGGTAAAGTTGAAAGAGATGACCAAAAGAAAGGTATTCGGAGTGATAGACCAAAAAAAAAAGAAAACAGCATTTTAATCCTAAGCAATCCGAAAGTATAGAAAAGTCTTTCACTAGCTCATCCGCAAAAAAACTTAAAATTGATGACGAAATCAATGTACCAGAGAGTGCTGTTCAGTATAAAATAATAGACTTCATGTTAGAGTTTACTGAGATTTCTAATTTGGTGACGTGTTCTAAAATTATTGATAATAAGATTTGTAATGGCAAAGTGAATTTTAGTACATGCCGAAAACAAGGACTTGGTTTTAAAATTGAAGTGAAATGTGAAAAGTGTGATCCAACGTACATTGACTCAGGCAAGAAAATAGGACAATCGTATGAAATAAATCGACGATTTACTTTTGTAATGCGTTTATTAGGCTTAGGTCTCGAAGGGAATTTGGCTGTGTAGCTATTTTTAAATAGCTTAGATGTGAAGCCTGGCCAAATAGCCCATGAGTATACACGGAGGGAAGACGAGAACCGCATATCGAAAGCAAATCGCAAAACCCAGGCTGCTACTCAAGAGGAGAGAATTCGTCGTAGGATGGAGCAAAAGGATGCTTTGGATAATGCAGCAGCTGCAGGCGAGCTGCTTTATGGAGCTGGAATTGACGATTCTCTATTTTATTTCTCTATTTTATTCATGTATCAAACTTTAGTCGCGTTTTTCTCAAAACTTTTTTTTTTAAGTCGGTAGTCAAAATTTCTCGAAAACCTTTAGACCGATTTCGCCTTTGCACACTTCTTCTACATACTAAATACTCGGCTCTGAACGAACGATATTTTTTTTTTCAATTACAACTTATTTTTTTATTGAAAAGAAAGAGCAATTTTTGGCAAAAATCCGAATTTTTTGATTGCACCTTTACTAAAAATTCAAAAACGAATATTTTGTTAATTCCTTCGTTCAAATCCAAGATAAACTTATGTACTAAAGAAATCATTTTGGTTTTTTAATTTCAGATGAAGCAATCATGAGTTATCCTGACTACCGCATGGAAACTTTTTTTTTGAGGTGACTCGGTTCTCATCACTACCACTGGCTTATTTAAAAATATTTTTTAATGAAAATTTAGCAGAATATTCTTAGAATGATGCTTAATAATGTAACAAATTTAAAAAATATTAATAAATAAGGTACTCGGAAAAAAAAATCACAAAAATATACTTTTTTTTTGTATCTCAGAGCCTTTTCCCCCCTTAAACAATCTTTAAACATAGTGATAACTGATTCCTTATTTGATTGTTTAGAGTTAGCGAGTCCGATAAAGATTAAACCCGTTTCCTCACTGTCTATTTATATTTATGTTACTCATTAATTAATTAGAATTCCCGTTCTGCACGCAGTAGAAAAGATTAACGGTAATAGGGGCATGGCTGGCCGTTATTAGGTTCAGCTGTGTCGATAGAGAAGACACTGACGAGTGTATATTTATTTTCTTTTATCTAACAAAATAATTGAAGGATTGATCGAATCAACGATATTTTGAAATAGTAATTATAATATTACACAGAGCTGTAGAAATAATAGCCCAATTTAATCTTCTTACGACAGAAAAAACCATACCCTGTCGGATCGACCTTCTAAGGATCGAGAATAGGGACATTTACCTTACTGAAATATATAAAAAAATACATTTTTTAAAATATCTGATGACACTAATCGGTGCCGAAACGTTAAATCAACCATAAATCATTATGCCAAGGTCGAATGAAGCCCCAGCGAGACAATAATTTATATAAACAATTGACCACTAATCTCAAACAAGTGCACTTACACAAATAAGACATTGTAAACAACGGGAAAGAAGGAAATAGCAATATGCAAATATTATTTCACGTCTTTTTTTTTAATATTCATAATACTATAAACTCCATCAGACAGTATTGGCTATGTGTGTACGCACACACCCGTGTAAGCGAATTTCTGGAATTTATATTATTTCAGAATTTCGCTCACTATTATTATTATAATTATATATTATAGTAATAAGATTAATAGTGAGTTTCTAGCAATTATATAGTAATTGTTATTATTCGTTTACAGTCTCCACGCGCGATGACGGTAGTTAAAATAACGATATTTAATATTCAACAATAATAATAATGTATGAATGGATGGTTTTTTTCTCTCATTTTTCGGATTCCAGTAATGAAATCGAGTTTGTTTACAGGGAGACGCAAATAAAAAATAGTGACAATAGTAAGAATTTTTCAAGTCTGCTGCTAGCGGGTTGATGGACATTCCACCCTACGGCATCAATTGAAAAACATTGTTTTTCTTGGTCACAAAGGGGTGAAGATAAATTAATATATATATAAATATATAAATATATATATATATATATATAAATATATAAATATATATATATATATATATATATATAAATTTCAGATAAAATTCGGCAAAAAAAGTTGAAATAATTCCACGGGTTCGACTGTTTGTAACGGTGTTATAATGTAAAAAAATCTTCACATCTAAATATACAAAATAATATAATATTCTAAAATACTTTTCATTTTTCAAAAATGCTAGCGCCATTTTTTATATTCACACCTGAAGATTTTTCCACATGATCACAACTATTTTACAAATAATTTATCGTATGGGCTTTTATACAATTATTTTCTCAATAAAAAAAATGACGACCTTCCCCCCCCCCGGCCTTTATAGATTAACTTTTATAATTATTTGCAATCATAAGTTTCGACCAAATAAAAAATAATGATTATTTTCTACATTTTATAATAAATCGGCTGCTCACACATTGTATAGATACGTCGGTATCTATACTATCGAAAAAATAATTCATTAATAATTGATAAGTAGTCAAAGTATAACCAATAATTCATCGAGTCACTGACATGTCCTATATTGGTTTATATTTTTTTAGAGAATTTCTACGAATTATAATTCGTTTGAACAACCGAGAACATTACTAACATTTATTCATGCAAGAATAATTCAATGTACATTAGAAATCATATCATATTAGTATATAATTTATGCATACAGTTCATTATACCAATTACAATGAGTAGTTGCAGATTGTGGAGATTCAAAGCAGGTGTTTACAAGATGCGAGATCAATATGGAAGTTGTGGATCGTGAAACGTGGCTCATGATAAATGCAAAGTGAGAGTTTGTAAGGATAGATAGGAGTAAAGAAGTTGTGGACGGTGAAATATCGTTGATTCAAATGCGAAGCGAGGTTTTGTCGATCAAACTGAGGGATACTGCAGTTGTTGTCGATCAAACGCAGATCTCTGAGGCAGTGTATCTTCGCTAAGATGGTACCCATGTACTCGAAAAAGATTTCCGTCTGCTGACTTTCCTCCCTTTTTTCGAATGACAAATTATTTTTTGATGCCAATTAGATAAGAAAAGAACCCGAACTCATGCTCGTCTGTCGAGATTGCTTTCACTCTCGGTCAGCTATCATCGTGACTAGATACACCAGCGATGCGATGTGTTCAAGTTGAACTGAACACCAGAATTCCTTCATACCACGAAGTAACTGGATTTATATTACGTATAGCGCTTAGGAAAATGATGTGAGAGGCGTTCATACTGTGAATAGCGAGATTGGATCGAGTGTCAAATTGGTCCGGCAATCATCCCTCACGGAGGTTCTGGTGTTGAATATTCGCTTAAGAAACGCAACACCCTCAAGGTTCTTTCCGTATTATTTAATCGGACATTTCTGGGAGCATCAAATGCCTGTAATTGGTCATTCGAAAAAGAGAAAACGAATATTTAATGCCTTCGATGATAGTTACGAAACTCATCAGACGAACTTTATAATCGAATTCTGTCCACTGCGATCAAATTTAATTTGACACATACATACATATACCAGGGACAAGTGGAACTAGCTATATAGATGGAATACCTAATTATCTTTAGACAGAGATGAGCTGCTGTATTCATTCTTCTTTCGTTTTACACGTCCTACGTCATGAACGAAACTTAGGTTAGGATTCGACAATAACAAAAACTATAGCAGTGTTTCTTCACCTTTGTACTGTTAATATACTTATTACATACTTCAATTAATTTTTATTCATTATAAGGGTCACACGACCTTCTTAATCGACTATCACATCAATATTCAGCTGCTAATTCGAGTGAGAATCACTCAAATTGAGAATGACGTTTCACAGAAGCTGTGATCAAACGTTCAGAGATTCATGGATCGATAAATGCATCAATGACCAGTTCGATGGTCGATCAATCTCAGCATCTCATCGACTCATGACACGAATTACTTCAGCAAAAGGTGTATAATCTTTTATAATCACGTATTAGGCAAACGCTGCTTATCTCTATGACTGCTCAATGATGAGCTATCGATTATCTCATCTGATTATTTTGTTTTATCAATATTCTACGCATCCTCGAGCTGAGTGTGTTTTGTTCATGTGTTTTTGTTTTTCAATCTCGTCCTCTTTTTAACCTGATCTCACACGAGATATCCAGATAGCTTCGCACGACGTTTTACGCGTATTTCAATAGTAAATCGTTATGTTTGCGGTCTTGAATAAACTCTACTCGGATTTATGAACACCATGGGTAGTTATTATTGAATGTAACGAGCTAAAGAAGGATTTACGAATCCAGCTTATAGGTAAAAAAAAAATAGGATAACATTCTGCTTCTCTTTCTTGGGGATCAACGAGAGGAATGTCGCCCGCGTGAATGCAGTGATTATATTCGTCTGGTGGTGCTGGTGCGGCGTGGTGAGCCGTGACCGAGTTCTTCTTCGTATTCTGCCGCTGGGTCAATCGAATAATCCTTTCACGACGACATACTACAACGCGAACTGTACAATTTCTTTCTCTCTCTCTCTCTTCCTTTTACTCTTTCTGTCTCTGTTTATCCGCCAATTCAGCCAAAGAAACCATTTAGCCAAGAAAAGTCGACACGATTTATGCGGAGTAGTTGTACACGTCGGATGAAATAGAGACATCGGCGAAATTGCAAGTCGGTGACGCGATATTACCAGTTGTCCAACAAATGGGAACATCGTTTATTTTCCTTCCACGATGACTTTTGATAACTACCTCTGCTGTCTCGAATTATCCATCTAGAATGAAAATTCCGTGACCCTGTCATCGTATCTTCGAATGCATGAAATATATTCGATGGATACGAAGGAAAACGGATATATATCTACGTGCGAATTAATGAAATATCATCGTGAACCTAATTCATGACTTGCATTGCGCTATAGAGTCATTCGACGTTGTCGTATTCTCGATCCAAAACAATCTGAATGATTTCTCGGGCTTGTTAATCGTTGCACGTTTTTGTCGATCCTCCTTTGTACGATTTTGCTTGAAAAATTCCAACATTCCAGAGGATACGATATGGACCGCGAGTAAACAAGAATTCGATATATTTAATTCTGGTATGGAGTTGAAGGAAAATTCTTCGCGACGAATAGACTCGCGGTCAACCTGGTGTAATCTCTCTTGGTGCTCCTGCTATGACGTCGAGAACTGGATGAGAGCGACACGACTCGAGCACACGCATCACTGAAGCTATGCACTCTATGTCGATGTCATCGAGTCGCCACAGTGGTGCGGGACGTTCCTAAATATACACATCGAGGGAGAATCGAGAATACCGCGTGTCCGCGGTGAAAAGGTCTATAAAAAGTTAATGGAAAAGGGGTCAAGACTATAAACATGCGTATACGTGCGCATATAGTCGTGTTTAAACAACAGCAACGGTAGTGTGTTTCTCGAGAGACGATTTATATCAATTGTCCAACGACACAGCCCTTAACGAAGCCACCACGATTATATATTCTTTACCACTTTTTTTTTGTTAGTATCGGTAAATCACCTCGGTTATCTCGAGTTGCCATTGAGCTGGAATTTTTGCACATCTGTTTTTTACAGGACAAGGGATAAGAGTGGCCATTTGGCTGACTAATCGACATACGATACGAAATACTTAAACGTCAAACGACGCAAGTAGAAATGTAAAAATCATGGCGATGAATTAGTGTGCACCGGTGTTCTAATTGAAGTATATGGTTTGATAATAATTTTACGTCGTTGATTTTATTACTTTTTTCAATTTTTTATACGATGTATTGCAATGCTGCCGATAGTACCTACAATGGTGCGAAGGTGCGATGACCCCGTCTCGAGTTACGCGACCTTCTTTCACTTTCCACCGAGAGCCAAGTTTCTTTGAGCACGGAGAACACGAGAGGCGTCCGTAACAAATTGCATTTGGATGGTTCTCGTGGTCCGGGAGGAACATGTTCAAGGATTCAAAGAACATCCGGTGATGCGAGAGAAAAGGAAGCGGAAGGTTGCGAAGGGGTTGTAAGTTCGGACGTGCTCCCAGCGGTAATTATCTCACAGGGTTATCGCGATTGTTTTAACAAATATATTCTGAATGCAAAATTTATCAAGAGAAACTGACAGAATATAATGGAATGAAAGGCTATGAATTTCGCATTGTTATGACAAGTTTCACTAGATTTTTGTTTATTCAATATCTTGGCAGGAATGCGCAAAACTGTTAATTGTTAACACTCCGTAAATATTTTAACCCAATTTCTCCTAGATTCAACCATAACTCAGGTACATGAAATATTTTTTTTTTGACGTAATATTTTCACTTGAGCTGAAATGTTGAAACAGTCATTGTCACTCGGCGAATCACACTGAACCCTGGTTCACACCGGTATACAAATTCTATTGATTGTTTTTATTCAATAAAAGATGCGAACGTTGCCTGGGCCTGAAGTTTAATTACGAACAAATGTTTTGTTCGTGCAAAGGATGAGTTGAAGATAAATGTATACACGCAGAAAATATGTTGCTGTTTTATCCTTTGCCTCTACGTATCATTGACCCACAAAATTATTTTTGAAACAAACTGAATGCACTTGAATGTAAATTGAGTAGAATTATTGTGCAAAATGATTATCTGAACAGAATAAGAAGCTCCCTCTTTATGGAACACTGCAAGTGCTGACGCTAACACTCGTATTATCACGAATAAAAAAGAAAGCTGTACAGTTTGGTCAGTCGTTCGTCTGTTATTAAAGTGGGCACGATATCGCAATGCTTCCGGATTGAGCACTGTAAATATTACAATATTTGTTACACCTTCTAGAAGCTTCTGACAGAGAACGTAAATATTAATAGCCATTTAGATGACAGCAGCTCAGATAATAACTATAAAAGCATCGTCATAGTGTGATGCAATAATATTTTAAGAACATACAAGAAAACGGTGTAGTACGTTCGATTAACCAGGTTGATAAAATACGTTAAAATTAACGTATTTACCCGGTAAAATAATTTTTAATGTTGAATGTTCTCATTGATCGTATGTCGATTATGGTATCATCGATCCAGAGAAAAATTCTCAAATGAGCATTACGCGTTTCGCGAAGCTGTCAACCTAATTACCTAACAAAAGAATGCTACCGCTATAGTGAAAAAAAACGACTTAAAATTAGATGTAGTAACAAAAAAAATAATTGATCCAACCAATTGTCTTAGTGCTTTGAGCGCTAGACGATACTTTGGATGGTACAACTACTTTAATTGGTTAGTTTGATAATCATTGAAGCAACTACCTCGTTAGTCGGGCCAGTTATACTATTACAATTGTTGGATCAACCATTTACTTGCTTTTTCAAATTATTTATGTGCTTGCTTGAGTTATTTACTTGTTTGATTCAGTCAATTAACTCGGTTGATCCAACCAATCACTTAACGATCTGACTACTGGTATTCGTGTATTCTATTGAAACAATTGATGCAATTAATTAAAATGTCGATCCGTCCAATCTACTTGCGACTACTAAACTTTTTGAAATATCTCGACAAAAATATTCGCGTCCGATAGTTTATAATTAAATGTCTGTACCAGCTTTCCGGAGCTCTCAGTCAGATATATTATTGGTTAAGGTTCCTTGACAAGTGACCAGCTGCAAAAACTTCAAACTAGGATCTTTCGTAGTAAACCATTTAGTATTTCAATATGCAATACCGTTCGACAAGCTATGGAAGAGCAAAATCATAAATGCGAATTTATTATCAAGTGAAAACCAACGAAGACTTCAAAGTAAAATCAAATATAAAGTAATACCTCAAAAGTTTCAATAAGCAAAAGCTCCGAGAAGCTATAAAACAATAATAATCAATGAAGTGAGTTCATCGACAAGTAATAAGCGTTAAAGCCTTAAAAGTTGGGCCGTTCATCGTCAAACATTCAACGTTTCAATGCAGAAGAACTTTCGACAAATTATGGGAGAGCAAAATCATGAATGGGGGTTTATCGATAAGCGAACAACCTAATGCGAAAACTTCAAAACAGAATAAAATATAAAACAATACTCAAAGTTTTTATAAGTAAGACAATGAGGAGCCTTAGACAAGCTCCGAAAAAAAAACCAAATCATGTAAATGAGCTCATCGACAAGTGACAAAGTTGTAAAGCTTTGAAAGCTGGAGTATTCGTAGTGAACGATTCTCTACGAATAAGTAAGCTGAATCCAGTTTATTATAGTTGCTCTGTAGATTGATTAGAAAATATTGCAATATGTTGGTCAAGGTATGCTCTCAGCCTGATATACCGTCCACGAGTTCGAACGCCGTCCACCGATAACAGGTCAGCGAGTAACGTAGATATTATTTAAAACATATGTAAATTGACATACCGATGCCCGGGATACAGAGAAGGTTCCATAGGACTTTAAAGGTACTTAAATATTTTATATTCCGAATATAAAATACTATTAACACGGAAAATGTAAAGCAACTGCTTTAAAATCTAAGCACGCGTCTCGCGTAACCTCAATCTTTTAACATCTTCGCTAATTCCGATAAGTTTCACGCCCGAACTTTTTCCGACGGTATCGACATAATGAGAAACCTCCTTCGTTGCACTTCGTTGTGGTGTACTTCGTAACGTAAATCAGCGCATATACGTTAATGGTGTATAATTACGTCGGCAATAGCCAGTTTCTCTCTCACGCACGCCTCCACGGATTTTCCACAAATAATAAAATTATGTCTGACTTGTCGATATAAGGGCACCACACTCGAGTTCTTAGCAACAGCAATTAGTGCTGCAACGATTTCAGTTAGTTATCCGACATGTGCGCCAATCTTAGCTGCGGTAACACCTATAGTTTGTTAGAGTACCAATAAAATTTGTTGTCCATCCTAAAGGCTGTTTTAGTAGCTAGATTAGCGAATCGGGTTTATTGCGTGTACCATTCACGTCAACTAAGTATTAGTGGTAGATAGAACGAATGCTAGATCATTACACTGACGAACCAGAGAGTTACAGCAGCAAATTTATATCCAACAAATCAACAATTAGTTAACCCAAGGAAGAAAAGTAATTTATTTCCATTTTTTAACGGTGAAGTAAAGAAAATGTACAAACGTAATATTGCAAAAAAAACATCGAGCATATTTGTAAATATAAGTTCGATTGAAACCTTTCAACACCTTCAAATAAATAAAAAGCTTCGGTGAGAAATTACAAAAGATATCTTACGATTTTCTTCCTTCGTTCCTACTTATATATCTCACAATCAGCAAATAAGCTATTTGAGGTTTAGAAATTCACCGAGATATCAAGGTGAAACAAACTGAATGTGGAACGCAAATGATTTATAAATTGATAAACAGCTTTGAAAAATTAAGGTATCATTATAGTTTATCCTTAAGTAGGAATAATAGTTCGCGATACATTACAGACGCAAATGTTTTAAACTTGTTGGAAACACCATATTACTCGATGCAGGGAAAAAAAATCCGACAAATTACAGGGTAAGCCCAAGTCATTAAAAGACGCGTGGTGGCGTTTCGAGGTAACGCGAACACGGAACCTTCGAGTAATTCATCAACACGCCCGTGGATCGCTTTACGAACGAAGATAGGCAAGTCCGATTGCCAAGCTCGATCTCTGTCGATGTTGCGCAAAGTCGCACGCATCTTAATCGGCGAAATTCATATTTCTCGAGTTCTTACCACCTACATGGTCACTCACTCATTTCAGAGTGTGAATTGCGCGCTTTTAGATTCCTTTTGTCGGCGGATATGTAATGATTACTCGATTCAGGTTCTGTTACGCCTTTTTAATTCGTCGTTTATAAGACACCAATCGTTCGACAATTATATCGTATTATAGAAATATACACGCATTTGTGAGATTTCCATGTCGGTTGATTATACACACTACTGTGATGTTACTATGCGTTGCAAATTATCCCCTGCCAATGATATAAATAATCGTCGGACATCGTGAACACGTTCCATTTATTTCCATTCGATCAAAATAATTCGTTATTCACGTGATTCGTGACACTAATAAAGATCAGATATACGATAATAATTTATAATTATGTATTATTACTCTTTTATATACTGATAAAACAAAATGGCGTATAGTGAGATCGTTGTCTCAGCTGTTTATGAGGCACCGCGAAGCGTTAAATTGCCGTGATGAGACGCTCTCACGGATCTCATTACGTCGTATCTAAGGAGAGTGCGAAAGTGTACTATTGCAGAAAAGGATCGAATCGTACCATACCAAGCGCACGTAAATTGATGTTGAGAGCGAAGGAATACGTGGATTTGTGCGAAACTTGCGAGTACTCTTCTGCAGTTAATTTAACAGTTAAAAAAATATATAACAATAATAATATCATTTTCCACGCCACCGACTATGTGCATAGAATGAAAATTTAACGCCTTTCGGGCGTTAGACTATCGATATGTTAGATTCACTGAACGTCACATGATATGAATATAAAGAAGTAAGATATACAAAGTCCCTGAGGGACATTGTTGATGACACTCACTAGTCCACCTAGTCCAGCTTCGCACTTCGAAATATTAAGCGAACGTCGCGCTTCGCGCTCCGTTGGCATGTCTATGTAGGACGTTTCTTGGGATGAAAGTTGTCGATTTTTTACATTAGCCTTATATGAAAAGAGATCCTAGCTTGTAAATAAATGGAGTTTGCGTACAGCCTATCTACTCGAGGGTATACTAACAATGCACAGTTCATAAGAGAACACTCTAATGAATAGCATACTAACATTAAAATGCCATTTACCGCACAGTTTTTACGGTAATTACCATTAAAGTATAACTTTTGTTCTTCTCTATCTCTCTCGTTATAGTTAAGTTTTTATTACTAAATTATTTTTTAAAAATATGTTATTGCTAATTGGTAATAAATAAATAAACAATTCAAATAAATGTATATATTTATTTTGCATGATAATAAAAGTACTTCGTATGAGAATATAGTGATTACTTTATGATTTCACACATGTCTCTTTTTTAAATTCTATTAAAAATTGTTTCCAGTCGAAAACTCCATACTTACATGGATGTGATGCTCCTCTTTCACTCTCTAGTTCTATCTCTTTCGCACTTATGGGTGGAGGATATAGGTTTCGCCTCCCCTTAAGCTACACTTAAAAAAAAAATGAATACTGTTGCATTTGACAAAAAATACCAATCTCTACACACAAAATGCTCAACCGTATACTTTTCGAAAATAATGAAAAATTCTTATATTACATCGCATTTGATCATAAAGAAAGGTGACAAAGGTGCAAAAATTAATGAATTTTTATAAATTGTTTACTGCATAATTACCGGAATTAGCATAGATTTACGTTGGTATTTTAAGAAGTGGAGCTATGTTATTGGGTATGGGAGAGCTAGCGAAAGCGTTAAACAGACGAGTTAAAATTTAATTATAATTAACGTAAAAACTGCGCGGTTTGTCTCATTCTAATTTTAGTATGCTATTCATTAGAGTATTCTTATCAACTGCATATTATTTGTATGCCTTTGAGTAGATGGATTTCACGCAATCTTTGCTTATTCGTGATCTAACAACTCCTTTCCTGTAGTGTCAAAGTAAAAAATCTCCAGCTTTGAGTTCAATTATCTTTTAAACAGTACGATCAAGACCCGTGATATTGGTTTCAATCGATGCAGAAAATCGATGCAAAAAAACGTATTCTTGAAAGAAAAAAGAATAGAATTAAGTTACTACGTGTTTACTACAACCTTAAAGTAACATAAATTCTCATAGTTGCTTTAATCTATTGGCAAGAGCCCTCGACGTTAGGTAGGTTAATTTTTTCCTTAAAATATAAATAAAATTGTATTATTGAAATTATATTATTAACGCGTCGTCAAATAACTTGATGAATTAATAATTAATTGTCATATTGTTTTTGTTGAATCCCGAATACGACGTTCGCTGCCGTTCCGACAATGACCCGATTTTGTAAAAGGCACATGCTGGGACCTTGTACTATCAATTAACTCCAATCTAACCCGAACCTAGCATGCTTTCCCAAAATAAGTTGCCCAACAAGCGTTGGGTCAAAACTTGTTCTGTGGACCCCTTAAAAAATGTTAGCTCGATGGGTCAACTGTTATAGTGTATCGGATATTTTTTAAAAGTTTGTCCTTCATTCTTACATATTTCAGAAAATAATGTATAAATTACTTTTGATAATTACGTCAATTGCAAGTTATCTCCAATGAAAAATAATATTTCATTTTCGTGTAATTTGTGTTGCTGTTTTAGAAAGTGGACGTTTCTGTATAAGGGATCCATATTAGTGACCATCAGACTACGCTTCAAGCACCGATAATTAATATATGGTGGTTTATGTGAATTTATGTATTAGTTGGGTATCATTATTTTGATTGAAAAATCGCTTAATGTTTATTGAATTAAGTGCTCTGGCGCAGATTAGATATACGTCCATTCTAACCGTGAAGGTTAAGATCGCGATCCTCTTCAAACGATCGAATTTCATGCCGAAAGTACTTAGGAATACAAATCAAGGCTCTTGTTGTATCTGTGATTCAAAGTACGATAACTGATAATAAAAAGTACTTGTAGGTTATGAAATTTGTAGAAAATATGCTGGTCAAAGGCCAAGTCCTTTACATACACATTCGATTCGATTAAGGGAAGGTCTCGCTATTCACAATATATATATAGTGATCATTATATACGGAGCATTTCAAGCATTCAATTTAAATCGGTAGGTCGGGAAGAGTCATTCTTCCGATTATTTGGTTAGAAAATGTGAATATTGTTGTTACAAGCCAAAAGGTAATTTTGTACAATTTGTTCGTTCCTCTTTATTTTTTAATAATTTTGTTACGAAAATTATATTCAACAAACGGTTATCCTAGAGTGGGCGAGCCTTCGTTTATATATTTTTTCAATTTATGTTTTATTGAAAATATAAATTTTCAAACCACAATCTATAATCAGAAAAAAATCGTTCAAAAAATAAGCTGATGACAAATTAGCTGATAAAGCTTCAAAAAATTTCACATCAAAGGCAGATTTTATGCAAATTTTTTTTTCTCATGGAGGAAGTTGTTTCGTGAAGAAAAAATGTCTCGAGGTTTTGTTGTCAGAGTAATTGAAAAGTCTCAAAACGTCGAGAAATCATATTTAGAAAAAAAATGTCCGTGCGCATGTGTGTGGCTGCGCGCGCGCGTGTGTGAATGTGTGTGTGTGTGAGCGTGCAAAATTGTAATGGACATGTCTCGAGAACGGATTACTCCATCATCCTGAAGTTTTGCACACGGGTCGGGTTGCAACCTCCGTCAGTTTGCTGTAGTTTTCGCCCAAATCGCTAACGGATGTCTCATTTGATAGTTGTTTGAATTTTTCGAAAAAAATGGATGTACGCTCTCTAGCTTTCGTAAATTTTCATCCATCAAACTGAAACTTGACATAAAAATTGGCTGGGGGACAAGATTATTTGATCTCAAATTTTGTGAGAATCGATTGAGGAGTTTTAACTTTATGAGATTTGCAATTTTATTAAATTTTTTATTTTCTTGAAATTTTTAACAGCACTTCGTTTATGAGGGAATCAGAATTAAGATAACCATTATTACCCATAGAGAAAAATGTAAGGGTCGGCGAACATTGCGAGGAAGCAATGTACAAATTTCCAATTTGCACGCCTTTTTAATTAGACTCGAAGCGTTTGTTCCATAAAATTTTACTTGATTGAATCATTACAAAATACAGGGGCGGAGGGAGGGGGCGCACAAAAATCTAGAAAAAATCTGCATGCCGCTAGAAGTGTAACAACAATATAATAATTTCTTAATCAAATCCTAGGGGATGAGGGTCACGGACCAGTTGATTGTACTGGGGGTTTCGTACTGCTTGGGCACTACTCGAAGTCTCTCCTCAAGCCTCCTCTGTCTCTATCGTTGACATAGACATCCTGCGCGCCTCATCTTTATATTCTTGAGGTTCTGCGAGACTAAAAATAATTCAGCCGGGGGCCGGGGGTCGGACAAATATCGGATAAGTTCGGGTAAGATCGAGATTCTTGTAGACAGCCGTGGCGGCAATGAGATATTTTTATTATCTAGCGACATATCTCTAATACTTCATCAGAAGATATCATCGTCCGAGTCACCTTAACTCAACTACGGACCCGTGGACTTTCGTTTTTGAATTTATTGGTTTGGGGCATGTAAAAAAAATCAGTTGCGACAGACGTTTCCAGAATATGCTGTACTATGAATTGGTTACAGAAACCAAATCGAAAAAGTATTTTCAACCATGTTTTTGATTGGTTAGCGAATAGTACGTAAGACTTGATTCCTGCAACCAATCATACTTGCGTCCATACCTCACCTCTCAGCACGAGAGGTGAGGTGACGGAACTAACGTCGGTATAGTAGTTGCAACAAATACTTGAATGTTACCGAAAAACTGCGAGTTGGTTTCCATTACCAATCACTTTCCTTCCATAACTAACCGGTTTGTTCTTGCTTCTAGAAAACTTTTTACAAAGGCCATCGACCGCCATTGTTTGATGCGACAAATGTACAAAGTGCGGAAGTGCGCGATCATAAGAACGTAGAATTATCGTCGGATTTATTGAATATTAGTGAAATATTGAGAATAGATGACTTTCAATTATCGAAGCATCGCGCCAAATACTCGGTGATCATCGCCGTTGTACTAAATACATAACCTAATTTCATATCCAAGACCACACCGAACCGATTGGTTGCACTAACCAATCCATGAGTTGAGGTTGTAATGTCAGTTGGTAGCTGTTGTTACCGGTATTCTACGAACGACATTATACCGGGTGCCCCATTTTAATCATATACCTGATTTACATTGATTTATCTCGAAAAATACTGCTCCGATCAAGTATTGAGTATAGTGAAACTTTTAGGGTTTAAAGGTAGACGTTAAAAAAAAGGATATTTAATCAAAAATTAAAAATGGCGACTTTAAGATGGGGGACATGTTTTTTTTTTAAATGGAAACATGACTATTTCTTCATTTTTTACTATTTTAGCGCAATTCAGGGAACACTCACAAGGATTAGGTCTCTGTGGTTCGTCACTTACGCAATATTTTTAGACCCGAAACCCTCCTTGTGTGTGTACTCCGAACCCTTCCTAAAGATGTTCAAATATTTCACCATTCATGTTTAAACACGCCTGAACTCTTCTCTCACAACCACCAACTATTCGTAAGAGAATATCTCTCGGGATTGCACGACAGGCAGCTCTTATCCGCTTCCTCAACGTCTTCAAGGTAGCCCTACAAGAAAAAATCAGGAGACGTATGATCGGGTGAACTTGGAAGACAAAGGACCGTCTCGACCAATCCACCGTCAACGGAATGTCGTGTTCAGTTGATTTCGAACAACACGAGCCCAGTGAGCGGCTGTTCCGTCTTGCTGAAACCACATCTGTTGACGTGAACCTAAATCAAGATCTTCTAGCAAAATAGGCAATTCATTTTGCAGAAAATCAAGATAACGGCCAGGGTCACACTTCCTTCGGAGAATTAGGGACCTATTATTTTCCCGTTAACAATGCCACATTCAAACTCCACCGATGTTGGTGATCGATCTGTCTTACCCAATGTGGATTTTGACCAGATCGAAAGTTCCATCGATTTACCTGACCTCGGTTGTTGAATGTGGATTTGTCACTGAACATAACGAACCTAAAAAAGTCTCTGAATCGATCGATTCGTCTTAATGCCCACCGAAAAATGCCATCCTTCGCAACGAATCAGGATTAGGCGTGTCTTGGTGGAATTGTAGCCAGTACGAGTGGAATTTCGCACCTCTCAATACTCGGTGCACTGTGGATCTGGGAAACCCTGGTCGTTCCGAGATCAGTCGAACACTCAAATGAGGATCGATTGCTATCATCGCTGAAATAGCCATGTTTCGAGCCTCATGACGTTTTGGCGACGTCGGCCGTGGCAGTTCATCCGACGTGCCCTCGCTCTCCGTTCGAAGGTTTGGATTGTCTGCCGTGATGGGTGACGACAATGAGGATATTCGCGTCGATACAAATTTTCAGCTCGTAAATAATTGCCCCGGCATGTTCCGAAAATAAGTAGCGTATCAACGATTTCGTTGGGACTGAAATGAGCCATTGTTGAATTCCCGTCAGTATTAATTTTTAAAAATAATATTGAAACGGCTTGTCGCTGTTTGGATATTTTTTTCTCTTGAATTTGTCGCTGTTGAAATTTTTCTGTAAACTGGATACGGATAGGACATTACGAATGTTCAGGGTCCCCCATATCAAATTTGAATGTACCTTACGATCAAAAAGTAAAAAAAAAAGTTCTTCCAATCTTTAAAACACTTTTCATAGGCCGATTTTGGAATCACCTTCAGCTCCTTCTGCGAATTCTCCTTTATCGCCTCAATGGTCTTAAAACGCTTTCCGCGAAGTGGTAACTTGATTGATTGTTGGTTCGTTTCGATATCATATTCATAGACCCATGTCTCATAACCGGTAATAATGCATTCGATAACATTTTGGCCCAAAGAAAGCATTTCTTTAGCGACTGCAATGCGATGCTATTTCTGCAAAAAATGCAGCACTCTCGGCACAAGCCGCGCTTGAACTCGTCTCATGCCCAAAACATCGTGTATAACGCTCTGCACCGATCCAAACGAGACACCAAGATCGGCTGCTATCTCTCTGATGCTCAGAGGACGATCTTCGAGCACAATTTTCTTAACTTTTTCGATGTTTTCGTCAGTCACAGAGGTGGATGGACGACCGGAATAAGACAAATGATCAATCACAATACGGCCCGAATTGTAATTTTTTTGTACCACTCGTATGCTAGTGTTTTCGACATTGTCGAGTCCCTGTAGGCTACCGTTAACATTTTCAACGCTTCCGTACATGATATTTTGTTAGAAACACTAAATTTCAGGCACACTCTTTGCTCAACTAAATTCGACATAGCGAAATTCGCAGAGTATACCAAAGAACGACTGGTTTACAAAGCTATTACGCACAAACTATCTCACGCATTGCGCTTAAAAGTGACATGTAAACAACTGACAGATGTACCAGCCTAGAAAAAAAATTACTTTTACAATATCTCTAGGGTGGCTCGCTTAAATGAGAAATTCCGGGTACTTTTCGTTCGGAGACTATAATAACTTTTTTAAATTTCGTTCAAGGAAAGGAATTTAGGTAGTTTCAAGTTCGCTTCAAGACATAAAATGCTATTTCAAATTGTTGGTAGTTTTGGAACGCGAATTTGGTAACAGTTCCCCCCCCCCCCCCCCAACACAGGCAGACACACACACACACACCAGGAGTGTTTGGAGTCAAAAAATACTGCGGAAGTGACGAGCCGCAGAACACCCAATCCTTGTGAGTGCCCCCCCCCCCACTTTCACGCACACTCATACCCACACACACGTGCGCACTTACACTTGGGATGTTAAAGACTTTACCTCCTCGTAGTACATCCTGGATAGCTCTAAAATAGTAAAAAATAATGTTCTAACCTAAAAATTATGGACTTTATAAAAAAAAATTTCGTACAAAAGTTGTTAGTTTTGACCAGACAAATTTTTAGGTGAAAAAAGTCATGTTTCCATTTTTTAAAAAACATGTCGGCCATCTTAACGTCGCCATTTTGAATTTCGGACCCAAAAAGTTTTCTTTTAACGTCCCCCTTTGAACCCTAAAAGTGTCACTATACTCAATACTTGATCGAACTAGTATTTTTCGAGATAAATCAGGTGTAAGATTAAAATGGGACACCCGGTAGTTCCTCTAACTAACTGAGTGGTTAACGCTGCAACCATTCATTAGTTTTTTCAGCTACTTTTTTCTTTCTGCGTGTACATATCTTGATTGAATTCCGATGTACGTCATGTATGTCCACTAATAAGGGCATTTACTTTAGGTCTCTCCTTAAGGTCAGGCAAAACCTCCATAATTACACACATGTGCTGCTTCGTTCCCACATCTAAGTTATTGCTATGTACATCAAGCTCGGTGGTTACATTAAAACCAACGAATTCCCACGCTGTCAGACGTCGATTAGTAAGGCAACAATAATAGGTCATCTCATCCGGTATTACCCTACGTCACAAAAGCTTGTGGTACCTAGATCAATGAATCGTTTATAAAATGCTCAGCATAACTGAGAACACACAGCGTCGACTATTTGGCAAGGGCGAAAAATAGAGCGTGCAAGCTTTTAAATAAACGGTGTGGATAACCACAACGCTCGTTCGCAAATACAAGACGAGCCCCTTTGAAAAAGGGACGTCGTTGGTCGGTGTATTTTTAATCGGGTTTGGTTCACGTCCAAGCAGAGCGGAAGAAAAGACTTACGAATTGCGGGCTGCGTAGTTCCGAGCGGGATGATATGAAATATGAGATTAGAATAGCGTCCGATTATTTTACACTGCAAGATCCAAGATCATCTGACCTCAAGGGACTCGTGACACTGCGCGTTACGCGTCAAACTAGTCACGATAGATCACGATTCTTCGTATTTCCTGAAGAGAAACCTTTCATTTATCTCGATCTCCTAATCGAATATGTATCGGTGCGGTAGCTGCACAATACACCCGACTTTCCACCAGTGGTTACCTCGTGAATAAGTCCCTACTCCCATATTGCACAAGCATCGTCATTACTCAATACGCAATACTGCAAAATACAGTTATAAATTAAAATTACCACAGTGCATTCCTGAGCGTTGCTATAGATTACTCTTATACGGATAGACAATTTGTATTTTATTCACTTTTCCATCATCCTTACATTGTTGTACTTTTTCGACAATTTATTTTTCACTCGATACCGTTATACTCGGAACAACGCTACGACACGCGTGATACTTTACTTTCATTTCTCTTTATGGTCAATACGAGCTTCCGGATTCACGTCAAGTCTCCCCGGTTCGCATCTCAAGTTTCTCGGTAAAACGACCTGCAGGAAACAGACCGGTTACCTATTCTCGATATGTCGAACGCTGTAACGATTTCATGTGTAAATTCAGTGTCAGAGAGACCTATGGATCACAGTCAACTACTTTTGACGCGGATACCCCGAATCAATATAAAATTGCGGGGGCTTTGAAAATTTAAGATAAAGAAAAACTGAAAAATTAAACCGAGACATGTTAAAGTAAATGTCCTCATTCGCGTGAATGCAAATTCTTTTTACATTTCCTACCGTACGTCAAGATCCGAGCCTATTCTTCATAGTGTGGTTAGGCTACGCCAACCTCTTTGAACGTCCGTTTACACATTCTAAACAATTTCTTGCGGTCTAACTTACGGATAAAGAAAAAATTGTCGGGAATTATGATTTTTTTTAATTTGATGGTCAGGGGTTAGGGACAGCAAACGCTTACTTGCTCCTATTGGCGGAAGTAACCATTAGCTTGCTGTCTACTATTAAACATTCTTTAAAGAAAGGAATAACTGATTCCTTATTTGATTGTTTGAAGCTAGCGAGTCCGATAAAGATTAAATTCGTTTCCTCACTGTCTATTTTTAATGATGATACTTATTATTTAATTAGAATCTTCGTTTTGCATGCAGTAGAAAAGATAAACGGTAATGGTGCCCCCATTATATAAAGACAACAGGCCATATAAGTTTCTTAAAATAAAATACCCTTACCCAGGAAAAACATTTACTATCAATGACGTGATAAAAGGTTTCGATTGGCTAATTATAACAGATAACGGTAGCATGTTGAAAAATAAGCATAAGTATTATGCTCAAGTGCGGATGAGTATAGCTGATTTCAAGCTAATACAACAAGCTGATTTCGTGCTTTTTGCGTCTTTTGATAACAGCATAATAATTTTACCTGTGCCTTTCGATATGAGTTATACTAAGGAAATGTTTGTTGCACTGAATCATGTTTATTTCAAATATATGTTGCACGAGGTGTGTTTGAATATGTGAGTTCCAATCTACACTCAGATACTTTTATTCTATAACCAAGTAAATATTTTAAAATAAATTATAAACAACTTATAAACGAATATTTAATTATATTCTATTATTTTTTATTATTAAACTCTCCGTACAATGATATTATTAACGATCAATTATATGATGCGACTCAGAATGAGTTTTCATTGATAATATTGTAAGGTGTTAAAATCAGAATAAAAACTTATCATCCATTAGAATAGAAGACCCCAAATGTACTGTCCCACATATTATCGTAAATATTTGTCGGATTTTTGTTGCAAGTTCAGCTGGAAGTCTGTCTTCGAGAATTTTGAAGGTTTTTAGTCGTTGATTCGAACGGTCCACGTGTACGCTCACTTTTGTGATTTTTGCAGTTAAAAGTACGTCAGATCCAGAGAATTGTTTCTGTCTTTTAAAAATGGGAACTTTATATAATTTTTTTGCAGATATTATCGACAAGGAAACTTTTATCTACAACCACACCATCATTCATCTGCAACTTTGTTACTGTTTCTCTTTCTTCAAATATAGCTTTGTCAGACGATCTATCTCCGTATGATCTACTTATAAATAAAATAAGGCCATCAGGAGTGACGCCGGTCATGAATTTTACTGTTTAGAGGCTTTTTTAAAAAGAATTCGTCATGATTTGACAGCAAAGATTCTTTAGCTTTTGCAGAAATATCTCTGTACAATCTAACACAACACGATTATCTTCGAAGCCCTGGAAGCATTTTGGGATATTTCGCGAAATTTCGACTTTAGAGGACCAAGGAATAGCCCCTTAAAGGTAGTGCCTCGTCGACGCAGCGTGCGCCAATACGCACTATGAACATTGATATCTCAGAAACGTATGAGTGAACGATTCTGGAACCTCCAATGATTTTTGCACTCTTGTAATTAGGATTAAAACAACAAAGGTAATAAGAAAAGTATAAAGTGGTCATAATTTTATATAATTTATCTTTATTTTATCACTCAATCATTTCTGCACTCGTGTATTTAGAATTAAATCAAGTTTAATTTCAAGGTGTTAACGACATCTCTGATGTGCAACAAACTTATTAAAATTTACATGCTGTCAAATAAAATATAAATATACAAATATTGACTAAATGGCTCACGTGCTTTTTCTCTCACTCTACCGCGAGCGCTCTGAAGTTAGAAAACGGATGAACGATTATAGTAGGAATGACGGCCATCTTGTGGCATTTCGATATACACAGCCGTGCTTCTCATACATTTTTTAAAAACCCTTTCATCTTTCTGAAATCTCACCCAATATATACAATCTAGGAAAAAAATGGAGGTTACGATGCAAAGAATCTGTGTTTCCATTTCAAACGCATACTCCCATCGGAAGTAATAAAAAGCAAGCGTGTTGTTCTAATACGTTTCACACGTGTTAATCGTGTAGCAATATATTACACGTTTTATTGGGGTTGTTGATTTTTAATAACACGCTTCGCGCGAAGCAAAGCATGATATGTGTTTGAACCTTTCAAAATGAGAATATGATGGCAAAAAAATTTTATCAAATTTTCAAAATGGCGAAAAAAAATCAGCAAGGAGGCCAATAACTTATAGTAATTTTAGCTTAAAGTCTCGCTTGGGGTCATTTTGACGCCAGGGGACCGCGAAGGGTTAATACTGCTTAGGTACAAGGTAAACATATTTTCTTCGAGACGTCTGATCGGTGCAACATACTTAATATGTGTGTTACGTCCTGGATTTTAAGAACGTTGTTCTTTTCTCCATTTTGAGACAGATTGTGCTGCCTCGGGATTGGAGGACGGTCGGTGAGGGGCGGGTTGAAATAAATAATGAATGAACACAGGATAAACACCAAAAATGTCTGAATAAAGTTATTTGATATTAAAACGGTTAAATCACACAACATTATATAGTTAACACAATTGTATATATAGTAAGAGTCTTTTAGCACCGTTATATATATTATAAAAGAAATGGGTGGTTATAGGTAGACACGGGCCCGTGCTGTTACGAGGACCGACCGTCGTGGTCGGCCCCCGGAGATGAACTAACTAATCAAAATGAATAAAGCAGTGCAGAAGGCACGCGTAATAATTATTTGCAGGGCGCAGCGCGTCTTGTCGGTGCGCCGCGTCCCGTTGGTTAGCGTGTGAACGCTGACCTAAGCAAATTATTAGCGGATGGCAACGTATCACGCCGACGCTCCGCGTCTCGCCGGCCAGCGTGTGAACGCTGACGTTAGCAAAAAGAATGAATAATAAATCGAATATAAATTATTAAAAATTCAAAAATTCACAAAGGGGGTTGGAGACCCAGGACGTAACAATGTGTATCGTGTTTTGTATCAACACGCTCAGCAGCACCATTCGTTTTTGATAATTCTTTCCTCTAATGCTTTGGTCGAAAGAGATCCGATGATCGAACGAACGGGCAGACGAGTCGACAACCGAGGGAGAGCTCGCAATCGGTTATGCAAAATGTGGTTAGATAATAACGATCTTACCACTGCCTTCGGTACCGGTATACTCGCTCAGTTACCTCACTCTATTATACTTATATTATATCCGTATTACAACTATACAATTTCACCGATGCGCAGAGATAGGCACTACCAACTCTGACCGCGCTTTGAATTCCTGCGGAGTCTTTTGTTTATTTTTGTATTTACCTTTAAAAGTTTATTATACGGTACACAGCAACAAGCGATGTTCTTAAATGTTACAAGTGGTACAGAGATAAAAGATATATTTGTATAAAACAGATGGGTATCTTGTAATTATTTTTATTTGGGTCAACAATATATTTATTCATACTAAATAAAATATTAGATTCGAATATTATATTGCAACTGGTGCACTAGAATAAAAACTTTAATTACGTCGTATATTAGATCAAAAATAATTTTTATTTTAAATACAAATAAATGAAAAAATGGTTTCCTAGTTAAAATGTTGTTACAGTCAAACTTAATTAATTCATTGTAAAATCAAACATAATGTTAGGTGGTATATTTAATTGGTAACAAAACAATACAAAACTTTAATATGAGACTGATATTTAAATTAAATTTCTTGACAATTTAATTAGCAACAAAAAAAACTCTAATATAGGGCTATGATTCAAATGAAATTTCTGGGTTTCGGCTTTGACCATTCGGCATCGAGGAACCATTCGGCAACACCTCAACGATCTGCGCACCGAGTCTCTGAGTTATGTAACCCGGAAGTCACAGACTGCATGAATGACATAGAGTTAATCCACTGGTACACTGCATTTAATTCTGTCATCATTGCGAGATAGTATCACCATTCTGGCAACAGTGACCTACAGTCACGACAGCTTGCAATTGAAAGTACAGCACCTCGCCGAGATAGCACAGAACGACTCACAATTATTCCCCGAGTACGCTTATACAATACATACGTCAAAAGTGCAATCCATTACCGGTATCACGAAAGAACTTGAAGGAAACCGTGAGCAGTTCTTGACAAAGAACATACGACTCGTCGATCAGGCACATATCAAGACCCTGCAATGTTTCCTTCCAATGTTCTCGATCACTCACTCAGTCCGAGGACTCCGACAGAACGTTCGACGGCCGTCGGCGAGACTCCCACTAGCAGAAAAGGATCTATGCATAAGAACGAATCAGACAGAAGTAGCTGATGAGCTCATCGTAATACGAATTAGACATTAGACCCATAAGCCATGTGGTGCGCATTCCCATCAGGTTTGAATGCTGTGCCATGATAAATTTGATATACTTCCGTTCACGCCACGGCAATCATATGTTTACCAGAACTCAAGCAACCAACCAAGAGAGTTACAGAGAGGCGGTTACGAGAATCAAAACTATAAATTAAAAAATCAATCGGAGGCAGTCCAACCGTTGATCCAGCGATGCGGCTGAATCTGATGAAGCCAGACTTGGCACACTAGTTTTTGAATGTGACTGTACGCGTCCGATTACGTTAGCCTCGTGCGGCCGGTATAGCTTCCAAGACTTAGCTTGGGACATCGGCTTAATACAATAATTAAAAAGTTGTAGCCTCTACGAGTGAAACCTGAATAACTAGTCTCTAGGATTTTTGTGTAAGTTATTTTTAAATATTCGATAAATTAGATTACAGAGAACTTTTGTGTAATAACATACGCAACAGATTGGACTAATCCCAATAGCTAATTTTTGTCACTAAACAATATTTTTTTTATTTTATGCAAAGAAGTGTATTTCTCAAGTTTATTTCTTATTTTTCTTCTAATAAACAAAAGCTATCACCGGATCAAACTATACGACAATCGATTTGTCTCGAAATAGAAAATATTGGGTAAATTATCAAGTCTCTGATGTGATGCGTGTTCAAACACTATTAACATACAAAACATTTTATATTATATCCGCCGCGCGTAATGAGTTCGTGAATTTTTTTTTTTGATCACTGGGACAAACAATTCGTTAATCGATTTATCGTAAGGAATTATTTGGTAAGGTATCTAGTTCTTGGTGTGATACATAGGTATTCAAACGTCGCTGACACACATACAATTTGTCTTATATACACGCCACGAGTAACAATTCCAAATTCACGAAGATTTTTCTTTCCCTTCATTTGTCCTTTTCTAAATTTGATCAACATCATCCAGACATATGTTGAAAATGATCGAGCTAAGTAGGCAATCGTGTCTAACTCTGTACCCCACTTCAAAGTTCATTGTTATCTTGTTCCCGAAAATTATGTTGCTTATCGTGTTACTACATATATACCCCTCGTCGCTTTGTACATTTGTTTCCTAATTTCTTTTTCTCATAACTTTTTCAGCATTATATTCCTGTTTATTTGATCTAAAGCCACTCTAAAAATCGACAGAAACAATTTTTCTTCTAATTTTTTGTGTCTGTTGTACGGAATTTAATACAAATATGTGGCCAGTTGTACCTTTTTAGGCTCTCAAACTTGTTTGGCTTCCTTTTATTATATTACTTCCCATTTATTAAATATAATAATTTTGCAAAATGTCTCTCGTATTGCTTTTCACTTATGCTCTTTTCTTTTCTTTTCTTTCATGGTAGTCAAATATTTAATCGCTGTCAACCGTTTTTCCATGGTTTTACTCTTTTCTACGTTCATCCATTTAACTTTGAGCTATTCCCTTTTTTGTTTGTCAGAGAAGTCTATTGGTATGATAATTTTCTCTGTACTTTCTTTGCTGTCTCTTTATCTACAGTATCTTCCTTTTTAGATAAAAAAATTTCCCAAGCTCTTTCAAACTGTTTTTCTTTACACTGCTTTTTAATTTCTTCTAGCATATCCGTAATTTTCTTTGTTTTTCACATGGTTTTCTTCAATTCGTCCCATCATTTACCTTGTATATCATCTTCCATCCCTTCATGGCGCTGGTTATTTACTTTTGGCGTAAACTCTCCTCCTCTCTCCCTCGTATCATCCATCAACATGAACTCTTTTTTTTGCTTTTTATTCTTTTTTGTCTCGTGATATCACCAAGTACGATCGAAGATAAGGTTCAAGGTTACTGGCAGGTGCTCGGATTCAATCGTTAGACCAACTTCAATACTCTCTATCGCGTCTTCTTCCTTATCATCAAGCTTGGTACAGATTCAAGACACGAGCTCCCCCCCCCACCTTTCCTAGGTTACATTTCCCTCTCCAACGTCTTTTATTCTGCTATTTATTACCACTAGTCCAAGTTTGTCACGTCTGTTTAATCATTTTTTACCTTTACCATGAACTGTAATATCCTCTGGGTTTCCTCCTGTTATATAATTTTTTCTCACATTCCACAATACCTTGTTCTCTACCTATTATTGCATTTAAGTTCCCTATTATTATTTTTATTCCTGCCTCAACATGAATTTTCTCTTCTACTGCCATTCTCAGAAGCGGTTTCTCAATTTGTTTGAACCCAATATTGTTGTACACAGTTATGATCCATCATTCCTTATTGACTTCTTTAATATTAGTTATTATAATAAATTCGAAATTCCATTAATTTACTTTCCATTTGGCTTTGTTTTCTTGAAAACTTTTAAAAAAATCTTTCAATGTGAGGAAACACAAAATGGTGAAAAACGTTGAGACAAGTAGTTGACAAAATATGTGTGTCTGTGTGTGTGTTTAGGCTTTCGTATGGTCTGAGCATTTAAAATTGAATCGTCTATTACTCATAAATCGTTGGAGCAATCGGGCTTTAATTTTACACATAAATAACGTATAGTAACCTCCTTCGACTTTTTTGATTTTCGACAAAATGTTTGCAGACATTTAAATTTGGTGAAGCTTTGAATTTATCCGAAAAAGCGCGTGATCGCTTTAATTTCCACGGAAGTTTGAACTATTGGACCAACGTATTTTTTTTGGAATTGTGTATTTTACGATAAGTTGACGTTATTTTCGCTAACTTATGCAAAACTCGAGTTACCATGTCCAAGCTTTTTACACAAACGAATAAATATTTAGCGGTATTTCGTACAGAGTTGCGTAAAAATCTACAAAGTGATTCACACTTTAGAGGATCCCGAATTCTTCATATTGCCACAGCTCCCATATCCAAAAATGTTGAGACCACGAACTCAACACTTTTTGCACATACCTAATAGGAATGACAAACGATTGATATACCATTTGACTAAAATCAATGGTTCAAATGTTACACCAGATAACATTTTTGTTTAATAAACGAATAAAAGACCCGTAGATTGCGTATTACTCTTAAACAATCGAACTTAAAACTTGGCACGCAACTAAAGCAGTAAAAGCTCAATTTCTATTGCATATTTTTGTTAAAATATATCCGTACAATAAGATTTCATGGGAACTTTGAATTATTAAATTTCATAATCTCCAATTTTTTTTAACAGTGGACAGAAGTTATTAGAAGATCAAAAAATCATATTACTGCGTTGACAGTAAACACAATAAGGGGAAATACACAATGTAAAGGAACAGCGCGTAAGATTTTAGTTACCAATCTTTGTTTATTGAGAAATAAATCGGAAATTGGGACAAAATGCGTGCAGCGAATACACGGTACAATGTATGAATGTGGATGGTATTTAAGCATACATCACACCAGAGGAATTTACATGAACATACATTTAATCGAGACGAATCGAGTTACGTATCGTTTTTTAGACTGTTTACGTACAGTGGATACGTCAGATAAAATGTATTTATGTGGGTGGTGTTTGAAGACGCATCAATTCGGAGACGAATATAAGATAATGAGAATATGAGATAAAATGTATGACCATGGGTGGTATACGAGCATCATACGAGGGACTTGACACTTACACGATAATTTCTTACATCGCTAGATAAATTGATTAACGAATATAGCTTGTCCTGGCGATTTTAACGATCTTCCCTTTCTACCATTTCCGCAGTCGATTTAACCCCCCAGCATCGCATTTGCCGAGGGCAAAACGAAACAGCGGAAAACGTCATGATGTAAATGCGAATAAAATCGAGAACAAACCCCAAGGTGTTTACGGAAGCATTCTCTTCTCAGTGATATGATGTACCTGCCAATACACAGCGAAGTAGTCGTTACATACAAGCAATGAGAATAGGATCTCATGAACGCGGTGGGTGCAGGATAAAATGTTACGCAGAGTTAGCGCTGGTAATAGGTTTTCTTCATTAAATGAAAAAATAAATAAACCTAATTGAGAAATACACTTCTTGACATGAAGTGAAAATATGGTTTGATTTAACCGTAACAAAAGCAGTCAATGGGATGCAGTATGGTCCAATCAATTTGTATCGATTTATAGTATCCTTGTGTAATGATTTACACGACAACTCTATAAACAAGTTGCTTAGATTTTACTCGAAGACGCTACAATCTTTTGTTGTTGTATCCTGGACGGCGCTCTACGTTAAACGTTGCGTCATTTATCCACCGTACGAGGCTACTGTATATTATTGTATATTATTATATACAGTAGCCTGAGAGAGAGAGAGAGAGAGAGAGAGAGAGAGAGAGAGAGAGAGAGAGAGAGAGAGAGAGAGAGAGAGAGAGAGAACCGCGCCATTACGAAAAAATAATAATGGAATCGTGAAGTACTAATAAACACTTATGAAGAGTTACTGTGTACCATTAGTATTTCATCAGTTTTCATGAATACTTTCCCGACTTTATTAATTTTTTT
Source organism: Cylloceria caligata (assembly GCA_963942595.1). Classification (NCBI taxonomy): domain Eukaryota; kingdom Metazoa; phylum Arthropoda; class Insecta; order Hymenoptera; family Ichneumonidae; genus Cylloceria; species Cylloceria caligata. The sequence continues at coordinate 17,314,145 of OZ012704.1, forward strand.
TCCATAATTATGTACAGTCACGTCTAAAAACAAATACGGGTCATCCAGCAACATCCATCAACTCTGTCCACTAGATTTAGCCTTATGAAAAAGCCATGTAAAATAGGTTCACGTTGTTGAGGTGAAGTGACATACCGCGGTCGGTATCAAAAACTGTAATGCTACTTTTTCAAGGTAACCGAGTATTTTTAGGCCAAAACAAATAGAATCCCACTGCGAAATTGCAAAATACAATAGGGTCCTAGGTCTTTTTTCCCCATAAATGTGCGGTAACCTTAAAAAAACAGCATTATAGTTTTTATTCCGATCGAGATTTGAGGGAGAGAAGGGGGGAAGGTGTCTCTTCAACTTGATGGTAAAGTTTTAAGTGTATTCGTAAAGATAACGATGATCTTTCGAGTGGCTGAAACCTCAAACCGAACGATACGACAACGCATTTTTTTTAAGATAAAGACATTTTTTCATTCGTTTTCATAAAATCACTGAGAAATATGACTATAACGTTGCTGAAACTCTGGTTTTTCTTATTTCAACATTTTATACTCGATGATAAAGAGTGGTAATCTACACCTTGATAATGGTGCAACGAACAAAAACCTTTTTGTTATCACGGGATGTAGCAATGAAGTATTAAACAAAAATTTGTGAGGTTAGAATCCGATTCCTAAATCCTAAATCTTAAGAAATTTCTAAACTTGTACCAAAAGAGAAGAGGACACATTTATATTTAATACCACAATCATAAATCTTTACCATATTACAAATAATGCAAAACTACCAGATTCCAACTGTATCATAAACACTACCAGATTATAAATATACGGCAGTGCTGACGGTAAAAAGTCTGATTGTAAAAAAGCGAAGACTAGTTTCGTATTTCAATAGTAATCTGGTACTGCAAGGGTAACCGAGACTGGGACTAGTAGCGTCAGGAGTTCGTAGGGCCAGACGTGTTTAAAATTCAGCGATATCCAGCGATTAAATCCTAAGAGTTACACGATAGAAATCGTTTTTTTTTTTATATAATAAAATTACAATTTTCTAATCGTTATAAAAGACTTCTCAAGAATTAGTTGGTAAGCGTAGACACTTGATACTTTTTCTTCGAAAGCTTGATTTTTATCCTACAACTTGAGCTTCGTTTAAATGTATTTACTGTATTTTATCTAAAGGAATTCTGTATAGCATTACTGAAGCACGATGTAAGTCGGATCACCCACAAAGGAGTGAGTGAGGTAAGAAAAATAAGGATTGAAAAATGCACTTCCCAACTCAATCATTTTCTCTTCGTATGGAAATCTTATAAGCGGAGATTCTACATTCGACGCTTGTGCTTATACGCTACTGGCACGACTTGAGTGGAACCTGTATCGCTGCCAATTTGCTGGTTGCGCTAATTATTATATTTTTCCGATAAAAAACATTAATGTTACGTCAAGAAAAGACTTATGACACTAGGATTAGTCGCATTAAAGCGACTCTTACAAGGATATTGATGAATATATTAAACAATCTTGTTTTTTCCCCAGAAACTTCGCACAGCAAAAAGAGTATATACCATCGGACATTTGAAAAGGGGTCAGATAATAATTTCAATTCATCCGACAATCAAACCAAATCGATTTGATTTTTAATGTTAAGAAGCTCGCAATAGACAATGAGGGTATGCGAAGCATCCCTCCTCTCCTTCTCCTCGCAAGCACAACAGTCATTTTAATCGAGAAACGTACCATGTCAGATGAATCATATAACTTAATTTTTATTGTATAATAGATTTTATATAGATATAGCGTCTGTCCGGTCAGTAGGATGGATATTTTTTTGCGAAACACAGCTCAGAGTGTGAGATACGTGATCGCGATTCTAAGCACGAGAATGAGAGGCCTAATTCAAATTCTGCATCTGTGAATCATTATAAATATCGGAACTAATTGCTTGAACCAGTTAAATAAAAATTTAACCCCGACCCAGGTTTGAACCGGAAGCAACCAGAATTCCCCAGCCTGGTGCGTTAATAATTACGCCACCGTTGACCTGGCAGAATTTGTCTCACAGTTCTCTGTAGTTTTGTAGACAATTTTTATTAATCATAGTAAATCTAGACAACCAACCGTGTAAGTTTAGCATTTTATATCGATATAGTGTCAATATCCGGTCAGTTTACAGTTTCTGTGTTAAAGAATTGTCGAATCTGGTTGTTTAATCCATTTTTATTTAATTGGTTCAATCAATTAGACTCGATATTTATAATCATTCGCAAATACGGATTTTGAATTCAGTCTCTCATTTCCGCGCTTAGAATTGCGATCACGTATCTCGCACCCTGAGTTGTGTTTCGCAAAAAATATAATATATATCCAACTGACCGGACGGCGACGCTATATCTATATAAAATGCTAAACTTGCACGGTCGCTTGTCTATAATTACTATGGCTTATCTATAGATACCATCAAGTGAGCATGGCTAGCGCAGTATCGAGGCGCTTAAAGTTCGAGGCTCGAATATTTAATTGGAAACTTTTTTTAATGCCACGAAATTCACGTTTCTTTTCTATTCAACTTTTGATGTATTACTATACGAATCCGTTACCATAATGTTTCATTTGGATGAAGTTTCGATGTTTCGATCAATTCACAACGACGAACCTGGATGTATAAATTTATAATAATCGTCCGGATACTTTGTTCAATTTTCACAACAATCTATCCGTCGGATGAATAAATGTATATTATTCGTCCGAATATGTTCTCCAAAGATTTTCCGCAATGTAATTGTACTAATAACTATATATTATTCACCTAAATATATTATTGCACTATTCACAAGTTCTATGTGAAAGAATATATGTTTATTATTCGTCCGGATACTTTGTACGCGACGGATGGTTTGGCAAATTATTTAAATTCCTATAAATAAGAATCTGTAGAAAACTGAAAACACGTTGTTGTATAGGTTTCCGTTAGGCAGTTAGGTTGATCTTTATAGGAACTTATAGATTCAGTATAGGTTTTAGTTAGTTCAGTAGTTAATTAGATAGTTAGGTTAGTTTTTTCTTGCTCACATATTTAGGAAATTAAAGGGAGTTGTCACAAATAAACGTTCGGATATGTTATTCTACGATTTATAAAATTGCAAGGACACGCTCGGAGGAACTAACGTATATTATTCGTACGTTATGCAAAAGTTTAGTACCTTAACGAATTAATGCACATCATTCGTCATGCAGTACGACCAATAATATGACTGAATTCGATCGAGCCGATCAACATACGATTATTTGTTCGTTTGTCGTATGACTAGCCACAGTCTAAAATATTTTGTTGGTTTAAATTTCTCGAATGAGAATATAATCAGAGTACAAATCAGGCCGTTTAGAGATAGCCAGCTAGCTACATTTAGAAATAATTCCTTTGCATTGTTTTAATAAATTAGTTAGATGGTAGTGTGTTTGAATAGAACTTCAGAGAGGATTGATCGAAATATAGGTCAAAAGTGTTCCGTATAGACGCGAAAGGGGGAAGGGCACAGAGTTCAAGGAAGTGTACTGAAAGGATCTTCGCCAAGTTGTTTGGTGATCGGAGCAAGATCTAAAGAAATACGACCTTTTCCTTCTGGATTCTCGTCGATGTATCGAAGCAAAAGTTCGAGGTCGCGCAGAAAAGGACGACTTTTTCGCTGGGAGAATACACGGAAGGCTTACAAAGCTTAAGGTCGTTCGCAACATCTTCTCGGACTCCACATTATAATTTACTAAAAGATACCAAACGCTTCACTTATAATAAAATGAAATGGTGCACGACGTGATTGTCAGTTTCACCAGAGACTGGATGATAAAACTGAATCATTCTAGATAAAAATCTAGGCACCGACAATAGAATGTAGAAGTCTCTCGTCATTTCTATTGTCTCGTTGATTCGCAAGAAAGTAAAGTTGCGTCTTTATAAAAGGGTGAATGTGATTTTCTCTTGTCCAGTCGTGCGACACCGTCGCTCCACATTTGGCAGTCATGTCGGAGGTCACTCCTGTCAAGTTTTCCACGTTTTAGAACGAAGCAATCGAATCTACAGGGTTCTGGTCACGTTCAATGCGGCCAAGTATGATTTTCAGAATAAAAAATGTTACAATTTTAATAAAAGGGTATGAATAGGCCTGAATTTAGTGGTGATATAAAAGATTATAATAAATAGGACGGGAATGCTAATCGTGCTTCGATACCGATAAGGCGAGGCCACGTGCGGGGCTACTTAGGCTCGCGGTGACCCAGACCGTTCTACGTAGTAAAAGCTCGTCCCACTTTGGAGTCGCTGCACCGTCTTCCCGGGCTATTCGATAAATAAGAACGTTATTTCGTGAGAGAAAGGTATTATACGGGTAAGGTAATTTTCAAAATTAATCGTCCATTTTACTTGATACTGAGCCGTCATTTAGAAAAATACCGGAAAAGTAATAACTTCTTTAACTTCCTTATTGGTTGCGGCATTTTGTTTCACTATGAATTGAATGACTCCGAAAGTGTTGTGGAGAAGATTCGTATGATAGTTAATAGAGTCTAGATGCTCGGCAAGCGTGAAGTTTGTCGAATCTACTTTCGGGAATAGTCGGGAGTTTCGAAGCGTGGTGGCTACGAGCGGTCGTTAGCAGCAGTGGAGGGTTCTACATATAGAGGTGCGCGCGCGTCGTGAAACGTTTCAGTCTCTGCCGAACCACGCGACAATACGAGCCCACCTCGAATACACACAAAGTTCTCACCAAACGACACATGCCAAAAGTGTAAATTTTCTAACTTGGACAACTGCCGACAATTTCAAGTTAAGCTTGATTGGGAATACGTCGTTCTATCAATCGAACCTCGTGTGCCAGAATCGCGAGTACGATCAACAAAACAACATTTTTCAAGTTCTCAATAGAGGTTCATTTTTATATCGACTAATTATCACATGGACTTAAGAAATAGTGCCACGAAGGACAGATAGTGCACGTAAAATTCGACTTGTAGGGGAGAAAGTTAATAGCGGTAAGTTCGATATTATTATTTTAGGATAATGAGTCGTTATTATTTATTTATCGACTGAAAGCTGCAACTTATTTGACCCAACTTTCGGCGTAACGATACACTAATCGGTACATAAAGAATATTCCATCTGACTGAGATTACCTGTATTTACTACGGGTATCAGGTTTTTTCCACTGTGGAATGATTTATTACTCGTATTCCGAAGAAATTGCGATTCTTTTGCCACTTTTCTCGTCTCTTCAACAAAATCCTGCTTGCAATGATATTATCGGGTGGTATTAAGTTCTTATCGATAACCACGTAAAAGTGGACAAATGAAATCTCGTCTTACAAGGAACGATTCGTTGTCAACTGATACAAGTAGAGTGCGAGTTTACCCTTGATATTAGCTTCTTCGGATACAGCCTTATCTTTCCATCTAGCTTCTACTAATTTTTTTATTAGCTTACGCTAATTAAAGAAGTTCAGTGGCAGCGTGTAAATCATTCGAGAAATACACGGTTATCATACCATCTTCAGAACAGTACTACACACGAATCATAGATTATTCAGAAAAAAAAAAAAACAGTTATGTCATTCCTAATACGACGAACGTCACAGGACTACTTGCTTTGTTTCAATCGGTTCAATTCCATTACTCGTTACAAGAAAGTGCGTCGCCTTGCAGCATTTTAACAATGGAGCAGAAACGTTGCGAGGTCCAACTAAGCTTACAATCAACTTTTTATACGTTAAAAAACCGTTACACACAGGGATTATCTGGATCGATTGATAATTGTCATATGATCTTCGTAACAGATAACATCGATCTCAAGTGACAGATCGACGTCAACCGTAATGGAGCAAGGGGGTATAACGATAACGTCACCGACCAGCATGACTGAAACTTCTACGACCAAGACGAAGGGAACGGGCATCTCATTACCGTCGAGTCCTAGGCTTCAGAGTGCGAAGGAGAAGCTAAAGTCACCATGTGAGTAAATTAGATATTCTATCTCCAATAAATTATAAATACATTAAAACAAGAAGTAAGAAATATAACTATGTGGTAAAACTGTGAGAAAACGTCTGAACAATTTCATAGTTCTCATAGAAAAGTATAATCATCGAATTTATTATTATTGTATTTGCTACTATTTTTCGTATATTAATTAGAAGTATAAAATATAAACGTTCGATGAAGAAAATATTCTGTACAGTAGAGTACTGTGCTACAATCACTCACCTACTGTGTAATTTTTTCTTAGTATAAATAAATCCAAGTTTCTTCGTTGTATTTTCCCAGTAAAAATTGTTATAAATGATTAAAAACTCTCGTTTATAAATCGTGACTTTTGTGAAAACAATTTCGATTTACAAAATATTCCGATGGAGGATTGTGACACGAAGAAACGACGAATGAATCGCCCGATTGCGATGCAGATGCCGATCGAATGACAATCGCCAAGTATTTTCTCGTGGACGCAATGGAAAGCCGGAAACGAATGGGTCGCGCTTCGTACCTTCGTGAATTCAGGGTAAATTGTATTATACGTACGTTACAGAGGTGTAGTTGCGATGGAGAGTACAGGAATTTCACTAAAAAAGAAAGTAACCGGTGTCCCCCGTGGCGTATACGAACGATGTATTATCGCGTGTAGAGCGTACTCGATATTCGCACGTGTCGAGCAATTGAGTTGCGGCTAAAAGTACACTCGACACGATTCTCGACATGTTCTAATGAAATTAGTTTGTAGTTAGGAATCTCGTGTCATCGAGATCAACTTACTTGCAGTAACACTGACTGGGGTATGCGGTTCGTCACACCGTTTATGCAAATTAAATAATTAAAACGTCATTCAAACAAATCGGTAATTATGTTAAAAAAAAAGAAGTTTCTAATCGCATAACTCATTTGGTTCTGGTGAATTACACACGGTGTATAAACGAATACAGGTGATGGATCGAGTCTTACCGATCGTTTACCGCGGAGAGAGCAGCTGCCCTACCTTTTCAAGGGGCTGCAAACCCTCGGACACGCTGGTATTGATCCGTCAGGCTGTCGAGGGTATTCCTCCTTCGAGCCAACAAACCTTTCCACCGGGAACGGGAAACTCTAGCGAAAGCATCGTTATATAACGAGCTATGTGTTATCCATTCCCATAATTATTGCGATTCCGTAGAGTTAATACTGTAATACTGAGAGGCAGTCTTGAATTTAATTAAAAAATAGATCGACACGTCGATAACGTTCGAATGGATATCGCAAGATTCATCGAGATACACAAAGCGATTATCTACCCATAAAAATAGAAAGTAGCGACTGTCCGAGTGTGAATCTTGATTATTACAAACGCGTGTGTTGATATTTGATAAAAGATTACATGGATTGATAAGTGATGAGATACATTTTTATCGAAACGTTAAATTCCTAATTACACGTGAAATTAGACCGTTGCCGCTGTGTGTACATCGCCAGATCGGTATATCGAGTAAGTAACATTCGCGAGATAGGATTCTCAAGATGGCAAACAGTTCCTTGGCCTCGCGTAGAAAGTCGCTCTACTTCGGTAATAAAGGAAAGAGGTGAAAAATAAAACGCTTTACTGCTGAGGAAAGTGCGTCACTGTGGAATATCCTCTCTCCATTCGGAACAAGCGGCAAGATCCTTGGGTGTTCGTCGTTTCCGTGATATATAGTGACACTACCCGTCACCAGGATTTCCGGCGGAGCACATCTGGAATTGCGAATAAAAAATGTAAAATTGTAATATTATTCCCAAGAAAAAAAAAAAAAAAAAAAAAAAAAAAATCTCAACGATGCTGAATGAGAAACATTTCGCCTACTTCTACGAAATTTCAGAGAAATTTATTTATCCCATGAGTTTAAGTCCAACGAGATAAAACGATTAAGCTGAATATATTTTTCCAACTCTATCTAATTGAGTTCAACCTATTAAATTATATATTCAATCCATTATTATCTATTACTTAATTTATCTTTATGAAAACTCATAATTTTCCAGATACAACGCATAATTCGAATCTAATAAATATTTTTTATTAGCTTCAATAAATATTTAGCTAATTAAAAGAAAAATGATTTCAAGCTATCCACGTGTTCAATTAAAATCAATGTTTTTTGTGGACGTTTAATTTATTTGTTAATTTTACGTTATAAAGGTAAATTACTTTGGTAACTATAGATTTTTACGATACATGTAAAAGTAATATACAACGCGTTAATTTGAACGACGAAATGACCTTCTCACACTCGTCATCATTTTATTTTACTAATTTTTACTATGTTACGAATTATTATTTTTTTTATTATCTACGTACTTCTGGTGGTTAGGCCAACGAATTGTTAACTATTTTATATTCTTAAGGAATTTATACACCAGGCTCTCTGTTTCCTTTATCGTTTGTTACTATGTATAATTATATATATTTATTTAGACACGTAACAGCTCAGAGCTTTTTCCCTCTTTCGCACCGTAGATCGGTAAACAAACGAATCAATTATCGATCAAACGATCGTGACGTGTTGTGCCTACGAGTTGGAATGAGGAAGTGATAATACTCAATAGTTATGCAGAGGATTTTACCGCTGTTTTATAAAGGTATCGATCAGTAGATCACTACACCACGAATCATCCGTGATTCGTAATAGGCGTAACGAATCTTCAATCATAGTTCAAGGAATTTGTATGAGTCAGTAACATTAGAAATTTTGGAAAATGGACTATTGTCAACATGATCCATATCGGGCGAGAGCTATTTTCTACTCTCAATACCAACTTATTAACTTAACATTCTCAAAAAATCGATACGACAGATTCTGAGATATTTTTTTTTCATTCATTGGAATAAAGAATAATTTGCCACGGTTTTGTGAAGGTATCACTCAATACTACATCAATTATTTATAATATAGCGAATAATTGCCGTAACGAATGATTACTGAAACTTCGAACATCAGTAATGGTAACGAATCAGTAATAGTAAAGAATCAGTAATTGTAAGAAATTAGTAATGGTAACGAATGCGACGAAATTGACAATCGTCATGTTGATCCGTATGGGGCGGAAGCTACTTTACGTTCTTAGCAGTGACTTCTTAATTTCAAATTTTTAAGGAATTGATACAATAGGATCTCTGGTTAACATTCTTTACTATATACATTTATACGTGTAGAAGCTAACTTCCGAGATTTTTTTGTTCCATTCGTAGGAATAAGAAATAATACTGAATAGGTATACAGAAGATTTCGCCACGGTTTTGTAAACGTATATCGCTCAGTACTACACAAAAGATTCATAGTATAATGACCAATCGTCGTAACGAATGGTCACTGAAACGTCGATCATGCATCAAGGCATCTGTACGAATCAGTTATGGTACCAATTTAGTGAAATTCACTATTGTCAAAATGATCCATATCGTGCGAGAGCTACTTTCTATTCTTAACGTTAACTTTTTAACATAACATTCTTAACGAACCGCTAGAGTACCACCCCTCCTCCTCCATGAAAAAGTAATATATATTAAAAAATATATTCGACGTATCGAACTTTTTGTCGGCTTATATGCCAGCAATATATTTTAAGTATATTTTATATGTATCATCCCAGATATATTTTTCCATTGCATATATTTCGTACTTATCGTAAAGTATTTCTCAGATATAGGTAGAAGTTTTTCATCTAAATATATCATATTTATCTTAGATATATCATTTATATATCTTGTAAATACTTCAATTCCGTGGGGGGGTCCGTTAACCATTGGTAACCATATATATTTATCCGTGTAATATCTTACTTACGATTTTTTTTTCGCATTAGTCAGAATAGAGGAGTGACAGTACTGAATAGTTGTACGGAAAATTTTGTCACGATTTTGTACTACACAATTATTCGTAGTATAGCGAGTAATTACCGTAACGAATGATCACTGAAACTTGGAATATACATCAAGGAATCAAGGAATCTGTATGAATCAGTAATAACCCCAATTTTACGAAATTTACTATTGTTAAGGTGATTCATATCGTGCGAGAGATACTTTCGATTCTTAACATGAATTTCTTGACATAAAATTTTTAAGGATTTGATACTCTTTGTTTACCATTCGTTACTATACATATTTATACGTGTCATAGCTAACATCTGAGATTTTTTTTTCTATTTTTCGGAATAAAGAAGTACTGAATGTAGTTGTACTAAAAATTTTGCCACGGTTTTGTACTACACAATTATTCGTAGTATAGCGAGTAACGAATTGTCAGTGAAACTTGGAATATACATGAAAGAATCGAGGAATCCATATGAATCGGTAATGGTGCCAATTTTACAAAATTGCCTATCGTCATGATGATCCATATAGCGCGAGAGCTACTTTCTATTCTCAGCATTAACTTCTTAACTTAACACTGAAACTCCATCAAGGAATCAGTAATGGTATCAATTTGACGAAATGGACTATCGTCAAGATGATCCATCTCGTGGCGAGAACTACTTTTACTCGTGGTCAGTCAAGTGTTATGTATTGCAGCGAGTCTTTGCCTCTCTCTGTGGTAATTACTGCCGCCTCTAATTGTCATAACTCATTAACCACCCTCTATAATCGCGCTTGCCACCTGCATTGTCTTTCACTTTGAGTCGTCAATGCGTCTCTTCCTCGTTCCTAAACAGGAGAAGGAAAGACGCCTGCTGGTGATATAGGAGTAGCGCAGAGATGTATAAGAGTGATATAAGTTCACAGAAACTCGACTTTAAAGAATAATCACCTTTGTCTCTCACAGCAATTAGTTATGCACCGTAAACTTTATCGTATTTTCCAAATAGAACTGGTAGGTATGTTTAACGAGTATGTTGTACTTATTCAGAATGGGTATTGCGCGCCTGTACGGATGTAAGCGATCATCTAACCGACACGTTTCGACGACATGTAACACGTGCGCACGACAATATACAGCTGAAAACGCGAGTTGCACAATCGCTCCAAGTTAACACATTGCAGATGTCGGCTATGTTTTTGTGCCACACACTTAATATTGAATGTATGATGTAATAAATTATTTTCAGATCATATGTCTTACAGAGACGACGCGTGTGTCACAATATTTACCTCAGCGCTTATCCAAAAACGGGAAAGCCGACACCAGCATCATATGGCAATCTGTTTACATATTTGAATGAAATAATTTGTGAATTCTTCCCGAGTAACGAGAAAAGACCGATTGATCGATCGATTTGTACTTATTCTCGTTGTCATTCTGCTTTTCTTGCTCATCCTCGATAACCCTTCGTTGTATTTAAATTCATGCTATTCGTGCTCGTCGTATTTGCACATGGTGCTCGGCTTTCAAATTTCTTTGGCCTGGCCGTTACGGTTTCTACACCGTTAAAAAGAAGAAGAAGAAGAAATACTCCGAGAACCGCAGAAAAAAAAATCGAAGAATGTGACTGACGGTACCTGGACGAGGTGGAATTCTAGCAGGCACAACTTCGGGGTCGTTAACCGGTCCGCGAACTTGACCTACTGTCACACATGCATCCCTCGGCGCGGTCACGCATGCGCTTTTGCTGCCGTTCCTCGGCGAATCATCGACCACCTAACTACCGTTCGCCGGGAGAGATAACTGCCGCGTATCGCAATGATACACAGGCTTTTCCAATAGAAACGATTTTGCCTGTATTGTATTTCTTCTTTCATCCAGGCCAAGCCATTCAGATCTCCACCGTTATTCTTTAGATATTAAAAATCCCCAGGTCTGGTTGCTTTATTGATTCTTAATAAATGAGTGAGGCAATCAGAGCTGACAAAAATTAATGATTCGATAGTTAGAGACCTTTCTACCAAAAAAACGAAAACACATGAATCCAGGCAGCGCTGACTCACACCCCGCGTTCCGAGACGCCAAAAAACACCAGCTTACTAAAAATAATTGGTCGGGACTGACGAAACGTTAATTTATCTCTTATTCTTCTACGTCTCCAGGAAAAATGAATCTTGTATTAAGTGCGCATTTACTGTTGACGTCTACATGTCGGATAATAATTATTGGAAAATTGGGGTCTTATTGAAATTAGTTAATACCGACGGAATATAGAAATTGGATATAGAAGAATGATAACTACGAATATACAGTCGAGACTTTGGCGAAACTTCAATTCCAAACGAGGAATTCGTTGACGTATACAATTATGTACGGCTTCGTGCATTATGAGTTTTAATATGTGATTGAAAATTTAACGTAACCACTGAAGCGATGTAATTCATCATGAGAGTCGTGCACAGCGTAGTTTTACATCGAACGATCGTGCATGCGAACATAGGATATTGCAAATTGGCTAATATTTCACATGTTAAAGATACCACCTTGAGGCCGAATAATTAACGACATTTATGATATCCTTTCACGGACGTGTCGATGAACAAAATATTCCGGTCAATTCCAGGTTATTTTCATTTTGTCATGCTGCAGATGTACACGAACACTCAAAGCACTTTGAATCTAAAAAAAGAATCATAGGAATGTAAATCGATAGTGATTTTGCCTGCGGGACGTGCTGTGTATCATTCGCCGGTTAAATATCTCTTAGCAGTTCAGCAGCTGTCGCTTAAGCCTGTAAGAGAGACCGAAGTTAGCTATTGCGAATGTAGGGAACTTTTCTATCGATCGGACAGGAATCTGTAGGTTATCGAACTGCGGCAATGTAGAGAATCGAGTTTAACGTCTCCGATATTAAATTGCTTACCAAGAATTCTGGGGAATAATAGCAGAACTAGAATGAGCATTCAATTTCTTATCGATTCGATGAACTACCAATAATACAAGTGTTTTGATCGGTAGCATTTATGTTGAAGGGATTGGTCAATTATACGGAAAAATAACATTTCGGAATGAACCATTTCGTAGGATTCATTCACGTTCGCCATGAAGCATGTACACTCAAAGAGAGCAGAGACCGGGGTACGCTGATCCTTTCACCCACTCGATATATCTAGCAACACTGATTATAATGTCTTCTTGCTTTCACGATTCTCGTAAATACTCCGCGACTTTCATCGTAATTATTAGAGCTATCTGAATCTACAGTAGACTGCTCGTTTTACTTCTAATTGGTCGGTGGAGATACAATCTTATTGAGGAACACGAGCTGTCACGTGATCCAACACATAAGTATTGTCTGCAAAACAAATACAGGAAACTTTCATTTTTATCTCAAAAAGTGGACTTTGCCACTTTTATGAAATGTTAATGTTTATATGGAATCGAGCAGTTTCAGTTTCTTACCTCTGAATAACTATTTCTGATAAGTTGAACAATATACCAGCGTAAGTACTTCTTTGTTATGGGGTTTCATAATAATAGATGGTTTCAGACGAGCGGCGACAATTTGTTACAACAACATATAAAACGAAATATGTGCAACACCTTTAAGAATATCGCATTTTTATTGTCAAGTAATTTAAGGAAAGGAATTGTCTATTTCCACGATAAAATTGATCTAACAAAGCTCCACAATCCGTGGAAGCCCTCAGGTTAGGTACAGTCGTGATACGCAGTATCTTTTGCATGATAGGATTGTTGACGCTACATTCACGCTAAGAGCGCGGTATTTAAGTGCCTACGTTTCTCTCATGGAAAAGAAATATATTTAAATATATATCCGATGTATGGAACTCTTCGTCGATTAATATATCTGGAATACATTTTAAATATCGTTTGGATACATATCTTAGATATATTTTTCGCTTGCTATCGACATCGAAATATCTGGAAAAATAAGCATCATGCGAAAAAATGTCCCAGATAAAAAGTTATTATTTTTGAGGGAGCAATTTACTCGTGCTGTAATTAGATAACCCTCGCCCCCCTTACTGAGGGGGGCGAGGGGTACCTTTGAAATCTTTAACGGAAAACTCCATTATTTATTGTAGATTCAGATTCCACGCTACAAAATGCGTAGGTTTTGTCTGAAACGTTTTTTTTTTTAATTCGTGATAGATAGCGCTGTAATCGCAAAAACTAAAACTTTTTGCAATTCTCGAGAAATACACATCGGATTGAAGAATAAAAAAAGTCCGTATTCAATATTCTTTGAAAAGCTTCATCATCGTAATAATTATTTTCCATAAACGAAAATCGACTTAATTAAATACAAATAAATTAATGCATTTCCTGTTTATTTTAATCTCGCGATAATTAAAAAATGATAATTAAGAGACAAATTAAAAAAACATTATAAGTTTCTTATTCAAATTATTCCAAATTCTGATTCGCAGAAAATATAAATTTTTCAAAATTATCTTCCGTCTCTTGATCGTCGGGTGCGGTAAATGTCTAAATTAACTGAACTTTAAAAGATTCAACATGCCTGATTTTATTTTTCGATTGCAAGTACCATTCGTGCAATATTCGCAAAATTTGATTTTTACAATTACAGCGCCATCTATCACGAATATAAAAAAGTTTCTGACAAAACCTATGAATTTTGTAGCGTAGAATCCGAATCAGCAATAAAAAATAGGGTTTCCCATTAAAAATTTCAAATTTACGCATCGCCAGCCTCAAAAGGGGTCGGGTGGGGATAGTCTAATTTTTGCCCGAGTGAATTGCTCCCTCGGATACATTAACTTTTCAACTGAGACATTTTTTGTACGATGCTTATTTTTCAAGATATTTCAATTTCTACACTTAAATCGACCACCTGGTGTATTCGAGATACAGAATTTTTTATTGACAATATATAAAGTGTATGCGAGATATATTTCTACATATATCTTGCACGTACGTTTATGTAACACACGGGTGTCGATACATTTTGCGTGAATTTAATATTTACCGATTTACTAAAATCACGGAAAATAAAGTTGACCAACCAAACTGCAAAGTAATCTGATGTTCACCTGGCTTTAGCGTAAACACAAAAGTCACGAATCGAAAACCTTTGTAATTTGCGTGTTAGCAAATTTTCGCGTTAAGCAAATTTTCATTCGTTTTCAAACTTTTTGCGTGATTCTATTGAAGTAATTTTTAGGTGTCGATGTACGCGGCCTAAAAGTTAGCATTTGAATCGAAAATTTCGAAATATGAGTGATGATCGGGTTAACGTACACTTTAAATTGAAATTTTGTTTCTAGTGTAAACAGAGCAAGACAGCATAAAATGAGCGAATTTTACATACGATGTTGATCTATATCTTGGGAAATTCTCACGAGTCCTACGAAAGTCTTCGTTCATTGACCGATAATTAGTCGTTTACTCGTGATTTCACCCTATAAACATTTAAGGTGGTTGACCAGCTGCACCTAGCATTAGAAGAGTTATTACATAAAAAATATAAATTAAATTGAGCGACCAATACTTCTATTGTTAAATCTCAACCCTTCTTACCGACCTTCTTTACAAGAAATCTCAATGCAAAAATCGAGAATTAAATAGGGCGTATTATGGCTAAACGGCTTTCTCGACACTTCAACCAGACAGAATTAATTACCGTTTCTCCTATTGGGCGACACAGATAATTAGCTCACGACTTGTGCATCAAATTATAAGATTTCCAACGGGATCATGAAAAAAGAGATCTTAAGTTAATTCAAGCCTACAAGCGCAAGGCCTCAATTGACCATAGCCACCATAATTGATCATACATCAGTGAAACTCGGGTACACTGAACAGCACCGCGTATTCATGTATGTACAGAAAGCAGTGCGTGACAGGCTCTTGATATTAATTCGTTTTAACGTATCAGTCGACGTTAACGAGCCATCATTTGATCACATTGCATCTGATGGAACTTATTAACCTCTTAATAACGACTGACGTACATACATCGCTACTTTTCGGCTGTATAACTTTCTAAACTGTTTTTTCAATGAGTAAGTATCCTTGTGTCGTTCAAATAATTAAGTAAGCATCTAGTAAACAAAGTAAACATAAAATAAAAAGCGGAGGATTGCAGGAGTTGAAATATTTCGCTAAAAATTTTAGATCCTGCTCTAGTTTCGATAGAAAAATGATAATAATGAAACAACTGATTATAAGCGGGTGGTCCCGAGCATTCCTACGGGTGGTCTGGAGCATCTCTGTTACAAAAAAGAAGTGAATATTGTCACACGTGTCATTGAGAAAAAAATTATTCCCAATTAATTGAATACAAATGATTTTTTCTAATCCACGATATGCCTTTTATTTCGATATCGTAACCATTACTTGTACTAAAAAAAAATCGAGCGCTTTCCGCTCTTGGATAGAGGACAGCGCAATCCAATTTATTCCGGACCACGGCAAGTGATTTGTGATGCGACTAACGAGAGCAAGACTCGTTATTTATTCGCGTCACTATGTTTTATTATTATTATTATCATTATTTTTTGCTGTGGCAATGAAATTTGTAAAACCTAACAGAGTATCGGATCATTGGTTTTCGATTGCTAGTTTGCGTCCATACGTAACGATAAGCCAGTGCGTTGAACCCAACCATGTACACTGCATAAACGACCGCTTCTGCTTTCATGCAAATTTTGTATTGACCCCTGCATCAAAGCTGCCCTCGAAAGTTTTTATTCGTAGTCGGGTTTGCCCAACTAATGCTCCGGTCAGAATCTGCACCCGTGTTCAAGCGCTTCTGTATATAATACAGTGTACAGTACATTCTCACCTATTTGACCAAGTCCGGATCGAGGTCGGCTACGTATTTTTCGGTGAGAAGTGTTCTCCTACTCACAAGTCAATTGACACGCGGAGTGGGGACCCTTTGGGTTCGGAGCCTCGACTGAATATGAGTTGCACGAGGGCCTGAGATAAGTTTGCCCTCGCTTCGTCAAACAGATCAGGGAACTTTCGTCAAATATGTGGCGGTCATATATGTGAGAGCGTACTGTAATATGCATACATACTACGTATGTCGATTCCATACTAATGTTGCGTGACGTCCCATTGTGTTTTAGGGTTCAAAGAACTCTTACAGGAGGAGTGTTCACCGTGCGATACCCTGAAGATAGCTCTGGCAGAATTCATGGGAACAGCTATCCTCGTGTTTCTCGGTTGCATGGGCTGCGTCGGAAGTCTGGGCAATCAGCCTCCAAACTTGCAGATTGGCCTCACTTTTGGATTTGTAGTGATGATCATCATTCAAGTAGGCTACAAGCTAATGTTTACTATTAATTATTATTATCCGACGTTCACTTCTACTATCATTTGAACTAATAATAATATCTTGTGTTTGCAGTGTATCGGCCACATCAGCGATGCCCACATAAATCCTGCTATCACAATCGGGGCTGTTGTAATGGGCAAAAAATCTTTTAGAATAGCTTCGGTGTATATAGTCGCACAGTGTCTGGGTGCAGTGATGGGCTATGGTCTTTTGAAGGTTAGTCCGACGAACTTTAACTCAACCAGTAGCAAATGGTACGAATAAAAATATATAATTAAAAATTGATTTTCAGGTTGTGACACCTCAAGTTTTGCTTTATGGGTCTGTCGGACCGGAAACTGCAACGAGCTTCTGCACCACTCAGATTCACGAAAACATATCCTTGATCCAAGGCCTTTTAGCCGAAACAATTGCCACCGGAATTTTAATGTTCATGACCTGCGGTATCTGGGATGTACGCAATGAGAGGAACACGGATTCAGGCCCTATCAAGTTCGGTCTGGCTGTTGCTGTCCTTTCCTTAGCCGTTGGGCCGTATACCGGATGCAGCATGAATCCCGCGAGGACTCTGGGACCTGCGATATGGAACAACAACTGGGCATATCACTGGGTTTTCTGGTTTGGACCGATCGGTGGCTCTCTCCTAGCTTCCATCATGTACCGATCGATCTTCACGCCGAAGAAATGTAGCGCCGAGGAATGTTCGATCTTCAACGGTGTTGAAACACAAAAGTCTGAGGTAACGTCATTTTGTTTCCCCATAGAGAAAACTTTGTTTTCGTGAAATAAAAGTCGATTTTTTTAATGCCACCGTACTTAAAATATCTCAATATATTTAGAAAACGTATTTAAAAAAAGAATCCGCACTCGCGCGCACGTGTGAGTTCTCCGGCTTAAAAAATTCAAATGGCTAATATCTCGTGAACGTTTAGATCGGTTTACCTTGGATCGCTGTAATTGTTGACATTAAAAACAAAAAAGGCGATATTGCTCTAACTTTCGTAAATGTTCGACTATTGAGTTAAAACTTCCTACACAAATGAGCTAGAGGGCAAGCTAATTTGATAATGCGTTTGAAGCGAATCGGTAAAAGGGTTATAATTTTATGAGATAACATTTTTTTTTAAAGGGTGTGTTCATTTTTACTCTTGTAAATTTTCAGCTATTGAACTAAAATTGATGTACACAAATAGACTAGGAGACAAGCTCTTTGGTATTTTTTTTTACTTTACTTAAGCATTGCTTACGCATTGCTTAGTAATTATTCTTCTCTTATAACAAAGCTTTCTCTATCAGGGAGATAAAATTGTTCAAATACTTCCTCAAATAGGTGATTTTGAGAAAAGTGAAGAATAATGAGGAAGCAGTGTGCTAGTTCTACTTTGTTTCCTTATTTTTTTTTACGATTATTTATTCAAATATTCTTGAATTTACTGAGCGCAAAATGGGATGTCCCGGGGCCGTGAAAATGTCCAAAAAATAGTCGTTTTATGTAGCTAACGAAAGATATTCCTGAGGTGTCATATCTTATTATTTTATACTGAGACAATAATTTTTTCTAGCATACAATGAACATTTAATTAAACTTTAATATTAAATTTATTATTCTTTGCAGATCTAATTTGCTGTAATGAAAATGTGAAAAATTGTATTACTATCACGATGAATCAACGTCTCGATCTTCAGGAAGTGATCAAAGAACCTCGGAATACGAGCGTGTCTTGAGTCATCGAATTTTATTTGAATCTGGATGAAACCGATTGCAATTTCATAACAGACGACCGCATATCCTTGCCGTACTGTACATCGGACATAGATGAATCCGTTTCGAAAGAGATGAAATTTTGATTTCTTTTAATTTATTGTAACAATAGGCTGAGTGAAATCGTCGTAAAAATTCATTGCAGCGAAGGCGAAAATTTGATTGTTCCGTATACAAAGACTATCGATTTACTGTACATAATAAAATTAATTTTATAATTTTAACACGTTGGTGATGTTAGCAATATTAGTTTAATAATCGACAATCATTTTAATAAAAGAAGAGTTCGACAGTGAAGTTGGTCGCTGCAATTCACCGAAGCTTCGTCATGGTCCAAATAACAAAATATAACAAGAAAGGTCACTAGCGGCAAAATGAGCAGGCCATGTGCAAGGGGGTGGCCGGTACATTCTGCCACACAGCGCAAGTTAACGAAACTCGAAATAACGAAATTAGTGCCACTGGGGCGTTTGAGAAAATTAGCTTGGACGTACGGGAGAGCCTGGAATTGAGAGCAAAAGTTTTAATTGTACTTGGACTGTATTAGCAAAGCGGTGAGTTCAACTCCCGATGCCCATATATACCTATGGCATAAAATACTTCTTGGTCGGGAGTCCCTGTACATAAGATGAACACTATATATTTTTATATGCCAACGAGTGATTTAGAATCACTATTGCGATATAAAACATGATAATTAAGATAGTTAGATATTATATCAACTGTTAAGTAAATTATTGAATCCTCGAGATAACCGCCGAATCATTAAAGCGATTGATACTTATGATTGGTTCGTATAGAATATATATAATTTATAGTTTTTATTACGCGAGCTATGCTGTATAATAATAATGTCATTAAAATATATTTAATACGACTTTTAATCGTTGTTTTCATTCATATTCTATTTTCACCCGTTCAATGAAAATATTTGGCCAAACGCTCCACTTACACATTCCCAATGGTCACTTTCATAACGTGTTTATTACTATTCATACAGTTGAATGCAGGTATATATGTATACGAGACATGACTGTCCATCATTATTCATTCATAACGATGCCTAAAGTGCGCTACAAACATCAAGAGTATTGCTATACTGTGATAGTTACTAGCGCCATCAGCAAGTACGTTTTCCAATTGAAAATCGACACAACGCATATACGACATTTGCGCCCAGTTATTATGGCATCGTTAGCATGACATTTATCGCCACTTTTCGCTCACATCGTTTGTTATTTATCGTTGGTAAGTTTGCTTCGTATGCATAATTAATACACGAGTCGCGTCCTGATACTGTATATCTGCCGCGCGCTCCGGTGATATTCAACGATTCACAACATCCAACGACGATGAGGACCCTTCTCCTTCAACGATTACTCGCTTCCGCGTATTTGCTCGTTCCGATTTAACGATTGGCAATGAGAATCATGTTGAATCGATCGAACAACGAAGAAAGAATAACAAATAAATGAGAATAAAAGATTGAAGAAATAAAACTTGCAACGGTACGTCTAATAAATTCTTTCCATTTTCAATGAGCAGCGACAGACGTGTTCACTCTCTGGAATAATGAGGGACAAATAAAATATTGAAATGCTCTCGGTATCGCCCTCGTCTATTCGTTTCGTAGTGCTGGAAATATGTATGTCACGATGAATTTCGATATTTTAACAATAATACAGTACGTTGATTCAATCGAGTGACAGAGATGATGTATTGAAGATAAAAATGTATTTTTCATAAAATATTTCACCTTTCGATGAGTAATAATATTGTGAACTTGCACATAAACATTTTTAGTATATTGGTGATTCAGTTTTATCAAATTACGCAATAAAATTCAAAGCGGAGTATGATAAGACAAATCCAAGTACTACGTTCGTAGCTTCCCCTATAAGCGTTTCGATCCATGCCATTGTGGTTTCACAACAGCGCACTACTCCGTACACGTGTTGCACGTTATTTGTATGATATAGCGCCAGGCAACGTCTGCACCAGTATAATAACTGGGGATGTACGAATAGCATTTGAATTCAATTGAATATAGAAAAAATTGAAAAATACGAATATTCACGAATAATTCAAAAAGTTGGAATCATTCTCGAGGTCTAAGTCAATGACGAGATGAATTTTAAAAAACAAGGAAGATGATAACCCAGTCAACTACCCCACATGAAAAAAAAATATTCAAAGATATATACGAGATATAGAACTTTTTGCAGAAAAATATATTATATACGTCTATCCAATGGATATATTATATAAAAGATATATAGATGATTATATAACTATATATCCTGTATACATCTCCACGGAAAGTAAAAAGTAGTTGGGGAAACTGACACATTGATTCCGACAACCAACCGGAATAGTTAGCATAGCGCCAACTACTCGGTTGGTTAAAAAAACTGCAATGTCCTTGATAAAATATCGGTACCAACGGTAACCAACCAAGATGGCAATCTCATCTTATACTCAGGTGGTTGGTGCAATTCATCAGTTCAGCGGTAATACGAAAAAAAACCAGGTTAATACGAATATTTCGATTTATTTACAGTGACGAGGACCGGCACGTACTTTTCGCGATGCTTCGATAGACGTCATCTATTCACAATATTTCACTGCATATTTATCACAAATATTCAATGAATTACACGTTTATGTTTTGCAAGCCCTCGTCCATCCACAACCACCTGTCACTTCAAAAAAGGTCATCGTTTGCCGTCGTGAAAAGTTTTACTCGCAGCACGTACCATCCGGTTGGTTATAAAAGGTAAGCGATTGCTAATGGGAACAAACTCGTAGATTGCCGGTACTATTCAAATGCTTATCGCAACTACCGCCAACGTTAGTTGCACTACCGAACAGCTCGTGGTAGCGACAGCACTTTCATTCGTTACAGGAATCAATTCATTGAACTTCGGTACTATTTTTCGCTAACCAATCGAAAATTGTTGGGAATACTATTTCGAATTGGTGTCTGATTCGCGACATAGCATAAGCTGGAAATGGTTATTGCAACTTCTATTTTTTCCGTGTCGAGTACACTTCATTTTCAAGGGCAACTGACGACATGGAAACAATTAGAAAATTTTATTATTTTCGTGTTATAAAAAATAATTACAGCAAATTTAATCATGAATGTATAACAAATAGGCTGTTTTTTGAGTGTACAAGAAGAGTAATCTTTGTGTGCATCACATATACGCACATAAATAAAAAATACATTAAAAAATAAATATAAAATTCCGTTCAGGACTTAGCCTTCGGCTGCTGGGATCTTTCACCCCAAGGCCTCGTCTGCGCTGGCGTCGTACTTTGCGCTCCGATGGTTGGGGAGCTCTGCCCCCCCCCCCCCCCATAAGGACACTGTCAAACACATTCAGGAGGTGACACATCTCGCTTCTTGTTTATAACGTACTTTTTTCCTCTTTATTATAATTATTAATATTCATTTGAAATTTTAAGTATTATGCAAATACATGATAAAACATGCTGATGTGCATACCGCGTAACTTGCGCAATCAATCTTGAATTCGCATTTTCATTCCATTTTCTAACGAAAATCTAATAATGATTCGTGATTGGTTGGAACAAGTTATGCGATAATACACAACTTACGTCCCATGGGAAGTAACCCCCCCCCCCCCTCTATGCGCTACATTGATTAGTTCAATTCTGATCACTAGAGTCGCATGCCAAACTAGTTATTTTCTATATTTACGGTTTAGGTATTCTGTAGCGAATTTTCGGTTCATGAATGAATGAAAAAATAGTAATAAGAAGTTTGACTAGCTTCAAACTAGTGTCAAAAAAGTTTTCTTCGTTAAGAGTATAGTTTATTAAACAATTAAGCGCAATAGGTTACATAATTACTATAATAATTATTTTACTATTGAAAGGAGAAGCATTCATATTGGAAGAAGGTTACGTTACCATTTTTTCTTGCACAATCTTTATTTCCGTGACATTTAATAAAATATATATAAATATAATTGACAATTGTGAATTAGTGTAAAAAGCATGTAACAAAAAGATTTTCATATAATGTGTTTTGCACTATAATCTTTTTAAATAATTTAAAAAATTATGTTTTTTGATCAACACAAAAGGTGTCCTTTACGACAAAACCATGAAAAGGTTATTTGTTTCAGACATTTTTCTACATTTTCAATTAAAGGAAAATTGGTTTTTCACCAAAATTACACGTTTAAAACTGTGTAAATCGTTTTCAACTATACGAAAGATGGAAGAGAATCTTGTTTACGCACTCAGTTGCGATTAGTCCAATTGTAAAAGTAAGTTATACTTCTACGCAATTGATATATATATTTGTGATGACTTGAATGGTTCAACACACGTTCGTGATCATGGCAAAAAATGCTGCTAAGAAGAAACAATTTTGTTTGTTAATGGCTGAGTTCTTAGTCCGTACGAACATAAAAATAGAATTTTATTTTCCAAAAAAAAAAGATATTTTTAAAAGAATTTTATAGCTGAAATTGGTTAAGGAGGATAAAACTCTGTGGACTTTGAGGTTATGTCAGGTAGTAATCTTATGAATGATAAGAAAATTGATTCAACAGTTTCTGAAAAGTGACAACGGACGAACATCGAAGAGTACAACACGACAATCTTAATAGGTCCTGTTGTCACGTTTTACGAGAGAGAGAGAGAGAGGGGGGAAGCTTAAGATTTCGTTTAAGACAAGAAACGAAATCTAATCCCTCTATTGCCTCATCGCCACCGAGGCCACCGAAGATTACTGATGCAGCACGAGGTGACTTGTCTGGTGATTCACCATAAACTAATGCAACTAATAGAACTCAACAATTTTCGGCAAATGTAACTAGCAACTGCATTCACGAAAATCAGTAAGAGCGTCCAAGTTTTCACATCAACCTCAACGGTTGATCTTGGGTCGGACTCGCCCAAAATATTTAAGTCTTAAGAGAATACGGTTGGTTCCTCGTCAAAGACTCGAGGCGGGAATGTATAAATAATTATCGTTGATCTTGTAATTTTTTTCTCATAATAATAATTGAACAGTCTTGATCCGTTAATTACAATAAGTACCAAATATCTTGTTTAATACAAATTCTCGTGTATTACTTCGTTCACGCGAGTTTCAACTCCTTACCGACAAACGATTCCGATACTAACTTTGTAAATATTACACTTACGACCGTGCAATTCTATTTACACGTCGACCGGCATAACAAGACGTAAAATCGAAATTTCCGTGCGTATAAATTTAACGCATAAAAAAGTTGCTAATGTACATTGCTTCTTCTCTTGTTTGTCGACGTTAAAAAAATGTTCTCTATGAGTAAGTTTCGTTAAGCATCTGAAGTGATTTCCGAGAACCTTGAATTATCTCTCATGTTATCTATAAAGGCGTTCAGGGTTTCATAGAACTAATCACTTTCGCTATATTTGTGTAATCCTACAACTTGAAAGCTCCAAAATTAATAAACTGTAATTCAGAACACAAATAAATTACATTTAATAAAAGTTTTATACAGATTATGATGAGAAGGAAGCAAGGTTCACAGAATTGGAATTTTTGGAAATCTTGTGGGGTAAACTTTCGAAATGATAGTTTGTTATTACGTTACATATTTTAAATTTAAGCTTTATCTTGATTTAAAAAGTTACAAAACTATTCACTAATTTCATTGGCCTTGTCACGTCCGGGCTCTATTTACTAATAATAAAGTATGTTGTTATAAATTTATTCACCATACATACATAGTATATCATTCGCTAAAAGAGGCTACAATAGTGGGTTGACCAATCTGTCAAAATGCTGAATAAGCAGCGCATCTTTTTCATGGTCACACGGCAATGCGAGATGAATAACAAATACTGTTTGTCAACAGAGCATAAACCCTAGCTACTCTCGCTACCTAATAGCTACCGTTCTCTCTTTGTCCGTGCAGAAAATAATAATCCCGGAAGAAGTCTCGGGAGGAGTTTCGGATGTACTTCCTCCCGGACTGCCTCGACTCCATGCGGGCCTCGATAATTTGTAATGGATTCCGTCCCGGACTTCTTACAAAATTCCCCGCGGGATTTAAATACTCCATCCCGGAGTCCCGGGAATCCATCCCGGTCCCAATCCTGAACTCCCGAGTCTTCATCTGGGTTACGATTCCTATATTGGGTACTGTCTGTGACGGCGTGATGACGGAAATCTCGGCCGATACCCCCCATACTTATGGTGCTTGTATTTTTTTCCTTTTGTCCACCATACGAACACCCAGATCATTTCACACTTGAAACGTCGATGACGCGTGCAACTAATTGTCCTCGTAACCGGATACCGCAACGTCACGCCGTTATTCATTTATTTTTCTCAGTCACTTATTTTACTTCGCGTGTATTCACATTCCGACTGTAACTTTCTTTTTTTTTTGGGCGTGCACTGACGTCTTTGGGGGATATATCATGCCCATCATCCTCATGGGATTTCATTTATTTTTTGTTTTGATTAATAACAAACTGGTTAATCTGATTGATAAATAAGTTTTAATCAAAGTCACTGTTTACCGATCGGCCTAGTATAAAGGACATGCTGCCAACGCTGGTAAGCGTTTCCTTCATACATAATATTGTGTCTGTTGTGATCATCCCATCCGCTATATGGGATGACATTCGGGGATTCGGAATGGAATCACGGGAGTCCACGATGGAGTCGGGCATAGAGTCTAGGGAGTCCAGAATCGGATCTTGAATGGATTATCGGGAGTTCAGGACGGGATCCAAGACAGATTTTCTAAAAAGATTTTTTAAAAGAGTCCGAGATGAATTCAAGGAGAGATTTTCATAATACAGACTGGAGTTTGGAATGTGGTCCAGGACAGATTTTTCAGTCCCGCTGAGACTCCTTCCGGAACTCCTTCCGGAACTACTTTTTCTGCACGGGTAACCAATTACAATATTGAAACCAGGAGGAATTCCTGATTAATATGTTATCCTAATACATTGCAACCTTTCCGAACTTGGTTAAACCCCTTTTTAAGGGAAACCTCCAATCACAAATTTCACATCTCCGCCTATCATCGACTAATGTACATTTCCCAATATTTTACTCAGTTTCAAACCAATCCATGCACTTCAGCAATTACCATATAAATTATGAATCAGACTCGCATATTGAACACATACAACTTCATGTCCCATGTATACATTAACACATTTACACATTCACCTACAACAGCCTGTTTGGTGTTTGTCACGTTGGAGGCATCCTCTGTTTTACTCTTAAATATTAAATTAATGTTTAGTTACCTAGTAGCGACGATGATTTTGTGCTGAGGTCAGCTATTTTTACAGTATAAATACGAGGTCCAGAGCGTCAGTCAATCAGTCTTCAGTCACCCGTCTCAATAGACAGTCGAATCCATGTTAAAACAAGTAGTCTTAATCCAGTTACTGTCATTAAACACGGCACAGCCCCGTATCAGACAGTCAAGAGACCCGCTCTTCAGCAATGCGATATGTCTCACAACGCATTCCAATTATTTTGCACCGGGCACTAGGATCTTGACTGAAGTTCCGCGATACACCTTCGTGTTAAACATATTCATTGATCCAAATTCAAGTACACGATGACACTCAGCTCATACACACATTCGTATACTTACTTTTTGCGTTTTTACTACTATTCTTTTATTGAATAAATGTTGATTCATTTATTTTTACAAATCAACACGTATAGTTCCAATCACCTCGAACGATCACCCAATTTTCCTGATGACCCATCTAAAATTCACAAATAAGGACGAAGCCCTGAAAGGCTCACTCACTCCCATCTTTTTTCGTGAGGACGGAGCCCTGAGAGGCTCATTCACTCTCCGTCTACCTTTGTAAGGACGGAGTCCTGAGAGGCTCACTCACTCCCCGCCATCCCTGGTGAAAACGGATCCCCAAGAGGCTCACTCATATTCCAATCCTTCCTCAAACGACCACACCCATTACGCCCAACTACTCAATCACGCTACATCATTGAACTACTCAGTTAAATCATCGAAAATTGCTACATATTACCTTCAAACACACCTCCTATCGCTAGCTCAGTCAGTCTCCAATCCCTGTTGAGCGCATTCTAGGCTAAACTCTGGAGGCAACCTCCGTATAATCGTAAAACTCATACGTATCCTAACGCGTTCAGATCTCTCTGAGTGTAGCAGCGTTATTTTTTAAATTAACTTAATTAAATGTTTTTTCTAATTTCTATTACTTTAAACATGTTTTAATAGTTTTATCAATTGTTTTGCTAATCATTCGAATTAACATAAATTTGTTCGGTTTGATAGAATATTTATACCTTTGATTCCTCATGAAGGAACTTTTGATTCCGTGCACTGCTCTGTTTTCCATATTTTCACGACAATGTGTCCAGAATGATCCAAAAAGATTGAAATATCCCATTTTTTAAATGTTTGGATCGATGGGAGTGTATGTATGAGTAATAAAGTTGCAATTGAGATCTCTGAAACTTTTAAATTACTAGACGTATTATCGAATTTCAGATCCATAGATCTGAACAAAAATGGACCAAAGAAAGATTAGTTATATTCCAGTTGATTATCGAATTTCAGATCCACAGAGCTATAAATCTGAAATTCGATAATCAACTGGAATATAACCAATCTTTCTTTGATCCATTTTTGTTTTTAAATTGACGCATTTCCTTGAATTTTATCACAATAGTAATTATATAATTCCGTAAATGGTCTACGAACAAAAATGGTGTAATAAAGTTTTGAGTTTTTTTAAAGTAGCTAAAACGGACTTGACTAGGAATCAACAAAGGGGGTTCAGATTTCTAGTTTTTTTTTTCACTATAATACGTAATCACTCGGACATTGAGTCATCATGCGATATGGTATAAATGTTCAGCAGTTTAAGCGGGTAACTACGAATCAATTTGGTTCAAATCGATCAAAGAGATCAAATTCTATGACACTTGGAATAAAAAATATTGCAACAAGAGAGTTACAAATTATTCAGCTGAAGTAGAGTAAAACACTTTTTAAAAGTTAAAACAAGTCTACCAAAGGAATTTGACCATTGGCGTGTCATTATTTTTTGTTTATTTGCAAAGCTTACTCTATTCAGGAAGACATATTTTATCAAGGTACTGGCTCTTATAATTGCTTTGTGAATGGTGAGAAAGAATGAGGAAGTATACTGTCAATTCCATTGGTACACTTTTTTCATGTATTCTTGTTTTCCTTCGATTTCTATCACGTGTGTAAATTGTAGTTACGCGAAGATGACATTTTTAAATACTTTTAACAAACTCTCTGTTTGTTAAATAAAATAAAAGATTTTGCGATTATTTTGAAGTGTGCAATAATCAATTTGTAAACCCCAAAACCTAAATTAAGAAATAAAACCGGACCACTATAGAGTGAGTCTTATGTTAGCCAGTTTTGTACATGACATATATCTCGTTATACTAGAATCAGACCTCAGGGATCGGGTCTCCATCTTCCTGCATCTCGTAAATCGAGATTATTAACAAATATTAAAATTTAATTGAAACTTCAAATTGAATAATTCATAATCAATTCGTGGATGAATTATTCGAATTTTCGAATATTCGCGCACTCCCAATAATAACGCATAGAGCCGTCTGACAAAGAGTGACACGTCGCCGGGTTAGTTGAATGGAGAGGGGCGCTAAACGTAAAATAGTAGCACACTGCGTGCCTCAAGAGATAAAACTACCATAAGTGCGTCGAGTGGGCTTCGCGGATAACTCAACCGACGGACTATTCGATTCGACGACAGACGAGTAAGAGTAGGAGTTGTCTGTTTTCGAAATCAAGCGGGTCCGCCTGTACTTAACTTCAGGATATTCGATTACTTCGCGTATACTCGTATGCGCGGCAGACCAGTCGGTTGGTTAGTCGTACAGCGAATCTCTCAGTGTCATCTCACTATTTTCAACGAATTAATACTCGTCAATCAAAATTATAAACTTAAGACAAAAACGTTTGAAACATTACAGTGGTGATACTTAATTACGTGTTATTTGTAAAAAAAAAAACCTCTCAACATGTCCACTAGGGATTTGCGATCAGGTGAGTTGATCAGTGACGAAAATTTGTATAAATCATTAAGGCGATCATTATGATAATGTCGTATTTTACTTCCGCTCTGATAGGGATCCAATAGACATTATTACAAAGAAAATATTCATTTGTAGATTTTTCGAATTAACGGTGTTTGATTGTGCGTATAAACATTCAAACAAAAATATTTTTGGATTGAATAAAATTTTTTAAAAAACTATTGGAAAGTAACCTTGGCAAAAGTCTAATCTCATTGATTTTTTACGACTGGAATATTCAGCTCACTTTCTATGATCGAACGCAGGTAACAGAGTTTTCTTAATTACTATTATATAGATTACAGTGATTCTACTAAATCCGACGTCTTTCTTTTGATTTATTTCCATTCGGAGCAGCGCTTTCGCAGCTGATTCGTTGGATGAAATTACGACTAAATCCGTGAGTCAAATTGATATCGCGTACCCTTCGAACCAGAATAATTGGGCTCCGCGAACTCACCATTCTGCGGACTTTGTAATACTTTTTTCAAGCGGATTTCCCGTGATTGGGTGCTTGTCTAGTTTCATTCCTGAGAATCGCATCTATCGAAGGGCAAAACGTTCTATTTTAATCAACCAAGCGAAACTTCATTTTGCATACACGTACGTCCTGCTCGCATTCTTGCTTTACAAAGATAAAATTTACTCAAGGATGAAAGAAAAAAATGTATTGTTAGAACGAGCCGATGCCGTCGTGTTCACTAGCGAATCACGTTGATATTTTTTGGGAAGTTGCCAATTTGATATATTAATAGTGAAAGAATTTTTTTATTTTGCACGCGCGTATCAAGAGCTAAAAATAGTTGACCTGATATTTGGCCAGCGTCGGTTTGAGACGGAGTAGAAAGATAAGGAAGGAAAAATGTAGAAAGCATACAAATAAACAAAAAATCGGAAGCGATAAAATAAATGGAACATCTTTGAAGATTATTCAATGATGTTTCGTACTTAATGATTCAGTGAGATTTCGTCTGAGATACGAAGGTGTGATGAATCGTCAGCGAAGATCACGGGGGTCTTATCACGGTGAACATTCGATAGCTGCTGATAATCTGACTTATAGCAAAAGTTTTATTTGTCTAATAATTTTGACGACCTTTCAACTGTACAGCGTCTAATTTCTACGATTCGTCATTAAGTACCCTCTTTTTAAATATCAACAGGCCATCTTTCGACCTTTCAACGTAACAGCGTATAATTTCTACGATTTATTATAAAATACGTACGTTTTAAATATCAACAGTCGTCCTTTCGACATATCAATAAACTTTCAGTTAATGCATAAAAGTAATTACACAATAATTACAAAAGTCATTAAAATAATTACTTTTCGAAAAAAATCTTACAATAATTTATTAATAAATAAAACGTGTCATTTGAGCACATTGCACAGTGAAACGCATCTGCAAGTAGCTAGGGTTTGTATAATATAGAATATTTGTGATGATTGCTTCTGACCTCTGAGTTTCATTATGCATTCTTCGACATCCGACATTATACTACCGACAACGCTATTGATTCTCTCAGAAATAAAAGCTTAGTTATACGTTGCTTAGCGTTCAGTTTTCTTGCCAGTAGTTCAATTCTTACTTTCGTGTATCCCTACTTCAGGAAAGCCATGAACCGTGCTCATTAATTACTTGAATACCCTCAAAAGCTTTAAGTTTATACCACCGAGTGCTTCGAGAAGTCTTTATGAAAACTTTCTCGATAACCTTGTGAACGTAATTTCTTTCTATAACGACTATTATTATGAGTGGAGTGATCAATTAGAACTTGTTAAATCTTGATATACAGCTTATCGATTTAATTTGGTGACACGAAACTGTAGTTGTATCAATGTGAGTCTCTATTGGACGTAGCTAAACGTCTAAATTATTGAACATTAAACGAGTGACACAACAAAATTAACAATGAGACATATCATTCAAACTGATACATTCGGTAGGTCCGCTGGACAATAAGCCTATGCAACGTTCTAGCCGACTAATTCGGATTATCTAATTCGGAAACAACCGGAAGTGACTTTGAAAGCTCCGAAGGACATTGGGCATCTCGTGAAGACCTTACGACGTTTATCGTCCGTCGAGCTTAGTTCAAACAGCATCGCAACAGAACATGATTGGATCATTAGGCAATTTTGTGCACCGGCCGATTCGTCATCTCCGTCCTCTCTCGCTCTCTCTCTCCCTCGCTAATTCGGACTTGCACTAATTGGGTAGATTACACCGACGACGTGGCACTACTCGTCAATAGTGCGACGGTAGTTACGCGTGACTCTTGCACGCCACGACGCTTCTATAATGGCCCTCAGATTCACGAATTCAGCCGATTTTATGCAAATTGCAAATTGATGCTTCGCTAAGCGAGTCTTCTTCGCAGAGGAAGTTACAGCCTCGAGCTGAATTTGATGAGGCTGTCGTCATCTGCTCGACAACGCTCCTGCTCTATCGTCTTTCGTTATCTCCTAATTTTCATTGAATAATCGCTTCATGTGATCGGGTGACTTCTCCCGATTCAAAGCAAACACTATATTTATAACTGGTGCTCACAACCATTTTAAAACAAACCACTATTTTTGCAGTCATAAATAAACGCTTATTAACTTTTACTTAAAAATTTGTCGTAACTTATGCAGAATCTTCTACAAAATGTTCTACACGCTGTGAACGGCTATTCAAAACAGGCATTTTGCGAGGAGATAGAAATGAACTTTCTTTTTGTTTGTTCAAAAAACGTAGACGACGAGTCACAGGGTTATCAGCCGGTATTCAAGTAAGACTGCAAATAGAATTCCATTCGTTTGTCAACATTTACAGATTTATTCCTGCCGATTTATGAAAATTATTTATTAGACTGAAGAAAGATTGATTACGCCACGTTAAACTCTTACATCGAAAGTATGATTGCAAATAGCAATCCATTTTTTTATCATCATGTATAGTTTTATTCCTCCAGATTCATGAAAATTCTTTATTACACTGAAGAAAGAATGATTAAATTAAACTTTAGCTTCAATTATCAGGTGTAAGGATCGTCTGAAAAAAAATCACATCATTGTGCATTGTGTAGAGCGAAAGAGTCGATGTATAAAAAACAAATTAAAAAATTATGCAAACACATGATATGCTCAAGGCGACTAGACGTTTAATTTGCGTATACGAGTATTGGACGAGAGAATCGAAACGGGCGCAAATACCTACAAACGAATAACGGTAGTGCTTACTTCAAGTACTAATACCAATGGTGTACGTATTCGTTTCGTTTGAAATTTTATTCAAGGACATGGATAGTTGGGAGTCGATTATGTAAAGTAAAGGTGAACGGTGCTCGCGGCGTCGTGAGAACTTTGTTCAATTTGTGTGCTAGTATCGCGATGAAAACACAGTACTGAGCACGATGCTGTGTCGGCCTGATGTCGCTTCTCCTTGGGTTATTGTCTTTACTGCAGCGCAGACTCGTGCAGTTATGCATATATCAACGGGTAATATTATGATACTCTATTTATCGCGGAGGTCACGGGGTATGTTAAGACCGAGAACCGATATTCTATAACGTACGTAACTGAATTGTTTATTAAGTTGATGTGATAATATTCGGTTGGTAACAGAAACTCTAATCCAAACTTCATTACTGCGGTTGATCTGTCTGAATAAAAGTCAAAAACAGTGCCCTATCCGTCTAACTATTCTCCATTGTTCTCGTCTTTTATCCGACAGAAAATCGGTAACGAAGAAATTTAGAATACGAAGATTCATCTCTCTCGCATTTACGTCGATTTGGAAGAAACAGAAGTCATGCGCCACGTAACCTTAAGATGAGGCTCAGAACTAACGGTCAACCTCAAAGTTTTCAACAAATTTTTCTCGAGCCCAGATTTTTATGAGCGAACCTCCAAAAATCCGTCATTTATCCGAAATTCTGAGTCTGAGAAAAATTTGTTAGAACTTTTTATCTGACTCTCTCGCATTTACTGATTCTTGGACCATACATCATGTGATTTGAGCCTTTCCTTAAGGCGAAACATCAACACTCACACGCATTAGCTGATTCTTCCTTACTCGACCGTAAAGTTATATCTCTCTTGAAACTATACATCTTTCGCTCCGCTTTAATTCGTGACAATTTACCTCCATCATGGCGAATGAACCATAAGTCTAGTACAAGGAAACCATAAGTATAGGATTGTGCCGGTAGGTTGACTTTATGTTGGTTGATCAATCGTTGATCGACCGTAGATATTTTTTTATTTAGATGCCCACTATAGTAACACGCGTACGTAGATTATTCGGTAGCGACACGTCATAAGCCGCATTCTACAGCATGTCATGTTTAAATGTAAAAATATTAATATTAAGTTATCATTATATACAAGTACACTGAATTATGTCAATTGCTGAAATAGAGCATTTTCAATTAGTTCCTTCAGAGACACCTTTAGTATCTAGGATTGCGCGATTAGGAGATGAATTGTATAACTCTACAGCTTAAACATTTAGACAATTACTATACTATTCAAAAGAGGCTGGTACCCCATTACGGCACAATTTAACCGAAAATCGGTTACGGTAAATACATACAGTATTTTTCAACTAATTAACCAACCTGCAAAGACTAAAAATCTGACCGAAGGCGTGAATTAAGTTTAGAGACAATTGAAGGAAAATGTATTTCTTCAGGAGTTTGTATAAATCAATTAAACAATTTGTAAATAATTCGTTACCTAGTTTCAATGAGTAGAGAAGGACATTTTTAGATTTTGCATTTTCACATACATTTAAATCACAGTTTGACGCATCCCTCGTGTTATATATATATATAACACGAAAACATTCTACACGTACTTCCTCATCTTCGATTCAAAGCGTATTTCTTGAATTAATGAAACATTTGATTTTTGCAGTTACAGCGCCATGTATCTCGAATCGAAAGAAATGTTTCCATTAAAACTTGCATATTTTTTTATGTCGAATTCGAATCTGAAATAAAAAATAGGGGTTCCCCTTTAAAATTTCAAGGTTATTACCCCTCCCGTCCTCAGAGGTTGGGGTGGGGAATTAATTGTTACGGGGTCCGTTGGTCCCTCCAAGATCAAAAAGTTTTTATTCCAGAGATCTTTTTGTGCGATGCGTATCTCTTGCGATATTTCGATGTCACAAGATAAAAAACTCACTGTGTATACAAATATTTACTGAATCCCACTGAATCTTTCTGTCATTCCACTCCGAGCACTCTGAAGTTAGGTACAGATCAACGTTTATAGTAGAAATGACGGCCATCCGGTGACAGTTCGATATATACAACCGTGCGTCTCATACATTTTTTTAAAACGCTTTTATCTTTCTGAAATGTCATCTGATATATAAAATCTAGGACAAAAATGGAGATAACGATGCACAGAATCTGTGTACTCAGTTCTGTTAAGACATCTTTAGCTGGTTCGGAGAACATCGGACACATAGAAACTGGTATTTTCGTGTGACGCTACTAAAACGCATACTTCCTTTTTTTTGCCCTACATGCAGTCGGGAGTAAAAAGTATTGTAATTTGAAAACAAAAATCAATTCGCAGAATAAAGTGAGACATGTTTCAAGTTTGAGATTCTAAAAAAAGAGATTTACTCATTCCTATCTATCTGCCTGTCTCTCCGTCTCTCTGTGTATGTACTGTCCGATATCACAATTTTTTTTAACTTTCAACTTTTCCATCAGGCTGCACATCCCAGTAAAATTTAATATGTGTCATCTACGTGTAAAATGTAGTTTTGATATTGAAATTCAATTCAAAACCTCCTTCCGGTATATTACCAATTATGTATAGATTAAATAATTGTTTAAAATTTATTTTTGATCCGTAGACTTGTAAAAATAAAAGGTTTATAATTAATAAATAACTTGAGCAATCGATCTAAAATAGATATCCCCAGTTAAGAAGTAAGTTTTGGTTGTATTTACAATTTTCGTTACAATATATTCAAGCAATGAGATTTTAGAGTACTTTGAATTTTTTAATGTCTTGGCAATATTCAATATCGTTAAATTTAAGTTTCTTCCATTTTTAAAAACAAAAATGCAAAGTAGGTCCTTGCAAGTTGCTTTTTCATTACTTTTCATTTTCACACTGCACACCGACAATTATCGATGAGACATTTTTTAATTGCCATCAAGCACTGTTAACACCGAAGGTTCAACTACATCTAAACAAAATGATAAACCTGGATCTAAAAACGTACCGTTTATAACAAAACGTAATGGAATAGTGAAAACATTATCGCTTTCGAGTCTTGATTCGAAATGACCCGTAAAAAAATTGCGAATATAACCTTCAAGTACCAATTGTAACTTTGATCATTGCAAAAAATGTCCATGAACGACTAATATCATGAGTTCATCACAGTCTGCATATAATGAAGAAATAATTGACACAGTCGTATATAGACAGTGGGTGACTGTTGTTCGAACAATTGTGGAAACGATTCAAGTTTCTGTAACAGATTTTTTGGAATAATTGTTATCCATGTTGCCTAAGTTGTTAAAGCATCACTTCATAGCTAAGCAACAATTAGACTTTTTAAACAAGAAATAAGAAAATATGGCTAGTGAAGAATGGATTGGCACATTGTAGCACCTTGTAGCATACATTATGCTACAAGGGATAAAGGTGCCCGATTTCGACCGAGTGTGAGGTTTGCTGCAGCACTCACACCTGCACTCACACGATTTCCTCTCGCGTAGCAAACGATACTTTTCTTCCGACTCCGTTGTAATTACCACATTGTTATGTGTGCAACATCACTATTATTGTTGCAATCAATGGAAAAATAATAGGTGGGGCCCAGGGGCAAGCCCCAGTTGGAGTAAGGGGTCAAAGCGCCCCCCCCCCACTGCACGATAAAAATATTTTAGTTGACTAAATAACAAGCCGTGATCGGTATCCTTAAATGTCAAAAATTGGAAATTTAAAAAGCATGGAACGTTTTCGGTTGAATTCAATACGTAAGGTCAATGATCAAGATGCTATATCCCATGTGCAATTCCAAAACGTTTGTTGAATATTCCGTACGAAAGCGCATTATTATTATTATTATTATTATTAGTACGGTAGCTACGAGTGTCTCTCGATCTCTATCTGACGACGCCACCCGAGCACCTTATGTTTTTCGCTTGGGCAATTTCTCAGTTTTTGCCCTAGGGTAGAAAAGTAGCGGCTGTCGGTAATGTGCGCATGCGCGCTTGAAAAGTGTCACTTTCGGCCCGCGTTGCACGCGTGCAATCTGATCAGTTTAGCGCAGTCGGGAAAAAATATTTTTCCTTTTTGTATATATAATATTTCACGTAAAAGAAGTTTTGTTCAATTGAAAAAAAATATTAGGTTAATTCTTGACAGATTTAGTGTAGAATTGCTCATGTATTCTAGCGACCGGCCAACATACATTTTTGATAAAAGTAATTATGCAAAAATTAAAGGCGTAGTTACAGAGAAACTGTTTAAGGCATAGAGTACAATAAAAATATATCTTCTAATTGTGGAATCCAATGTAGAGATCAACACTAATTTCATCAAGATCTAAACTACAATTGGATTAACAATATGGATTACGCTTTGAAAAAATGATACAAAAACATATCTTTTCAATGTATGACATAAATAATTGCTGCTATTTTAGAATAAAAACAAAAGATTATGCATAGATCCCCGTGGATTGTTGCCACTTAATGCATAAAAGTTTGTAAAAATAATATTTTTAATTTACAGATCATGCGAACAGTAAGTAGGGTTATGACTACCTTGCAGAAGGTTTGTCCAAAAAAAAAGACGGAATTATCAAATAATACAGACATTTGTAAGATTTTTTAAATACAATATTTACTCTAAAAGTTAATTGTGTATATTATTATAAATTCGCAGAAAGCCGCCGATCGTCGCGTGATAATCTAACGCTATCGGACCTGTGGGGAGAACCGGGCGCTATTGCTGTTCGTCGGTATGTGCATGAGCTGCCCACGCGTATCGTAACTGGATAAATGCCACAAGAGAGTGTTGTATTGCCTGACTGAAAGATAGTTGAAAAATGTTTTGTCCAATATAATTTTATCTCAAATGTCAGTACTGTGACCACTGATTATAATGCGACAGATCACGTTAGGAAGATAAAAACCCGAAAACATTAATACTGAAGGGTTTTGCATCCGTGATGTATTTCCATTAGAAAACTCGAGTGGGTGTTTGAAAGAAGACGATAACGAGCCGTTTTAGTGTAAAGAAAAGATAGCGGTAGCGCCTCGTGGACCATAAAGAGGTTTTAATTTTTTTAAATTAAATTTTTATTCGACGTCAGCAATGTCAGAGTTTTTTCTAATACGAAACATCGATCAAACTGACTGGTTTGCGCGTTTCACTTGGGCTATTAACACAGGTGATGTCAAGAGTGAATAAAAATAAGCGATGAAACAGAACACAGCAGTGGGGAGCTTGTACTATGTGGAATCGTGTTTGCTTGGAGATAAGAACGGGAGCACGGATAGAACATATACATAAATACATAGCGGCGGCCCAGAGACGCGGGTATCACGAGTACACTATCGTGGTGCTCTCGACACCTCTTTTCTTCTCATTTTGCACTTACTTTTCTATCACAAGATTTACGAAATGTATTACAACCGAGACATTGAGCGTTTATCCACGCATTTTAAATCACTTCAGTTACCGTGTAAACATGTCAAATTTTAAAAAAAATCTTGGGCGTCCTCGGATTAACGTACTCTTGCAGTCAGAGAGAACCAAAAATTATTGAGAAATTACAGAAATATTTTCGTACATGGAATATCTATAGTTTAGGAATTAATATTCCGTATTTTCGCTTGTTCATCGAGGAATTTTTGTTTACATGACAACTGTCTGGATGAACGTGTGCGAGCGCAGGAGCGCGCGCATGTGTGTATTAAGACGTCATAAAATTTAGACATCTTCAGAATTACTCGAGCGATTGAACTGAAATATGACACACAGGTAAAGCAAAAAGGTATCTATCTTCGTTCGGTATGATTTTCCTTTGAATTGATTCACCAATTTGGACACTATGACGTTTTGAAATTTGTGAAAAAACACCGAGCAAAAAAGTTTCATTTAATCAAAGAGATTTCATTGAAATCTTGGCCTGTGAAACTTTTATTTGTCGTCAATGATAAAATGTATTCAAGTTAATACTATCTTTTATTTAATTGATCGCGAATTCTATCAAATGCCACACGTTCACTTCGGATGCTTGTTCTTATTTTATTTTACTTTAAATGAGTTAAGGTTAAGGTGTAGTAACAGAAACATTAAAATGAACTAATTGTTATTGCAAAAAAAACGGTGTTTTATTGCGTTTTTGGCTTGAAAATTGCGCGCATGATGCGTGCGACACACACACACTAATCTATAATGGTATTTTGCGGTCAGAAGATACATGCACTTCGCATATCACGATACTTTTTTCATATATGTCTATAATTAGATTGTGATGCTCATCTATAATTACATTGTAGATTATGTTTTATTTTTGAATGCTTGCTGTACTAACCGAGGATAGATTCGTGGATCGGTTTAATGTTCATTTATTATTACATATTATTACAATACCTCCGAATGTAACAATCAATCTAGCAATGTAACAATCGAAGTCTAACAATCGGCGTTTCGCCGGTTTTGCGCTCTTGATGCACCGCTATCAGAAAAAACAAATGTTGTCTACCGTCAAGCAGTGGCCTGCATGATGCCATCAAATAAATATCTCTCTGAAACGGTAATTTCAAATATATTCTTCATTTGAATTAAATACATCGTTTCTCTAGTGAGTAATAAATATTTACTTGAAGGCAATGAAATATCTTCATCGTGGTTCAATGCATCACATCATTGAAGTCAAGTAATTATCTTCATTAAATAAAATAAATATTTAGTTTCTTCAATGGAAGAAATTTTAATGTGACGATTTATTCAAATGAATGAAATGTTTTCTCTTGTTTGAATTGAATTCAAGCCGTATCAATAAAGAGGTTCGAATTTTATCGGATTTTGTATTTTCCGAAAGATTTATATCATGCTAACTCACGTAAACTTTTATCAGTTAAATCCAAAAATAAACTAACGTTCAGAGGTGTTATATATTTAATTGAGTGAAGATTGGTAAAAGATCGATAATGTGTTAAAATAATGTGAAACAAATTGAAAATTAAGAAAAATCGGTCAAGTGTCTTGGATGATTTTTATTTTTCGTAAATCATTTGTTGGCGCTCTAGCTCATGCTAATTTTTCAGTTATTATACTTACATGAATGAATATCAAAAATGGACAAAGATAAACAAAATTAGATATAGAATTTAGTAAACATCACTGCTAACGGCGGGCATACGATTGAACGCATTTTCATGTATTTCCACATTCATGGGAGTTATCATACATACGTATGTCATTGAAATATTTTCGATTATATTCGTATCTTTTTTTCCCGACTATAATATCCACTCGTACGATAGCGTACGTGATATGAAAAATCCAAATGATTTCGGTCATACGTCAACGCCATGCTTTGACAGAGTTTCCTCTGTGAGGAAGACAAAATCGATCAACATATTTCCTCATAGTGGTGACGTTGTCAAAGATTGATGTTAATGAGTGAGCAACGTGAAAATCCTAATCCCTAATCCTATTCCCTAATCCATTTTTATTTTATTACTTCATATCAAAAGTATAGAACTAATTTCAACAATGTTTCAACCATTTAATTAACCACATATCTTGCGAATAATTCTATTTGTAACCGAATTCATCCATTTTCAGATAGTACAAGTATATCTGTTGCCATTAATTCATTAAATTATTCAAGTAACAGTGGCAGAGATTCGCGTACATAAAATACAAACGTATTTAACGAAGGTATAATATTTTACGTAACTGAATTACTTGATCATACGATAAAAAATAAATATTTAATGCACACTGAGTCGTGTGATAATATGCCGGCGATTTTCTTTGTTCTCATTATCGTCATTGCCTCATCATCTACCTTGGTTTTACACTTGGTCAAATTTTATCGAATATTATTTCGCTACGTTGCACCCGTACGCGCACTGCCGCCTTCAGGGAGGAAGAACCCAACGACCTCTCTTACACTAAAGTAGAACATAGACTGCCTCGTTGTTTTGCGCACGCAACCATCGCACACTCCCTCGTTTTTCACTAGAATAACTTTTCAAGGGTTGTAACTCGGTTTTCACGGAGGGTGCTTGTGAAGTATATCGCTCGCTTTTCTGGGGGCAATTATTACGTTGCTTCGACGTCTTAACTCAAGACCAAAAGACCGCTTCACGTTATAATTATTTCGTCAAAGTTTCGACGAATCACTTCAATTAAGCTATCTCTCGCGTTGCAAAAGCAGAAAATAAATGTTTGATTAAAGCAAATATTTCAATTAAACGTAACGTTGTAATTGTACAAGACGGCAAAGATATTCTGCTGAAATTGAAATGTTGTCAGATAAGCTTAAAATGAATTATTGAAATGGTAAAATCTCACTTCCAAACATATTTAAACTCTACAAATAATAATCATGAGCACGATACCGCGAGAAACGTGTAAATAAGAGAACGTCGAAAGGTTCGGTAGTAGCAGGTGGGAGTGAAAAAATTCCAGATAGATAAATGGGTTAGTTCGACTCGGATGCTCAGGTCGACCGAGAACCAGTCTCTATCGACTGTTTTCGTGTCGAGTGCTGCGACCGATACTTGTCTAGAAATTTGTTACTAGCGATGCACAAGCCTAGTCCACGAAGTTATAAACGAAATAGGAGTACGTTTTTTCCTCAGAAAGCCATAATAGCTTTGTTAAATTGTGTTATTGTACTTTGCAGAATTCAAGAAGATCATGAACAGCAACGGTGCGATGAGGGATACTTTTTTAACGGGTTTGGCAGAGCTCATTGGCACTGCGATACTCGTTTTCCTTGGATGTATGGGATGCGTTGGTAGTCTCGGAGTGGTTCCAGCTCACGCTCAAATTTCGCTGACCTTCGGTCTGGCCGTCATGATAGTGATACAGGTCAGTTAAGCGCGAAAATACATGGGAAATTAATTGGAAACTCTTCGTGCTCTTCTTCGTTCCAATGCTTACACCACTGAATGTACGATACGTGAAAATATCGAACGTTCGTATGACTACAGGAGTCACAGGAAGCGGAATATTTCGCTCGTTTCGACATTCCGTTATTGATTAATTCATTTATAGAATGTACGCACGTTGCGGCATCGATGCGATTGCTCTTTCTCCCTTCTCGCGTATATCTTGTGACCCCGAGTGCCGGTTTATCAAAACTAGTGCGGTATCGAGTTGAAAGAGCAAATAGGCATCGTACAAGAAATCTAAATATCATATGAGGAATAATCGAGTAAAGGAATGTCTGTAAAAAAACGAAAGGAAAAATGTTAATCTGGAAAACTGCAGTAATGCGATATATGTTGCCGTTTGAAAAATCATTACGGAACGTCAAATCTTATGTTTTTATGCTAATGGATTTCAGTGTTTTGGTCACATCAGCCACGCTCACGTGAACCCTGCAATCACCGTGGGCGCCGTGGTCCTCGGAAAGAAGTCCTTAGCCGAAGCGGCTGTCTACTTCGTCTCGCAACTAATTGGAGCTGTTCTAGGTTACGGTCTCTTGAAGGTTCGTTGATGGTTCAACATATATTTTATAAGATAGCTTCTTTCATTGTCGCACAAAATAATAAATAAATTCTAGAAATCTTGAAATAACGGTTACTTTCAACGAGGGGAATCGAAATTGGCGGGTAATGCGAACATTTTAATGACACTCACACGAGCAAGAAGAAGAAGAAGAAGCACTTTGGTAGGGGAATTCTTCGACACTACTGTGTGAAAAAGTTTTATCGGCATCGTTTTTTTATGTCAAACGGTTCAAGGCTGCGCGTGCTTCGTGCGGCTTTCATATGAATTCTCGCGCTGGTTGTGCACGTCTCTTTATGCTGATCAGCTTACACGGACACACACACGCATTCAACACATAGCTCAGTATAACTGTAGTAAAAAAATATTGAAAAAGTTGGAGTTATTACGCAAATATTTGACTTTTGTCGATAAAAATGCATCATCTTTATAGTAACCATTGATAAATATTTTTATAAAAAGGTGCGACATCACGGCCGCAAGTCATTCCTCATCCCGCAATCGATTTCACGTCATGGAAATATCTCAATTAATTATATCCGTAATTGCTTAATCAATTAAAATTCATTCTACCTTGAAATATTGATGTAAAAATATTTTTATCGATACAATCAATACAACGAAATTATAAATAAAATTTTTAATTAAAATAAATTGATTCGAATGTTGTGAACTTTCAGCTCGTGACACCAACGGGACAATTGTATTACGGCAAAATGGACGCAGCGCCGCAATTCTGCGTGACCAACATTAACGAGAGTATGAGCTCGTTTCAGGGTCTGATAGTCGAGGCAGTGACAACGGGAATACTGATGCTTCTCGCTTGTGCCATATGGGATGAGCGTAACTCGAGCAACACGGACTCCATCGCTATTAAATTCGGTCTGGCGGTTACTTGTCTAGCGGCTGTATCCGGACCTTACACCGGGTGCAGCATGAATCCTGCGAGATCGTTTGCTCCTGCAATCTGGAACAATCAATGGTCCTGTCACTGGGTCTACTGGCTGGGACCGCTGGGTGGTGCTTTCTTATCGGCACTCGGCTATCGCATGATTTTTGGATACAAGAGGGACGAGGAGGAGGAGACGATTCCAGAGGCTGTGGCGCTTAATTCCGTAGACGCAGAAAAACCTGAGGTACTTGGGAATGAAGGAGATCGTATGTGCAGGGATGCTAGACTCGGATTCCGAGATGCACATATCAATGTGTATGGTACCATGTAAGGTTGTACTGCGTAATCGGTACATCGTAGTACCTGTATCATTTCATTCAAGTGGCTGTACGACACTATTTCTACATGTATAGAGGTTTCATACAGCATTTCATCATAATCTCACTGTTATACCTCATTAGCTAGCTTGAAAAGCCAATGCTCATGGAATGTCTGAATGAGAAGAAACCATAACTAATTGAATGTCTGTGTGAATATGTATGTTGTATTGTTAATTTGAACATGTGCATTAACCACTAGAAATCAAAAGAAATAGTTTTTTTGCATCGACATGTTTACTACTAACTCAACAACGTAGTAATCAAACTCATTGAAGTGGGAGATAGATATTGTTTTATAGGATATTATTAGTACAATAATAGGGTTTCGTACAGCTCAGTCGGTTCGCGCCCTCGCAATCTATCATTGGACCTCCCCGGTCCCTATTATTGATACCTCGTCCTATTGCAACCTTGCCATTGAACCCCCTGTTACTC
The DNA here is from genome assembly GCA_963942595.1 of Cylloceria caligata. Lineage (NCBI taxonomy): Eukaryota > Metazoa > Arthropoda > Insecta > Hymenoptera > Ichneumonidae > Cylloceria > Cylloceria caligata. The sequence continues at coordinate 17,357,633 of OZ012704.1, forward strand.
GGCCCGGAGAGGTGGGAGTCTCCAAGGGGGCTTAGAATAGTTTAGGCCTGGGGAAGCTCCTAGGGGGGTTGAGAATAATTAGGACCGGGGGGACTTGCATTATCTCGTTGGGTCTCCGTACCTGAGTCTGTGTTCAAGGGGTTCAATTGGGACTTTCGTCTCAATCGAATTTTTTATTCATTTTGAAAATAACATTTAGATTGATAGAAAGTAATTACATCATCATTTTTATGCGTCATACGCTAGTTTAAAAATAGAAACTCGGGATATATACGTATGAATAAGTATTTTTAAATCTCCTCTAGTAACCAAAAAACTAGCTTTCCCTCCACATGGTTATTACTAATTAAACAATGCCGAAATTAGAACCATTGCAATATTTGTAATATGGGGAATGAGCGCTCGTCGAATAATCGATACATTAGGAATAATATAGGGAAAATCGTCTAGCGCGGAAAGTTTATAGGAGAAGGAACCTCATTAGTGAGAATTGTATTGGTATGAGTTTCCCGATGCTATGAACATATGGCTTCGTATTGCACAATGTCAGATTGCGCTGCATAATGGGTACTTTGTTGTATGAGAGCCTATTCTATTCGGGAGAACCACAAATGAAAGCATTAATGTGATACTACTCGGTAGATACCAAAAGCTGTAATCCGGATTTCTCTACAACAGTTGATCCGTCGGATAAAATCTGTTTCATCTGTTGTCATTGATTCGACAGCTAATCCGTGGCCGGGAAATTTAGGATAGAAAGATTCAGGTATCTCTCTCGCGCTTATGGCGATCTGAAAGAGACAGAAGTCATGTATCACTTAACCTTAAATTTCCAGCTTCGTTCATATTGCAATGTGGGATACTATTATACGGTTTAATATATATATATATATATATAAATAATGTGGCCATAACTTTACTGTTATGCTTCATTCGTTGTTCTGAAAAAAATAACTTACGATACGGACGATGTATGTATGTATGTGCTTTATTGTAAATTACATAAAGATAAAAATAGATTTTTCTAGGACATGTTTATTGCTAATTCACTAGGACGGTATCATTCGAACCATTGCAATTGGGAATGATGAGCTTTCTTTGAATTAATTGGTACATTAGGAATAATGCACAGAGAATCGTCAAGCGTAAGTCTCCTAGTCGCACGGAGCGCACTGCAATTAATTCATAAGCGAGTCGGACAGTAAAGGAGCTCCGACGATAAATCGTAACTCTGGAGTCCAAGTCGGTGCTCCTCGCTTGCTCGCTATCCACTAGGCGAAGGAAATTCGTTGTAACTGGTTTTACGGAAGGTTTGTCCACGTAGAAGGTCGCGTCGGCGCAGGGTCTTGGTTTAACGTCGTTGGCTTATCCTCTGATATAAATCTGGAAGTAGAACGGCCGCATAGTAGAAACGGGGAGCACACGGCGTTGGAGGCAGCAGCATCGCCCGAGCCCACTCTGGTAACTATAGTTAGTGCACACAGCACCGCGTCCCAGCAGGATAGTAATGATCCCACGGTTCACCGGCTAGCAACGGCTGAACGGAGAAACGAACAAATTTGAACGGGATTAACTCGGCCGGTGGAAGGAAGAAGATCGTCTTGCTTGTACCGGGATTAGGGCGAGAACAAATGCTCTCAATCGAGGAAGGGAAGTCAAATAAAATAAAAAAAGATTGCAATAGAATAAAGAAGACGATGAGCGAGCAAGCAGGAGATATCCGATGTCGAATAAATAAAAGTTAATCCGCGTCTCTCGTAAAACTTGACCAGCATATTACGCTGTGTAATTTCATCACTTCAATTCTCTTTTCTAACTCTCGGCTTCACGTTGCAGCACTTCTGATCGTCCTCTGACAAGGCTGAATCTCACGAATCAAAGGATAAGAAAGTACTATGGAGCGTCCGGATGAGAGGGTCGTCGACGACGACGACGACGACGACGACTACGACGATGATGATGACGACGACGAAGACGACGACGACGACGACGACGACGAAAACTAAGTCAGCCGAGCGGAAGCTTGCACCGAAAACTATTACCCGCCTTACTCTAGCGCTCGCAGCAACCAGAGAGACACGAAAATTGTAGCTAACTAGCTAGCTGGCTGGCTGGCTGGCTTGCTTGCTTGCTTGAAGCACCGTCTAGCTTATATAACGCTGACGACACGGCGTTGCGAAAAGCAGGACAAGTAACTCTGGAGTAGACGTTGATGCCCTGCTGTTTGGGAACTTAAAGCTTCTCCGTCATAATAATCAGAGAAATAAGGGGTATTGTATACTACGGTGTCGAGGTGTTGCCAGTGTCAGCGCAAAATCTTCGCCCCCCCCCCTCCACCCTCTCAGCTGTTACTCACGGGGCTAAGGTTCCTAGTCAGAACCTTGCAGCCGAAGACTGATACCAAAAATTACTCCAACTGATTTATCAGGAACATTTATATCATCGATACCCATCGAGAAAAAAAATGCAATCAATTTTACACCAAAGTGTATATTTACCTATAATTTGAAACTTCATCGTACGACTGTCCTCATTGTAATATCCATACGATAAAATTGTACCATTGAAATATTGTAAATAGGATATATGTATGATGTTCTCGATAACTCAGATATTAGGGATCAGCTTTGTATGAATATACATAGATTTATTTTTTATAAGATATTACGTGAACGTCATGTCGATTGATAATATTACGCAAAGTGCAAAAATCCAATCGTCGATGATCTCGGAATCGTTATCATAGAGCGTTAATTCAAATTTTTATAATATCGATACCAATCGAGTTGGAATATTTGTCTTAATAAAATTTGTATACAATGCAAATAAAAGTGAAAAACAAAGTTCGTTGGTCAGTCGAAGCAATGAAATGCTCCTTTTTTCTAATGCCCATTGATGTTAGCAGTATATATAGTGAATAAGCCTCCCGGTACATTAACCACATCAACGTACCCGCAATCTCTGTAGTAATTTCCGATCCATTTGCCGTTACATCGCGTTCATCGTGAAGGGGTTTCAGAATTATTGCACTGTCGAGAACCTCGTGCTGTCGCTGAGGAGAGACACGACAGTTCTGGGTCTGCAGGATGGTCATTCAGTAACGTAACGGAATACTATGCAGTAGTCACGCGCATATTTCAATTTACTTGACGGGATTCGAAGATGAGATGGGACGATCGCAATAGAAGGAAGAGATACGAGACTTCTTGTCATATTGCCACGTTTGATCGGACGGGTTCGCTAGGTAGTGCTGCAGCTACTTCTGAAAGAGCCAAGGCTACTGCCGCCTGCAGCATAACGTCGTTCGTGACTCCGCGTACGCCTGGTTGCTTGTACTACAGGCGCGCATCTGTCACTGCCGCGAATGCCGAGCCGGCGCGTGGTCCCGAGTTATTGGAAACGAACCAGGCGGTGCTACATTTTCATTTCGAAGCTAGAGGAACAGGGCATTTCTCGTGACAGCTATGCGCGAACGAAAAGTAAGTTCCATTTCGAGACCATGAATACTTGCTTCTTGTTTGCCAATGTGGGTTACACGGAAGTTCGGTTGACTGGCATTCGAAACTTGGCCGCGATACCTCTTACACATCACATAATTTAACTGAATAAATGAACTCTGATTCAACTAAAATAAATTTTAATGCCTTGGAAATACAAGAACATTATATACAAGACGAGACAAGACATTTAAATTGATTGAAGTTCAATCATAGTTGATTTATATGGTTAAATAAATGTTAATTTATCGAAAAAATATTTTGTTCCTGATCAATCTACATAGATGAAACATTAACGATCCCAAAAGCCTCATGATTGACATGTTAATGAAAAATCGTCATAATTTACGTATGAGCGACGAATAAAATTCGATAAAATATTTATAGGCCTATGCTGAATTTTCTCTGTACGTGTGAAATTGTTCTGAGCTGAGCAAGAGCGATAAAAGATTCAGACGGCTCAAAGTCACAAAGTGGGAACGAGGAAAAAAAATAATGAACAAATAGAGTATCGAGCGTTACATAATTTCAGAAGTTCGGGGATGCAGAATGGCAATGTGAGACCTAGAACGAATATTCGCGTTTCCGGTGCCGTGATAAGAAAACTCTAATATTTTCGTATGATTGATATGCTAGGCGGCGAGACTCTCTTTAATAATTCAATTTTCAATCTGGTCTTAATGCTCGCTCGGTTTTTCCCAGTCTAGTGGTTGGCCTGTTTATACTGCCGCAACGTTCCCTTCCCTTTATTTTTTTTCTTTTTCTTCTCCTTCTTCTCCTTCTTCACTGGTGTCGACCCTTCTTCTCTCATATCCCAGCGACGTGCTCCGTTTCCCCGTCGACGTCTCTCTTCTCCTCTTCGCTTTCCACCATCCGTCGAGTTTTTCTTCGGTTCTCAGAGGCTCGCAAAAGCAGCCGGTGCTACTGCTACTGTTGGCCTTTCACGGCGTTGAAATAAAATTGGATTCTGGCAATCGAAGCCTCTTCTCTTCGACGGAGGAACGCTTCTTCGCGATGAAAATTAATATTTACGCCGAGAAACACGTCTCATCAAGTTTGTACACTGCCCTTCCTTCCTTCCTTCAACTTTTTTATTCTAAATTCATCAGCCGTTTTTATTTTACAATAGAAGAGTAATAGCCAGATCGCTATTGTGTCGCATCCGACCGTATTCTCGTCTATTTCTCATGTTCCGAATGCCTGTCTCAACTACCGATCGGTAAATAGTTAACAGATTTGTTTACAGTTACCAAAACTATATTCGAGATAAGTATCTTCCATTAAGAATGACTATTATTTTAGTTCTCAATCGTCGTCCTTCAGCGAATACGACCACTTGTAGCTTTGCAATGCGAGTGAGTGGACAGATAGGCAGGTATTGCATAAAAAGTGAGAATTTATCAGGATAATCGGGACAGCTTTAACGATGTCCTTGTTTTGTGGGGTCTGCATATAGAATCGAGGCAACTCTTCCATCGTAAGTATAGAAAATATTAATTAATATAAATGTTTATAATAGCTCTGTTAAACCTCTGTTCAAAAAAACCGATCTGACGGCACATATGTACAGTTCCCTCAATCTATGAATTATTCTCTTCAAATTATTACAATAGTGACAATTGATGAGCATTTTTTTTATTAATACCAATGCTATGTGGAGTCAATATAATGTTTATCAGACTCCAATAAAGGAACAATTCATTCAAATATAGATTTATCAATTGTTGATAAATAATCATTCGTGCGAATTCAGAGGTTCAAATAAACAATTTGTTTATTCTAATAGAATTTTTTTTCGCCATATCCAACTTTACCATTTGTTAACAGTTAATAAATTCTGGTGCCTAAAAATAAACTATTTTCTTAGTGTACGAAAAAAAAATCTCTCGTATAGAAAATAAATATATCTAAAAATATATCCGACTTATTTGTCGTTTTTATTACAACAGTATATCTGAGATATAGAATTATTCGTCGGAAATGTATTTCGTATGTGTTATATATATCTTCGATAAATGTTACATTTACTTTTTTTCCATTGTGGGCATTTCGGTTTCGAACAGGATCGGAAAAACAACGACGAAAGCTTGAGACTGTTGTAGTCACGACACTACGCCTGAACTCTGTCAATGAGTTACTAAGCTAATGGTTGGCCAGAGACTAATTGCTTCACGCGTATTGTCTCCCTACGTACTGCATACTATCGGACAGTACACACCGCTCGAAATTCTCTCGTGCTCTGTTCGCAATGCAGTCGGGATTATCCCAACTAATTAGAAGCGCTAACTTTGAGCAACTGACACGTCAGTACTAATGGGACAGGGTAAATTATTGCCTTTTCTACTATTTTGATTAAGAAAATGACGAGCTAGAGCCGGACGTGAACCTACACGATTTGGAATTGTGTTGTATAATGCTGCTTGTGTCATGCTTCTGTATATTAGGCGTTGTATCCCTTCACTTTGGTCATTCTATTAATCATTTTGGCGAAAATAAGATATTTCCGAAGTAAGACTTTGATTGCAAGGGATAAATCGAGCTTGTTCGTTACATCACGAATACTATTTACACAGACCGAATAAATAGGTGTCACGATATGTTATCTCAAATAATTTGAAAATATTTTATGGAGTGAAAATTTTGAATATGGTTTCGACATTGATGACATCGACGGGATTGTTAGAAAAATCCTGAAACTATGTTTTTTGAATACCATGTACACATGTAACTACGGAGCGATATCGACAGGACGGAGAGAAATCATCCTCAGGGACCTAGCCATTGAGAGCATCGACGGGGTGGTCCAAATGCTCCGGAACTATAGTTTTTGAACACCAGATACATAAAATTACGAAGCGATGTTGATCGGACGTGGAAAAATCGCCCTCAGGGACCTGGACATTGAGGGTATCGAAGGGATTGCTCGAAATGCTTGAAACTATGTTTTTTGAACATCCTGTACATAAAACTACGAAGCGGCGTCGACAGGACACGTAGAAATCATCCTAAGGGACCTAGATACAAAAGCATCGACGGGATTGCTGAAAATTCCTCGGAGCTATTGTGTTTTTAACACCGTGTAATTAAAACTACGAAGAGACGTCGACAGAACACGAAGAAAATACATAGAGTGTGTGGCTCGGTGAGCCGAAAAGTTTCCTATTTTTTACGCAGTGAAGAATGCGTCTATTCAAAAATTACCATCAATATCATTTACTCTGTACGTTGAAGTAGCTGTGAAAAAAAATTCCGAATTAATAGTATTAATGTAAGGATACCTATAAATAACTGTAAGGACGATTTAAAATAATAAACATGTTTTACGGATGAAATCCAACATAACAGTGCCACTCACAATTTTGACATTTCCCAATTGGAAGTACATCAATTGGAACAACATTGCAAACATGAAAGCCCGCGTATTGAAAGTACTTATCAACGATTTCTCAACATTATCGGATAAAAAATATATTTGACGATGATATATACGAGACCTATCGATGCCTCGTTGTATCCCGCAATCGAGTGTCTCATATTGACCTACGGTACACACTGACAAAATTGATCACAAAATTAAAACATTAAAAACTTTTATTTTATGTTAAAAGTTTATTTTAAACAAAATAAACTTTAATGCATAAAATCTTGCATAACTATTTCGCAACATTATAAACTGTGTAGTAGGATCAACATTTTGACGGAGAAAGTAAATAAAAAGAAAAGACGAGACAATCAATAAAATGAGCAATAATTTTTTGTTTGAGTCCGAAATCATAGGATTCTCTATAATATTGTATTGTTTGCAAAAAATAAAAGTGAAATGCATTGAACATATGGTAAATATACATTGAAATATTATGAATAGATGACCTTTGTCTATCGAAGCATCGCGCAAAGTACGCGCCGGTGTTCGCCACTGGAAATGGTCAAAAGAAATATCCGTATTAACCTGGTCTTTTTTTTTCGTATTACGCCAAACCAGGGTTGTAAAGGTAAAAAATACCCTAGCATTTTCCATGTATAATTACAAGTTAATTACTAGGTATTTTACATCTCAAGTTTGTGGCACTGGGTATATTACGTTTCAAAATGGCTGCTAAAAGATCATTGCAGTTCGCTGTTGTCGATTAGTCGCCCGCCCCACAACTCTACATCACAACTGCTCACAAGCCCACAACCCACGACACGACCATGACGTTACAGTCACAAAGTGAGATTGCTTCGAAAACTATAAAATTTTAATAAAGATTAAATGAGTCGTGGATGACTGCCTACTCATGACTATTGGATTGTCGGTGGTTTTACCACTCGATATTTATTAAACATGAACACTTCAAGACAGAAATCAAACTAACGAGTATTAAAGATTAAAAATGGCAGAATGTTTTACAAAGTTCATTCAACTAAAATTCGAGAGTTGTCATCGAATAAAAATATTTAAACATTTATTTACCGATAACGATTACCATTTATTGGATTACTCAGTCACTAGCACAAAGAATTATATCCATCTCTAGTCTCTTTAGCTTGGGTACAAAAACGAATCGACGTGGAGAGTGCAGGAGAGGAAATATAAACATAAACATCATCTCTTGAGAAGAAAGAATAGAGCGTTCTTTAAGTGACGATATTAATAAGGATCTTTGTGACCAGCCTTTACGCTTCTAGAAATATTCGAATAAGACAGACGGTCCTCCTCGGGCATGAATATAAAAGTTAAAGTTAAAGTTAATTAACTGCGTTTCTACAATATTTACCTTCCCATTTCAAATACTGTTAAATAAAACGAATGCGATTACATGTTGCACTATGATACTTTAAGTTGTAACATATATTTGAAATAGTTATAATCATAATTAATATAAACATGTAACGAAGTTTGAAGCTAGCCCACAAACCCAATGCCAAAGTTGTGCCAAAGAGCTACAGTTTAAACAAAAATCTGTCGTATCAACATTTATCAGTGTTACTATTACAATGTTACATCTACATTGCAAATTCATTGCATAAACGTGCATAAACATAATTATATTTGTAGTTTTAAGTCTTTACATGTATTCCCTTATATATGCGTCTAAATCATTTGACAATACATTCATCATAGACAATTAACATAAAAATTCGAAGTTATTTTTAGCCTGGTCCTATTCCCAATTCAGTGTCAAATGAGATACAGTGTGGAGGGAAAAACGTCTCTGGCCAATGATCAGTCTTTTAAATTCTCTATTATATCATATTCGTGCTCAATTAGAGATACAGAATTTTTTATCTATAATTTGCATCCCTCTTCATTGTTTGCCTCTAGTCTCTGATCTGAATCATAATTCCCATATAATAGGAATGTATGGTAATTGGGATAGGAGATAGGATTGGTAATATTGAAAATAATAATTGATACCGTTTCACATAAAATTGATTCATAAATGTGTTTATTTAGCCACATCGTATGAATGGAGACAAATTTTATTTGAAATTTTGTTAGTGTTTGTATGATCTGAAGTTTTTTTTCCATAAATTCTACATACTCTACGTATTCTACAGATTATGTCAAAAATCTTTATTGACACGTAAATTTATAACCCTGCCAGGAACTGATGCATCGCACCAATCAACCGGTAAGCTGAGGTTGACATCTTGGTCGGTTAATCTTATTACCGATATTTTACCAACGACATTCTAGTTACTTGAACCAACCGAGTAGTTGGCGCTACGCTAACTATTCCGGTTGGCTGGCGGAACCAATGTGTCAGTTTTCCCAATTTTGGATTCCATATTGAATATTGGATTCGTTATATTGAATATCTAAATTTTAAGTTCACATTCGATAACAGCTTCCTGAAAAACCGCCGAATAACTTTTGAATTGAACTTCCTTTATTATTTCTGTGACTGTTATAATTGCCGATGCAGCTGTTATAAAATTAAAGGATAAGAAATCCATGTAGTCAGTTTGATCTAGTGCAAGTATTATTCAGTCTAGTATAAGTAGAACATTTTCTTTGCCGAAAAAAAATAGTACCCAACGGTTAGTGGTGACAAAATACGTCTGAACAACGAATTTCCGAGTCGAGAAAGTATGTTTTTGGTTTCTTTTTAATGCCACCAGTATTTTTATTCGTGGTTCGGATTTGCCTTATGCGAAACACAGTGATACAGAGACGGTAAATATTATTGGTTTCCCTAACAAGTCAAACCATAGATTGTGGCTAACGATTCGATAGTTATCACATACTTTATTTTCTAATTAAGCAAATAAAAGAATACCGAGGCAGCAAACACTATGCGCTTTGCAAGCAAAATACACGGTTATAAACTATTTTTCATTATGGCAACAAAAAGTTATGTTGTCCCTATATTTCCTATGGTAGCACAGGTATGGTATCGCAACAAATGTTTATCTCTACGTGCTTGGTCGTAACTTCCCTTCTGTAGAAAACTACAGCGCAATAACTTGCATTCTGCTCAAGTTATCGTGTTTACGTTGTTTTGCAGGGGTCGTACCGATTTCAACCAAATTTTCAACGACGAATAGGTATAGTAATTGATCGTCCTGCGCGCCAAACTTTAGCTCGATGGTTCAAGCTGTTCTCAAGTTATATGCGATTGATTTTTTACCCATGCACAGAAATACTCACACACACACACGCACTTTTTTGGATTCCTTAGCGAATTTAAAGCACTTTGTCATTGAAATCTCGTAAGATATTTTTTTACGAAGCAAAAAGTGAGATCCGTTATTTCATTTGGTGTTCTGTAGCCGTATAGAAACTTTCGAATAACGTTTTTTTCACATGTACTGCTATCCGCGATTTTACTTAAACCTTCCTGAACTATTTGTAGGTGGTCCATATTAACTTATCCCTATGGCACTTATAACCAAACAAAAAAAAGCGAGTAAGGTCGACGTCACACAGCGCGACATGAATCAAAATGATTCCTAAAAATATTTCGATTCCAGGACATTATTAAGTGTGTTTTCGCGTACATAATTCTCTCCATCAAAATGTAATTTTACCTCTGGAAGTAAAAGATATAGGCCAAAACTTTTTAGTGGGCCATATTCATCACTTTTATCCTAATATGACACAGTAATCAACGAAAAAGAAATGTGTAACAATATTTAGTCGCAAATTTCGAAATATCGAGTTATATTGTTGTTGGTTACTTCATGCGATGATAAGCATTCAGAAAGTTATTAAAAACACATTGAGTGCCAAATATATCATAAGAAGTTTGACAAGCTTTGCCACGCTTGTCAACTTCGTAAAAAGTTAGGTGATTTAAGTTAGATTCGGTTAAGGGCGCTACAGCGCTTCAAAGAGATCAATCGCGGGCAGGTGATCGCATGGTCAATTTGTGGGTTCGTTTTTTACGTAAAAAGAGTTTTAAAAAACTTTCTCCACCTTCATTCTATGATCTATTGTAATATTATCTCAATAAATGAAGCTTTAAAATGATGCTTCTTTCATTAGTCTATATGATGCGTTTTTATTCTTCCCAGTATGCAGAAGTTTATCATGAAGAGACACGGTAGCGTCTTGACGTCAAGTTACATTGTCTCTACGACAAGGCACACCCTTAAGACGAGGCGAAACCTCCATACTTACCCAGATGTGCTGCTTCTCTTTTACTCCACCGTTAGAGCCATACTAGCTTATCTCTTTCGCACTCATGGCTGGAGTTAGAGGTTTCGCCTCCCCTTAAACAAAGTCTACTCACAATCGCGGGCATGCGGGGGATAGCCACGAGAGGGGCGAGCTTCCACTTCGTCTCACGTTCTATGCTTTTATGCGTAAAGTATAGGATTTTCCATGCACTCGTGTGTTCACGGGATAATCTCCGATTATTTGATCCAATAACATCGATCTTCATAACAATGCACGGTGGCTCTTATCGATTTGTCATACTTGAAGATGAACTGTCAATCCCTTACTCACACTCTACTGTAGTTCGGCTTGTGTGTCCCACTGGTTCAATCGCTGCCACCTGTCACGCTTGTTCCTGTACTGCTATGCGTCTCTGTCGCTGCTGCCTGTCACGCTCGCCCCTGCTCTACTATGTAAATCCCACTCGTACGCTACCAGCTGCTGACTGTCTCGGTCTACTGTACATCAGCAACTGTGCGACTCCCGCACTTCGATGTCCATAAGCTACTGGCTGTCTCTTTCTCTCCCGCATGACTGCATAACTCAACGACACACCAATGATCGTTCGTCTTCCTCACATGCTCGCGACTGAGACAACTAACTTGAGTCAAGGTGAAACTTCAATAATTACATTATACGTTCTACCTCTCACACCCATGGGAGTTTTACCATCCTTTAAGGTTATGTAGAACATTTATAGGTGCAAAAAAGACGGAACGAATGTTACGATCTTGAATTTCTCTACCACGGTTGATCTGTCGGATACAATACGAAAACGCCGCTCTGCATCAGAGTTAGGCTGGAAGCAACGTTATCGGCTTTTATTCGATGTATCAATCGTGACAAAGAAATTCAGATTTAGATCAAAGAAATTCAGATAGAGCTTTTGTTGCCGACCAAGACGAACCACATCACTCTCTCACTCTCTCGCAATCCCGTAAACGCTAACTCGGTCGGTAACAAACCTTTCTGCGCAATTTTTTTCAAGAGTATCGGGACTTTACAGATAATCGGTATCGGGACTTTGGCGGATGTGCACAGCAAATTACGCGATTAGCTACATTTCGTTTGTTTCCGAAAGTTAAATGCACACTAAGAAAAAATTAACTCGGAAGATTTTATTACCTATTAGAATAGATTTCGTCTTCCCTTAAGGTGATGTGCTATTTTGACTGAGCGGCCATGAATGCGAGTGATATACCGTCGAAACTTGATGCGAAACTTCCATACTTACACAGATGTGCTGCTTTCCGCCATAAGTGCCATACTAATTACATTTCTTTCGCATTGATGGATGTTTCACCTCTCACCTTAAAGTTAGACTTCATTTTTCTCGTACTCAGATGTTTGTAGGGACGTCAGAAGAGTGGGATTCTGACAAACCTGACATTTATCACAAAATCCACGTTCGAGAAAAATATTTTAGAAATGGTTTAGTTCTGTCTCTCTCGCACTTGCGGATTCGTAGAAAACGTGACTTGAGTCAACCCCTAACGTGAAGTGACACACCTTCGGTTGATATTTGAGAAAAAAGTTAATTTGGTTCCACTGCACAATAGACGAAGTGAAACCGTGTTTTCTTTGCTTAAAATGTGTGTCATATATCTTAAGACGATGTCAAACATGTATGGATGCGAGAGAAATAGAACTAAATATTCCCATAACATTCCTAATTTCTCTTGGTTTCCCACGAACTTATACACTTACGGAATCTCCTTTTTGCATCAACTGCTGAGGAAACCGCGAGTTAGTTTTCTATTATTATTATTATAACTTATAAGACATAAGTTTTAAAAAATATTATCATGAGGATGTCCTTGTATTGGTAAATATAGGTTAATCACATGTTTGTTGCCCTGTTCATTAAAATTTAAGAACAGTTCCTAATTTTTAGGTTAACATAGAAAAATGATATTGTTCTTATACATTATATGCAGAGTTCCGCGTCTTGAATCGTAAGTTTGGAAAATATTCACTTAATACGCTTACTGACATCTTCGAATTGGCCTCGTTACAGCCGAATGTAGGTACTGTCCTTGTGTTTATTAATTTTTCCACGAAGAGATTCCGTAGCGTGCCGACGCCAACTTCAAGAGAAGAGTTAAGAGAGAATTAAAACTCTTTATTATACGTCACACCGTTACGTCATCCTAAATTTTTCCGCCACCGATTATCAGTCGGATAAAAGACGAGAACGGTGTGCTGCAGAATTGTTAGACAGACGAAGGGCACCATTCTCCGCTTTTATTCGACGGAACAACCGTGGAAGAGAAATTCAGATAACAGTTTTTGTTATCAACCCAGTAGCGTCAAATCCTCTTAAGGCGAGGCGAAACCTCCGTGCTTACACAGATATATTGCTTCTCTTTCACCCCGCCGTGTCCGCCATACTAGTTGTACCTCTTTCGCACTCATGGAAATTTCGCCTCCCCTTAAGGACACACCAACGACAGTCCGTCTCTCTCACTCGCGCGCGATTTCTATTCTCAGTGTCACACAACGACTGGGCGTCTCTCTCTCGCTGGAGCGACACACACTTCCATGCTTACAAGCGACTCACTGTTTCTCTCACTCTCTCGTGACTTTCCTACTCAAGGTCACACAAATGACTGCGCGTCTCTCTCGCTTGCCCGCGACTGGAATGACGTCATACGCATCATTCCCTTTGTCGTTACGGATAGAAGGCGACACACTTTTTTCAAAAAAACTGTTTCAACAGCATCCAGATTCGACGGAACGACAATACGCACGAATTACTCATTTGTTTTGCTATCTCCAAATGGTAAAAGCTCAAAGGAACAAAGAGCCCAGCAAAATAAAGAACTCAATGTTATAGTTCCCAGTTGAAAATCGAAAAAGCTGCAGTTAGAGCTGCACGACAAATTATATTAGCGCACAAGCACAAAATCAATCAGCTGATCTTACATAATGCTGTTGTTCGGTACACGTCCGTGTACAATCGGAAATCTTACCGAAGGATTTATGGCAACCGGGAGAACACTAAAAAACAAGCTGTTCGAGAGATATGTTATCGTGACATACCATCGGTGCATACCCGACAATGAAAATTGAACGGACATCGGTCTTGAAGTCTTCGCGACCTCTTTCGCTATTTTACATTCGTATGGCTCGGCATTAAGGTCTTGCCCGACAACTAAACGGCACAGATGGGTCGCGTCACGACCGTCGCCGTCACAAGGTGTCCTAGTCGTCGATAGTCAACGACTTCTTTATTTTTAACGATGCAGACAGGGTACCTGCAGCTGGTGCCTCATTAATTTTTTTTTTTAAAATTATAATACAGCAAAACCGTGTTACTGGAAATATGGACAGTGACACGCGGATGAACATGAAATAGACCAGTCTTGAAATACTTACAGCGTACAGAGTCTCGACAAATACGATATATGTTTGCGGCTATTTTAACAGAGCTGCTCGAGAGTCTCAAAGTAATTTCAAGTATGGAATTGACAAACGTTTACCTAAATTACGTGTATTACTTGTATTACGCGATTCTCGAAATTTATATAACCTCCATCAGTAGCGTCGGAATCTCGGTGCATAAATAACAAGATGGACGACCAGTACGCTGCGATTAGATCGTTTGTTGCTTTTTTTGTTTCATTATACGACTTATGATTAGCTCTTTTCAGTGACAGGAGACTTTAACAAAAACAATGCAACTATCATACCATCAAAGAAATTATTCTTTAAGGTAGTCCTTTCAGAAGAATGAGTATTAGACGGGTACCTGAATATGATTAATATGGAGGATCTAATAAGGAGCATGTGTACGAAAAAGTAAATGAGGTTACCAGCACTTTACTTATAAGAAATAAGTAATGCTAAGAGTCACGAGTTTTTAACATTATCTCTTATGGGAAAAATTCAAAGGACGGGCATTTAACAAATAATATAATGTTGTTAATAGCGATTAGATGAATACATAATTAATATCCTTCTGTAATGTTTCCGGGTTTCGTAGATACTTCGGAAAGGAGTGTTTGCCAAATATTTTGCTGTGATATATAAAGTTAAACAAGTAATGGATCAAATTGCATATGGCTTTTGTCATATGTATGTCGACAAAATGGCGACTTGGGCGAAAAACATCAATTCCAACTGCAGTACTGATGATATTTTTCAAATTAATAAATATTTGTATATGATTCGACTTAATTAATTCGAGTCATTCGTGTGATAGGTTACTTTGTGGTATCCGTAAACTCTCGTGACAAATGTTTAACTTCTTTTGAATGACAATGGGTATTGGAAAAATTATTACCATGACGAATTGCCGTTCATTGTAGAACTTGCGGTAACCGTGAGAAAAATCCCATCGGGCGTGTAACGGCCGGTTAATCTGATAACTGTTGCTTGTTAGCTCGAAACAGATAATAACCGTTTTGGAGAATATTGGATACAAAGAAAACAGACAAATTCAAACAAAAAAATGGTATGCCAGTGAAACGCGTTACTCCTTTCGGTAATAAATACGAAACTGTCTAAAATGAACGTAAAAGCTTACTTCTTTTCGCGTGATTTATTCCGTCTAAATATATAATGCAGACATACATATATATAAGAGACTAAGAAGATAAGGAAATAAAGGATAACACGGTGTCTCGAGATTTAGGTATTCTAGTAGTTCAGGAGTTAAGGGAGCATAATATTTGAGAATATTCGAAGCAGTTGTAGATCGAACGTTGGATAACTTTTGCAGAAAAACTTTCATGACGTAGTGCAAAAAGTACGAAAGATAAACGCGATTGTTGGGTTACGATGAGATTTTCTTTCTTCGGGAGAATAATTATCGCGCAAGAAAGAAAGTGTTGATTGTGAGAACGTGGAATAATTATCTTGTGACCTGCAAGCGTATATATATACATATATATAGCGTCGAAGCGAAAACTTTGAAAGTCCAAAGTATTTCGCGGGTTTACCGAACAATCGTTCGTCCATCCAACCGCAATTGAACGTCGGTCCGAAATATCGAACGAGTTCTTGTTCCGACTGTACGTACAACCCGAATGCGCAGACTCGACCGGTCGTGTACACGACTCTTCGACGGCGCGCTCTCTTCTCGACCCTCTGGGCCTTTTCTCGCGTGGCCAACCGCTGTTGTGTTACGGCTGCCGTCGCTTTGCCCCTCTTCGGTAAAACCTCAGCGCGAGGATGGGGGCTGACCCTACCAAGGCCGAGGGAACGCGCGAGGTTCCTCTTTCGCTTCGTCTCACTGTATACGCGTCGATTTACACCGAGTGCAATACTTTCTCCCTCACCACCCACGTATTGCTATCTCAAGTACATACTGCACCGCACATTTTAATAACATATTTTCTCACATATATTATAACTGTGATAATTATCAATTTTTCAATAATATTATTGCGAGGAAAGAACGAATGTTAAATATATTTTAATTAATCGGTGGCTAACTTAGGTACACGCGTTTTTACATGTTTTTATAATTGATCGTGTGCGATAAAATCATCTTTGCTCAAGTGCTCGACAAGGCGCTTCAATAATATCTCAATAACGTGCGTCACGTTCAAACTTTTTGATACTAGATTATTTCTTTAATAAATAATAAATGTTTAATGACCGTTGTCTCTATCAGTCAGCTCCCTTCTCGCTCAGTCATAAAGCATCGTCTGCGTTTTGCATCGTAGACGACGCGAGGTCCACAACTTTTATTCCGCACAGACTGTGCTCAGCGTCTCTGCTTCTCACGTGGCGCGCAGATTCCTCTTTCTATCCTCTTTGCACGTCCGCGGTCTCTCTTCGTTTCTCTTTGTCTCTTCTCTTCTCTCGTCTCTCTCGGTCAAAGTGCTCACCCTCCCACCTCGCGCCCCACTCGTGCGGCGCACGGTAGTACCGTTCCATCTTTGTCGCACTCGTGACGCTTTTCTCTTTCTCTCTCTGCAGCGTTCGTTCATCCGCTATACCTCTCTCACTCTATCCGCCGTGCTCCGCTGCTCAAACGGAGCGCGCTGCTCTCCACCTGTCCCTCTCCACAACCGTGCGCGCCCTTCTCGATCGGTAGTGGGGATACTCGTCGGAACGCGTTCAGACGACAGTCCTTCCGCGGATTGCGGATGTTATGTCGGTTCTTGGATCGCGTGCATGTTCACTGATCCTCCGTAACGCCGGCGCTTGACAAGTGACAGTGCGAACAATAGTGAATGAGAGGTATCAACTATACACTGATCGGTGGTTATACTACGCGAGTTACGTGCAATATTTTCTTGTTCATTGGTCTCTACGCGAAGATTCGTATTCGTTCGTTGGTTGGTACTGAGAAAATATCGAAATAGGAAACGTCGTTCCTACTGCGCGTACAACGTTTTCCCGTGGGCGATACAACCCCCTTAGATTCACTGTGCACCTTGACGGGACCCCGACAGGGTTAGGTCGCAACTGAGAAACGTCAGATCTACCGAATGTCGCGCCGTTACCGCGGCAACGTGCTTCGAACGCGTGTACTTGATTCGCGCTATGTCTGACCAATACGAATAATATAGACGATAGACTGTTGAAGATAGCCTTGAATGTATCGTCAATGTCCATGGAGCAGTGATACAACTTGGCATTATACTACGGTGAGTTAATTAATGTTATTAACATTTGGTTCGAACAACGTACTGTATTTATATGGTAGAGAACCAACACGCGTATACTGCCTGTATCGACAACATAAATGGACATGCCAGTGGAACGTAATTGCTTCAATTGGTATTCGTTTGACAATTATACGAATAATCGTATGATGCTTGTGGGTTTTAGCATATCGAGTACAAATTCATATGTCACTTTGGATTAAAATGTTTTCAAAGACACATTCATTTTAACAACTACTTAGTTTAAAATTTCGATAGTACTTATCATTTTTCGATAGAGTTCGACGTTGTTTCTACATCCAAATAAATATTAATTAATGGTTACGCGTGCGTACCATTGCGGCACTATTTTTTTACTTTAGAATTACATTTTTAGTTTAATATGCAGACGTTATTTCATTTGCTCCCAAGTGTCCACACTGTAAAACTGTATTTATGAGTTTTACCGAGATTGCGCGACTTTGCATGTTTTCTTTATGATTTTTCTCTTTTGCTTCTTTACAGAAAATGCTTTGTTTTGATGAGATATTATTTTTCGAGATTTTCATGTCTGGATACTAAAAAAAAAAAAAAATATCTGGATGGCCCGCGCGTTTGTTTGTGTTTGTATATTGAGACCTCAAAAAATGCAAACCTCTGTATCTCAATCGTGCCTTGAGCTATCGAGCTGAAATGTTGTCACATCAATAAAGTAGAGACACTCCTTCGCTTGGTACAATTTTTTGTAAAAATTTATAAACAGACCCGAATGGTAAGAAAATTTGAATTTTTGTTAAAAGCCTATGTGATGACTCTCACAATCACAAATTTGTAGTAATCAAGCTAAATAATTGTTCATAATTGCAGTAACATTGTAGTATTTTTGGTATTTGATTTGGTCAAAATCGATAAAGTGGTTCGGTTTAAATAGAATTTAATTATTAAATAAAAGGCCTGTAACTCGAAAATTTGTCGAGCAATTGATCTAAATGTTGTTACATTAGTTACGCAATAAGTTTTCATTATTGGCTAAAATTTGCCTTCAAATATATTAAAGCAATAAGAATTTAGAGCATTTTTTAATTTCTTGACTACTCAATTTCAGTTAAACTTATACAGTTTATACAATTTTTTCAAACACAATGGATGCAAATCCAGATTATTGGATTTGCTTCCTCATTATTTAAAATTTTTCACGCAGCCTCCTCTATGTGGAAACCAGAATTGATCGACGTATTTCCTCATAGAAGTGACTTTGCGAAAGATGTAAAATAATGAGGAAGCAATGTGGAAGTTGCTACTAAGCATCCTTGTTTTGATTTCTCATAGAGGAAACATTGTTTTCCTCAATTCTTTGTGTGCGTATTTTTTTTGTGTGTGTATGTAACGGTATGTGCAATAGATAAAAAAAATCAATCGCTAATAACTTGAGAACGGCTTTAACTATCAGCCAAAAATTTAGAAGGCTTATGGATCAATTACTTCCTATTCATGGTGATAAAATTAATAAAAATCGATAAAGTCACTAAAACTTCATAAGAATATTTTTTGAAAAAATGTCAAACGACTTGAGCCCACTAGTTCGTGTACGTTTTAAATGATCGAACTCAAACTTTCGACAAAAGGGTAGTTAGGATCAAGTTTACTTGTCATTGAGCTTGTTCGATAATGATAGCAAGTATCGAAAGTTATGAAATTGGCCATTTTTTTAAATGGTTGACTTGTTAACTTTTATAAATTTTAAGCACATAAGAGCTCGTGTATTCAGTATCAGGAGTATTAAAAGAAGTTTGCAAGGTCGAACCTAGCACATTGCTTTCTCATTATTTCTGTGACCATTTACAAAAATTCCTCTATGAAGAAGCCAAAATCGATCAACATACGTCTTCATAGAGGTGATTTTGTGAAGAGTAGAACAAATAACGAGGAAGCAATGTGCAACGTTCTTGGTGTTTTTTTTTCAACATTCAGTATGTAACGAACGTAGGAAAAATCTGTTTTTTCTATGTATCGAAATGTCCTGGAGATAATTGCTATTACTGGACTCGCGTCAACGGTAAATCGCACGAATTGTAGTCTGTTATAGCTTTGGATGGTGGATTGTATAATGGTAACTCGTGGACGTGACGAATGCAAATAACAAGGATACTGCAAAAAAATAATTAAATAATTGAGCATTTTTATTACTTTCGTAAGACTACGTCTTCTCCAAATCCGAATGTTAAGTATCTCATTGTCTTTAATTGAATGAGTAGAGTCTTCTTAAAATAATGACAATGCGGATTGCTTTTACAGTTATTTACTGTCAGGGTATTTATATTATTTTATTTGCAAAATCATTTTTAAGTTCGTACAATTAAATACAACTACAGCATTCTCTTCGTTACGGAAGCATACTTATAATTCTCACGGTACCGTACCACGTAGAAATGCATATTGCTTGAAATCTCAAGTTTATTGCGCAGCGAGAGATGAATTCATTCGAGAATTTAAACTGCATATTTCACAATCGCGATAACAGAGAATGAAATAACTGTCGCTCCTTTATTCCGCGAGTGTTCATTTCGGGAGTTCAATAATAAAAGTGAGCAAAAAAAATAAAATAAAATGAATCAGAGGTATGACGAGAATGGATAGAACGAAAATAGAGAAGTCGGAGGTGAAAGGCGGGGAGATTCGCACAGAAATAGAAAAGAGAAACGATTGAAAATGATGAGAATGGAATTCATCAGCGACGAACAAACGAACGTGTAATGAAGTCAATCATCTTTCACTGTTCGCGAGGTTTTTCTTCTAACCGGAGACACCCCAGCCAGACCCGTACGAGAATTAATTAACTTCTTCCCGGTTAAAGTTATCAGTCGATGCTTCGAGGAATACGAGTAAGAGCGGGCGGGGGGAGGGTTTGGGAGTATCCGCAACGATCAAAAGTACTCGAAAGGCTTGGTTGTATCCCTTCCCATATTCTTTTGGCATTTCCCTCTCGTAGGTATAAAAGTAGTACTGTTATTGGCCTCTCTACAATGATTGGTTATGTGGCAGAACCAACCATCAAAACAATAGATTCCTGTAACCAGAAACAGTTAAAAACAAATAAATTTAAGAAATCTTTGCAACATTTCTACATTTACTTGTGATTTTTACAATATTACCTACTGTACGCTTTATTGGTTAATAGGGATTTGTTTTATCGGACGAAACGAAGGAATCGGCTACACCATCGTGAATTTTCCGAAAACCGATAAGAAGTTTTCGTAATATTTGATACACATCACGTCGATTGATAATATATCACACAAAAAAACTTTTTTCAAAAGTCAAAAAAACGTGCGCCGACTTTAACAGTAATAGCCACTACAAAATAAAAATGTATTCAATATTTTGACATAGTAAATTAACTCGGTCGTGTACCGAGAAGCATCTAAAAGAAAACTTGGCGTGCTAGCAACGATCTCCCGTACATTACGAATTAAGATAAGTACGAGAGAAGGCAATTATATTCTTTGTAAAGGGTGATTTTTTAAGAGCTTGAGAACTTTTTTTTTAAAAAAAACGCATAAAATTTGCAAAATCTCATCGGTTCTTTATTTGAAACGTTAGATTGGTCCATGACATTTACTTTTTGAAGATAATTTCATTTAAATGTTGACCGCGGCTGCGTCTTAGGTGGTCCATTCGGAAAGTCCGCTTTTTTATCGACAAATTTTGTTCAGCGATGAGGCTCATTTCTGGTTGAATGGCTACGTAAATAGGCAAAATTGCCGCATTTGGAGTGAAGAGCAACCAGAAGCCGTTCAAGAACTGCCCATGCATCCCGAAAAATGCACTGTTTGGTGTGGTTTGTACGCTGGTGGAATCATTGGACCGTATTTTTTCAAAGATGCTGTTGGACGCAACGTTACGGTGAATGGCGATCGCTATCGTTCGATGCTAACAAACTTTTTGTTGCCAAAAATGGAAGAACTGAACTTAGTTGACATGTGGTTTCAACAAGATGGCGCTACATGCCACACAGCTCGCGATTCTATGGCCATTTTGAGCGAAAACTTCGGAGAACAATTCATCTCAAGAAATGGCCCGGTAAGTTGGCCACCAAGATCATGCGATTTGACGCCATTAGACTATTTTTTGTGGGGCTACGTCAAGTCTAAAGTCTACAGAAATAAGCCAGCAACTATTCCAGTTTTGGAAGACAACATTTCCGAAGAAATTCGGGCTATTCCGGCCGAAATGCTCGAAAAAGTTGCCCAAAATTGGACTTTCCGAATGGACCACCTAAGACGCAGCCGCGGTCAACATTTAAATGAAATTATCTTCAAAAAGTAAATGTCATGGACCAATCTAACGTTTCAAATAAAGAACCGATGAGATTTTGCAAATTTTATGCGTTTTTTTTTAAAAAAAAGTTCTCAAGCTCTTAAAAAATCACCCTTTACATGTGCATGTGGTGTAACGTTTCAAACAATGATGTTCAGACTGTGAATATTTATTTCTCACCCGACACAGCGAGAAAGAATAAAAGAAAAGAAAATAGGTGTACAGATAACGATAGACATTTTACAATTGTTAGTTGAGTATTAAGCTGGACTGACTCAAGATAGAAGAACTTAATAACAATACGACTAAAAATAAGTCTAAACGATTGGGTCTGGACTATGCTGAGGAAATAGCGTGACTGACGGCCGCAGTATCGTTAGCCACACTAGGTCCTTAAAAGGGAACGAAACGTGTAAGTATGAAAGTCTCGCCTCCTCTTAACAGGTAGAAGTATAATGATGCACATTTGTGCGATTGAAATGATAAATTCAGAGTGCGGGACGGCCGTTGGCTCTGATTTACAAGACCTCGCGGAGCGGACAGTGGGCAAACAGTCGAATCCTCCGGAATTTTAACGAATTTATCCCGAAAGTTCATCGGGAGTAGACCGTTCCGTTGCATCACGCGTATTCAATAATTTCTTATCTTAAGCTTCTTTGTAATAACGTTGAACTTTGCACAATTGTAAAAGTGCTAAAATTTGTTCATTTTCACAACATTTTTATGTTAAAATCTTAAGAGTGTTGATGATTACGATATTGTCGGTAATAATTGTCACCGGTACCTCGGTCCCCGTAGATATTCTAATGAAAACTATTATTGTTTTTAAACGCTCGGTGCTGAGACGTTACAGTACTTTTTGATAATTGAATCATTCGACGGAAATAAAAATGTTGACATTATATCACAATGCAAAGCGGTGTTGGAAATTCATCTCCTATATTACACTACGTCCATAACTACGAACAGATGAAAAGCTATTATATGCCATTCCCAGTTCGTTGAAATCAATTATACAAAGATTGCTCCCAAGTTTAGTAACACAGCTTAAGGTGAGAGGCGCTTCCGTCATTTTTTTAATGTACTATGTACGGGAGGTAGTCTGTAACACACTCAGTTTTTTTGAGATGCTTCTCGGTACACGACCGAGTTGATTTATTTGGCTAATATGTCGGATTCGAATTATTTTTTGTACTGGCTATTACTTTTTAACTTGGCGAATGTTTTGTGAGTTTTTAAAAAAGTTTATTTGTGTAGGATTACACTTGTATCTGAAATTTTTGCAAAAATTGTGATAGCGATCCGGCTAGATTCTCATAGATATCCTGGGTTACTGACAGGGATCCGACAAGACGGGATCGGATCCTAAGACCGAATTGAAACGGTTGTAAACTGTATTTCAGAGTGTAATCTGGACTGGGTACCTGATTGCATCGATGTTGGATTCTGCGCGATGCTGAAAAAACGACATAGGATCCGATAGGATCTTAAATAATTGTTATGAGGATTATGTTTGTTATTGACGTTTTAATAAATACGTTCGCGTGTGAAATATGAGATCAATTATAATTATTATTTATGTTTAAGCGTAATGAAACTAAGTGTAAAATACAAAAATCTGGATCAAATGAAAAAAAAAAAAAATGTTAATGAGTAAAAATTTGTCGGATGCTTGTTTTAGTCAGTTTAAATAAATGAAGATGTTTATTACTTGGGCGGAGGGGATCGACATCAATCCCAGTCTTTTAAGTTAGATATTCAATGATGCTTTTTGTGGTTGCGTCAAACGTGGCAGTAACAATTAATTAACACGATGGATTTGCGCACGGTTCCTACATATCCTATTCTTTCGTTTGTAGTACAATTTTTTCCGTTTGTACTAACTTTGTTTTGTGTCTAGTTGTTTGTAGTATCATTTTTTTTCGTTTGTACTTATTTCGTTTTGTTTGTAGTAGCGTTGATTCGTTTGTAATCGTTTGTAGTAGCATTTTTTTCGTTCTAGAAAAAATTTTTTGTTTATAAAAAAAAATTAATAAAAAAAATATTTATTACTTTTTTTCTTCTAACTGCAAACGGATATTCTTTCACTACAATCACCTACAAACGATTCTGAGTAATAATGAACTATTAAATTTCATATTTTTGAGCACCACGATTTTTTTGTTTGCTCGGGGCGTAGCAAACTGATTTTTTATCGGATAGTCCTAAGTATCGAATTTGTCGATATCGCGCATCATGACTGCATAAATGTTTGAGCAGTGAAATTCATACGGCAGACTGTCAATGTCTGTATACAGGCGTTTGCAGTGTTCATCACCAACCTGCGTCTTTATGTAGTCATATTGGAAATTTTAGACGGGAGTTTTAGACAAGTGCAGTACACAAAGGTCCACGTAAATCGGTGTATTTATATAGACACTACATTGTCTATCTCGAAAATATTCGGGAAGCATGACAACGTCGCACTGCTTTCGACGTTGGTAGGCCTAAATAGTCGCCCGGCTGACATTAGGGGTCCTGCCAGTATCATATAACTAGAATGTCTGCTGAGTTACTGACGCGGTATTCAATGAGATTATGTTGCGTTATTAATAATTTGCTACTTTTTTGCATTTAGGAGCATGCTTCATTTATCAAAGTCGGATAAAAATTACCAAATTTGGCTAAATAATGTTAGGTGACTGCGCGCGCGTCTTCCATCTCTGCCTTCTATCTCTGTCGCACATCCTTGACACTCGATTACAGCGCCCCTTGCGCCCAATCGGTACAATTAGCCAGCGCGCCTTCAATAACGGTGCCACCCCCCATCTCTACAGTTGCGAGACCTTCAGCTTGATTATTTCACTAAGAACTTCATTATTCTGTCCTCTATTACAAAGATAGTTGAAAAAAAAATCTTTTCGAAATGCTTGCGAAAATTGGCATTTTCCGTGACTTTAGTGCGAGTAATACGCAAGTCATAATTTCCTGTTTTATTGTACTCGTACATTTACGAAGCTTTTCATTTAAATAAACATTTATAAATTCAACTCAATACTTAAACTATCTTGAGGTAAATGTTTTTTGCTAAAACGGACAAGGAATTATTCATAATCATGAATTAGTTTATTCGAGAAGCTGCTATCAAACGTTTAAATTACCGATTATTCAATGACATATATCTCTGCAATTAAACGGTTATTTTGAAAAAATAATATTAATTTGTGTGTATTTTATCTTCGGCTACATCATACTTCGTGATCACGTTGAAATATTAAAAATGCTCTATTACTCCATCCTCCTCAAATTCTTTCAATTTTCTTTTTAACTTGGCGTCTACACGCTACCGGGTCCGTTGATTGCGGTAGCGTCGCCAATCGACAAAACGGTGTAACGTATAGTGAGGAGTCTAAATTCTTTCGATGTTCTCTTTAACTTGGCATCTAGACGCTACCATGTCTGTTGATTCGTATTAAAACACTAATTTTATTAATGTTATTTTTATGCAGAAATATAATATTTTACTGAAAATTGGCACAAACATTGTACTTTAGACTTTGGATTGAATGATTTTTATTAATCCAAGGTCTAAAGTACAATGCTGTGATTGGTAAAAATCATTCAATCCAAGTAAAATAGAAAATAATTCTTAATTTATTTTCCCCCATAGAAAAATTAATCTTTTATAATTCCAGATTGGCTTGAAGTATTGGACTTTAATTCGGTTAGCATGTGGAGCAGGTATTGTTAATAGGTATCTGTTCATCGTGTATTCATTATAAAAATACAGGGTGACGTAAATACGACGACTGGTCCAAATTCAAAATTATCGAAACGAAACTTTTTACACTATTGTAGTTACGACCAAGATTGGTAGACATTGAGTTTGTCTAGGATTGACTATGGATATCAAAAGTTATGAAAATTGCCATTATTGAAAAATGGTTGACGGGTGTATACAGTTTTTAAAGAAGCTTAAAAATTAGAAGGTTGCACATTGCATCGTCATTATTTTCCATTTTTAACAAAACTTCCTCTGTCAGGAAGTAAGTTGATCGATTTTGTCGTACTTATAAAGAAAGCTTTATGAAAAATGGAAAATACTAAGCAAGCAACGTGCAAGCATCGCTCAACTCTGCTTCACTCCCTGTCCTTACCTCTTACCATCAAGTCAAATCATATATTGCAATAATAACAGCTATTTTCATCCGAGACAAGTCGACTGAGAAACTTCTTATAGCTATTGGAGTAAATACCGTTTCAGAGCTCACAAGACAGTTTCTGTGTGCTCGGATACCACAATAAACATAAATGGATTCGCGAGTCCAACTTGCCTTCCACCGGTGGAACGTTTAGTAACTGAGTAATTTCTTGCCCACTGAGAAGTCGAACGTATAAGAAGTAAAAGGGCGGCGGTCGAGGGGGGGGGGGATGGCAGCAGTGGCCTTACGATGGTTTGGGAGTACGCGACTCTGACAAGGAATCTTTCTCAGACGCGATCGAGTTACGAGTTTGCGTTCGTCTCCTCCAAACAAAAACCGCACGAGCGGGTTATTCGTATTCGAGTGGCGATTCCTCTTGTAACATAAGTACGTAGACACATATATTTCCATATATTGATACGCGTAATTGTGTCTCCGTACGACGCACACACAAAGATCCATTCGGAACAATTACTCTTGGAATAAACGAGCGCCTAATTGCGCGTGCCTCAAGGCGTACAATTGGAAATATAAACCGCCATCCGAATACCTACGGCAATAACTACTGTTGGCTTGGTATATTCTGTAGGCGATCGAATCGGCAAAGACGTTCTTTTTTATATTATACCATAAATTCGAAGGGATCGGCCGGTCCAATTATATCCACGATATTATCGTCGAGAAAAATCATCGAGATACTGTCCATTGTTTTCGATATATCCGTCGTTCTAACCGAGCTCGAACAAAAGAGTTTTACGAAAGAAATCCTTCAGCAAAAGGCGTCATTTCTACTTCCCAAGTCTGGGAGACTATATGCATTCATTCGACGATGCGCTTGTCTAGTATATACATCGACGAACGAGACAATTATCCTCGGTAACGAATACCTAATTGCGTTTACGTGCTTTATTCCTAGGAAGAAAAATAAGTGATTATTCAATCTCTATTAACGAGTTCCCTCTGTCTCTACGCTCGTCCTGGTAGCCCCGGCCATGCACAGCGTCGCGTTTATCAACGAGTGTACCTCTAGCCAATCCACTTAAAGCTAATCAAGGTGGTATTGTCGATAAAGAAAATGAGGAGAATCCGGGAAATCCAGCACTCAGGACGGAAATAACTGTTCCTCTCTGTCTTCTCCGTTAGCTCTCGCAAGTTTATTGTTATTCGACGACGAGGAACAAGCGCTTTCGTGCCGGAATACGAATTACCGTCTTAATTAGACGGCTCTCCGTTTAGGAAATATCCTCGAAATCCTTGCTACTCGGATCGTCATCCTTTTCTAAGTATTCGCTCTAGGATCAGAAGTAGAAGCTCCGGATCCTACTCCTTCTCTTTGTATCCTTATTATCACTGATCCAGACGCCCGGAGGTTCTCGCGAATTGTTGCTCTGCTTCGGTCTCGGTGAGATCGCGAGACTGACGCAACTGGGGTCTACCGCGTCAGAGAGCGACGAGTTCGCGAGCTCACCTCAATCATATTTTAATCCAGCTTTGAGATTTAATCTCGCATAGCTCGAACGGCGTGTGCGTACCTATACAACGAGACGCGCGCCGCCGACAAAGGAAAGCGACAAAGGAAAGTATCTCGCGGCCTCTCCGCTCCTATCTTTGCCTTTGTCTTCTCCTTTTCTTTCTCTCTCTTTCTCTCTCCCTCTGTTTCTCTCGCCCTTGCGACCTTTCTCTCTCTCTCTCTCTCTCTCTCTCGGGCTATACGCCACAAACTACCCGTTTTGGTATTCCCTCGTGTGTTAGTTACGCTGGAATTTTTCCCGTCCCACAGGTAAGATACCAAGCAGTTTCTTTTTACTCTCTATACCCTGTGTCTCTGCTTCATTTCATTTCATTTCATTTCATTTCTTACTCTTACGCGTCGTAGATGGACTTGTAGCTTGGATTCCGATTGTGTAGTTTTTCCTGGAACTTGGTGAACACTCGTGCTGTCGCTAGCTCTTCCAGCTAATGTATTTTATTTCTGTAGGTATGAACCGCCCATAGCGTAGACCAATGCCAAAACATAATCGTAAAGGATTCTATGGTTCGTAGAGGTTACGTTTTAATTATTTTTTAGCTATAGATTGATTTTATTCACCAAATAATTATTAGTACACAATTTTCTGGCACTTGGATTACAATAAAAAGTCTGTGGATGAAAGATTTCACATGTAAAATCTTGCAACTTGATAAAAAATACCGCTTGATGAACACCGAAAAATGAAATCTTTTCATAATTGAATTATTTTCGTGCAGCCCCGATCATTGGGGCAAATATTTTTTAACATTTTCAATTGGTTGTAAGGTTCAGGTTACCAAATTGAACCAAATTGGCTTCGGAGAGTTAAATTCTTTTCGTAAGAAGACTCAGGTCCGAGTATGAGTAATTTCTTTTGTAATTTCGTGTTCGCGCAGATGTTACATAAATATTTGGTTTAAATTTACTACGTAAAATAAAATTGACTACAAAAGTGAGTATATCTACATACTGCGCATGAGCTACAATTGGATATTCTTGTACTCGGACCAGACAGTTTTTTTTTTATAAAGAGAATGAGACCGAGCGAAACCGATTTGATCCATTGATGCAACTCGAACACTTAACAGTAAATTGGAAATGTAAAAAAGTATTTGCCTGTCAAATGATATTTTTTATCAAATTGAAAATTTTCATACCTGGAATTACATCACAATTTAATTTTCCATGATTGCCAAGTTACTTGAATATTTATTTTAATTGTCAATCAAAGTAAATACAAAGCTAGAACTATAATTGATCGTGAATACTGCGTAGTCGATGCGTGAGCATTGACGGTGACTCAAAATATATAGAAAAGGTCGAAATGAAAAAAAAAGGTGATGTAAAAGGACGATTTCGCAGAATACGAAAGAATATAGAAGCGTTCGGGACGACACAGGGCCGCGTGCTCTGCATTACACAGCATGCATTATAAATTACTACGTATAGGGTGACTGGGGAGAAGAGGCATCCAGCTCGAATGGCAATGGGGGAATTAGCCGTGGCAAAAGTTAACAGGGTATTAACCAGTCATCCAATTAGCGTTGGTTCACGGGGGTTACACTCCGCACTACACTGCACTCTGTTCTCTCTCGCTTTCTGTTTTGCGAGGAAACTGACACCCATGTACCACGTGAAACATTCGCTGAGCTCTGTCGAGTCAGTGCGCGTAGTTGTCCCGCATAGTCTAGACAGACTCGAGTTTCCAATTATCATCGCCACTAGAGTCATAGATAATTTTGTAATTCGAAACTTTGGGAAACACGATAAATAAAATATTCGACGATACGGTGTATCAATTGGCACCTCAAGTACGTTGTTGAATATAAGATTTTGCTACGAATATTGAATGTTGAGATAACAGCGGCGACCGGTCAAATTTCTCGAGTCAGTCTTTATTTTCGCGAATGACTAAGTACCGGACAGCTCTTGGTGTGTCCGAGTGCTCGATAGAAAGAATAAGAGACGAAGGCAGAGAGCGGAGAGTGAACGGAATCGGTGCTCTCCGTGTACTGGCAGTGTTTCTGTCGAAAAAACTTCCATGATTAGGCATGAATACTCTTCATTAAGCATTCGAGATACTGGTGCCCGAGTGCGGCGGTGAATCGGTAGCATCTGCACGCGGCAGAAAAAAAAATCAACCTCCATATGCATCATCGTGCAACAGATATACGAGCCCGTATATCGTGCACATCTACAGTTTGCGACTTTCCGTAACTTATACCCTTGCCGGCTTTTCCTGGCTATCTCATGCCACTATATCGCGATGTTTTCGATTTTCGAGCATATTTCGACGCTTCCAACCGACTTGCTGGACGGTTGCTTCCGTTGCACTCGCCATTTATTCCTTTCTCCTTCCCTCTTGGATGTTATATATCCTGCAACCGTTTTTGGCGAGAGTTACTCGCTTATTCCGCGCACGGAATAAGAGCTCGCGGCGAACGACGTGACAGATGGTTGTCCGATTGGCGAACGCACTGCTATCTTGCCTCTCGAAACTCATGTGCGCCGCACCTCGAGAAATAGACAACGCAAAAGTTTCGATACCGCGGGATGCAATTAGCCCAAGAGGCCAATTAATTCTGCCCAGAAATATCCACCACGGTCTCTATGTACCGTACATTCAATTACATTAAAGTGTATATGTGCGTGTTCGACAGGCGCCGGTGGTACTGTCGGCTGGACGTACGAGGAGAGTGTACCTCGAACATCTGTACATATAGCGCACTCGACTGTGCTCGTGTGTGCTTAGTGCTTACTTACCAGCGGCGCAGAACAGCAAACGTATATGGTTCTCGCACGCTACGTACTTTCTTGCAAGAGCCTCGCGTTTCGCTTGTCCGCTGCTCTCTTTTTGCCCAAGTTCGACTTTCTGTAGAAGGGATGTCGTACTTGGAGCTCTTTTGATCGCACGAAACGCGCAGTTATATGTTATATATAAGTATTCCGAGTCTTGGTGACGTACCTTGTAGATCGACGCAAAGACGCTGGACTACGATGCGGGTTAACGTCGCGTCTACGTGTTATTGTCAGTTCCATTGCAAAACAAATATATTAATATACTTTTTGCTACATCTCTTGTTCTCCGTGCATCTCCAACCCAACTCTCTTTGTCATCCTGTCTTATAAATATTTTCACAGATTTAGTAAATCCTTTTCTTGCACAGTTGACAGTTTAATTATTTTTATTCTCTCTCGCTGTTTTTCCTTTTAAAAAATGTTTTTAAAAAATCGTAAACACAGAAAATGTACTCGCAAAGTTGAAAAGTCCCTTAATCCGTTGCTTATTCTCATTAAGACAGAAAGCATTACTGCCGCTGTTTATACGAAATCCAGGAAAAAGTACGTTACGTGATGTTCGCAATTTGAATTTCCAAGAAAATATGAGAAAATGTTGTGAATCAAGATTTATTTTAGCAGTTGAGTGAGGGCGGTGATGCTGGAGTATTGCGGGGCCTAGAGCAGACAGATTTGGGATTGGCGATGAGAGGATCCGAGGATGAAAAGACGAGGGCGAAAGGCTTAACGGATATCGTCGTGAGATATCGCCTAGCAACGAAAGCTGATAGCTGCTACCGGCAAATCGATAGGAGCGTGGGTCTTACGCTCGCGTAACGCTATATGTCGAACATTACCGCGCTATACAACTACTACACCGTACAACAACGTGGCCGGTGTACTTTCAGGCATTCGGTCTATGTACTCTAGATCGAGGAAAAAAAAAAAAAAAAAAAAAAACAACAGCGTGCCCGCGCTTGCTCTCGTACACAGTTCATTAAAATAAGTACGCGAGTAAGCAATTATTCTCTCTACATCTGTATACGTATGTTGTAATGTTTCGTAAGTGGGAGAAATTTTTCTAGAAATCACGAATTAGGATACTCGTATTGGAAATGGGAAGGTAAATATTATAGAAACGCAGTGAATTAACTTTAACTTTAACTTTTATTTCAATGCATGAGGAGGACCGTCTGTCTACTTCGAATTTCTCCACAAGACTAAAGACTGATCACAAAGACCCCTATGAATATCGTCGCTGAAAGAATGCTCCAATGTTTCTTCTCAAGAGGTGTTGTTTATGTTCATATTGCCTCTCCTGCACTCTACTTGTCGATTCGTTTTTGTAACCGAGCTACAGAGAATAAAGCATGGATACAATTCTTTGTACCAGTAACCGAGTAATCCAATAACTCGAAATCCTAATGATAATTTATTTCTCTTTTTGGTAAGCGATAGGGATATATCTACTGAACGGACAAATCATTTTTTTGTTTTTTGGAAAGTGTCCTCAGAGACATTTATAAAATTGTGTTGCGAATTCAAATTAATTCTTCTCGACGTTCAAACTGTGAATGATAAAAGAAAAGGAAATAGGCTTACGTGTAACGATAGACATTTTACAGTTTTTAATTGCATATTAAAAGGATAGTGTGACTGGCGGGCGCAGTAACGCGAGCCACACTATGTGCTTAAGGCGAGGCGAAACCTCCATATTTACGCAGATGTGCTGCTTCTCTTTCACTCCGTCGTGTCCGCCATACTAGTTCTACCTCTTTCACACTCATGAATGTTTCGCCTCCCCTTAAGGAGGGATGAAACATCTGTTTCGAGTGTGAAAGATATTGAACTAGTATAGCGCTCATGGTGGAAAAGCATGGAAAAAGCCGCACATCAGGGTAAGTAAATATGCAGGTTTCGTCTCCTCTTAACCGGTAGAAGTATGATAATACGCGTTTGTGCAGTTGGAATGATAAATTCAGAGAGAGAGAAATACTCGTTGACTCCGGTATACGATACCCCGCGGAGCGGACAGTAAGGAAACAGTCGAATACTCAGAAATTGTAACGAATTCAACCAAACTTATAACGAAAGTACGTCGGTCGTAGACCGTTCCGTTGTAATACATGAACTTGTTCAATAATTATTATCTTAAGCTTCTTTGTAGTGACGCTGAACTTTGAACAATTGTAAAGTTGCTATAATTTTGCCTTTAGTTTTTCCATTTGCATAACATTTTTATAATAAAATTTTTAGTATCGATAAGAATCGTCACCGGTACCTTGGTCCCCGTAGATATGTTCCATCCCAATGAAAACCATGGTGTTTTTTTTTAAATGCTCGGTGCTGGGACGCTATAGTTATCCTTGATAACTGAATCCTTCGACGAAAATAACAATGTTCACATTATACGAGGGCCATTTGAAAAGTTTCCGGCCTCATCGACGTAAAGTAAATGTAGAAAAAAATTTCTTTCGCCGTCCGATAGATGGTCTTGACATATGTAAACCGTAAGAATTTCAAGTCATTCTGATCATTACTTTGTCTATGGCACTCTTCCAAAGTTGTCAGCTGATATTGTCTGTCAACAGCGGAGAAAATTGAGTATCGCGCAGGGATAAAATTCTTTCATTTGAAAGGGAAAAAGACTCAGGAAATAAAAGATAAGTCAGACTCTGTAATCGGTGAAGCCTCCCCTTCATTTACAATGGTCAAACATTGGGTGGCCGAGTAAAAACGTGGTCGTACGAGCATTTTAGACGAGGAACGTTCCGGGTGCCCGAAAATCGCTACAACTCACGAAATGGTTGATTTAGTGCATTAAACTGTGATGGAAGATCGTCTATTGACTATTAAGGATATTGCTGAGGCTTGTGGGATATCATCCGAACGGGTACACAAGATTTTACATAAAGATTTGGATATGAAAAATGTCTTAGCCTGTATCAAAAAAATCCAGCGGAATTTTTGCGACGAATGATAACCGTCGATGAAACCTGAGTACACCACAATACGCCTGAGACCAAACAACAGTCAATGCAGTGGATTGCGGTGGGGGAACCAACTCCGAAGAAGGCAAAGGTCGTTCTCTCTGCAGGAAAAATGATGGCGAGAAAATTGAAGGCCATAATTAAGAAAAAAACGCCCACATTTGGCCAAGAAAAAATCCTGTTTCAGCAGGATAACGCTGGGGTTCACACGTGCATGGTCGCAATGTCAAAATTGAACGAATTTAAGTTTGAATTGCTTCCGCACCCACATCATGAATCTTCCATATTACATTATGTTCGTATTCGATAAAAAGCTATAATATGCCGTCCCCAGTTCGTTGAAATCAATTACGCAAAGATTTCTCGTAAGGTTACAAATAGTTGGAGGTGTGAGACACTCCCGTCCTTTTTTCTATGTACTATGAACGGGAGCGAGTCGATGACAGGCAAAATTTTGTTTAAAAAGCATCTCGATACACGACCGCTTTGATTTTCTTGGCTAATGCATTTGATTTCAATTATTACTTGTAATGGCTTTTACTTTTTAACTTGGCGTACGTTTTTTGACTTTTGAAAAAGTTATTTTGTGGGGACTTGTTTTTGAAACTTTTGCTGAAACTGTAATGGGAATCCGGCAAGTTTTTCGTAATTATCCCTGGTTACTAACAGGGATTCGACAAGACCGGATCGGATCCTAAGATCGAATTCAAAAAGTTGCATACTACGGGATGCTGAAAAGACCACATAAGGTATGATAGGATCCGCGATGGATCATAAGGGATTGTTATTAAGATCATGCTTGTTATTGACGTTCCAATAAATACATTCGCACGGGAAATATGAGATCAAATATATATATCCTTTATGTTTGACCGTAACGAAATCAATTATGTGTCAAATACAAGAGTCTAGAAAAAATTAAAGAAAGAAAATAAATTATGAGAAACTTGCCGGATGCTTTTTTCAGTCAGTTTAAGTGAATAATAATGTTTATTGATTGGGCGGAGGGGCTCTCGACATCCTTCCCAGTCTTTAAAGTTAGATATTTAATTCCCGGCATACTTCAACACGAGATAGACGGGGACGACCTAAGAACCGACGCAAGCGTTAAATCAATGATTCTCCAAAAGTCGATCATTCCGTAGGGATAATCGTATATGACAAGCGGGACTAGACGATCAAAAATCACTCTCCCTTTGTAAGCCATAATGCAAAGAGGTCAGTCCTCAAGGAGTTTCGTCGCGTAGATAGTTTGTATCTCCCTATATTATTAAAATAACTCGCCGCCGCCACCAAAGGTCAAAAAGGTGGGATAATGTGGGTCAGGGGGGTGAAGCCCAGGTTCTTCTAGAAGGGTTGGTGCGCAAAGCGCGCCGGAGGGCGAAGCTAGTGTGTGTATATATATATATATATTTCGTGTATTTGTCAAATATCTAGTATTCTTAACGTTTGTCAAAATAAGTAAAATCATTTTCCACGTACGTCGTAGGACAGAATGAGCATTGTGAAACGTTGAATTGAACCGCGTGACTTACAATTAGTAACGGCCGTTATTGCATAAGTCAAGATTTAATGAACTTAAATATCCTTGTTCTAATTACTTATCTATTCTATTGACGATTGCAAATTCAATCTATTCTATCTTCGGTCCTCTGACTGAATCTCCCTGGATTGTCTTCTAGTAAAAGACTTCGTCGAGTAATTGAATTATAGTTATTTATTACTGTATTAGATTACTGAAAATGAATTATCATTAAACAAATATTAAATAATAAACTCAAAGCCCTGTTAGCCGACGGACCTCGGCCGCGTCAGGTGAGACTTTATTCGCGTATAATATGTTTGTCGAATATAAATTTTAGACGCAAAAATAAAGTCATTTTCGATAAGAGGTTTACGTGTCACTCGCTGTACACGTGATATGTTTTTCGTAATTAATCCTTATTTTCCACCGATGGTGGCAAAAGCGTCAAGCGTTTCCGGGTTGTAGCTGACACATAACCTGATGTTCCGCGGTCATCCATAAACTGTTCATAGCTCCATCACACCTCCTCATCCGCTAAGGACAAAACATGTATGCCAATTATAATTCCAATGATGGTACCAAAATATATGTATTCGATGGACGATAACAGAACATACACGTTTCATATAATTTACGTCTATCGCGAGACGTTCCTCCAGGGTGTAAAATATAGACGTCGTTTGGACGTATCACAGAATTATTGTTTTGATAAAAAAAAATACCGTCTTGACAGAAGGGATTCCGTCTAATAGATGACACGGGGTATTGACGGTTAAATATTTGGCTACATTTTTTACGGTTAAATATACTACAATAATTGTTACTGGCACAACTGTATAGATCGATTCTACCGTTTTCGACGGTAAATTTACGAAAAATGTTGTGAAACAATGGTCAAATGCCTATTGGCACCTGAAAAAGTGTTTTTTTTTTTTTCACGAAAACGAAGTTTTCTACATGACAAAGCAAATTGGCAGAAAGTGAAAATAAACGAAATTTCAAATATTGATACATTTATTCAGTTTCGAAGATATACCACACGTGGATATATCACGGTGCCCTTGCACCAGGCCTAAGTTGTCTATACCGTATTAGTATACGCAATAGCAAAATATACCACAATCGTCTGTTCCCGGTGAATGCGTGAATATTTCACACGCAGAGGCGCACCCACTCGAGGTGCGCCCGACGATCTGTCGCGTTTTCTCTCCCTAACGACCCTACCAAACATACCTCTGTCTCACTACATCCGGATTATATACACTTCATGAGCTGGAAAACGTGGATTCACGAGCTACGAGCCCTAAACCTAAATTCAGAGCTCCGAGGATATCGCGGACAGAGCATTTTTTTGTTTCAATAAAATCTTCTCTGTATTATTTTATGGACAGATTTGGTTTGTATTTTTTTATTCGGAGGTATATTTGTAAAGGAGTTTTGTGGAAAAAAATATTGGGCGCGAGAAGACTGACCTATCGCCAGGAATCTGACGGCGAGATGCTCGCCTTCTTATATCCAACTTCACTCATATAAGACTGGTGAACAACTTGATGGCAATGCTCGTGCTTCTGCGCAAGGATCAACAGAGACGTTGACCCAGGCGAGAGGCCGTTTATGGCCTAGCGTGCATCGTGACTCGTCTCGTCTCACCGGATTGCTTTTTACCTTCGTTTGCTCGACTCTTTCCCAGGGCGAATGCCTCAACTACCTGGGGCCCACAAAGCTATTATTAAAGTTGCAATTTATTTATTGTTTTGATATTCTTGTTTATTGGGGCGGCTTAAAAATTTATAAATGTTGAATATCGTCAACTTCCTTTGCTCTTATTTGTTTCATCGCTCTTTTGCACATACCAAGAGCTCACGTGAAACCGTAGGAAGGTCGGCCAATATTGAGGTGAGACGAAAGACCAACTTTAATCTACCGGTGTGTGAGAGAGACAGCGCCATAGGGATTACGCGAGTGCGATAGAGAACACGCGAGATATATGTCACTTGGTACAAAGTGGAGCGAGTCTTTCGCCTCGCTTTAGTTGCTCTCTGGTAAAATAGCGAAATATATATTTATAATTTTTTTTTAATTTTGGAACATTCGTTTATTGTGTCGATCATAAAATGTTTCACTCTTTTTATGACTTTACAATTAATCTGGTTCAAACTGAGGAAAGGGCGGTAGGATTAAGTACTGTCTCATTATTTTTTGACGACGCTATATTGGCGAGGGTTACCGCTAAAGATGTCTTCACATAAAAAAATATATATTCGATGAAGCCGCGCTAAATCTTGCCGCACTTTCCTTAGATTCAACAGGATTCATTTTTAAGTAAAGTATAAAGTTTTCCTTAAGAGGAAAGAAAAAGTTAAAAAGTTTTATGTATTTGATGATCAACACAATATACAAATATTCTAATATTTGAAAAAAAAAAAAAAAAAAAAGTTATTTGACGAGGCAGTACCTGATATTGGAGCACATTCCTCTAATTTTCCCGTGAGTTCTCTTGGTGAGTACAAACAAGTGAGGAAATGGATTAAGAGTAAAACATAGCAAACTCTAGATCGCGCAAATGTTGACATCGTGTTTTCGATGATTAAAAAAATCGCACAGGTCTGAGATTTAATTTTGGCGTTTGACACTCAGCAATATAAACATCACAAACTGGTGTTACCGCCGCTGCATATAACTGGGATTGCGTCACCCTGCCTATCTTATTTCATTGCTTTCGTCCGTCTCTCTTGCTCTCTTGCTCTCTTGCTCTCTCTCTCTCTCTCTCTCTCTCTCTCTCTCTCTCTCTCTCTCTCTCTCTCTCTCTCTCTCTCTCTCTCTCTCTCTCTCTCTCTCTCTCTCTCTCTCTCTCTCTCTCTCTCTCTCTCTCTCTCTCTCTCTCTCTCTCTCTCTCTCTTCTCGCCCAAAACGCTGCAGCCGGGCGGACCTCTCTTGGCGAGTTTGCACACATACAAAATATAAATGTGTGTTAGTCTCTCCGTGCAAGGAGTAGGAAACCGAAGGAAACTCTCATTCTTTCTCTCCCTAAGTTACATCGTTCGTATCTCTTATGTAACGAAACGTTGCAAAACGTTGGGTTACGCGGCCTTGAAATTTTACTCTCGACGCGGTTAAAGAAGTTTCACTTCAAAAACTTTTGTTTCGTCACATAAAACATACATATCGAAGGATTTATTTATGTTTCAATGTTGAAATAGCCAAAAGAGGCCTTTTTCGAAACTTTAACCCTTTGCGGTCGTTTGTCTACTCTCAGCCACCAAAGCTACACTACGTTACATTAAATACGACCGCAAAGGGTTAATATCGATGAAGCAGCGTTAAGAAGAATATCAGGCCCCTGCGTATGCATAAGCTACTTTTGAGAGTAGAAGTTGCAAGAATCTCGGTGAAAAGCGAAATCTACAATATAAAAAGGACTTTCTTGAATCGCCCTGTCATTGGTAAATATTACCGACAGACATAAATTAAACGAAAAGTAAGTAGGTGGTAAATAACATCAAACAACAATAAGAAAAGAGTTTTCTTACTCCAATTGAAGTGAGACTAAATCAAAAGATGTTGATTTAGTCTCATTTTTGGTTACTATTTTAGCAAAAGTGTACTCTGCGGAACAAAAAATTTAAGAAGCAAGGTATAAGTTTATACTTTGCAATTTTTAAAAACCATTTGAAGGAACAGTTCTTTCATATTTTGTATAATTTTGAATACTACATCTTAAGACATTACAACTACTTTAAGGCGCTCGAAACGCTATCAAAATTGACCATTTTTTTTACGCAATTTGAATGAAAATTCATTTTATTATGACTTATGTTTAGGGCATGTACTGATGAACATATTGTTTAAATGATTTGATGATGCATTGGTCGTGTGAAGGGTGAGATGGGAAAGCTTCGGCAATTGACATTTTTTTAATCGTGTAGAGGTCGTTGCGTAGAGTCTCGCTTCGCTGAATTTTTTCTGCCCTTTGTAAGCATGGTGGACGTGGTTGGGAACTAAAACAAAACCCGTCAATTGCCGAAGCTTTCCTATTTCATATTGTATGAAAATATTAAACAATGGCCCAGTTACGAGTGGTCCCACAAAACTTCTTTGCCGTCATGCGCGCGAACATATTATTGAGTAGTTATGACGCCTGTAGGTTTGTCTGCAATATTAAAAATTAATTATTTCCTTTTTACTTGATAAAGTATCTACAAAGTAACATATACATTATTGAGAAAAGAAATGCTGTGCGAATGATAGCAGAACGAAAATTGACAATAAGTTTAGACATGCAAATACGAAGTTAAAAAATGTATTATAAACAAATGGGTTATTCTATAGAAAAAAAAAACGCTACTTTGTAGATATTTTATCAATGCACAAGAAAATCATGGGGTTCGTTTATAGACAAACCTTGGCCATAACTCGTTGTAACGTGTTATTCGTCTCAATATATTCAAGTATATTTCACTACAAATACATTACTGTACTAACTTCGTATCGTGCCAAGACGGATGATGCTATTTCTTTTCGTAAACTCGAACGCCTTTAACATTGCAAACAACAGGTCGTTGCCACAATCGTCAAAATCTAATCCAACAAAGAATATATGGATTGACATACTCTCTGCACTATTTTCTAATACATCGCACTTCTACTTGCAATCAAATTGAAGATTTTAACCTTCCATAATTCCAAGGAAGTTGGCGGTATTCGAGTCAGATGTTTTCACTTCCAGATGCAAATGACAGATGATTGTATATATCATTTTATACGATTTTATATATATCTTTTTTTATCAAACGAATCCAATTAATTCGCTTCTACGGTTTATAGCTCGCGGAAATACGAACATTTTTTATTAATAATTTAAGGGGAGGCGAAACTTCTAGCTTCATCCATGAGTGAGAAAGATTAACGAGAAGTAAAAGAGTTACACGACGGAGTAAAAGAGAAGCGGCACATCATCAACATCAACATTTAAAACTGATGTCTTTCACGATTTGACAATTTAACACAAACAGGTTTGATGGCAATTTCCGGGAACTCTGATGCTCTTTGAATGCGAGCTTTTATTCCTTTGTATCTAGCTCCACGGTGATACAACAATAATTTTGCGCCTTAGAATTGTGAAATGTGAATTATTCGGTGACATTAAAATCTAATTTAGAAGCTGCTTTTCAGAGCTGAGACGTTTACATACACGAATGTGAAAACTACATTCAAAGCAGTTTTCGAGTGCTGATTCGTCTATAGAATTATGTAAAGGACTTTATTCGTTTGTAGTTGTCCGACTTTACGATGATGAAATGTTTTCGCGAGCTATAAACGCGTAAATGCAGTTTTCGAAAATTAAATGTCGTCAAGACCGATTCTCATCATGCTCAATACCGAAAATTGTTACGTAATAGAAACGAAAGTATACACTGTTTCATTCTAGAAACTAAAGTAATTCGAAATTTTTTGCGTCAAGAAATTAAATACTTGAAAGTGTTCTAAAATTTCATTGCTTTAAATATCGAAATTTCAACGGAAATTGACGTCAATAACTTGAACTTATTGGGTAACTGATGTGACAAATTTTAAATCAAGTAATGAAATCATTTATCAGTTACATGCATTTTATTTTAACAAATCCCGGCAGTAAT
Organism: Cylloceria caligata; assembly: GCA_963942595.1. Classification (NCBI taxonomy): domain Eukaryota; kingdom Metazoa; phylum Arthropoda; class Insecta; order Hymenoptera; family Ichneumonidae; genus Cylloceria; species Cylloceria caligata. The sequence continues at coordinate 17,398,311 of OZ012704.1, forward strand.
GGAAATAAAAAATGTAATGTTCTATAAAATTCAAATGCTACTGTCGAGATTTCTCCAAACTTTATAACTAATATTCCTAAACGGTTATTACTTAAGTGTCTGACGTTTTAGCTCGTACTGTCAAATGTTTCAAAAGTAGAAGCGGTTAAAACCCAGAAAAATTCAAATTGCTATTGAATCCCATTATTTACCGATCTTAGCCCAATTGAATATCTTGCATCCCTAAATATCAGTTCGTTTCTGTGTTAAATTTGAATATAAATTATTGAGCTTAAGTTTATGTAAACTCGAGCGACAACGATAAACATTTCAAATATTCAAAAGCCTACAAATTCAATTTCATTTGTTTCTGAACATTATTCCATTTGTAACGAATTGTTTAGCACCAATGTTGAAAATTTGCGGCCGGTAGAGCGCAATGACACTTATTTCGAAAAATAATAAATCGAATGAAATCTGAACAGTTATTTCAATTATTGCGTAAATGGTAACTAATAAAGAAGCGCAACTCCCCTACTTGTGTGCGTAATGTAAGTTTGATTGATAAAATCATTCTTAAGTTATGACGTTTGAATTTTGCAAACTGGCACCTTCGTGTACATGAACTTCCATTTTCTTCAACCACTTTTCTGGGCAGTTTAGACAATTTTGAGTATACTGACACACAAAAATCTCGAAATTCTTTTTCCATAAAAACAACGGTTTCTCTATAAAGAAACAAAAGCTAAAATTTTAGTTGTGTTATGTGATATTGCCAATAAATCAATATTGTTGTGTTAACTATATATCAGATACGAACTAAGTGTTTAGTTCAATTTTGTTTATTTACGCGAATGTATTTGTCGATATATGCGTCAGTGACGCTCAAAGGGTTGAAACTAAGAAAAAATATGGCAAAATGGAACTTGGCACGTTCCTTCTTCATTCATTTGGTCCGTCGTTCATAATGCTTTCGTTGGTTAGGAAGCCAAAATTGGTTATTGGATTTGCTCATAGAAGACGGCGGACCAAATGAATGAAAAACAGAAACGTGCGAGGTTCTACTTGACAATTTTATTTTTATGTTTTTCTTCTCACTTCTAAGTGTCTCTGTGGACAATGGTAAACATGTATTGCTAACTTTTTAATCAGTTCTCATCATTCTAGTAGTCGTGGTTTCTTCACACAGATATTTCTTAAACAGCGTCTCGCCTCTGCGATAGGGCTAGCAGATATCGTATTTTCCATCATTTTATTTTTAATACATTTATGGAAACGCCTCTTGTACACGAAGAAAATTTTATAGTAATATCACATAAAATAGTTTAGTAATAATCGCTAGACAGCATGGTAAACGATTTTTATAATTAATTTATATTTTATCAGGGGTACAAATTGAAAATGCGGGTTTGATAACAGATGGCGTTACTAACGCTATACGCATCAGGCAGTACTGTGACTATGTTCATGTCAAAGCTACGTCTTATAGCTTTAATTTTCAGTATGTGTCAATTTGTCGCAGTGTCAAATTCATAGTTTTTTTGAGCTCTCAATATGTCGAGTTTCGTGCCAACAAAACAGCATTTGCGGGAAGTTTTAATTTACTTCTTTAATTTGAAGAAAAGTGCTGCTGAAGCACATCGATTGGTCTCCGAGGCTTATCCGAGTCATGTTCCATCGGTTTCAACGTGCGAGAGATGGTTTGTGCGGTTTAGAAGTGGTGATTTTGACGTTGAGGACAAAGAGCGGCCGGGCCAAGTGAAAAAGTTTGAGAATGCTGAATTGGAGGCAATACTCAATGAAGACTCGTGTCAAACTCAACAAGAGCTCGCAGATTCATTGGGAGTGACACAACAAGCCATTTCCCATCGTATAAAAGCCCTCGGAATGATCCAAAAGCAAGGACATTGGGTGCCGTATGAGCTGAAGCCGAGAGACGTCGAGCGCCGTTTTTTTTGCATGCGAACTGCTGCTCGAACGGCAAAAACGGAAGGGTTTTTTGCATCGCATTGTCACTGGTGATGAAAAGTGGATCCATTACGATAACCCGAAGCGCAAAAAATCATATGGTTACCCCGGCCATGCATCATCATCGACGGCCAAACCAAATATTCACGGCGCCAAGCTCATGCTCTGTATTTGGTGGGACCAGCTGGGTGTGGTGTATTATGAGCTATTGAAATCGAACGAAACCATCACAGGAGCACTATACCGAACTCAATTGATGCGTTTGAGCCGCGCACTCAAAGAAAAACGGCCACAATACGAGCAAAGACACGACAAAGTAATTTTGCAACATGACAACGCTCGGCCACATGTTGCAGCGCCGGTCAAAACATACCTACAAACGCTGAAATGGGAAGTCTTACCCCACCCGCCGTATAGCCCAGATATTGCTCCTTCCGATTACCACCTTTTCCGATCGATGACACATGGCCTAGCTGACCAGCGCTTCCATTCTTACGAAGAAGCCCAAAAATGGGTCGATGACTGGATAGCAGCCAAGCCGGCCGAATTTTTTCGCGACGGTATCCGTAAATTGCCAGAAAGATGGGAAAAAGTTGTGGCTAGCGATGGACAATACTTTGAATAATTCATTTGTTACTATTTTTTCAGAATAAACGTTCAAAAATAGAAAAAAATCCCGCATTTTCAATTTGTACTCCTGATAATATTAATTCATTATGGAATTAGGATTTGATTTTCAATTGAAATAAATTACTAGTACCACTGGAATTTGTATTGAAATGGAAATAAATGAGTAATTTCTCCTGGAGTTACGATAGATTTGAATAAAAATAAGTTACTAATTCCACCCAGAATTAGGAATTGAGCGGTAATTAAAACGACACAAGGATTTAAATCTACCGATCTCTGTTTTCTATACCGTTTGTGAAAACTGAAAGAGACACAGTTTACGATTAATTCCCAGACTGTTATATGTGGAGGGGCAGTACGAATTAGTGACCAGCAGGTTACCAGGGAAAGCTACGATGAACACAGTATAGTAATTCTGATGTGGTGTGCTACAAATTTCTTGTTTCTCTGCAATCACCTGCAAGTAACATAGCATATACGGTGCTATGTTATCGATAGCGAAGACCAATTGTTGCTCGACATGTGTGTCAATTTTCAGCTCGGTATAGCTAAAACGATTCCCGAGTTATAATGGATTAATATCTATTTGGCAACGTATCACACTCGCCCGCACTCATGCACATTCATTCGGACATTTATTTAGAATATGATTTCTCGATGCTTTTAAACATTTCATCGCATTAGCATTGAAATTAAGAAAAACAATTTTTTTTCATGAAAATAAAGCTTCCTGTATTAGGAATTGAATAGATGAACGTATGGTCTTGTGACAAAGCCACACAGTAAATTATTTATATTGAATCAAGAGATTTTAATAAAAATGTTATATTTGGTGTTGAATCGTTGTCTTTCATCATCCAGATCGTGATGTCAAATTTTCACGAAAATTTCGTCGTCCAATGGCTGGACGATAAATGATGAAATTACCCATTTTCATTTTATGTCAAAGATATAAAATTATATAAGCAGACTATAAAAGGGATTAACGCGCAACATGGAAAATCGCAATTTAATCAAAGCAGGGACGTTTGACATCCCAGACGTATGTATCACGTTCTTTTGGTAGACGTGCGGTCAGCATAATTCATATAATGAACGGGTAAGACCGGTCGCAGAACGTTAATGTTAAAATAACGCATTAACGAGAATAATAGACGGCAGGTGGGGACTAGTAAAAGTGAGATGGTGGGTTTCGGAAACGCCGGAGCAGACGAGGCGCAGCAAGGGGAAAATGCGACCGCTACCACCGGCACGTGGACAAACAAAAAGCTTTTGCACGGAACCAACCCCACAGGCGGTGTACTTAGCCTCGTTCCTCATTTTGCTCTCTCGTTTCTCAATTTGGACGGCGTTTATTTATTGACGAAACAGCGTCAGTAGTAGCGTAGGTAATGGTATTCGAAATATTGTTGCATAATTGTAAATTAAATAAAAAATGAATGCTTAATGGCAACTGGCGATCGGATGGCGACAACAGTGCAAGGTGTGGGTGGAACGACTAAATACAATTTTTTTTACTTCTACTTTTAATTTATGCAAGATATATTCAGAATTATTCATAAAGATACTAACCCTTTGTATTGGGAATTAAAAATAACAAATTACCCTAGTAACCGCTTTATATGTAGTAGAGGAACTATTGATTGCACTGCGTGTGAATTACGGAGTCGATTGAGACACGCGTGTTCGGTTGCTTCGGTGGAACATCCCTGAAACGCCTAGGAGAGTTATTAAGTACCCATGACATTTTCGATTGAATGTTTAAAAATCGACCCTCGTGCTGTGATTATATGCGATAGGCGGTATTGTTTCCCGAAATTCAATATTTTTCCATTAGAAAACGACAATTCACGATTATTTTCCATGAACGATATTGTGCTGACTGATGTTCCGCTAAACGTGGAGCGAATCTCTGGAGATAATAAAGGGTGATTTTTTAAGAGCTTGAGAACTTTTTTTTAAAAAAAAACGCATAAAATTTGCAAAATCTCATCGGTTCTTTATTTGAAACGTTAGATTGGTCCATGACATTTACTTTTTGAAGATAATTTCATTTAAATGTTGACCGCGGCTGCGTCTTAGGTGGTCTATTCGGAAAGTCCGCTTTTTTATCGACAAATTTTGTTCAGCGATGAGGCTCATTTCTGGTTGAATGGCTACGTAAATAGGCAAAATTGCCGCATTTGGAGTGAAGAGCAACCAGAAGCCGTTCAAGAACTGCCCATGCATCCCGAAAAATGCACTGTTTGGTGTGGTTTGTACGCTGGTGGAATCATTGGACCGTATTTTTTCAAAGATGCTGTTGGACGCAACGTTACGGTGAATGGCGATCGCTATCGTTCGATGCTAACAAACTTTTTGTTGCCAAAAATGGAAGAACTGAACTTAGTTGACATGTGGTTTCAACAAGATGGCGCTACATGCCACACAGCTCGCGATTCTATGGCCATTTTGAGCGAAAACTTCGGAGAACAATTTATCTCAAGAAATGGCCCGGTAAGTTGGCCACCAAGATCATGCGATTTGACGCCTTTAGACTATTTTTTGTGGGGCTACGTCAAGTCTAAAGTCTACAGAAATAAGCCAGCAACTATTCCAGTTTTGGAAGACAACATTTCCGAAGAAATTCGGGCTATTCCGGCCGAAATGCTCGAAAAAGTTGCCCAAAATTGGACTTTCCGAATGGACCACCTAAGACGCAGCCGCGGTCAACATTTAAATGAAATTATCTTCAAAAAGTAAATGTCATGGACCAATCTAACGTTTCAAATAAAGAACCGATGAGATTTTGCAAATTTTATGCGTTTTTTTTTTAAAAAAAGTTCTCAAGCTCTTAAAAAATCACCCTTTATAACGATCACAGGATCAGTGACATAGCGATATAAAACTAAATACAGAGGAGAGAAAGGTGCTACTTCCATGGATATTTATGTAAGAATGAATATATGCAGAATATATCTTGTAAATTTATAAATTTTATAAGCCGCATTTGTTGTAGGTATATGCCGCATATCTATTAAGATATATGCCAAATGCATGTTGTATATGCAACCTATAATTCGTAAATATACAATATGTATAGAAAATTCGGGTGTCGTACGTAACGGTGCTTTTTATACGGGTCCGAAGGCCCTCAGGCGCTACGTGCCCTTGCACCCTAGCGATCCAAACACACCTTGTCTAGGACCCCATGTCCATTGGCCACCCTATCCCTGTCATTAACTCCTTCCCCTGTACCAATTATTTACCCGTGCAAAGGCGTCGGAGGGCGGGCGGGGGTCAGTAACAGGGACACCGCTTGCCCTTCGATTCCATAGATAACTTGACGCCGTCCGCCCCTTAATTCAAAATTCACAATATCACACTTCTCATGGAATGCCCCCCCACACTTTGACACGTCACATGTAACGCCCTATACTTTTTTTTATACTTCACAATGGAATGCCCTATTTATTTTTTTTGAATCTGGACATGGTATATACACGACATACTCGTATTTCCATTGTTGTACACGGCGGCAATGGCGAAATATTTTTATAATATAGAGAGATATGCACGTTTTCATATTTACATATACGCAGCACATAAATTGTGCACACACATATACACATTCGGACATCTTATTGTAAACGTGGTTGAGAAATAATGAGGAAGAAATGTTCAAGGTTTTACCTTGCATTCTTTTTTATACTTTTGAGATGAAGGGAAGATATGTAAACAAGGCGTGTAAATTTGAAATTGGCACATCGCTTTCTCGTGATTCTCACCAAATCACAGATTCTCCTCTACGGGAAATGGTTATGTCAATTCTGGCTTCCTCAAAGAGGAAGTGGTATTAAAATTTTCAATAAAATTGCATATTTCATGAAATTAAAACCCCTCAATTGATTCTTACAAAATTCAAGACCAAATATCCTTGCACCCTAGCCAATGTATATGACAAGTTGCAGTTCGATAGATGAACATTTACGAAAGTGAGAGCAAAAAAGGTTTTTTTTTTTAAATTCACAAAAATGTATGATTCTATAAAATCTGAACGCCCCGATCGATTATTGACAAACTCAACATCCAACAACCTTGTCCCCTGGCTTATTCGTGTAGAAACTTTTAACTCGATAACTAAAAATTTACGGAAGCTAAAGAGCGTACATTATTTTTTCGAAAAATTCAAACAACCATAAAATGAGATACTCATTAGCGATTTGACCGAATACTGCAAAAAACTGACGGGAATTGCGACTCAAGCCGTGTGTAAAATTTCAGGATGATCGAGTAACCCGTTCTCGAGATATATTCATTGTAATTTTGCAACCTCATGTAATTTTGCAAATTTTCACGAAAACAGTTTTCTCTATAAGGAAGGAAAATATATTAAAACATACACGCCGACATATATTCTGTATATAATATGCACAAATATTATGTATATTATAATTATATAACAAGTATTCTTCGTCCGAAGAATATATTTTCAACATCTAGTACATGCATAGTATATGCTACATAGTATATGCATTATCTATACCAATTATACAACTTTTTGGTGGAATGTATCCCACCCATATAAAATATACAATATGCAGTATATTTTTCGCATATATTAATTTCCGCCTGAGACGTATATACTGTGATTTAAAATAATTGCAAGACAGTTGTTTTTTATGTTGCTACATGATTGCTCGAAGTTTTTTAATGTCCTGAATATATTTGCTTTCGAGAGTTTCAAGGCGAGCCACTCTTGAATATGTCTGGAGATCTAGGACGATTATAAGCGTCGGATTTGCTAAGTTCATCGACTCTCGGGTCTTCGTTCTTTTTCATGAGCATTTACTCAACAAAATTCATTAACCCGTCGACTCTGACGTTAATCGTGCGTTCCTTTGAAGCAGAAATTAATTTTATTATTACACCTTTGTTAGAAATAATTTTTTTGTAATTGCTTTTTCATATAGAGAAAGCTTGAAAATGTTTCAAAATATCGAGAAAAGTGGTTTAGACGAAATGTTTCGATAAAAATTTGTGTCGGTGTATGTGTGTACATGTAATCTTTATTGTTAAGAATCTGGCACCCGAATTTTTTGAGATATCGGCCTTAAATTTGATTCACACATGGATTGTCATTAAACATTTCTTGCGATTGAGTCTGGCGCAAGTCGATCGGAGATTTCGAATTACCTACACAAATGGAACATTGAACAAGGCATAAAATTTGGTGAGAATCAATCAAGTGATTTAAACTTTATGAGCGTAAATATTTTTTTTGTTTCAAAAATGTTAATAAACAAACTGGTAAATTTCGAGCGATACGGCTGCGCTAATCTATAAAATTACACGATAATCGACAATTTCGTGATATAGCAATGAACATATTAATACAAAAGTACTGACATTTAATAACGATATCTACAAAATATGACGAGAATAAAAAAAAGAAAAACAATAGCCACACAGCCTTGGTTCATCATTAGTGAACAACACTAAGCATAATTTCGAATTGAGAAGGTTAGCATACTGTCGTTTAAATCGGTTTATGCAAAACGTCTTTTAATAGAAATGATCCACATTTAAATAGATAATAATACAAAACAGACATTGATAAACTAAATTCAATCATACAAATGGTATAAATAAGAAGAAACAAAGAAGAATTGGGCACATTATAGTTAATCGAAAAAAAACTTTATATCTACTAATTGTCTAATGAATTGTTATAGTTTACCAATGATCGTGCACATGAAAATTCGTAGAAAATTACTTTAACGCAGATAAGTTGAGATGCACTGACAAACGTAAGATAGATCGATCCCCTGTATACGCGATCATAGCCCCCGGTTGAAATATTCATAATGTTTATAAATCAAGTAAATTAAAGTTAAAACATACATCTAATCATTTCAACAGAACAATTATGAACAATTTTCTTCACCGAATATTTTCTGGGTTAATATAAAAATTTTACAGGCAACGAACATAATCTCAAAAAAAAAAAACACACTTCATCGACTATAGAAGAATTTCAACCGGAGAATCCGGTCACAGCAATTTGGACGATTCATTCAGAAAAAAAATATTAATAATTGTTGATTTGCACAAAATGGTGAACATTTAAAACTTATTCTTAATTCTTTTCCGGCTAGAAAAGAATATAATGAGACAAAGAAAGGTGTGCATTGACACTTTTAGACTGTTTCTATGATTGGTGAGTTTTAAATATTTATTATTAATCTATATACTACCAGTATATAGATTACTGTGGTAAACTCTGGTAACTATAGTTACCAGAGTTTGATTTATTATTTCCAGACAACCGACATCATTTTGAGAAATGATTTTGTTTTTGTTTTATTATTTTTGTAAAATATCTTTTGCAGTATGAATGATTTGCGACTTGTAATAAATTTTGAAGAGGACGACGATCGGAGTCGAAACGTAAAAAGGACCATTTTTTGTGCTCTTGATCATCGATCGCTACATGATCGCAGCGCTTACCGTAAAAAAAAATTGACAAGACTCGATCGAATGGTTAATATTTTGTGTAAATATATATTTTTTTTAAATGATAAAAATAGCCGAAGAGTGGATGTGCCTCGAACAGACCTGTCGTTACCTAAATCCTATGGATTTGTTGTACCTCCGCTGTGCTATCACAACGAGTTGACGATCAGACATCCAGCCCTGACCTTTTGACCAGACTTATTACCTCTCTGATCTTCAACTCTCTTATGTCCTGGGGTTCATTTCTTTTTTTAATTGTAATGAAAATTTTTATCAAGATTGTTAATTTAATTAAATTTTTTATTACTTGTGTTATTCGAACGAAAACTAAAGCTCGAGACAGCCTTTCACAAATCGCGAGCTTATCGGCCGAAAGTTTTGTACGAAGGTCAACTAGACTCAACAACTTTTAGACCTATCGAGAGATGACAATTGATGAGGTGATTTCCTTAACTTGATTCAGCTGTAAAAATGTTTAGTATTTGTCTAAAATTGATAAAAGGGTTTCATATTTTTTGAAAATGTACATTGGTGATCTGAGTAAACAACAAATTATTAATCTAATAACGAGTTGAATTTATGAACACGAGTAAAGTAGCTGTTCCTTATTATTCAGCGCAACTTTTTTCGTAAACAAATGTATCGACAAAAGTTTTGTGAATAATTTTTAGTTATTTTTAATGTCTGATTGTTTCTTACTTTCGCAAATTCGTAATTACTAAGCATAGCTGGTATATAAAGTATATAAAGAAGACCATAAAGTTAAGCCGTGCAAGCTTCCTCATCTTTTGGCACTTTATAAAAATCCATGAGAAAGTCAATATTGATCAATATACTTTCTCATCAAGGACGTATTGGGAAGAGTGTAAAAAAATGAAGACTCAATTTGCAAGATTTTTCTTTGCAAGCTTGCTTTTATAGGCATGTATTTGCATTTAAAAAATGTTGTAATACCCTTATAGACGTCTTCATCGAGTTAATAAACTGCAAAGCGATGAGCGTGAGTCGTAGAGCGCCTTTTCGTCAGCTTGAACAATATAAATGTCTCGTGACATGCATGTGAATGTCGTAATTTTCTATCTTCCTGGTCTCCATTCTGTATCAAGAAAGAAAAATGGTAAATATAAGAAATAAAAGACGTCAGTTGACGGTGAGAAGAGATTCTGTTCTATAAGGAATCTCACGCGTATTTCGTGACGCGAATGTCCCTAGAATTTTAATATCAAAAGGTGAGGAAGAGAAAATATATAACGCAGAAAGCCCTTTTCACGTTTCTTTTTCTCTACGTTGTTTCACTGAAATTACCTCGGCTCCAGACTCTGGTCTTTCTCCGGCTCTCGTGTATATGTGATATATCGCTACGTGCCGAGGATGAGAACAAATATAAATATTTTCTTGTCATTCCGTGGTAATTGCTTACGTGCGTAGTTCCTGTAATTCCTGACTTGTTGCTGCTTCCGCCTCTTTTTTTTTCTCCTTTTCCTCTTCGCATCATCTTCCTCTCGTCTTATATCTGACCCTTCTCTTTCGTCAGATCGTTGCTCGCGAGCTCTTCTCATTCTGTGTCCGCGTGATACGTGCACGCGGTTGGCTCATTCTCGTCGTGACGACGGTGGCGTGTGCTCATTGCGAGTCAGTGAGCCGAAGCCTCTCTCTACGCTTTCGTCGCTGAACGCCATAGAAGACGTAGACGATGTGGAGTGAGCACACACAGGGTGTATTAAAATGCGTCGACATGATTCTAATAGAAGGCATTACGGGATACTGAGCTCGATGCAAACACACCGGCTCGTCGAGCGTGCACTCACCTACCCGCCAGTCTCGTCGCCGAGACTGGTAATGTATTCATATTGGCTTGGTTGCTGCCACGCGGCTCCTCCCGTATTCCTCGAATCTCAAAGTGAGAAGACCCTCTGCGCGGCTTTACTCGCGATATTTGAAATTTAATCGTCGCGCGTTACGTAATACTCCTCCTTAAGGTATCCTGAATCTTATTGGCAGTGTGGTCGAGCTCTTTCTACTGCTACTACTATTGCTGCTGGCGTCGTTCTCCTTGATTGGTTCTTTTATTTGAATCTCGACACTGGATGATTTCCTTGAATCGTTTATAAAATTGCCAGGAGAATTCCCATGATGAGTCATAAGTATCGCTCGTTTACTCGTGTGACTCGTTTCCTCGCCCCATTCTCTTTCGTCCGCCGTTCGTCGCTATGCTTCAGGGGGGGATCGACGGGAAAGAAGCTCCGCTGTTCGTGTATACGATTGCGACCGCGGCCCAACGGACGTATATTCGGGGACACGACAGGAATGAGAGAAAACGCTCGTGTCCGCTTCAATTTATCTCCCGAGGGATACCCCGACCCTCGTTATCTTGCTGATTCCAAGTATTCGCGACTAACCCATTTACTACCTCGTTTTCGATAGAAATAGCTTCCGGCAATTCACCAGCTATTCGGAGACCCCATAAATATCTCAGTGCATTCATTTTTATACTGCCTTCGTTATCATTCCTCCATTTTCTTTTCATGTGTACGGTATTGTAAATTAAAAATCTAGTTTTTTTCGTCATTTCGTAGGCAACTTTTCATTTGTTTTTCTCGTTTCAAACAGACATAAATAACTGTGATCGAAAGATAAATTTCTGAGCTATAATTGTGCATGTTATCTTTAGTATAATTACGTATTGATGATCCTGTATCGAATCGACAGTCACGGTTTATTAAAAGCTCACGTTGTTCCATATTTATACGGGCAAGTAGAATATAATTTCTAGTAATGCGTACAAGTTTGGCGATATCAGTTGCAGCAGCCTTTCACTGTGTCTGAAATACAAAAGCATTGTGAAATTCAAAATATATTATTTTTGTCTCTCGATGCTCTACGAAAATGTCATCGATGATATTCAATGTTTGCGCTGTATAACCAACGACTATGGAGGTATCGATCGTGAAACCAGAGTCAGCAAGCGTATATACAGCATGAGAATATTATTGAGAGGTGAATGAGGAAAAAATGGTGGATGCTACTCGCTGGGCGTCGATGATAACGGGTTCGGTGACGGTGACTCGGTCCATTGTCCATGGGCAGCGAGTTCGATATAACTCGAGCGCGCGCTCCCTCTCACTCACGCCTAATTCGAATTCGGTCAACGATAGGGATGATCGGGCAGGGCTTCGGCACAGCTCCCTGTCCCTCTTTTCCCCTGTTCGTGCTCCACCTCATAGGATTTAATTACACATCAGCCAGCAGCTCTCGTCCCATCGCTCTTGTTCCTTTATATTCCTCGCCCTACAGCACGCCTATCTTTTTGCTCGTCCATGCGCCCGTTGGATTTATCCTACCCGTGAAAACCGGGCAGTCTCCTCCACCCTCTTGTCGTCGCACCAGACTCTCTCGCCCCCTTCATTTCTTCTTCATCCCTTGGCTGCTTTCGTCCCCTTAATCCAGGAAGGACGCCGAGCCCAGTGGGACACCGTGGCATCTTCGCGCGCGTCCAACTTCTTCCCGTTCTCGCCTCGTCCTTCGAGTAATGCGTTTAATCAACGGCCTGGTACCGCACCCGACTCGATCCTCACCAGAGAATCAGAAGATAAAGCGGTGCGTCCTTCTCGATGTCCTCCGTTTCTCGTTATTTCTCCCTTGTCCCTCAACTCCCTTGTCTATATTTCGCGCACCATTCGCGTCCAAGATTTCTCTCACCTTCTGTCCCTATTTATCTTGCCAGCTCTCCCGGTCAGGGCTTTTTTTCTCCTTTATCCCCCAGACGTTTTTACTCTGGACTCGCGCGTTATCAGGAGTACCGGGAAAGACTGCGAGAGAGCGATAGAGAGTAATCGATAACTGATCCGGGGATCGACGAGACGTGCCACTTACTTTCTTCTACTTTCAATCGTCGTTCCTCTTCCAGACATATACCGGGACTTTTGTTCTTCTCGTTCTCGCGTTTTCTTTCTAGCAACCCCCTCCCTCCCCCACCTCGTATCACCGGACCCGGCACTTATCGGTGCAGACTCTCTCCCAATCTTCAGTGACTCAGCTCGTTGATTGGAAATGAAATGGGGGGCCGGGAATCTCACAAATAACTGACGTATTTTTCTATATTATCGGGATCAGAGCAATTTTATTTCTTACTAGCGAAATAAAGTTTTTTCATCTACTAACTCAGGATGAGAGGATTATACGATCATTACAAAATATTAATCTAGGGATAATTGTACGAAAAAAATGTAACATACTTCATAGCTTTAGTACAGTTTAAGTGCAAACATAGTTGGTTATTCAATAAAAATAATTGGCGACATGATAATAATATTAATAATAATAACGATGGGCTCACTCAGTTCACTATATTACGATTGTAGACTTTGCTGTCTGCGAAACATTTTAGCGGGTTAGATTAGTAGTCTGGCAGAATGATTTTTAAATATTGCTCACCCGTCCTGTAAATTAGGAGCCCTACCGAGCCGATCGGATGAGTGTTTATTAAGTTTTCGTTCAATATAAACAATAATCATCATATTACGTTAGATAATGCAAGACAACAATTATTGAATAAGATATAATGACTATTCGAAGGTAGATACAGTGTTCTTTAGCTCTTCACAATTTATGCAGATCACCGCGAACAGGGTAAATAAATCTTCGTTAGGCCAATCCATGAGAAGCAAGGAGTGTTTGAAGGAAAATCGTGTCAATTCACCTGGATCTCTTCCTTCTAACAATAACAATACGTCAAACTCTACTCTCTTATTAAACGTTATCACTGTCCCAAAGTTTGAATATTGTATCTCGAATAAAACTTATTTAATTCCAATCTTAAGACGATCGGTTTCGATAGACGCCACCGCCTACGTAATGTTTCATAAGTGACACGATAATGGACTAGTCTTCGCTGCCAAATCTTCTACCCTATACCAAAATTTATGACCAATATTGGTAGAATGTTGGCAGGTGGTAATGGTGCGGGATCTTGACAACGGCCCAGCGTCGCATTTCAAGACTGCGCCAACATTGGCAATGAATGTTGCAACGGCACGACGACCCGGTAACAATCGAGCGCTTGTACACGATTGGCTGAGACCCAACTGTTGGCAGTACTGCCGTGCTTGGGCCAGTATTACGTCAGCGCTGAATCGTAACCGTACGCCGGCATAACCGTATCTGGATGGCGAATTTAAGGCTATGTGCTACACCGACTGAGCCGGCTGCCATGAGTGCGAGTGACATAACAATTGCGTTGAATCGAGAGAGAACGACATAATGAAGGTGAAGATTGAAGTAAACGTAATGAATTTTAAAACGCTTTCATTCATATTCTCTTGCATCAATAATCTCTATTTGTTATTTTTTTTTCTTCTAAATGTCTGTATAAATTAGATAAAACCGCTTACTTGGGACAATGATCATGCGCTTGGTTAAATAAGCGTCAACCAAATACTTGGTGAACCCAGCCAAATTATTGATTGTCACAAGCAAGTACTTGGTTGACTGACAAATTATCTGATTGGAAATACCAAGTATTTGGTTGAAGCATATTTAACCAAGCGCTTGATTGTCCCAACAAAGTATTTTTCTCTATGTACGGGACATAAGCTCCTTGATTCTGTGACGTATATATTAAATATTGGGAAAATACTGCAGACGTTAGGCTATCGTTGCGCTATGTCAAGGCAGCCGTTATTGACAACACTATTGACTGACAAATCCTGTTGACAGATAGAAAGATGGCGCTTATCCGAGTGCGTCTTGCTACCGATAATTGATGCAATACAATATAGAGGATATAGTCCAGCATTGGTAAGATTTATCGCGCAAATTCAGGCTATTGTTATAATTTGGCGATTGGCACCCAGTCTTGCATGTTCGTGCCTCCCTGTTTCAGCAGCGGCAGAACAGTACTTGGGCGTTCGAGCGTTCACTCGGTTTTAACTCTGGTTGTTAATACCAGGTGGGAAGCGGATTCAATCTTGTATTGAAATCAATATACGTTTAGATAGATGCACCTCGTCACAATTCCCTTCTTTTCGCGTTACGCTCCATCCACTCTCGCCGCTCTTCTCTCGTCTCGCCCTTTGTTCTACTTCGGTACCTGTTTTTTCCTTGAGTACTATTCCTTGTTCGTATACATATATACCTTCTCCGGGTGGAGCAGCATCAGTGGCTCGTAACGTGGTCCCAGGCTAGACACGGTATACCATAGCTTTGTAGTGGCGTATGATACTATAGTGTATATACAGTGCTGTCTATATAGCATTACCACTTACGTAATGAGAGTGAGAGGCCGACAAAGGGGAACGTCGGTATTCGCGCGCACTCTGCAGGTACGCCGAAGGTGTAGTACGCTTCTATGTAACGTGGCATGGTACAATATACCTTCTTTTTCTTTTTCTTCTTCTTCTTCTTCTTCTTCTTCTTCTTCTGCTTCTTCTTCTTCTTGTGCACTACAGAGACTACGCCAGGACGTATAACACGAAAAGAGCGCGGAACCGTCTCTTAACGCGAACAGCTCAACCGTGAAACTCCCGAGGCTTTTCTCGTTATTTCCTGGCCGAACATTTCTACAGATTATATATATATATAATGCACAGACAACGAAGAAGGAGGAAAGGAGAAGAACATAAAGTTGAATCATCCATTCTTTACCATCTGAGCTTAGTTTTTGCCAGGCCTATGGACTAGCGTTTATTAGCCACCGCCAGCACCGAGTTCCTTCACTCTATTACGTGTAAGTACACATATTAAAAAAAATATATAGCACGACCTGGAATAAAAAGAAACGACAAACAAAGGGCTAATTGGATTCCTGTAAATATAATGATGAGCTCCGAGTTATTACAGAGAACCGTGTGACAATGGAATGAAAATAAAATAAAACAAAGATACAAAGTCAGTGAGAAAAGCTACCTAACTCCTATCTGGTGCCACTAAAGTTAACTTTTAAATTCATTTGTCACGCAATATAATAAAAATATCATACCACCGCCGCCGCCGCATAGACTCACGCAGACGACTCACAGAGACATTTTAAATTCCCCCAAGCTTTGATTATTCTAAGTTTCTCCTGGGACCCCCCCCCCCCTCCCACCTTCGACGATGATTATTTTAGAATCCCCTAGGCGACTTTCCCTAGCCCCTGATTATTCTGAGTCTACCTTGTTGCCACTCAGGGGGGTGGGGTATACCGCGCTAGAAATATTAATCAAAGAATTACACTTGCTAAATAATAAACATACGCGAGGTGTCACGCACAACATCCCGGAGGCTTATCTAGTTTGAGTGCGCCTCTACTCAATTAAATCGGTCTCAGCGACGCGAGCTCCCACGACTTCCATATCCACTCCATAAGCAGAGTCGCGACTACAATGAGTAAGTGCTTACACACTATTCCGTTAGCTTGCGAGTTTGTATTTTCGCTTCTCCCGTACGCATCAAGACCACTGTGGCCTAATATGCTGGGATCTGTCACACTGGTTTTTTTTTTTTTCATGTAGGTATCACTAAGTTTTTAATACCAAGTAACTAACCATAGCTTAACGCAAGCAACACTCGTACTGAAAAATCTCAAGAATCACGATTACGCTATTCGCAAGTCATTTTCTTCTTATAATTCGTCAAATTGTCATTTATTCATGAAAACAATGTTTCCAATCACTGTTCAAGTCTACACTGTTCCATCAGTTTTGTCTCAACCATAAAACGCCATCATAGATCACATCATTTTGGATCCCAGTTCCTTAAACTCTTTTTAATCGATTAATATCGTCGATTAAACGTGAGAGCAATAAAGAGAATGCTATCATACATATATCGATGACCTAAAGTTAAAAGGGCGTATCGTGTGTGTATATATTTATGCGCCTTTCTGGCGTTGGACCATCGATATAATATATTTTATGTTCAATAAGAAGTTGATTTTCGATCACATCTTTGCGTGGATTTAGTTAAAAACCCGTCACATCCCGAAAAAGAAAATCCTTGAATTTCTTACTCGAATTTTACGGCTACAACGAGCGCGCGACACTCGCCAGTCACAGTAACTTGCTTGTGCACAGTAATATTCAGAAAGCCGATGCACTCCAACTCCCTCGACGTTGCTGTAGCTTTTTCTGTGTGAGAATCCAACGATGCGTGCGGAGCGGATCCCGAGATTCCTGCAGTGTCCCTCCAGCTACCTCCGTCGGTGGTACCTCCCCATATGGTAATTTAAATATATAAAATACACCTAAAAATATATCCCATTGATAAAGAATAACACATGATAAACTATTATTGTCGCTTTTTGTATGCGTACGAAATGTTTTGTTATTATTATTATTATTATTATTTTTATTATATTATAGATATCGAATGCATCCGATATACATTCTGAAAAATATTACAAAATGTATACATATAATGCAGATGCCAGAATATATTAGAAATCCCAAGGTACTTCAGTCATTCCATTTTTTAAAGTCGTCTAAAATGCTCGTAAATAAGTCTGTTTATAGTGCTATCTAGATACAACAACCATCGCCAGTTTCATGACCTTACATCGTTCCGTTTACGATGAAATTTGATGAGTTCTAAAGAAATGTTAACGATGAAAATTTTTATCTTCGCAACGAAAAATTCAATATTAATTAATAAAAAATTATTCGTTTTTTTATGCTCTTTCAAAATAAAAGATTTATAAATTATTTCCAAAGTTCTGAAAACGGATATGGCCACTCACTATTGGGCAACATTTTATTTTTACGAAACAAATGGGTTCTTAACGAAATTTCTCGATTTTTGATGCTCCTTCGGAAGTTAAAAATAATCGAATTTTTTTGTGATACTCTATAAGGAATTTTCTAATAATATTTATTGGAAAAATATTCATTTCCGAAAAGAGAATCACTCGTTGTTGGCAAAGAGCGATCCGTTCGAAGAATTGTTAATCTCCATTTCTAGAAATAAGCTCACCGGAGAGATAGTTATCTCGAGCGCAGTCGCCAAGTACTGAAGGAGATGGTTGATTTTCTTCTGGCTCGTTGAAGCGACATAACCAATATTGGGATTGCCAAGATTTACGCTGTCGTCGTTGTACGTGAAAACACGGTATCGTTGAGGTGGCTACCAGACTGAATTTTTTTCAGAGTCCGTGTACCTTTTGTTTCAACATCTGACTGCTTGCTTGAGCCCATACAGAGCCTTCTGGACTTTACAGACTCTCTTGGTCCCATCTTCATATCTCTTCGGTTAAGCCATGCAGATATCTTCGTTGAGATCGACGATGGTTTGTCCTCTTCTTCGCTGCCTCTATCTTTTTGTGATGAATTTTTACTGCGGACAGACACCAGGCCCGATTTTCTGTAGTGCAATAGTCATAACCGAAGAAAAATCTTTGCTTGGCCTTCGTACTCCATTTTCTTCTCTTCTGCTTTGGTAGGTGACTACAAATATATATCTCTGTGCCAAAGACTTTAAAGTTGAGATTTTTTATTGTTTTGTCGAACTATAACTCGTACAGGGATTTCCATATACGCTACTGATCCCTGTTTCGTTGAGTTCACGTAGCAAGCTGTGTCAACTACCTTTGTCTATAATACCAGAAATATGTTTTTGGCGTAAAGCGTACTGCGTGTCGTCACCACGATTGTTCTGCTCTCCCTCTCGGTCTATTGTCCCGTTTTGCTCTCGTATGTAAGGCGTACTCGTCTCATGTTTTTCCTATTTTTGTTTATTAATTTTTGCATCTCCTTGTTTGCAAACTCTAAGCCGTTGTCGGTCATCGAGGTTATCATTTTTATTTTCAAGCTGATTATTTCATTCTTTCCAGAAAATATTTAAAAAGACCTTAAACATCAGACTTTTCGCTTCGAAGATGAATGATTCTACAGTGCGATAAAACATCTTTAAAGAGTTAAAAAATAGGCGGACTATCCAATCGACTGGTGTACCAGGCTCTTTCGATTGTTTGTGTCGAATATTTCAAATCGGTGTAATGCTGATTAACGGAACTACATAAGCTTTGTACTTTTTGCTGTTTTGCTTGTCCACGGCTTCGTCTGGATTGTTCACTGTTTCTTGTATGGCGTCACGTTTGCAGGATTATCCATAATTGTGCGTAGGTATTTTCGACGGTTGTAAGATTTACATCAGGTTCCTCTCTGAAGAGCAGATCAAGCAAGCAAGATGGACTTGATGTACTTGCGGTCATCCACAATTACATAATCGTTCTCAAAAGTTACAGGTGAATCTCCAATCACGGGTGTGCCATCCAGAAGTTTTTAAACTCCGTATAAACATCATGTCGAAAAACAATTTTTTTATTTTTACCGAGTACATGAAGGTATTTATCGATAGCTGAATATTCTTCTTCGGTCTTCACCGTTGATGCGTCCCCGTAATCTTCCTCATCTTCGTATGCAGTGTTGAACAAAATTCCTGCCTCTCGATCGTGAGATTCCTCCTTCTTCGGCAACCAGTTCTTGATCACATCCTTAATTTCAATACTTGTGTCGGTAGCACTGACAAGTCGTTCGAGCGGCTTGATTTTTTCGTCTGCTATGATAGTCTGCTTCTTCGCTTGGAGAAGCCTGTATTTTCGACTAACCGCATCTCTCGTCTCTTCCACTTGATCAAGCTTCCTTTTGTGACGGTGTAACTCGTCTGACACGTTGTCGCTTCGACCTTCCACGATACGCTGTCAGTTTTACTTTGTCGGAGATATATTTATGGCCAAGTAGTCGAAGAACTTTTGGTATCTACCGCTGTCGATATCTCCGCGGATTTGATCAAATACGAGCAATCCGTGATTGTCATCGTTCCATTGTTTCGAGTACAAGTCTTTGCACCGTGAGTATGACATAACCGTATTCACGTGAGTCTCGTAGACGTGCTTGAGATTCATACCATCCTGTCAAAAGATATTACTTAGCATGTTAATGTTATTACGTAACACATGATTAAGAATCTGAGCTTACGACTAACATAGGTGAGAGCAATCAATGTTCTTAAACTTAAGTGGAATATCAATTTTAAAAAATACATATTCATACTTTTTTTTAACGTTCAATAGTTTTCACGATGAATTGTGTTTTTCGCAAATGTCGGATCTGCCAAACGGTTGCATATAATAATCTTAATAAAATCACAGAAGATTCTCTTGAGTAATCATACGAACTGGAAATTTAAAAAAAAATCGAAGAGATTAATTAAAAAGTGTAGCCTACTTGATAAAGAATGCTTCGTATGAAGACATACTCAATATATTGAATGTGAATTTGCATAGCGTAGAGTAATATATATGTACATAAAATATATACGAATATAGAAACCATGCATAATATATATTATCGTCGGTATGTATATCCGTATACGGATATATATACGATTCGCTCGTTCGAATCGACGGAAATTCTGGAGAATGCACTGGCATCTACGGAACTTGCTCCAAGTACTTGCACTCAGAGAGGTCTCTCTCTCTCTCTCTCTCTCTTCCTTACTTTGTGAATGCGTATACCGGAGAGCGTGTCTTTGCGATAAGGCAAAATTGCTCTCCTGGAGATATATGTGTTTACCGAAGTACGAGCGAGAGTGAAGCGCCTCCGTGTTTTGCGATAGCGGGAGTTGAGTACTTAAGTCGTGCAATTTATTTCTTCAAATCACTTAAAGCGTATGATCCTTTACTGCAAGGACGGACGATATATTTTTATTTCGAGTATTTCACGTGAAGGCCCCGGTTCTCTATCGAGAGGATGAATATTGCAATTGCATGGGTAGAGCATTAAAATTGAAAATACATATAGGGTACTCGGAAAGCCCCTAATTTTTAGGATATTTGAACTCAAGTACTACTCGATGTCGCAGTTATGACAATTAACACTCTGACGAGAGTCCTCCATTCACCGAAGGGGTTATTTTTTCGATTCAACCACTTGTAACGAAAATATTATATCATATTTAACCCTGTGCGGACCGAGCGCTCTTCACCGTTTTGTTCTAGCAGGTCCGCGCTGAATCGCAAGTGCGAAATGCGATGTCGAGCCACACTCGACATAGGACGTGCCAGAACGAAATGCGATGTCGAGTCACACTCGACATAGGACCACAAAGGGTTAAAGAGCATTTAATTCGTTGCATATTATGTCTCATCGTGAATTCTGCTATTTCAATTGTACTCGAGATATAACCTTTTCGAAATGTATATGCAAGTTCAAAAGTAGTGTTTATTGTTAAATATTCTGGTACCTTGATGTTATTCTAGCAGGAGGATTTTCAACTTAGATTCCTAGCTTTATGAAAAGAGTACGAAAATAATCGGTTTAGCAACTAAATAGCACCTAATTTTGGTCAGTCGTAAGTTCATTTTTCAGACTTTCCTCTAGTACTTTAACGAGGGCGAGCGACGCGGAATGTGCAGACAGTAATGCGGGATAACAACGATAAAAAATTGCAAATTTAATTGTGCTGTTCAAACTCTCCCTCGGCTGCTGATTACAAAAGCATCGAGATAAAATCTCTAATAGACGTTGAAACATTTTTACCATATTTACTCCGTACGTTCTGTGTATAATTAATTCTGTATCAGTATTAAACTCGTGAATATATCGGTCGTTATATTTCTAGGTATTGTATTCTTCCGCCTGGCGTAACAGTACGAGTTGTAAGAGCAGTAAGTAGTAATAAGAGTAGGGGAAATAAGTACAAGGAGGGTGTAGAGGCGCCCGTGAGAACTGCAGAAAATTGCATCGACGACTTGCTCGCGGGCTCTACGTCTTAGCGGGTGGAGCACGCGCCGGTGACTCGTGTTCTGACCTCGTAATAGGACGAAGCGAAAAGAGCGACGAAGAGAGTAAAGAGGACAGTAACTGGATCACTCGTTCGTTCGTTCGTGCTCTAAGCCGCTCGCTATTCCATCGTCTGTGAGTCTTTTATTTCCTTTCAACTGTAATAATATATTCTTCTCCATATGCCTAGTTTACGGTATATTCCGTCCTACCTCGTTTAAGTAAATACTCTCGCACAGGACAAAGTGCCGGCTCTAACGAACCATAATTGCACAATATACAATACGAACAAAAAATAGCTCTTATGGTAATGACCTTAACGGCAATCTACCGACATGTTTAAACTTTTTACTTGAACTGGAATATGGGACGCACGGACGGAAGACCGGAAGGGTTACCGGCTCATCTGCTAGTTCCGATGTTATTCTGTTAAACTTTAAGAGTCATGAGGAGTCTCTTAGAATCTAAAAATAAAAATTAAACGTCAAAATTCAATAATACTCTTAGAAAATTCAAATGTCCGTAACTCCTTAAGGACTCAACTTGCAGAGCTGAAAATAGTTGCGTTGACCTAGAAATCAGGAGACCTTTCCAAAATGTCCAAGATTACCTTCCTAGCACGCTCCGTCTAGGAGGAGTTTAAGGGACGGAATCCACACATTAAGAATTATAGTATAGATTCTATTCTATTCTATTCTATTATAAATATCTATTTTACGGAACATTTCTCGCCGTTCTTCTTCCTGGGAAATACCTTTCGCATTGAGACTAACTGCATAATTCAAAACGCTTATAAAAAATGAAGGACTAAATTGTTCTTAATCGTCGTTTTATAAGAATTCATTTAATATCGTTATTTAATGAAACTTTTTTTTTTTCAATTCACTTGCAGACGTCAGTGTTGGCACGCATGTTCTAAGAAGAGAACAACAGTCACTGCTAAGGAACGGCAAGCCGGGTGTTGCAGAATCCGTCGTTCACCCTCATCCCCCATCGCTTTCCCCTCGTCATTGTCCGTCGCCGGTGAGTACCACTCATTTCGCTATACGCGCTCGCGCGTCATCTCATCGCGCCCGTCGCGCAGTTCTCTTCGTTTGCTACGAGCGAGTAATTAAACGAGAGCGGTCGACTTAATTCACGGGACAGCGGTGCATTCATTTCCTTGTTCATTAAAATCATGCTAGAGCAACACGCACGCAAGCCCGGCACCTCGTTAGAGCCCGAGATTCATGTCAAGGATTAAGGTGACATGCAATTCCCGCAATGCATCGTCGTCCACCCTTTGTCCTGATTCAACTACATCTTCCACAGTTCTCCCACTATATTGAAACTTGAATTACACTAAGGCGGCCTCGACGATGCGGTGTACAAGATTTTGCACCGTAGGTATCTTCTCGTGCGGAAATTTAGTTGGATGTCCTTACATGGCTCCGTCCAATTTGCCCCAATTATTAGGGACTCGATAAGAAAATGTAATCATTGCCTTATTGAGCTTATTACGCTTGAAAATATAACGCCTTCATAGATTTCCTTTCTAGGGCTTATGAATGCTTCTCCGTTAACCTCTTCGTTCACACCGAGAATTAGACTAAAAGGGACCAAACTCCTAAAGCGTTTTTTTTTTTAAATTGTAGTCAATCGAACCTATCAATGTGCCCTATGGATTTTTTCAATCGCTTAAACCAAATTGGTAGTAAAAATTGCTTCATTCAAAAGGATTGACAAAAAGACAGACTAAAAATGTAAAAAATGTACAATACCTTGATCTTTGTTGACAAGATGGAGACTCAAGAAGTTTTTTGAATCAGTAAATCTGATCGCGAAGTAGTCTGAATATTTAACGTAACTAACACAAAATGGTTTACCAAATTGCAAGTAATGTACAATACTTGGATCTTGTTGACAAGGTGGTGAATAAAGAGGTTTTTGCATCGCTAAATTCGAATTCGAAGAAAAATTCGGGTGTGGCGATCCCAAGAACCCAAAGTACCACTTGAATACAAAATCGGAGCAAGTTGAAAGAAAAAATAAAGAATGTGCCGCACAGAGCCCCTTTTAATTCTGCGCAGTATTGCATCAATGTTAACGAATCTGTTAAGTTTCTACTAAATCGACCAACAAAATTCAGTTAAAAATATTTATTTACGCTTGTTACGTACTTATTCTACATAACGGTAAATATTAATCGTTGAGAAAACACTTGTAAATTTTTTGGTCATTTGTGGTGTTTGAACCTAACAGAACCCCGTGGATGGCTACCTGAGTAGTGCGCCTTTGTACACTCTGCTATTTATATCTTAGGAAATGTATCGTTTAATTGTCTATTTGAAGTATTGAAAAAGTGTGAACTCGACCAGTACTGGTCAGGAATAGTATTTACCGTTAACCCAGTAACAGCAAACACGGCTGCTCAGTTATAGTCACCATTCCTCGATCAATACTGGTTATTATCCTCATATATTCTCAGACTCAGTAACGGTTAATTTTTATTAATAAACTAAAAAAATGCAAGTGGATTGCGACTAAGGTAATTGCTTAGTTATGACGTGCTGCTGGCCACCGTTGACATCCAGCAATGGCTCAGCGGCTAACCAGTGATTCCTACCATCGCGTGTGTTGTCCCAGCAGAAAAATGTTGTTCTCATAATATTTATTAATGTACGAGTATAACGCACATACATCGTGTATTGTAATATATTGCACTTTGTAACGATTGTAATATTCAACAATTGTTTGATTATTCAAATAAATAACATTTTCGTTAATTAGCGCTGTGTTAATAATTGTTACTTAACAATAGTTGACTACTGATTAACAATTGAACAATAAACTTCAAAATACTGTATACACTTTTTGGTAATTTACTTTTTGTACGCATACAACATTCCAGCATTCCGCATACAACATTCCGCATACAACGAATTTCCAGGCAATATGATTTAAAGTTTTTTCACAGCGTAGTTAACAATTAGACAATTGGTAATAAACAATAAATTGATCATTTATCGTTGATGGAATATTTATAGAGTTGATAGTTGTTAATAGATATTTAGTTAGCGGCACCAGCATGTTTGTACCTCTCAAAATCTATTAGTAAGCTCCTCAATGTTACAGGGTTGATGATATTTTTCAATCTAAGAATTATAGGAAAGTCCTTGTAGGTTTCAGTGACGTCCTAGTTTGAAATATCTATCGTGAAACTCTGGAAAAAACCTAAACAGGGCCCCAGTGAGGAAAACCTCTACCGTGATCACTGTGGATGACCTCATGTAATGCTTGGAATGTTATTACGTGGAAGCGTTCATGGATCGTAGCATAGCCCTAATTTGGAATCGTGGCTTTAGCCCGGCTAAATTTCTGCGCGCGTTTCAGCGTTAAACTTTAAAGCAATAAAATTACGTCTTGCTGGATATAAAGATCTGAACTAAGAGAATAAGAGAGGCGGGGGATATGTTTTGCACGGTGTATTTTCTCACGAACTGACACAGGGGTCTGTCGGTCAGCAGTCAACCACGTTGTATATCGCCATGAGAGACGCCGTCGCGCGGTCGGCTTAATTCACTTAGAAACTTTCGCAATCAGAGCGGTCACGCGGGGCAAGCGAACTAGCGAGTCCGCGTGCGATAGGACGATGTCGCTTTTAATGAAATTTCACGCGGTCCGCGGAGGGTCGAATAGGCACCGAAGGCGAAGCAACGGCGCACAGTGGACGCAGAGCCCGAAATCGTGGCAGTAAATACAAATAACCTCCGATCGGAATGAAAATTGGTATGCAAGGGTTTTTAAGGTCGCTGATTACGAATCTGAAAGTTAAATTATTGTAAACAAAATGGCCGATCCAATATGGCGGACATGGATGTTAAAAAGGTGTCCGATCTTGACAAAAATTGGTATATGCGGGTTTTTAGGGTCGCTTATTACGAATCCGAAAGCCAAATTATTGTAAACAAAATGGCCGATCCAATATGGCGGACATGAATGTTAAAAAGGTGTCCGATCTTGACAAAAACTGCTATATGTGGGTTTTGAGGGTCGCTCATCACGAATCCGAAAGCCAAATTATTGTAAACAAAATGGCTGATCCAATATGGCGGACAAGTATGTTAAAAAAAATTAAAAATTTTCAAAAAAACTCCCTCCTGCCGTACCACTCAAAAAAGGATGAAATAATTTACTTATTTAGTATGACGTTTTCGTATACAATGATATATAACTTGCATTAGTTATTTGAATTTTAATTATTATAATTGAATTGAACAAAATTGATATACGCGGGTTGTGAAAGTGACTGATTGCGAATCAGAAAGCCAAACAATAACGTAGCGAAATCATCCTTTATAATAAGATATAATTCTTTCCTCGTCAAATGTACTCCTTCGTAATGGGACCCTGTAATAAAGACATAAAATTGTATAGAATTTGTGTTGAAGGATCAGATCAAAATTTTAATGAATTTTAATTATTGTAACAAATAAGTAGCCGCAATAATTATTCGTATTTTTTTTTGAAAAGTACATAAAAAACAACAGTTATGAAAAAAAAATTGAATTTAGACTATTATGAAATAAGTTATGAGCAAAAAAACATAAACAAATATTTTTTGAACGGGTGACCAAAAACATCTAAAAATGTACCAGAAGCCGATTTTTGATGAGTACATGAAAATATGACAAAATCAAGGGAACAAAAATTGAACTGTCCGATTTGGCGTGGAATGCCCCATATATACCTATATATGTAATAAAAATGTATCAAATATAAATAAAATGTGATGATTCAAATTAATTACTTTAGTATATACTTACATATATATGTATTGTTGTATGTCTACAAAAATAGATATATAAATGATTTACTTGAATTTGTATTTTGTATATATATATATATATATATATATATATATTATATATGGTATATGTATGGATATAGTCCTATTGCTCAAGTAGCAGCTGTTCAATGGCCCCATGGCATGGCGTATGGCGCCGCGCGCGCGTGCACGGTCGGCAACCGCCTGTTTTACGTTGCCAAAAACCATAACAGACAAAGTTAGGCAGCTCTAGGCAGCTAATTCCTGTTAATTTCGCAAGCTTATATAATAAACTAAAGGCCTAGACATTGGCTGTCGCAGAATATGGCAGAAAGTATAGCTTTGCGGATAGTTGAAAATATAAGTTTACAAAATTCTTTCACTTTATTTATGCAGTAGTTTATACTACACTTCAATAATTTACATATTTATTTTAAACTCAACCAATGTAAAAATATCTTCTACATACCTCCAGAAGTCGTATCCATGTCTCCGGATTGATTTAAAACACTTCACTTTAAAGTTATCGATTTTATAAGTCACGGTAGTTTTCGCTCGTTCAGCGCGCGATGCGAACACTCGTCTCGAAGGCTAACTTCCAACTGACGCAGCGACGAAGGTATACGGTGAAAAAGGTTCCCCTTTTACAATTTAACGCAGCCATTAGTCCTCTACCTGACTGCCTGCTCAAATATCCCGATTGTAAAAATTTTTTTCTGACTTTTCTGCCACGATTTCGGGCTCTGCGTCTACTGTGCGGCGGTACCGGGAGTGCCACGAAGACGGCGAACGGTGTCATGCCCGGTGGTTTGCCCTTTAAACTCCAACGACAGCCGAGAATGTTGAACTCCAAACTCCCCCATGATTCTCTGTGAACACTTTGACTTTCGGGTACACAGTTTCATGCTCTCATCTGGCTCTGCCGCTACCCCATGACTTCATTAAGAATTTATCGAAAGGGAAATCCTGCGGAAAAATGTGGTTTATGTTCGTTAAAAAATTGCTTGTAGGAGAATTGTTGATAATTAAAAATCTCTTTAAATATGTAAATGTTGGATTTTAAGAGAATCAAAGTGTATACCAACAAAAGTTGAGGAAACTGCCATAATTGGTCAGTTTTGAGATATCTCTTTTATTAATCAACATGGCATGCAAGTAAAAATGTTGAATTTTATAGCAATTTCAAAATTTTTTTTAGAACATTTGACCTCTTCCAGTTTCGAAATATTGCATGAAACGAGCCAAATCTTCAGACATGTATGTAATAACATTAAACGACCCGACTGTAGTGACAGCGATAAATGAATTATTGTAATTAAAATATTAAGTTAACTAAAATGACATCGAAAGTTATTTAATCTTTTTGAGATTTATTTTCATACGAAAACATTTTGAAGCTTAAAAATTTCTGTTTATTATAGTTTTTTTACAGTCGGGAGTTTATGAAATAAAATATTTTTTTATTTCATACTTTTTAAATCTAGTTCAATGTGACTTTCTACAGCATTTTAATAATTGTTATATATTTTTATAATTACTATATTTTCTCGAAACTAAAACAGCTAAATAATTTTTAAATAATTATTAATTAATATAACAAAGGTAATTAAAAAAGTTTTAAGTGGTCATAATTTTTGTATCATTTATCTTTATTTTATTACTCAATTATTTTTGCACTCTTATATTTAGTATTAAATCAACAAACGCGATTGGAAAATTGCGTTGCGGTTTTTATTAATTTATAGTTGTTAAATTTATTAATATTAACATGCTGTTGAATGAAATATCTATACAAGTACTGACTACGTGCTTTTTCTCTCAATCTGCCACGACTGCTCCGAGGTGAGGTAAAGATGAACGATTGTAGTTTAAATGCTTTTATCTTTCTGAAATCCCACTTGATATATATAATCTAGAACACAAATTGAGATTACGATGCACAGAATATGTGTACCCAGTTCTGTTAACCCTTGGTATTTGCGTATGCGGCTATGTTTCGGCTATCTCCATAACAATTGGAGCAATGAAACTCATATTTTAACGTTTCGGTCCAAGCTGCAGACCCTCTTCAGAAAATTTTATTGAACTATGTCAGTAGTTCCATTTCTCCCCTTAGTCCTCAGAGACACTTAACATTTGTTTCACAAGATTTATCAATTTATTTAAACCTCTTTATTATGACTGATGTTTAATTGTCATTAAGTAAATGAGTAATATTTATGAAGTCAATTTCGAAGTGAAATGTTCACATAGTTGGTAGGCATATGTCAATCATTCCTCGTCATAAATAATAAAATTTAAATATTAATCAAAGCATTGCAGTCAAACTTAAGTGAAATCTTTTTTGGTCAGGGTTAAATGTAACAGTAAATTTCTAGTGACTACATGTTCGTAGCTCACCAGATGAGAACTGACCAGTTCTGTTAAGACATCTTTAGCGGAGAATATCGCACGTATATAAATTGGCATATTCGCGCCGTGCCAGTGAAACGCATACTTTCGTCGGGAGTAAAAAGCCTGTAATTCATAAAAGTATTGGCTATAATTTTTGTTAATATAATTTTGAGCAATAAGACTTTAGGGCTTCTAGGGGATTTTAGGGTTTTAGTAAAACTTCAATAATTCGGATTAAAAATTTTTTTTTTTATTAATATTAGTAGGTGTAATTATAAAAAATAATAAAATGTAATCTAAATTGTATTTGTAAATGTCAATTTTCCGACATCCAAGCGGTTGTATGTCGGACGATAATCCAGAACGCGTCGACACGTATCTTATTTCCCTTAAATATCTCAGATTTCATAACTTCTTTGCTCCGGTTTCCGCGGGTGTCAGAATCATGCGTTTCAGGGTTGAGCCCGCTGATAGGTAACATTTCGTTTCTCTAGCACAGAGCAGAGCTTTCGTGGCTCGAATAGAGAGCTTTGGAAAAGCCGTGTGGGACGATTGTGGCGTGGCGGCAGAATCTGATGCGCCAGGGCTCCCTAACCGCAGACACATCGGCTTTAAAAGTCGGACTCGGCTATCCTCTGTTCTGTGCGGGGTGCGCCGGTGGTGTGCTGACTGTGACAGTGGTAGTTGCAAACCCTGGCGTGTCGGATTTCAACGAAATACGGTGAGCATCAAGGTACATCTACCGCGCGCAGTGGTCTACACTTCTCCCTCTGCCCGTACGCAAAGCTTCGAGACCCTCTTGTCAACACAGGAACACCGGAAACTACGTGATGGACGCGAAGCGAGTTTGAATTTACACAATCCACTCCCGGTAGCCTTAATAAAAAATACACGAAGCGCAAAAATTCATTATTATTATACACTTTTTCCGTTACTCGGTGCTATTACTTAGTAATTGTAATTTCATTATAACACTCAAACTAAAACATTGCTGGATTTTTCATACTGGTTGAGCTTTTACGAGAGAAAGCAATAGCGTACGAACATCTCTCACCGGCGAGTGCGCGGCAAATGCGCGAGGTCTGCATTTTCATTTGATATCGAATATCGGTTCACTCATTATATCATAGAATTATACTCGCTAGTCGTAGCAAGGTAGAAACGAGAATAATTGGGAAATAAAATACACTGACATGGAATATTCGAGCTTTGCAGATAGTGTAGCGAAATGCAGGCTGCGCTTGAGCCCAATGGAGAGTGTCCTTGAAAAAAAACCTTGAAAATTGAAATAGGAGGATGAACGTCGAGATTAACGAATCGTATGAATACGCCGAGCTGACTGGAAGCATATAATTTCCAGAGTCAAAAACCAGAGTCACTCTCGCATGCGCGGTGCTGGTATAATTTATTCGAAAAACCAAGGTGGTCGTAGCATTCCTCTCTTATCATTCTCGCCTCCACTTTCCAGCAATTTGTCGTCTCTTCTTCCGCGACGCGCCCGTTGCGGTAAAATCTTTCTTTTCTTCGTCCCGTTGGCTCTTTTGCACCTTTCTTTTTTCCCATTTCAACACTGACGACAATCCGCCAACGCTCGTGGATGGTTCCGTCTGGTTGGCAAAGTGCAACTCGGTGCCAGCAAAATCCGAACTCATCGCGACTTCATAATCGCGTAATTACCGACGTTTAACGATCAAGAACTTTTTATTCAGACTCGAGATCAATCTGCAAGCGGCATTAAAGGGCTTTTTTTTTATCCCAGCCGAGGCGAACCTGTCTTTAATCGAATATCAAGTAATTCATTCTAAACCCAGCAGTACCTGGATCAAGAACGCATATAGCGTATGATCAATAACGAATAATTGCAGAAATGTTTGCTTGAGATAAGCTAACAGAAAATAAATTATAATAGTTTCCCTTTCTTTTATTTAACTGAGCTACCCTCGTCCATATCTTCGTTGTAAGTAGATTGGCTTTCTAGATTCAAGTATGGGCATCAACAAATACAGTCGGAGTACTCACATTTGACATAACCTCACATTTTAAACGATTGCCACCAATTTACCATGTTTGCCAGTTTACAAATTCAGACGTTTCAAATATACACACGTTTGACATGAAATACTGATGACGAGATTGTTATAACGTTTAAATGAGATTCTTAAATATTGGGCTTGCCTAATTTTCTACTGCAGGTAGTTATCATATCATAATCAAATGTTTAAATAATCGAGTGTTGAAATGTCATTAAAAAGTCGAAAATAATTTAGAATTTTTCAAAGAGTGTTTTGTTAATTAAATCCATGGGGTTGTACGTATCAACGAGAGACGACGGGTTTCTTTAATCCGCCATTATTAAAATTCAATTGGACAATAGTCGAGTGTAATTAAAGTTACGATTAACCTTGGTGTCTAATTTTTGACAATTTGAAATTTCATGTTTGCTATAAATTGTTTACCTATAGTTTAATATTTACCGATGACATAATTTGTAAAAACAATGCGCCGTTTATATAGCATGACAAACAATGGGTTAAAAATATTTTTCTAGTTTGTAGACTGTACACTGAATTTTTCATAATATTTTTCAAACTCATTAACGCTTTAGTTTTTTTTTTTTTTTAACAAGGTGCACTTAAGGTTACGCAGTTCTATATGGAAAGTCAGGGGAACCGGCCAACAACAATAAAACAAAGCGAGTTCTCTGCTAATTTTTGTTCGATTCGAATATAAAAGTAACGGAGGAGAAGGACTTTAATACAGCGTCTGGTAAAAATTTCAAGCGACTGATAGTTTAGTAACAAATTATGACTTTCAGCGTCTTTTTTTGCAACTCAGCCCTCTTGCGTACACTGACTAACGCATTCAGCGCAGCCCCTCTGAGAATATCTAAGATAATGAAGAACATGTAAAGGTACAAGGAAGATAAAACTAATCTTGCGATTCTCAATTTCTCCGTTGATCTGTCGGATAAAAGACAAGATCGTAATGCAAAGAGCGTTCTCTGCTTTTATTCGACAGATCAACCGTGACAAAGAAATTCAGATTACTTTTGATGTTATCAACCGAGTAGTAATAATCAACTAAATCATCGTAAGGTGATCTGCCACAACCTTCCTCTTGTTCGTCCCGTGCTCTGTCGATAACAAAAACGCTTTACTTGTTTTTTTTAAGGTGCAGGATGTTTTTCGATAAAAACGAATCAGATTAACATCGGTAACGAATTTACGAGGAGAGACCTAATTTTCTTATATTCAGAAACCCATAGCACCCTTGAAAAAATACGAAAACCGTTTTTCACACCGACTGCGATATGTCACATAACCTTAAGGCAATGTGGCATACCGACGGAGCTACCGTATTTGAAACGCTATCGGTATGTATCTGTCTTTTCTATTGTCTCAGAGACGATGTATATTTTGGGGAAACTCAAATTAGGTTGACGTGTAGGATTACGCATTCACATCGGCTTAAGACGTTGCGCTATGCTTCAGCAAGTAACAAAAACTGTAATGCAAGTTTCTCATGTCACGATTAATCATTTGGATTAACGAACAAAACGGTCAACTACGTTTTACAATTTTCTAGTTCACCGTTCTCCTCTTTTATCCAAAAGATCAATATTGGTAGAAAAATTCGCAATGAAAATATTCTGCTATCTCGCTTGCACGTACGGAAATTTGAGAGAGACAGACGAAGTGTAGAACAAAGGTGAGGTGAATGGCTTACTCCACGATGTGTACCACGTGACATCTGGTATGCTCTCGCCCTCTTGCACACTCCCGATCCCTGTATCGCTGTCTCTCTCACACACCCATAGGGTGCAATGAGTTTTTTCGCTACCCCCTAACTTCATTTATGAACGAATAAATAAAATTTTTATTATATTAATCAAAGTTTGAATGAAAAATCCCAACTTTTGTTTGAGTATACATCAAGAGTATATACAGCATTGATCGTACATACATATAACTTTGAAGTTTTATTCTTGCGATCGTATGGAGGAAGCGTTGTTTTAATATTTAAAAAATCCCGATTTCAATGTCAGCTTGCTCAAAATACTCTAAAACGTTCAGAAATAACATTTAGAAAACATACGAACGAATGTGTGTATGTATGAGCGCACGCAAATGCTTCTGATCGTGTGTGCGTATGAATGTATGTGTCAGACTTACAAAATACAAACTTATGTAACTTAAGAACGGCTTTATCAATTCAGCTGATTTAGAATTCGGCACGGAAGAATAATTACACGCTCGCTTGTTTATAATTTACACAACGATTGAAACACTCATCCAGATTTTATTAAATTTTGTATTTTCCGGAACATACATGTACGTGCGTTAACTTTAAGCTGTCGGGCTAAAACATAGTGCAGAAATGGACTAACATCAATATTCGTCGTAGAATTTAGTGAGAATCAGTCGAGGGGTCTAGATTTCGTGACGATTTGAATGTTTCAAATTTTTATCAAAATTATTATCAAGATAATTTTTTATGCAGGAATAAGCCAATTGATTCTGCTTTTTCTTTCAGTCTTCTCTCAATTTTCTTACGACTTTGTACTCAAGGTTGTAGTTAATGTAAAGTGTTCCCTCAAATGTTAAAAAAAAAATTGTAAAGTAAAGCCTTTCGCATTGCTATCTAATTTTTTTTCAACTGTAGTACACAGAGCTTCTTCTAAGAGGCTGTTCGTAAATACTACGGACCAAAAAATCGAGAAACCGAAGTGAAAGGTCCCACTTTGCAATTTTCGTTTATACTGGACCAGCAAACCAAAACGTGGATCGAGCTGTGTAATAATAAAATCATTTAAATGAAATATTTCGACATAGCTTTCTACGTACATCAACAGGTAGCACAAACTATATTATTGACGCATTATTAGTTTCCAAATGTTGTGTCAGAAATGTTCCAGCGGTAAAATAAATTGCGCTGGAAGCCGAATCACCTTTTGTATATTTGCTCAGTAAATAGAGTTGTAATATAATAACAAGTTGTAGTAGAGCGTGACGGATAGACGTAGTTTATATATATACCCAGTGCGTGACTCCCAGCGTGGCCTTTGGCTCTGTGACACTGATTATAATTTAAAGCGGCCACACGGGAATGGGAAATAGAATTCGCCTGATGAGTCGGTAGTTGAGTCAAGTTGTAATTCGTTAATTCGTAATTTGAAAAACGCTAGATCCTGCTTCTTCGCTTCTCATTTCAGATCACTATGAATACCCGCGTTTCAGTAATCGTTACATAATCATGCGTGATCATGAAGCTATGTATCTTTGCTGTGTGTAATCTTTCTCATTCCTACACACATGCGTTTTGTTTGTAAAGGACACGTGAATGTGTGTGCATGAGTACGTGTACATATGTGTAGCTTTCGTGATCAAGACTCTAGTTCACTCAGTTTTTTATATTTTGTGGATTGAATTTAACGTAAATTGGTAAAGGGTTTTTATTTATTTTATTGGGGATTTTATGATATTTTTAATTTATTGAAAAATGTGTTTTCGCGCTGTTGCTCGAGCAAAAGTAGAGATACCGGCGTGCTAAAAAATTACTACACAAATGGATTGATATTTAGCAATGATCGGTAGAAAATTTTGCGAAAATCGATTGAGTCATTAAAATTTAAGGAGAATAAAAATTTCAACATTTTTTTCACGCAAACAAAGATTTCTCTACGAGGAAGCAAACGGGTGGAAAATAATGAGAAAGCAATGTGCAAGGTTCTACTTTACATCCTTGCTTAAAAATACTTTGCATCGTAGATTAAAAAAAAAAAGTCCTAAATAATGAGCAAATTTACAAGGTTCTACATTGGAGGCTCCTTTGTATATCCATATCGTTACTTGCATTTATTTATTTACTAATAACAATACGTACATCATATTTATACAGGGTGATTCAAAAAAAGTGACCGACCCGCAGTATGCCGATAGCTGAGGTCATTTTAAGCACAATTACTTAGCGGTTTTCCGAAAATCTCAAAAGTTTATTAATGAGATGCAATTAAAGTCAAATAATAAATGACCAATCAGGAGCACATACGCTTCCCGCGCCGGAAGTCGGCAAATGTTCGATGGAAACCGAGACCTCGGTCTGCGGCAACGTCGGACGGGATAGTATAGTAGAATGACGCATGTCATTTGTTCATTCGCATGGGTTTTTTTATGCGCGATCGAAGAAAATAATTGAAAGGTGATGTGCTCGTGATGTGTTCCGAAGTGAAAAAATGGGAATAAAATGTTAATAATACTTTAACCAGATGTAATTATTCATTATGTCTTAACCTTTAAACGTTCCAAATAGTGTTTGTAATTGTGTTTTGTTCTCTGTAAATAAATAATTGTACATTGAAATGTGTGGCACTCTATAACTGTTATCTCTATGATAATAATTAAAATGCAATGAATCTCCTAGGCCATGGTTCATTTAATACAGTATTTAATTATGATAAAAATTATGATGTGTTCATGACACAAATTATAGCGTATAAAAAGTCACAACTAGCGAATGCCTTTCGCCACTAGAAATGAGATATGTAGTAGGTATGCGTGACAAATGTCATATTTCGCACCTGACAATACAACTTGAAGCTTCAAATTATTAACGACAGCTTCATTAATATGAGGAGATGTTTTTACCTTTATAAGAAAAGTTAAGTAACACTTGATACATCGATGCATGGCAGAAGAGACTGCGATGCTACCAAAGGTGCCAAATCTGTCTGAAGCAGCTGCATTAGGACCAGAAGACGCTTCCATCAACATCTATAAGACTTTTCTATTAGACTTTTGTTATAGCTACGCATGACAAAATCAATCGCCCTGCCCTGCCGATGCTGCTTGAGTCTCCAAATTGTTGGTGGTTAGTAAGTATAAGGTGATAGCGAGATGATAGTGAGGTGCGAGGAAAGTGAAAGCAAGGTGAGCGGACGGTGAGAGTGAGGTGAGATGAAGGTGAGCGGACGGTGAGAGTGAGGTGAGATCAAGGTGAGAGGAGGTTGTGATCAAGGAGAGAGTAAGTTAAGACGAAGGGCAATTTTCGGTGTCCCTGTAAATGTAGTAAAAAAAAAATCGGTCCAGTTACAAGATGTTATGCCGGTAACACGTAAATACTCGTAGCATATTACGGTTGACGGTATAATATTTTTAAGGGTTATTATTTGGAATCGTTCGCTTATAAGGAGTTGAATCTCGCGTGACTGAGATAAAAACGTCAATTCACGATAACAGAGTTAATGTAAGGTTTATTGTAAACAACGGCAACTTTGCGTTATTGATTACGAAATATAAATAGAAAATTAAGTACAAATTATGCGTTTGCTATGTTCTCGAGTTACCGACGAGGAACCAAACAATCTTGTTTGAATGTACCCTTAGATTTTATTATTTTGGGCCAGTCTGACCTATGGATGAACCGTTCAGGTTGATGTGAAACTTTAGACTCATGTCGGTTCATTATTAAATATCTACGTTTGGCGAAATTGAAAAATTGTTACCGGCATAACATCTTGTAACTGGACCGATTTTTTTTTTACTACATTTACAGGGACACCGAAAATTGCCCTTCGTCTTAACTTACTCTTTCCTTGATCACAACCTCCTCTCACCTTGATCTCACCTCACTCTCACCGTCCGCTCACCTTCATCTCACCTTACTCTCACCGTCCGCTCACCTTGCTTTCACTTTCCTCGCACCTCACTATCATCTCGCTATCACCTTATACTTACTAACCACCAACAATTTGGAGACTCAAGCAGCATCGGCAGGGCAGGGCGATTGATTTTGTCATGCGTAGCTATAACAAAAGTCTAATAGAAAAGTCTTATAGATGTTGATGGAAGCGTCTTCTGGTCCTAATGCAGCTGCTTCAGACAGATTTGGCACCTTTGGTAGCATCGCAGTCTCTTCTGCCATGCATCGATGTATCAAGTGTTACTTAACTTTTCTTATAAAGGTAAAAACATCTCCTCATATTAATGAAGCTGTCGTTAATAATTTGAAGCTTCAAGTTGTATTGTCAGGTGCGAAATATGACATTTGTCACGCATACCTACTACATATCTCATTTCTAGTGGCGAAAGGCATTCGCTAGTTGTGACTTTTTATACGCTATAATTTGTGTCATGAACACATCATAATTTTTATCATAATTAAATACTGTATTAAATGAACCATGGCCTAGGAGATTCATTGCATTTTAATTATTATCATAGAGATAACAGTTATAGAGTGCCACACATTTCAATGTACAATTATTTATTTACAGAGAACAAAACACAATTACAAACACTATTTGGAACGTTTAAAGGTTAAGACATAATGAATAATTACATCTGGTTAAAGTATTATTAACATTTTATTCCCATTTTTTCACTTCGGAACACATCACGAGCACATCACCTTTCAATTATTTTCTTCGATCGCGCATAAAAAAACCCATGCGAATGAACAAATGACATGCGTCATTCTACTATACTATCCCGTCCGACGTTGCCGCAGACCGAGGTCTCGGTTTCCATCGAACATTTGCCGACTTCCGGCGCGGGAAGCGTATGTGCTCCTGATTGGTCATTTATTATTTGAATTTAATTGCATCTCATTAATAAACTTTTGAGATTTTCGGAAAACCGCTAAGTAATTGTGCTTAAAATGACCTCAGCTATCGGCATACTGCGGGTCGGTCACTTTTTTTGAATCACCCTGTATATATGTATTTACACATTAATGTATATATTTGTAAAATTTCATATATTATTTCTAAATAGAGCCCTGATCGGCGCCGAAATGTAAATTATGTTTTCATTAAATGAGGCTGTTCGCTGCCAATATCTATACAACTTCATAATAACAGACGTTTGCAGCATCATCTCCATTATATCATATAGAGAGTTTGATGGAAAATTATTAAGCCTGATATAATGTCAGTATTATATGTAGTATTTGCATCAGAGAACAGCAAAGCACATGTATTAGAAACCATCTCACATCTCGCGATTCCTCGGTCCCCGTTCATACCGCTCTAACGGAGTACTAACGACCGTGACCAATTGCTCGTTTCCGACCGCGCGTGTGTGTCGTCTATTCGTCTATACCGAATGCCCGTGGTATTTCCATTATCCCGTCACCGGCAACGGGAACTCCTGGCCCGCGTGATCGTTTGCTCAATACCACAGCACTTTGCAATGTTCAGTTGAGTTTCTCGTTCCAGAGAGAGCTTATCAAAGACCCTCGCTGCTGTCTTCCTGCCTCGCCTTCTCTATCGACCGAACTAAAAATGAACCGTCAAACACACTCGCCAACACGGTTGTCGCTTGTCGCCTTCGACTCTTGACTTGTGAGTTAGAAAAAAAAAAAAGTTAGCACGTAGGATCTTTATTTTCTCTTTATATTGTATGCACAGCAGGAACTGCGAAAATATGAAACAGATCAAACGGCGGATGTATTTGCAGTCTTAAACACTCGACACAGAAAACTGTATACGTAAAATATAGTTATCAAAACTATATATATACTTGTAAAATTGGGCATTTCAGGTAGAGTGGGCCACCGCGTTTTTGGATAAAGCTTAAAAACTTGTCATCATTTTTTTTTTTTTTTTTTTTTTTTTTTTTTTGTTGAAACATGTCCGACCGTCATAAATACGGAACAATTATTTTCGATATTTAGATCGGACATTGTGGTGAAAAAATCAAATCTGAAAGTGTAAATATCATTTTTGTATTATTTCTTATGCCAAAATAAATAAATGTATATATTATATAATCTTCTAATTTCTGAGGCGCCGATATTAATGTCGACTCAAAAGAATTTTTCTTTTCTAGATAATTTTTATTCATACATTTTGCAGTTGAGGCACGAATAAATGTAAAATAAAGTAGCATTTGAGGCTATTCCTGGGAGCACCTTGGCTCGATGTTCGTCTTGATCGCTTCATTATTGGATCTTTCGAGTCGTGTGTACCTCACGTCGTTTCCTCTTCCATTCGTGAGTCATTGAGTTCCTTTTAGGTGGGTATTTTAGGTGAACAAGAGCTCTAGCTGAAATAGCAGTAGGTTCCTCTCCTCTTCTCTCGTTTTGCTCGAATCATCACGCGACCCATTTACGTGATTGCGTTAGAAAATATCATGTTAATTCTCGTTTCTCTGGGTTCTTTCCATTTCTCTCGCACTATCCGAGCACGAATATACCTCTACTACTGCAATATGCATGCGACGTTTTTCTGCACTCCAGGTTAGGAGCCACTTTGTGATTTTAACGATTCCTTCGAGTAGCGCAGACGTTTATTTGATTTATTTAACTATTTAATTTTTTCGCATCTTTATACT
The DNA here is from genome assembly GCA_963942595.1 of Cylloceria caligata. NCBI lineage: Eukaryota > Metazoa > Arthropoda > Insecta > Hymenoptera > Ichneumonidae > Cylloceria > Cylloceria caligata. The sequence goes on from OZ012704.1 coordinate 17,437,670, forward strand.
TTCGAGTTTCATTCGTGTTCATCATACTCGAGAGAGTTAAGCCTGTTTAAAGTAACGAAAACATACGTATAAGCAGTTTTTATTTTAACACTCTTTGCTGGCACAACTGTCGTCATAGTTCGGGGTCATAACCGTAGCGACTGGAAGTTCCGCGTCGTGAATAAGACGCCGAGCCTAACGCGATTTTATCGGCGAGAAGCATGGTCAGAGAGTCCTTTAATTATTCCGCGGGACCTTCCGGTCGGATCTGGAAGGTGAAGACAAAGTTAAAACGAGACAGAGTTAGTTGGTAATTAATGCGTTGAAGCTCACGTAACGCTCGGCCCATTCGCCGAAGCCCCAGGATGCTCAAAACAAATTTGTCTCGAATCGTTAACTCGATATTAAATCCGCCGAGTGAACGCAGTAATTCGACTTACGGATCGTTAAATCCGCAAGCTTATCATCGGCCGCTTCGACAGTAACTTTAGCGACGCTTTAACGAATGTTAATTTACGGTGTATATAGCGTATGAGTTATCGGTATATTGTCCGGTGTAAGATCCACTTCCGGAATCGTCGACTCGGTTAATTAGTCATTAGCGCAAAGGGGGCGCGGCTCGCCGGACTATCTCGCCTCACCCTTAGTTCAGTTATTTCAATTCCGTTCTGTGATGCCTACCGGTTTGGTTTCAACTTCTATGGAATTATGAGCGTACGTCGTTACGATAATAGAGAATTTTTTAATTTAGTACAGTTATCGATTTGTCGATGAAAATTAAGCTCTTCATTGGAAGAATTCACATAGCCAGCGAATAATGTTATATTCATTGCCTCAAGTGTCACTCGTCAACTGATGTAAGTTATTTAGACGTGAAACCGTTTAAAAATCACATTATACATCAAGCGATTCAATATTGGACGATTCAATGTCCCTCTTGCAATTAAGTGCATGGTATTAAAAGTATTATTAGCATTCGATGCGAAGTATTGACATTCGGAGATTAATATACCTCAATATGGTATTCTGAACAGAACTATCGAAACTCACATTATCCGCTTGATTATTTGAAGAAAAAATAAAAATCGAGAGATGAAAAAAAGCTTTTCTCGTCTCCCATTACCATAAATGCTGATACACTACCAGATATCCATGGAGTAGTATCCCGAGAACGATATGCACTTTCCGCATTTTTTTTTTTTCGTTTTTATTCTCGTTTCACATCCGGATATGCAGGGAAAGAATCTCCTGCTCTCGGGTATCCTTTGCACTTGGTTATTTGGTTCCGCTAAACAGTGGCCGCTTTTTTGCATCCGGAGAAATTCATGAAAGCTTCGATGAATGCATGTACCGCTACTGTAGCTACATGGTGATGTATATCAACCAACGTTATGTGATTTAATATTGACGTGTACGTATTGACATTTTAATTTCCTGATAGTCGTAATACATTCTCTACTATCCTGATACTGCTTTTGTACGTTTTACAAATGAAGAACCAATAGGGAACACCCTCGACCTGTTTGAAAATTCTCTTTCATAGAAGCTATCGATAGGTTACTGATGTATGTATCATTGCCTTGCAGTTGATCCTTTTTTTTTGTTTCCTCGTAGAGGAGGTTGTTTTCGTGAAAGAAATATTTTCTCGAGAATTTGAGTACGTACGAGTACTTAAAAAGTGACAAAAGGTCAAAAAAATCATATTTAAAAAAAATCTCCGTACGCGGGCGCGCACGCGCGTGTGTGGGTGTGATAAGCTTGCAAAATTGCAATGGATGTATCTCGAGAACGGGATCATGCTGAAACTCATCACTCAGATCACATTGAACCGTGCATTTTTGTAATTTTCGAGAACAAATCTAATGTGCTTTAACTTTCGTAAATCTTTATCTATATAACTGAAACTTGGTATATAAAGTGGTTAGGATATAAGCATACTTGGTCATGGATTTGGTGAGAATCGATTGAGGGGTTTAAATTTTATTCATTAAAAATGTTAATATCACTCGCTCTATGAGGAGGCCAAAATTGAGATAACCATTACCCGTAGACGAGATTCTGTGGGTTGGGGAGAATCACGAGGAAGCATTGTGCAAATTTCAAATTTACACGCTTTTTTTTTTTTTTAAATGTTGTGTAATATTTACATTGGCTCCCACTCTGGAGAACGCATTCAGGTCTATTGATATATTGCAGCTGCATCCATTATTCGCGATCTTTAATATATCTTGGCTTCCGTACGAACCAGGGGCGCATGGGAGATTGGCTATCGGTGCTTTACGTAAACTTTTTCATTAGTCGCATCCTTGCCGTGAAATTGAGTTTCTTTATTGAGCTACATAATCTTAAAAAAATTATTTGCGTATCGAATAAAACTCGTTCATCGGCTTTTTATTCCTCGATGATTTTCTAAACTGAACCCATATTTTCTAATAGAAAGTACAAGATCCTTTATTTTTTGATAATGTTTATGCATATTTATGCGTGATACCGAAGGTAAAGCATATCACGTCGATTCCTCTTCTGTTCGTTGGCAAATACTTGTCTCGGTAATGCTCAGACGGAACAGAGTCTCGACGACGAATTCGCTACTTCATAAATATGTATTAGTATAATTCGAGCGAAGTGTCTTCAGCCACGTTTCAAGAGAATAAGCGAGACATAGTCAAGACAGAGTTTTACTGCGAGTGCTTGGATTGTCATCCAGCGAACTCCTCTCAAGACCACTTGGCGAAGACGGTCGAAAATGTGCAATAAAAGCAGAGCCCGTGAAATATTTAAATATACGAAGTAGTTATAAAATATGATAAAAATATTAAGTAACCACGCCGAGAAAAAAAAAAATTATAAGTTATCATATGATTTTTGTACGTTTTCGTTGATTTTTTTTTCTATGACCAACAAAATGTATTGTCAACGTTACGATATTATTATGTTATAACGCAATCACATTAATTTCCTGTTGTAAGAAACAAGACAAACCGAGGAATGATGAAAGATGTCTTATTACTGTATTTTTGTTGAAAAATCAATGAACCAAAGTGAAATATGCCGCGTTGTGTAATTTAAGGCGCAATATACATCTCACATACATTGATCTCGTGGCAACTATGATCAAGTTTCGAAATGTTATATTCCAGTGAATTTAAACAAGCATGTTTCGTTGCCTGAATGTTTCACTCCAATCCTGGAAATGGAAAACCATGTAAAAATAAAAACTATAGAGAGGAAAAAAAACCATTAACCGATTTAGGACCAAATACACAGGTACTCACCTATACATGCATGGCCTGTCGGCTGTCATGCTTCCATATAAAGGAGAATGTATCGACGGGAAAAAAATGCCCGATTTTCATGTTATAATACCCAAAATCGTTCAAAACATTGGGATAAGTGGTTTAGGAGTAATTGTTCGAATGAATGTGTGTGCGTATATGTGCGATTTTCATTTTTGAGGCTCTGAATCTCGCAAATTTTGAGATAACGGACTCAAATTCGGTTCACATGATCATTAAATATGTTTTGGAGGCGTTCAAAATTCATACAACATTTTTCGAAATATACCTATTGTCCCTCCAGTTTGCTCATATTTTGAGATATCAGGCTGAACTTTTCTACACAAATGGTTCAACATTAGACGAATTATCGGTATAGAATTTAGCTATGATCGATATAAGTGGTTCTAATTTTATAAGAATATTCGTTTTTATTTAATAACATTGGGAAGTATTCTAACTTTTGTAAATTTCGAGCTATCCGACTATAATTATCTACACAAATATACGATAATAAAAATTCACAGATTAATTATACACATCGGTCAACACGTTTAAATGGCATTTTTTATTTTTGAAGAAAACGCGTAAATTCATTAATATTTGCAATTTTCAAGCCATTAAGTTTAACATTTCTATACAAATAAAGATGGTACCAATGGTATTTGGTATTGTTTTTGTATATTATTTATTTAAGGTTGCATCAACGGCGTAGGTTATTAATAATCATAACATATTAAGAACTATTGATAAATTTGATATAGTGTTCCATCTTTCTGGTTCATCATAGTTTGTCGGAAATATTTATCGCCTAGCAAAACTCAATCACTTTTCACACATTTTTTCAATATTGAGGCATTTCTTCAACGATGGTAGAAACTCTAAGTCGTTCCCGAGGTCTCCATATTCCAGGGCAGTCTGTAAGAAAGTCTTCAACTGAGAAGGGGATGTTACAGAATTCACACGTTGGTTTTGATGACGCTGAAGCTGACAGACAAAACCGCCCAGCGGCAGTAGGTCTTGAAAGTGCCTGTACACGTCGCACTAGCGCTACAGCACACGGCAGGCATGGCCGTTTTCTACTCGGGCGGGCTAGGGCATAGACGGTAGTACGTCCATTTATTATTAATAAATTGTAGTCAACGGGATAAATTGAAGTGCGATTTGCTTACCTGAATCTCAAGAATATTTATGCAATATAACAAATGGTTGAGATTGTTCGCGCAAAAGTTGTACGTAGTTCTTTGTACGTGCAGTACGGGACATGAGACGCATGAATATTCAAATCTTTGCAGCTGAATAATACCTCCATAACGCATAACCACTCAGATTTGTAGATTTGACGATATTTTGGTTGTCTAAATAATAAATTGGTACACTTGTCAGCAGTACAGCCCTTGATTTTATTGAAATGTTTTTCATATAGTAGCCCTTGAAATTTTTTCAATGTATTTGCAAAGAAAAAACAGTTATGAATTTTTTTAAAGATGCTAGTACTTACAGCTGAATTGCTCTCCACTTAAAACATATAGGTGGCTGAAGTGCTTTGGAATGTCTGATACATATTTTGTCAACAACGATGTCGAAATTATATTTATATGTTTATATGGTAATTGCGTGTATTATTAAGTATATAAACTATAACGCAATATTATTTCATGTCTACTTTCCTTTTGCTGACTAAATTGATGTAATAGTACTTTATTCTCGTTAACAAATATTCAGAATTATAATAAACATCTTATATATGGCTTTATTTTAAATATAGGTGAACATGATGGGGGCTTGTCGAGTACAGTAATGTATAGTATGTAGTTATTATGAATGCAGGATGTAATTGTTAATGTAACTGTTAAATATGTATTAACACATTTAACCGCATACCAAATATGTACTAACTGCACGTACTTTGTCCACGCAATTACATATATAATTATACTTACATCATGGCATTTGCCACTGTAGAAATTGCCAAGGCATTAGCAAAATTATGCCCAACAAGGATTTTTACAGTTTTGCAAGCGATCCACGTTTCAATATTCAGAATAGCCAAAAAAGTATTTGGTCCCAGGTCAGCCGTCAAATATTTTCTTTCCAAAATTCGACGGAATTAAAACAGCTTATGTGGAGGTTACAAGATCAAATGAAACAATTGACTCCCCCGACCTTGACTATGTTAAGGACAAGCAGGAAAGTTCAGAAAGAAATAAAGATGACGAAAGAATAAGAGAAATTATCAGGGATACCACTACCGATAAAACAACGAAGTATCTGGTCTAGAGTCGATTAAATGTTGTATTAAAGGCAAAGAGACATTCGTGGCACACGACGAATGCCGCACCGCGTCATCCACTCTTGACTCTGCTAAAAATCAGCTGGAATTATCCGAAGCAGATGTCAACGTATTGTCCTTCAACACCGTAATGCCTATTACCTCTGACGAAGACGAGTATGATAAATCAACGATAAACTTGCGATTGGAGGACGAATCGAGCAGCGACGAATCGTACGTGGTGAATCACGATGAACTTTGCGGGTCAAACAATAAATATTACAGTGAATCGGGTGTAGAAGACACCAAACTCGCAACAATAAAGGATAATAACAATAACAACGACAAGATCATCAGGGTCATCAACAGCAACAAAGGCCATAATACATTCGAAGCAGGTGATGCGAGCAACATCGCCTCATCCACTCTCCATTCGATTGACAGACGTGAAGATGCTGCACTGGAAACCGCTAACAGTCCAAGAACATCTAACCAACGTCCGGCTAAAACATCCATCGAAGACGAAGAAGTGCTGATACCAAAGGAACTTTGGACCAAGTATTGGAGTTTCAACCAAACTCTCCGTAAAGGATGGACTGACGTGTTCATTGAACATGTCAGAACTGTAAGGTTTACTTATGTAGTGTCTGTAAGTAACATATATATGTGTATGGAGTGGGGAGGTTTGTCGCGCGGCTACAACAACCAAAATGTAAATCAGTGCGTAGCGAGCGCTTGACCGACAGCCAGCTATAATTTTGACCAACCTGATAAACACTTATACAACTAAACGACTTCGTTAAACTGGTTTATTCGTCTTCTATTATATTTATACCCTTACAAATCTATAGAACGCTATCGCTACTGCGTTTTTAATATCAAATACCATCGATGCCATCTGGCTAATACAGAACGAAAACCATATTTTTATGCATTAGCGGATTTACGAAATGGGCGATCATAGTACAACCATTGAATTATGATATATGGCTCTTGCGATTATTGATAAACAAGGACCATTGGACTCTACGCATGGTTGTATTGCCACTGCGTATGATCGTCAATTTCGATTCGGTTCATAGGTTACCTTCGTTGCCAGCTTCCGGTCGGCTGGATGCTCCAAGCTAACCCAGTGGCAAGAGTGGGCATTGTACGCACCTACAGATATACCAAGTCAGAGGGACAAAAACGGTTTTCGTACCGGGAATTGTGGGATGCATGTATGCATGTGGGGTTATGCAATTGCCAGTAGCACACATGCATTTTTCACAGAGCACACATGGGTCAAAGTCGGAAAGGACTTGCTACGTTTCTCCATGATTTTCCAGTTCAACGCAAGTGTTCAACAACGATAGAGTATTGCGATGAATTGCTTTCGTTCTATGACTAAGTGCCTCAATTGCGGAATATAATTGACGACATGTTCGAATTACGATCCACCCTTTTCATACGAGTCAACGTCACAATTGGTCTTGTCGGTTCAAGAACTAATTAACATCGCCAAAAAGTCATAAAAAGTGGTTGAGGAATGGCGCTTTTACTTATTTTATAACAAAAGTGCACAGTGTGGATAAGCTGTGTTTCGAACAAGAGCTTTCGTAGTGGGTAAGTTAATATTACATGATATACACGTCTAGTTACTATGGGTGCCTGTGATTGAATCAAACTTTTTTAGTGAATAAGTTTACATTTATGCTTGTGTGTACAAACACAGCTTATAATATGAGTTGCGGTTGGGAGGAGAGTTTTTTTTCGTGATTAAATTGGTATCTGTGCACGAACACGGGCAGCTTGGAAGGTCGGCCATGCCGAAAACGAGCTTTGCTAGTCCATAAGTTTCTATTTATTTTCGCCACGTACGTATGACAATATAGGCACTATCGTTCGAACGGGAGCTTTTGTAGTGAACAAGTTTGTACGTAAGTATGTATATTCACGTGTAGTTCGTAAGTTCGGGAGTACCGCAAACAAGCTTTCTTAGTGCACGAATTTCTGTTGATTAACATCGAAAATAGATAGGAAGATGGGCTGTGGATAAAACGAGAGCCTTAGAAGTGAATAATTTTCTATAAATATATATACATATATACACACATGTAGTTTCTATGGTAGCTGCTTATCGTATAAGTTTCTGTTTATTTACGTGACATACAGCAAGTTTGTACTCATAGACGTATACATATCGATTCTAAGATTGGCTGTGCCTTGAACGAATGTTCGTAGTCATTGTTATTACTTTATTATTTTGTATTATGTTTATCCCTTTTCTTTACTATCTATTGGGTTTAGAATAATTTTTTGCTATTGATATTCTATTATATTGTTGATATCATTATAACAATAATTATTTTTATATTTTATTCTCTTGTCATATCACGGAATAATCATTTTGATTATCACAACGGATTGAAACGTAAAATTTATTTATTTCACGAGCTTTATTACATTTTTAGATCATTTTTATTCTTGACCATTATTAAAGCTGCACTTAATACAAGATAACAAGTTTACAATTTTTTTTTGTTATTAACAAAGGCCGTCAACGGAATAAACCATATACCGTTTAATTCGTCTTGGCCCACATGTGTGTAAATCTACAAATCTTTGTGGTCATGCGTGTGAAGTTATTGTTTGGTTGCAAAGATTTGAATATTCATGCGGCTCATGTCCCGTACTGTACGTACAAAGAACTACGTACAACTTTTGCGCGAACAATCTCAACCATTTGTTATATTGCATAAATTTTCTTGAGATTTAGGTAAACAAATCGCACTTCAATTTATCCCGTTGACTACAATTTATTAATAATAAATGGATGTACTGCCATCTATGCCCTAGCCCGCGGGAGTAGAAAACGGCCATGCCTGCCGTGTGCCGTAGCGCTAGTGTGACGCGTACAGGCACTTCCAAGACCTACTACCGTCGGGCGATTTTGTCTGCCAAATCGGTCTGCCAGCTTCAGCGTCATCGGTTTTGGTGAACACTCGAAGAGATAGCTGTGGGTGATATTTGTATGTCCAATACGTAGTCTTGTGACGGCACATTGATTCCCTCTAGTTTTTGCATCTGGAGATTTTTCAAAGATGGTGGATCTCGTGTAGTGGAGTTTAGATAGGTCGGTCGTCGTCGTCCAAGTTTCATTCCATTTTGATCTTAAGGTTTCGGGAGTCGAGTTCCTAAATACACGGCCGAAGATTGGGATCTCTTTATTATCTTTTAAATCTTGTGCTGTTGATTTTTTGTGGCAAGATTTGCCCTTTCATTTTCTTTAATTCTCTGGTGAGACGGAACCCATACCAGAGATACATCTATCTTCTTCTCATGACATGATGACAGTTTGAATGTTTTGAATAGTGTAGTCTGTGTAAGATGTATTTCTTATTGCATCCAGAGTAATTACAGTTGGCGAGGTGTTCGTTTCCCGTACAATATTTAAGGCTTGTCCGGTTGTGTACTGTCATTGCTTCACATGACAGGATTTAGAATTCACTAGAAAGGTGGAATTTCGATCCTCGGTCTTTGCACACGATAGATCAGCTTTGAACCGTCCTTGAAGAATTTGTCATAATCGCGATATTTATATTTATCCATTTTATTAAATAGTTACTGGCATATGCTCTGTGGAGTATTTATCTTGTTCTCGGTAAAGTCAAACAGGTCTAGCTTGATCGGTAGCGGTGGAGGCTTCGGGGAAGAAAAAGGGTTTAATCGTTTGGTGTGTATTGCTGGAATAAGGGAGTTATAATAGTCGAAAGAAGTATTGCACTCGTATTATGTATAGATATGAAAGATATGGTCTATTTTCGAGAAAATCGAGGATTGTTCCATTGATTGATATGCCGTCCATTACGAATGCAAGAGTGAGTCTCCATTCTTCTTGATTCCAATGGTAGCTCGCCAGCCTCAGCGAGTACACTCGGGCTTAAGCTGGATAGGAAGGCCCCGATGGCAAGACGTGAAGAGCTGAGGTCTGGGCTGGATTTAAGATGTTCAGATGTTTGATTGTTTGGTATTGAATTCGCAGTTACTTTTTAATTAGTGTTACCTTTTTTTTTTTTTTTGTAAATTAATGTACCAACTAAAACCGTTTACCGTTTACCGTTTTATGAAGTTTGAGTTAACGTTAATATCTGACTGTTCTTACTCTTACAAATTAAAAATTATTAAGCATACAGACTTGTTTGTATGCTTGCACAAGCATCCAAACAAGCCTGTAAATTAGAAATTTGCAAATTGCTTCCCGGCTTTTCTTTCAACTTTTCACAAAGCTTTCTCCATGAAGAAGTTCGATCATTATATTGTACTTCCTCGTAGAGGACGCTTTATGAAAGATGCAAAAAAAAAATGAGAAATCAATTTCTACTTCACAAGATTCTACTTTGAAGGTTTGCTTTTTAGCGTTTATCCGAGGTAAACGATGAAAACCGTAAATGCATAAGTTCTGATCAAAAACCAGTTTTTAAATATAGTATGCAAGCACAATTTTTTACAATATAATTTATACAGTAAAAAATATTCGTAAAATGTATTGAAATTAAACAACAACAAGCATTCCAAAAGTGTAATTATTTTTATTTCGTTAATTCTACGTACAAGTTGTGACAAATTTATTTAGTAGACATATCTAATATTGAAGAAGATCTACCTTGTCAGCTTCCCGGCTGATTTTGATGTTTTAAAAGTCGGGAGTTCAGAGTTATAGCATGCGGCGTAGAAAAAAAATAGTCTCGGATGGCATATCGAAAATCCCAGTGGGACTCGAAAATCTGTATTCGACTCCGTTCCGGACTCTTTACGAAAATCCCAGCGGGATTTAAGAAATCTATCCCGGACCCTTGGGAATCCATCCCAGTCCCAATCCTGGACTCCCGAGACTCCATCTGGGGCACGACTCCTATATTGGGCACTGTGTGTAACGGCGTGATGACGAAAATCTTGGTCCATGCTCTCCATACTTATGATGCTTGTATATTTTCCTTTGGTCCAAAATACGAGCACTCAGATGTTTCCACACTTAAAACGCGAATGACGCGTGCAACCAACTGTCCTCGTGACACCGTACACGGCAATATCACTTCGTTACTGACTTGTTTTTCTCAGTTATTTATTTTCCGTCGCTTGACTGTATTCACTTTCCGACCGTAACTTTCTTTTTTTTTTCTTTGAGCGTGTACTGACGTCTTTAGGGAATTGATCATGCCCATCGTCCTAATGGGATTAACCTTTTATTCTGGTTAGCAACAGCTTGGTCAATCTGATTGATGAGTAAGTTTTATTCAAAGTCGCTGTTTTTGAGGACTTAGGATTTTCGGGAGTCCGGGATGGAGTCCAGAAAAGATTTTTGGAATCCCAGATGGAGTCCGGGATGATGTCCAGGGCAGATTTTTCAGTCCTGCTGGGACTCTTTCTGGGACCGCCCAGATCCCATCCGAGATTCCTTCGGGGACTATTTTTATCTGCGCGAGATAGTAGAGCTATACATGATAAATAATTTAATCGGAAATAAATTGGAGCAAAGTTGTGAACTAAATTAACAATTCAGTGAATTCAAAGTGCTGAAGTGTCCCATTGCATGGAATTGGTTTACCCCCCTCTCTCACTGGTAATTAAAATATATGTAATTTATGGAAGATTTCGTCGTTAAAATATAATCTCCGCATAAAATTGACAAATACAAAATAAATATTTCAATTATAAATCTGTTAGTAAGTAATATATCAAGAATATAAAAAAAATATATATCCAATGAAATGCTTCGTGTAGAACTGTATGTCTTTTTTATTAATAATTTACTGTTAAAAAATGGTAAAGACTGAAAATTCACTTTGATCATCTAAAAGTTATTACAACAAACAACATTCAAACCACACATAAAAATAACTCTTGCGGTAAAAGCATTAAGTTAAGTGAATAAGAGACATTACGTTTATGTCATTTACAAAGCATCGCATCACTGAGAAGCTGTAGCTCTGAATGTGAAATTTGCCCTGATGTGTTTCCGGTATAGTGCACCAGGCCTGTAGTATTGCACTGTCGCCCTTCCGGCTAAATCCTACGACTACTGCTCTCGGAGTGAGCAACAGAGAATCTGTACCACGACTAGCCCGTTTGTACGAACTCAATGACGAAGTTCTCGCTCCTTTGGCGAGCCTTACGGAGACTCTAGTCTTTGGCTCCCTTGTGGTAGGTACTTACTGAAAATAAAACGAGGGAGCACCGGTTATAGCTAGCTGCACAAACAGCTTCTTGGTTGCACTATTGCGCCATAGTGCACTAATGATAGTCCGCTGTTCTGGCGGTGCAGTAGAGAAAACAGTCGTGTTAATGCCACTGCCGAGCATTCGTTCCCGAGTTCGGCACCGCCTGAAACAGAGAATTTTCCAGCAGCAACATTCCTATGGCAATCATCGCGCAGTGGTATTGCCCGACAAAAGGAATATAAAATCGCGAGTACTATAAAAGATGAAGAAACTCGAGGTACAGAATTATTCGTGTTTCAGAAACCGTCCTGTACGATACAGTTAAAACAAAAAGATATTACAGGAAAATTCAATTACATCACAAGAAAGGAAATAATGGAATCACACATTAAGATAAGAACACTCAGTCTTATTTTCTCTTCTCGTAGCAGTCGACTATAATTAATGATGCGTTCCTAAACTCGAGTAAATGAGATAGTCCTGAATGGATGCATCATTCACTCGAGAAAAGAGTGACTTCATTCATTAATCTCCGTGATTCAGAAAAAGTCTCGTGGACTCTTTTATATCTGCCTTGGAGACCTCGTAAGAGGGTATAGACTTCAACGAAGGACAATACAAAGAACAATTTCTGCAATCTCATCAGGGCTATATAAACCGGAATTGCTTCGTACCATCCTTTTGTTCAACTCTTCTCTCAGGCACCCATTCATACTCTTATTTCGTTTACTAGCAAAATGGTGGGAACTGTCTATGGGAGTTTTCATGTTTAACCAAATTTCCAGATGTAATGGATCATATGAAATGGGAATGGAATAATAGGAAATTGATCTACCAAAAAAAAAAAAAATACTATAAACAAATGTATCCGACTGAAAATATCTGTAATTTAACTCTCGCTAATAATTCGCTGCTATTTTAAAACTATTCATCCGATTTCAACGAAAATTGTTCTTAATAATAAAGCAAGAATTCAAATGGCAACAAGATAGGAAATAGATGAATTTAAAAAATAAAATTTATCACTAAAAAATCATAAACTTTTCATTTCTTACTTTTGTTAGCTAAAAATAAAACATAATACTTTAGTACCGTATATGTGGTACTTTTACAGAGAAAAATAAATAATCCTCTACTTGGCATTTCAAAAATTGTATTTCAATTTGCTGGTGGATAAAACTTTGTTGTTTTGATTGTTTTTTCATTTGAAAACTGGAATAATATTCGAAAAAGGGAATCGCTCCTTATCAGCATTCCACCATTTCCTTTAAACAATCAAGAATAGATGAGCGGGATTGCAGTTAAGGATGTATGCCTGTCGGCTCTTTAATTCGGCTTTAATATTTGAAATTTTTATGTCTTAATCAAAAAATTCTCACAACGATTTCCAATATTTGAAGAATATCGACAGATGAGAATAAATGATTGCGTACATGGTAACACTCGATGAAAAAGTCAAACATAACCTTACATAGGATATACCTAGAGGATTTCTCTTCTAAACACCTATTTACAACATGAAACTACTATTTCGTTTATTGCCTTGGACCTATAATTTTTATTTCCAATTATCCCCGTGTGTTTTTATGCTATTTTCAAGTAAATTTTGTCGGTGGAATAGTGTTGGACTCTAGATACCTCACAGCGACTCAGCAGACTATCAGCTCTAAGATAATTTTGATATCTGAAATTTTAATATGTCACAAATAAGAAATTCATACAACAATGTCGAAAATTTGAAAAATCGTTCTGTCGCGGAAAGAATATTTTTATACGTTGCTTGTGTACACTGGATTTTTCCACCCCATAGTTGAAATTATTGAAACTGTAGGTAACGTCGTTTGTGTCAAACATCGAGATATCTGCGGACCAGACGCCAGAATGTAAAAACGTTGCTTAGTTCGGCAATCGACTGGAACAATCACGTAAAAATAATCGTGGAAAAAGGCAAATGCTTACTTCATTGTTTTATGGCGGTCGCCTTCACCGAACATTGCTTTATGACGGTCGCCTTAGCGAGCGAATGTATCAACCATGGAAAAACTCGCGGTTGGTTTTTTCCGATATCTTCGAGGGATCGAAGTACCTCCACCTCTCGTTGCAGCCAATCGAAACTAAAAATTTACACGACCGACGCCACATCCTACTACCACCAACTTCATTCATTTTTTGCGACTCTTCGAGAAGTCAGTTAGCTTCGAATTTTCAACGAGTTCAGACACTCTAAGAGTTTGATCGTCGATACTCGGGTACTCATCTTGTTACTCTATTCACACCATTTACCTCTCCATCCATAAATTCTTCCAACTTTTCAAAGTGTAAACTCTTGTATATCGTTTTTTTTTCTCTGCGCTTAATAAACTTAATTATTATTCATAATAAATACCTGCGTCATTTTAATTGATCTCGTGGTGTTCCTTTTCACGGTTCAAATATCAATTTGAGGTACGGACTTACAACCCGCATTGGTTCGAGTTCAACGGAGCCACCCACGACACCGAACAAAAATTTTGACCGTTTTTACGTATACGATTCGGAAGTTGATTACTTCGAAGAGAATTGAGTACACGGTGACACTCGTTTCAGGGTTTTCTTGCTAACCACATATTTACAACATGAAACTACTATTACGTTTATCGTCTTGGACCCATAGTTTTAATTTCTAATTGTCCCTGTGATTTTACCCTATATTTTCAAGTAAATTTTGTCGATAGAGTAGTGTTGGATTGTAAATACCTAACAACGACTCCGCAATCGTTGATAATTTAATATTCCGGTTTTCAATTAATTTAGTTTTCATAACGTAATCGTTTTCGAAGCAAGCATAAATAAGAGTGATATTTGTATATAATTAAAAATATTATTATTATAAGTAATTCGGTACAGCTGCAATTAAGTTTATATCAAACGCATGTTTTACTTGAAAATAATAGTCGTATATCCATAAGCAGCAGTAGCATTTTCAAGGTATTTTGTCATTTGTCATTGTTGATGTGCGTACGAGATATTTGTCTTTAGCGTCATTCGTATTGGTGGTATCGGAACATTATCAATTGAGAGAAGCGAATGCCAGCTCACTTCACGAGACACACCAAACAAAAATGTATCTTGTGTAATAGTTAGCACACACGATGGTGACAAAAATATAATCAATTTTATGTTCAAGTCTAACCCGTAAAATCTTCCTTTTTCAATCTGGGGTCTAACAAAAAAGATTTCGATATTATCGATTCGTAAGGCCTATTATCCGCTACAATATCGTACTAATAATTTACGCGTTAGTTGACGCAGCGTGGGACAGGTGATAGACACGGTACTTCCTAGTAATCGGCTTGCCTACATTGGAGTAACCGGAAGCAAACTCTTGCCGCTGTCTCGGCTATTCCTGCTCCATGAGATCTAGTATCCCGGATATTGGATATCGATCGACCTTCGATGCATACCAGAAACCTATGCTACTCAGAGTGGTGGTACAGTGTGTCGCACCGATGGCTTTTATCGCCATGCTCTGGCGAACGCTGCGAGTTGTCTCGGTCTCGCCCCATCCTTCTCCCTGTTTCTCGACTACTATCGCACGTAACGTATTATACGTACTGCTCGGTGGAGTTGAGCTAGCTATATCTTTGGATTTAGCGCGACCAAGTTCGGCTAAAGACTCGGGCGATGCACCCTGGCAGCGTAACTCCGTATATAGCTGGCGGTATACACAGTGCATCTGTACTTTACAAACTGTGTTGGTTGCATTATATGCATATTCCGGTGGATATCAGCGCCGGTTTTGAGAAGATACCTGCGCCAACTTCGTTGCCGTAATATTCGATTGCAAATATTATTGCGAGTGTCAATCGAGTCGGGGTTAAAATAAGTTTGATTGTCACGAAGCTCGATATTTAACCGTTATTCGCGGGTAAATGTGACTTGAAAATGATACTTTACGATTACTCAATCCCATAATGCATTGACCGGAATTTAAATATTCAATTATTCATTTCGTGAATAATACAGTAGAATTTCTTGTAACGAATTTTCGATATTGGATAACAGTGAAATATGTTGCACAAATATTATTTTAAAGTTATATATAATTCAAGTGGATGAAGAAAATAGTTGGTAGCGAAGTTAAGGGCACTCGTGGGATTTTCTGAGAGAGGGTTGGTTGCCGATGCACGCGGAACCTGGTCAGAAACGATTTACTAACTTTTCCAAAGGTCCATACCGAGCGAGCATGGTGGTCGAGCCAAATTACATAAATAAATCAGGCGCTAACTGCACCCCCTGGCATAGTCGGACGTATTACGTGGCCGTTGCAACGCGCTGAGGTGCATACTCCGATCACAACGGAACACGACACTCGAGGCATGTACATATACCATATAACTGCATACAGTGTTAGTGAACCAAGTACACGCTGCGCACCGCACTAATACTTCGCGGCCTCGCGGTTTAGTCCCGCACAGACCGCAACGTTGTGATAACTGCAGGCCGTGCGTGACTCGCGGGCACACGACCACTAGCGTCAAAACGGGCGCACGTGCGCTGAAGGTTTCTACGTCGTAAGGCTTTCGTACCGCAACATGAACCACGGTGCCTCTGTTGATGTGTTACAGTGTCTGAACAGTGTGCTAATAAATGCCGTGTGTACCTCCGCACGTGGAGGGACATTAGTGCCTAAATTGGCTAGATAGACTCCTTCCTCATTCTCAGCTTCAAAGTGAAATCTAGATTTCACGAGTATTCATTCACCACATCAGAAATTTGATCGATGAATTTCTTATAACATTTGACGTATCCTGTGGTTTAACGAAAACATTTTTAAGTATTCGCAAAGGGCATTAAATATTCAAATACTGAGAGTGCCAGGCAAAACTAGATCGTTCAATAACGTTACTGGAAGCTCGTATCGTTGAAGCACGATTGGTTGTCGGGACACACTGTATGTATCTGATTATTTCATTATTTTTTGAGGTTTATTTGTGCACGATAAATCGCTTCGCGTATATAGATACAAAGGTTTTGTTGAATTTACCAAACTGTAGTGTCGTAGTGTATCGTTTTGTAGAGCCATAAGGCATTTATTAAATGCAAAATTAAACAGGTGATAAGTATTTTATTTGATTAACAAACTACGGTTTTACTCAATCAAATATTCATAGAGTTAACTATAAGTAATCGTTTGATAAGTATGAATGAGATGGTTTGCCACCGGTGACTACAAGTGCATCAGTTTTATCAAATCTTTTTTCTTTACATAAATAACATCCCATGTCAATGTATTACACGAACGTCTGACCCAAAATGCCAGAATTCTACGGCTCGGGTCTCAATGAATCGTATCCGTGCGTGCAGTGCACGTTATGAGCGATAAAGTTGGACGGGTTCAAGGTCGTCGACTGTACCTATAGTTTGGTGACCGCTCCGCTCCACAGCCGTGACCGATTCTGAGATTCACACGTACAAAGGGAGACCATTCGGCCTTTCAACCCTCACAGTCAAACTCGTCATGCCCTCGAGTCTCTGAAATCGTATACTATGTAGTACATCGCTATAGTATGTACGGATATATGTGTACGTGCACATGGTATACATGACGTTTCGGACACTTCTCCCACCGACCGCGACGCCGTCGTCGCCGCGCACCCTTTGAGCAGCATGTGTCCACTTCATCGTCGGTCATGAACTGAGTTCTCTTTACTCCCTTCTGCTTTGGATCTACCTCTTTGCTAGGCCGTTCATCAAGCTGCGTACGCAACTTTGTGACTGAGTATTCGTTCATCGGGGCGAACTTACGAGAGCCCACGTACACATTCACTGGAATTTTTTTTTTCTTTTTTTTAAATGGCTGTGACAAGCTTGCAAACCCTCGTTCGTTTGGCGCTCGATCTCCGTTTCTCTTCTCGCAATGCAGGTGCCTTTACGCCACTATATGAAAGACTTCACTCTGCACCTTCGTACTTCTGTGCAAACTAAAAGCCTTTGCGAGCTTTTGCCACCCGACATTCAACTTTTAAGCACAACGACTAAGCGCACTTAGAAGCGTAAGTGAAGCAATTTTTTTTTTTTAGTTTTTTCACTTTCGAGAATAAACGTATAGTTGATAATATCTTTAATAATCATGTGTAGCAAACACTTTTAAGAATATCTGGAAAAAAATTATTTTATCTGTCGACTGAATTTTCAAATAATATTTAAGTTCATGTTGGTATTTAATAAAATGTATTATTTCAAGAAAAGGTTAAAGGTTAACATCAACTGAAATTTCTCTCAAATAATTATTCTCACAGATAGATTAAAATTCAGCCAAAAGCTGTCTTGCAGAATTAATTGACAACAATTGTAAGACTTTAACTGGTCGAAATATTAACCATTTCTTAAAATATATGTCCCAAAAGAGTACCATAATAAGTTCAACATCTTAAATAAAAATTGTTCAAATGAGCTTTATCAATTACCTGTCGTGACACTATGTCGTCCTCGTTATATTAATGAGCACGACAGGCATTTATCAGATCAGTAGGGCTGCAAGTCGTAAATAGTATCACGCCATACAGAGCTCGTAGTTCCTTACAACTAGAAATAACACGAGTCTACTTTATTACTGACAGTTTGATAAACTGATACAAGTTCAGAGACCCTAACTGCATCGACGCATGAATGATTGCAAAACACAGTATTATGCAATAATTTTCTAGCTCATGTCTCTTGCTGAAACGTATTTTTGTTACGAGACATCGTATTCGTTCGATTATTTCTACAACATAGTGTCCGATACATCCGCAAATCAATACTGACATTTTCAAAACTTATATTCAAGAAAATCTTATATTTGAATTAGAAAGCTATAATCAAATTGCTGAATCTCGTCGCGGCAGATCTATATTTAAACAAACCGTCCGGATGCAAATAGCGACGTATCACGGTGAAATAATCGCGTCGGGTGTTGCAGGCAAGTCGGATGCTGGCATGAATGACCGTCTGCCATGTAGCAAATGCGTCGAGAGTGCCTCGTCGTCGTTTTCATCTTCGTAGTACTTTCGTCACGGTCGTTCTTGGCTTCCGATTCGTAAGAGCCCACGACGTCCCGTATACGTGCACTGTGCGTCATCCCTGCCTCTCGTCGTTGCTGCTACTACTACATACCAACTGTTACTGCTGTTTTTGTTGGTAGCCAAGTCGGACTTTCCTCCAGGCATGTTATACGTGAAAGTGCTCGACGTTGGCTAGCTGGCTAGTTCGCTGGCCACAATTTGCTGCTTGGTGACCCTAAGGTGTACCGGGCGGTCTGCCCGATGGCTTCGCAACCCCCAGAGACAACTTCAAGCACGACACACAACCAGACGACTAACTAACCCTTACAAACTATAATACATCTTGTTCCCTACCTTATCCTTCCATTTCCTACATACACTTATCTTCCGCGGATTCTCCTTCTACTTATGCTCCCGCAATCCCGGATAGAATGTTAGCTTATGAAATTAGTGGCTTCCACATGAAATTAACCAACGCTGAGTATGTACAACTGGGAAACCTCAAGAGACGCAGCTTCCAGTTTGGCGAATAGCAGAAAAGCAGTCCATGGGCGAATTCGTGCTCAAAATTATTATTTTTTTTATTTAACGTTACTTAAAATGTGAATTATTTCGAAGTTAGGTTTACGATGTTCGTCGGTGTACGATAACTCTATAGCGAATAACTATCAACCCTCACGGAATTAAAGTGTATCCAAGATATATCTCAGATATGTGCAAACGATTTTCGCACTAATGCGATAAATAACTGTAACGTGCGAAAATTTAAATTTGATGTAATGAGGAGAGTGGGAGAATTGGGAAGCCCAGGCCCGGCGAGAGCAGAGTCCGTCGAGAACGTCGACAGTTATCGGTTAGATACGATCAAGACTACATCATGTATAACGCTAAATACACGTAGAAGGAATAGTCTAAAACCATCGGCTTGAGTTTGATTTTATTTTCTGACCTATAACTCCTACATAACAATAATTTTGTTTTACATTTTGAACCTTGCCATGGCTCTAAAAATTTTAAAGGTATTTGAAAAGTGGTTGAAATGAACTTCGTCTATTTCAATGATTATCACACTTATACGACTAACCAATTGTGTACAGTCCCATTTTAGTTCTCGCTCGAAAATAATTCGAAGATACTACGCTTGAAGAGGTTTATTCGGTTCGTATTTTACGCCATATACATATAAGTCTGTGTGATTACAGATGCAAAGGTAGGTAAATAGTTGGCATGCCTAGATGCGCGTACACACGAGGTACATGCATGCATGCATGCATGCATGCATAACATCCACGTTGAGCGAAGAAGCGTGTACGGGATGTGAGAGTTATTCGCAATTTGAGAGAATCGCGGATGTTGCCATGAGAGCAGAGCTTATACTGTTCTCCCGCAACACGCTATGCAAGAATCCCTTTATTGGCCGCGAACTTCAAACGAGTTCGTTGGTTAAACGTTCGTTAAACTCTCAGGTGGCTCTGTCATGAAAGGCTGCGAGTTACGAGTACATGGGGGATTCCCGAAGTGTTGAAACTACTGATGCACAAGCCAACCTTGTCGGTCGCCTCGTCTCTCGTGCTTCGGAATTTGCTGGGAAAAACATTTGAGTGATGCGGCACGTCAAGCCGCTCCGATCTATAGCCTCAGATGTGTCCGTGACTCACTCGTATGTATAATAGGGTTGCTCGTTGAGAGATGGTCACTTTTTTCTTTCTTCCGGAGACCCATGACATTCAATTAACCGATAAAAAACGGCGCAATATAGCTCTCTGTATATGATACTTCGGTAATGTATGGAGAACTAATAAATTAATTTGATGCCGATGTAAATTTATGATGAAGAGGGTGCTGCGCACTAATAGCAGCGAAAGAGAGAGAGAGAAGGGGATGGTGACGTCACAGAAGGAATGTGAATGAAAAGTGAGGCAGTCAATATTGTACGAGTGATACATTAATGTCGCTATACCACTCGTACTGCGTAGTACGCGAATGAGCAAGACGCCTAGTTGCAAATGTGGGAATAGGGATAGTAGTACGCAAGGGAGCAAGACGCCTAGTCGGTAGTGTGCCGGTGAGAAGGGCAGTAGTGGGGTAGCGAGTCCGTTGTTTACTCGCTAATGTAAGAGAGAGAGGAGCAGTGGCACGATTGACAGTAAAAAAAGGAGTCGCTAGTGTACGAGTGACATGCCTAGTTACTAATACGAGCGAGATGCCTAGTCTCTAGTACAAGCCAATCACGCAGTCACTATAGTGTTGAAGCGAGACAAGCTAATCAGCATGACTGCAACTAAAACGGACAGGTGGACGTGTATGCGAACAAAACTCATAGTCGTACACTATAAAATCTAGGCGTCTAGTTGCTAGTACGAGTAAAACGCGTTGTTGCTAGTGTAGGAGTGAGGCAGACATGTAACACACAGTTTCACGACCTTGAAAATGTCGGTGAAGTTTGAAGTGTTTGAAAGTTGAAACGATTTTGCAACGGCCAGCTTCTGCAATTTTAAGACAGTTGACGCTGAGTTTTTAGACATTCCACTGTTCGTTTTGTTTCAAACGTAAAAACTATTGAAATCGTCTTTTATATATCATTAATGAAAAAAAATAGTAATATCGGAGTTTAAAATACTTTTGTTCACTTGTATCTACTTCACATTCCATATATATTGTGAATTACATATTCTGAATAGAGAGATTCACTTCTTTTTCCGTTGATCCGGACGTCCGTATCACATAAAATATATCACAAAGGGCATCTATTAGCGAATAGGATTGCGAAGGCCAATGGTGTTGAAATTTGCAGCGTCATCGTCATTAGTGGCGAGAAATATGACCATACAGTATTGAATTCTTCCAAATTCTCTGTACAGGCGATTACCTAAAAAAACAGCTTTTTTTTTTAAGTAAAAACCTCATACTTCTTTCCGTACCCTATTCAATTTTTGGAATGTGCGAACGAAAATTATTGAAATCTACGGTTTACTCATTGAATACTTCAAGAAATATTTACAGCGAGAGAGGAGACGTTACGAGAAATTGACGATGTTGATATCTA
Source organism: Cylloceria caligata (assembly GCA_963942595.1). Classification (NCBI taxonomy): domain Eukaryota; kingdom Metazoa; phylum Arthropoda; class Insecta; order Hymenoptera; family Ichneumonidae; genus Cylloceria; species Cylloceria caligata. The sequence continues at coordinate 17,459,467 of OZ012704.1, forward strand.
CAGTAATTATCTAATTTCCCTTTTTTCATCTTTAATTTTAATTGATTTGCTTGCACTTATGTAAAAAAAAAAAAAATCAGATTGGTTGTGTATTTATTTGATAAATATTGTCTAATATAATCACAGCGCTCGCAGTCAGTTGCAGTAAAAGGACGTCGTCCTTTCGCGCGCTTCTTAATTGTTTTCTGACCTAGCCAACTCCCTGCCTCCTGAATTTGTTTAAAGAGGGAACTAAATGTATTAGACAGACTCAAACAATCGGGGGTGTGTCGGCGAGAACTTCTATTGGCTGAATAAAAATTGCGAATCAAAGTGGGAGTAAAAAGAGCTTGCAATGCTGCTATGTCATAAAATGGTAAAAGGGCTGACATGCTCGCAGCGAACCCTCGAGTAGTCGTGGCTTCTAGTCGTAAGCTACATCCAATAATGTAAATCGATATTTATCTTTTCCACTCCGTTATTGTTATACGGAACCATTATTATATGGTTTATTCTTGCAAGCTTATGGCTTACACTATGACATGGTTCATTTTTTTAAGCCTATCGAATTTCGAGACCAAGAGTTTGTTCGGTAGTAAGAACCAATCTTTCTATTGTTAAAAATCCAATAATTTGGTTTGAACCGATATGACGTGGTCAAATAAGAGGATTACATTTGCTGTACAAAATATAAAATTTTACATTTCTTCTGTAGTGTCTCGCACGACGCTCCATTTATATTTGTTTTAATATTCTCTAACGAGCGAATTGATACGACAATATTATGTCTACGATTATGTACAAGAACACGTAGATAATTGAACATTTTTCATTATTTATCAGCATTTTTTTTTACCGATCCGCTGTGCTGCATAAAATGGACCTTATTAAATGCGTGACAGGCGAAGCGCCTTATAATTTCTTTGTTAATACAGAGTTTTTATAAAAACCTTTATCGTGAAAAAAATGGTATGACTTACAGAATTGAATAATAAATTTAATACCGTTAAAAAATTATTAAAAATGCCGATTCAGTGGAAAGAAAATGATAAAACTTTTCAATTGTTCATAACAATGGAAATTGACAATTTTATAATTATCTTAACATTCTTTATAAAAGACTTTAACTTTCTGTTTTATCTTCTGTCAATTGTTTTCTATCAGCTTTGAAATGCGTTTTGTACGACAAGTACAATTTGAGATAATAATTCTTTAGGACTAGCGCACTCAAGATTTTCGCAAAAATGACTTAACCTAAAATTTTCAAGAAACAAAATATTCTGGTACAACCAAAAAAAAAAATGATATCTCGTCTTTTTACGTATACGTCTCGTAGACAAAGTTTTTTTTATCAATTTCTGTTGCATTTCTCCTACTCCCCGAGATAGGAACACAATTTCGTGGGAGCAATATGTACCCGAAAAGATATTTATTAAGGCCCGGAAATTTGAATATTATTAGGAATTCTTTTGACAAATGTGGCGCGGCGACCCATCCAACTTTCTGTTTTTTTTCCATGTTTGGTTATATGGACCATAGAGGTCGTCTAATATGGACCACAGTGGCTCGGAAAGGCATAGGTATCTACACGGAAAGAAAAAAATTACATCAGGAACAACAATTGTAGTATTTTTAACTATAATCAATGGATATTATATAGAAAGGGAGTGTCCGTAGTTAAGAGTACTGCGTAATTGTAGTAAAATCACTATTGTAACTGTAACTAGCGTCAGAAGTATAAAAAACACGAAACCATTGCTACTTATAACATCCGAAGCCTAGTTATCGCTACTATCCTACACTGACAATTTTTACCATAATTCTATTGTGAACCCCAAAGCCACTACCAACGGTAAATACGCACGGAGAGAAAAACCTTTGTTACGACAAAATAAATTGACGATAAAATATATTGATGGCATTAAAAGTAAACCAATAACATATTTTTCCGACTCGGAAATTAGTTTTTAGATATATTTTCTCATCGGCAATCGTGGGGTTAGCGATTTTAACCGAAACAAATGTTCTGCCTATACAGGGATTTGAATCTATGTCCTACCTACCTACCTACCTACTTAACTACCTAACACGTTGACTGTACCGACAACGCCATTCGACTACCGTTGAATGGAATACATCTAAATGGCATAATAGTTGCATAACATGTGATCTCATTTAATTCAAATCGAATGTAATATTGATATTGCATTTAATTTGATAAATAATTAAATTCAACACACGAGAGAACGAGAGAGAGAGAGAGAGAGAGAGAGAGAGAAAGAGAGAGAGAGAGAGAGAGAGAAAGAGAGAGAGAGAGAGAGAGAGAGAGAGAGAGAGAGAGAGAGAGAGAGACGGGCCCGTGCTTTAAAATGCGTACGATTATAAGCATCAGAAACGTAAATTATTTACTACTCGATGGCAAATTCGATTTCGTCTTTTACTACTAACAAGGAAGCATAGTTTGGTGTCCCCCTCCGATTTTGATGAAACTCACGTATGTTGTAGAGCATCGAAAACTAAAAGACACGTATTTTTTTTATCGGCGGAAATACATTTCTAAGGGGTAAAATCGCCCCCCAAAGTTAGGGGTGATTATGCAGTTTCGCCCCAGCAAATGAATTTTTTTCTTCAACTTCACGTGGAATTATTATTGTCTTCAATAAGGAGTATTTTGGTTTTTGTTCATTAAAATCGGTTGACGCCTTCTGGGTGAAACTGCATAATCACCCCTCGACGTGCCTAACTTTGAAGGGCGACTTTACCTCTTAGAAATGTTTTTCACCAAACTATCCTTCCTTGTGAGCATAGTAGATATTACTTGTCCCATATATACGATTCAACCCATATCCCGAGTAAAAATTTCATCAGGTCAGAATCCCGCCCATACTTGGAGCGCCGGAGAATTAACTCCGATGGCACATTGATATGGCCATGATCCGTGGTGTAACGCGCACGCAAATCCTGCCCGGATAAAGCGCCTCATGTGGGCCTGATGAATATGTTATCTTTTTTTCCTTATCTATGCCTTTTGTGTATAAATAAATAAATAAAATAAATTATTTATCACTTCGCTTAATTGTGACATCAATATTATAAAAATTGGGAAAGAGCTAGAAAAAAAAAAGTCTCCGCACGGGGAATCGAACCTGCGACCATCGCATCACGAGTCCGAGGTCTTACCACTACACCAACCGCTGCTTGGTAATTACACTAATATAAATGGCTTTTACGGTGCCAGAGCCGCGTAAAAAATTTTATTTTCTAAACGCTTGACCTCTGAAGTTTCCACTTTGGGTACTTTCATTTCTAGCCAAGCCCTACATATGGTATAAATTAAGCGAAATCCGTGATGACGAGTAGGCGGCCTCTCCTTGTAAGAATCACGAAAGTTAAATATAAATCGTTCATTATTTCAAGCAGAGCTCCTAACAACGCGGTTCTTTTACGTGATGGAATGATTTTGGAGATAAACGAAATATATAAATTATCAGAGTCAAACTCCGTCAAAGTGAATGGTAAAATTTTGCGCGTAGTCAAATCGATGTTCACATATACCTTGTGATTCGGAAACATTAAAAATGTGCCAAATAAAAAAAACGATGATTTTAAAAACGTGGTCGTTGTCATCGATCGATTTGAAGCTTGTGATGCTCAGTATCCACGACATAGAAGAAAAAATGTATGTTATTTCTCTTTTGCATTAAAAATTGCACACTTTCTTGAAATGATACGTTGAAAAACTGTTACGAATACTGCTATGATTTGTGCAAAGTTGCAAATAAAAACTGTTCGAAAAATATATATCACAATATATTATAGATACCCGATCCTTTCCTGATTTGGCCCTGAACTGAAATGATACCAGTTTTAGTGATCCGGTAAATCTAATGGACTTCTTCTCGGGGCCTGATCCGGCGGCATCAAAGATAATATATCTGGCATGCTTTGTTAAATTCGCTTTATTAAATTGCCTGCTTTATTGGTACTTGAACTGGTGCACATCAGGCAATAGTCCGGCGAGCCTGAACAGGCCGTCGGACTCATACCGGATGTTGGCCTGATAAAACATATGGCAGCCGGAACATTTTTCTACTCGGGATGTACAACCCTACAATAGTAATATACGCTACTGGCTACTATTATAAGGACAAGTTAACTAATTATTCTTACTCCTCAGCCGCTGCAAGTTAGGTAAATAGTAAAATGTACTCCGAACTTATTCACAAGTACTGCATTAGCTTGTAAGTTTCACTATAAATATTTGATTACAGCATCAATGGTATATAATACAACAGCGAGTGTTATTTCAGATATAAGTTGTACTATTGTCTTGACGTAATATCGACAACCCCATTTCTTTCTGTGATATACTCTTGGAAGTTAGTACATACGTGTCAACGAAAAAATTTCAATGTCCCGTAGACCACTTAGCACCAAATTATTTATGATTGGACTTTACTATGTTCTTTTTAAGCCAGTCTTAAGATAAATATCAGTATACTGAGTTATTTATTCATCGTAGCCGTGAATAACCTAATGAAGCAGCAACACCAACTGACTTTTATGTAGCAGACAATATGAGCATCCCGCGTTCATTTCATAGACTATATTTGCGTTGAGCGTATAGGGAATTATATTGCACTAAGTTGGCACGTTGAATAGACCGCCAACGCTATTGCTGTTGAAATAAATGAAGATACTCGCTTATCATATTTATAGATCTTATATCTATAATTGAGTATCAAATCTTCTTTTCTATCGTTCAACTGATTCTCAACCTAGGGGTCTCGGAATTTTACAAATAAATGCAATGAAAAAATGAGAAGTCGAAGATAAACAATTGTTTAAATCCCCTAAACTGTGAACGGTGTAAAGTAGCGAGGTTTTACTTTGCATGCTTGCTCAGATGATGTATACGAATATATCAATCAGTAAGAACAGAATCAGACGTTAAAAAACGATGTCGAATGCCCGTCCACAATGATGACAAGCTTAAACAAAAAATGTTATATTGAAAAAAGTCATATTGAAAATCCTATAAAATCTTATCGTTCCAATATATTTCAACTAAAATTGCAAAAGATTAAGAGTTCTTACTGCTTTACTCGTATGCCACATTTTGGCTCATTCGCTAAAGTGCTTCTTGATCTACATGTAAAAACCAATATCGAAATAAAATTTCAGTTGGATGTAATATTTGAATCCTTCTACGATTATGATCAAATGTTATACCAAACAATTTTTAACGTTATTACAAAAGTTATATACAAAAAATTTTAAGTTTTAGTTCATTGCATCTAAATTCTGCGGAGCGGTCGGACGTTGAAAAATTCACTTGATATTTGACTAAATACAAAACCCTTAACAGAATTTAATGCAACTCTGTACCCAACTCCGATTAAAAGTACTTTGCTTGCGTAATTTTGCAAATATTAGATTTGCAACGACAATTTTCTCAAAAATTCAATATCCTTTAAAATTTGTACCTCTGCATACATTTTGTTACATACGAGCGCACGTGCGCTCGGTGATTTCTTTCTGCACTACTTTTTTCCAATATTTTCAATCATTTTGAGTATGCTGAAATAAAAATCTTGAAAAAAATGTCTTCTCGTATAAGGAAACAAAAATAATAAAATAGATATCAAGAAAAATGAGACATCAGGCATATAATTCCATTGAATTATAAATTTTAAAACGTGTACATAGTACCAAAGTAGTTGTTCCGTAGAACCCAAGGTTTTATTCTCTGATTTAATCGCATCGGCTTTAAAGAAGTAATAATAATTGGCTATCTGCATTAAAATTATTCCTACGTGCACAACATCTAGAGATGTCGTACAATATTCTTTTCAGTTAAAAAAGTGGGTCAGAATTGCTGTTGGAAATACGAAAAAGTGTTTGATATACCGTGAGTTTTTTGGGAGCTTCCCATAAACGTAATATCCGTTGAAGAGATCGCGATATCGCAGACGGAAATATAACAGTACGTGGGTATATAGTACCGTTGAGCATCAACGAACGCGAAAGCGCTTGACGTATAACGGAGACAAAACGTCGGGTTCGCGCACCGGCGCTAATAGGCGATCACGAAGGTGATTAATCAGCCGTGTTTGTGTGAGTTGCGTGAAACTGTTTGGTGATGAGGGCGGTTGAAATCAACCCCAGTGTGAAAAATAGCTTTATATTTCTCATTCCGTAAAAAAAAATGAATGTGCGAGTAGAGAGGGGGCGTTTGGATCCGTCGTACGCTTTACTAAATCGGCAGTGCATTCTCGCAAAGCTATAAATCATATATTTCACTGAAATGCAAACTAAATTACGAAGTTGTTTAAAAAAAATGTTATTTACGAGGGACCGGTTGTGACGCCCGGTGACACTGAAGTGGAAATATAAGATGAGAATGAATAATAAGAAGAATACAAAGTGCCGAGACACCCCGACGTGGCGGATAGCGAACATTGCCGTTGCCTAGGAAGTAGTCTACGTGGAGTCGGATCAACGAGGCTTGGCAGTTGGCGGTCGGGCCAAAAGCTCACCGTTCGAATTTCGTTCACATCTCGGGCGCAGTTTCTCCTTTGCTTCTTGGTCTTCCCTCGGCGTCGCTGTCGCAGTCGTCTGCTATATCGTAGGGCGCGAAACCGCACAACTCCCTCAATCGCACACTTTCCGGTACGTCTTCTATATTTATATCACAGAACTTCCGTGGCTCTCGATATCGGTGGCGCATTCATTCGTCGTCATGGGTTTACCGATATCACCTTCTCTAGTTTTCTCCTTCTTCTCTTTCCGGAAACTCGTGCATATGGCTTCCGTCTACGAGATCACCATATACGCGCTTTAACAATAAGAATATAGAGGTCTCGCGAGAAAGCACCATACCGATATACGACAAGCACGTAGCACCTATGTTTTTTCATCGTGCACAGTCGCAATGCGATGCAATAAACTTCCATTCTCTCGTGTCGAATATATATCACTTGCAACGCTGCCCTTTAAATTAAAGCTCAAGCTAGGCTTCCTTGCGAGTAACCACCCTCGGTACTACCAAGAAAAGTCCTATAAAGTATATTGAGAGAATAATAAAATCATATTTTCTTTATGATACGAATCATTGTACTCGAGCACCTCACTCGTCTCAATAACACTTATGCGGTCATTCCACCGTGAAATGTTACAAAATTGTTATTATTTGATAATTTATTTTTACTGAACGAAACAACCGATGTAATTAAAGTCTTGTATATTTATTAATACACATTTTCAGTGTTCATTTAAAAAAAAAATGCTTATCTTTTTTTCAATACTTATACACTTAAATTTAGGATGGTAAAAGCGATTGGTGTGGACATATGACCAGTGTTGATCCGTTTGTTAATTTTAACATTTTTCACAGTGTTAAATTCACACAAGCTATTGTGTTATAATTATTAGGCCTCGACTCCAAATTTACAACATATTTGCGTTTGGAATGAGTAGATGAGAATCAATAAATTATTAGCAATTAATACAGAATCTGTCACGAATATAATCCAGAAATGTCATTGCATTTCATTCACCGATTTTCAAGTAGAACGCGTTTAAAGGTTTGAGATTATAATGCAAATCGATACCAGTTTCATTCAACACCGGCCGTTGACACCAATCGTCAGTGTAGACTTGTATGAACACCGCCCGAGGATTAATATTAACACCGTATTTTTAACGGTGTAACACTGTGCTGTACGCTTTAACATTATGATGGACTGCTGGCGTATGTTATCCTAAGAAAAGTATACATCTGAAATCAAAAATGTCAAGAAGATTTTTAATCAGTATGAGAGTCGTTATCGTTCAGATCAGAATTATTCTGATTAATAAAATGTTAACAAAATGGCGTAGATTCAAACAAAATTCCAAAAGTGGTAATATTGTTTTTTTCTTTCTTTCATTTTTCACGTTAAAAAAGACGAAATTGTTAATGAAACGATATTTTCGTGATTCCTGCGATATCGACTGATGTGTCGAATAAAGTGTCAAAATCGAAATCAAAATCGAAAATAAGATGTTTTGATAAAATCGAGTTTAAAGCTGGCGTCGTGATACTCTATGCACTTTGTCTTTTTTGCAACTTTTGACTGTTACAACCAAATCACATGGAATTAGGTTCGAAAACTTTGACAGTACTATTCATGAGGATAGATTTGAAAAATAACAAAAATTATAAATCCGCGTATTTACGAATAATTCACAGTGGAAAAACCCTTTAAATTATACCTGTGCCTGCATATTTCTCTATTGTATTCATCATATTGTTTGACGGAGGCAAATAAAAATATAACGTGTTATATTAACTGAACAATGTTACGAATATATTTGGTTTGGTATCGGTATCTTGCCATGCACTACGCGACTCGTGGTTGTTTGTTCATGTTACTGATATCAAGTGTTGAAGTCCCCGCGTTGTTACAGTTGGAACGGACGTCGGTAATTGAAACATTAATGGAGGTGGATGCGAGGAAAATCGTGGAAACCGGAAAACGCCTCACGTGCGGTTTTACCCACTAGGAAAATATTATTATTGTCGACGCACGGACAGCACGATACTGCATCACTGACGTTGCCGCTCTTCCATAGCTGACGTTGCTACTGTTGTTGCGGCGAGGAGCACATTCACGTGTACCAACGCTGAACACCATTACTGGTCCATATCAATCGTCACTCCTTCTTTTTGTCATTCTATTTCGCCTCTCGTCGATTTTCTGACATACAGTCCAGCGTGAATCCATTAACGCTTTAAAAGCCTTTGTACTACTCCGGATGCTTTTGCCACGCGGAAAAAAAAACTCGCACGCAGAGAATCAATATTTCTCGGAAAATCTGTCTATGGAGTTGTAACCATGGGCCTAAATGTACGAATACGGTAGACAGGAGGCTTTGAGAAGAGCTTTTGGGGCGGACGACATAAGGGACCGTGATCGTATATGCCTGGAACATTAAGTAGACCTCGTAGAAAGAGCTGCAGGGAGAGCTAGAGAACGAACCGGAGCGGAGACAGTGTAATCACGGTAACGAAGACAACAAGGACTTCCTGCATACTTACGTCGTACAGGCACTCTCCTTCCACTCGTGGTACTCTCGCTTCATTGATCAAAGTTCCACGTATTACTCTTGCGGACTACTTAGGGACACTTGATCTCGAATAATGCATGGAAACGTTTTCAGTAGATGCGACGGGATTAATTCTAACCACTTTTGACTTGACCTGTAGCCTCTACGGACGTACTTTGTTCCATATTTAAAATCTTTAATATTTTTCCCTTTTTACGATATTAACGATGGATGATTGTGTAATGATTTCTATTCGCCCGGCAGCGAGAAACTCATCTCCGCCTCTGGAAGTCTGCAATCTGTCGTCGGAACATGGCAAAGACCCAGCTGGAAATTCGATTACGTTTGCCCCCGCTGTATACTCTTAACTTTTCTACTTTCGGTTCTTGCAGCTTCGCGCAGTTGGGCTCGTTCGTCGTCCTCGTGTATTTCTCATTAACATAGTTTTCAAGGGCTCTGCCTTGTTGCGATAGGAAAAGAAATGTCGAAACGGAGGAGTGTGCTGTGTTCATCATCTAAAGTTCCGCTAGCCTTGGACTGTATTTCTCACTGCAATGTGACAGAGAGAACACATCCAAGCGGGACAAAAAAGAGGATCGAAAAAGCTGTTGGGGACAAAGAGAGACACAGCCAGTGAGCGGAGAAACCCTTCGGGCGTTGACCGATACACTCGTGTCCCTCGCCAGCCCGAAATTTTGTCTCTTGAATCGAATTACCTCTGTTTGATGCCCTCTCGAATTCGTCGATGGAACGAAAGAAAAAAAAGGTATATAACAACGTTGATAGCATTTCAGTTGCCAAACGCATCGCGTTGTCAGACGTATTTGTAATAAAATCATCCAGACGCATACGCCAGATGTAGTTTGTAAGCCTCGGTTCATGTACATATAAATTTGCTTCCTCGATCGTATGTCGTTATAATATTAATAATAATGCACTGCGGTATATGCACTTGAAGCGCAATAAAAAATTGATAAACTAGCACCGTAGATTATAAAGTAGCGAGAGAAAATCAGCTATGAATCAATAGGTAGCTCCGGTGCTATCAAACGTCACTCTTTCGCATGGTCTCTAGTGTTGCTGCGAGAGTGCAAGCACTCACTGACACGCTCACCGCATGGGTATTCATCGATTTTTTTCTCTTCTTCAATATGTCGGCTACCGAGCTTCTAAGAAAACAAGTTGAATCGAATTTTCGATACGATTCCTCGGTAGCTATCGGCATACACGCAAGTTCCATTCCGCAATATTGCATCGGTGAACCTATGCGAAATCGTTCCGTTTGATTCTTTTCTCTGAAGACCTCTGTATACACTAGCTTCTACCCTCTGCCGATAATATGCACACAGAAAACTGTTTCGTTGAATTCAACTGAATTTAGTTTGAACCAACCGAATTCAGTTAACTCAAAGTAAATTTAATTGAGATAATTTAATATAATTGGGTCAATCTTACGTGAGGCAGGATATGTGGTGAAATGTACAGTGTTATCGACCAACCATAACACGCAGTTGAACCAAGCTATATTCAGTCGGTTCAACTATACGATATGGTTGATTCAAGTTCACCGTGAGTTTCTCCATATCCCACTGGACTGATACAATTATATTGTGTTAGCTCAATTAAATTAGCTCTAACTAAATAGTCTTTCCCGGTGTATAGCTCTGGATGTTCTAATATTTCTATAAGATCGCGGTTCGTAGTCATACGTTGAATTCAAGATTCAATAGTGCCGGAGAGTAGTACAACCATCCCTGCTTTTACTTCCTCGGCCAAGGTATTCCTTCGTTCCTTGCTCTTCTCTTTTTCCGTTGCACTGCCTCGTTCTATCGAAGGGTGCCTGGTGTCTATAGAGCTTCTTTTTATTTTGCTATACATCCTCAGCAGGTTCAGTTGCTTTCTAGGCAGTGGAAATGGGAAGGAGGCTATGGCCAGACGTGCTGGAAAGCAACCCCTCCGCGGCACTCCCAAAGTCCCAGCATGGGGGCAGTGGTGTGGTTGTGGCGGTCGTGTGTGCGCGTCACCACTTTCTAACCATCCCCTCGTATACCCAACCTCTCTTTATCCCTCTGTGTTGGTCTCGTATACGTACGAACGACGCTCCATCCTATCTGTGTGAAGATTATCGGCACATGCGCCCCTCGGGCCAACACTGCAATATACAGCGCGCACCAGGGTAAAGCGGATAGCCGACGGCAGCGTGTCAAAACCATTCCACTAGACTCGCCAGTACTCGCTAGTACGGCGTGGCTCCACCTCGTCTCATTCATTTCCACGTACATTGTAAGTTCTCGTGTCTTATTCTTTATCGTTTTTCAACGACGACGAGAATTCTTACTTGCGCGAAGAACAGTGTAATCGGAAGTTTCATCGCAACTACTGATGAATAATCTCGCGATGACTTGTCGTCTACCGATTTGACGAATAAAAAATGTTTTTTTTCTCTCACGTCATTTAATGCTGAACTTGAGTTATAGTACAATCAATGATCGCAGTGATAGGTGCGATGTCGTCGTCATAAATGTGCTGCACAAAAAAGTGTGAACAGATTTCTGGATTTCACGACGTTGTAAGTCAGAATGAAAATATTTCATTTTTAAATGTAATTCCTGTTTTTTTTTTTATTGAAGTTGTTTTCATGATTTTTCCTTTATCATTGACGAAAATTCTCTGCTTGTACGATCATACGTGTAGCAAAATTTCACAGTTTCCCTATCGTCGTGTATTCATTGCAAGACCTTTGGCGTTCCGGGTCTCTGAATTTTCAACGGGGTATACAAAGTGTGTATGGACAACGAGTAATTATTGCGAGCGTTGTACACGTGTTCGTTTACGACTCACGGGAATTCGCGCAGTACCACGTTCATGGCCTTTGGCGCCAGCATCGAGCCGACGATATGAAAATGCCAGCACACAATGTGCAACCCTCGACCATTGAGGCGATATGTAAATGTGACAAGCGAGAGATGACACAACAACGCGTGTGGAAGTGGGGCAGAGACAAAATGCGAACGTGTCGTATGTTGTTCGAGAATATACACGCGCAGATATTTATTCAGGTTACCTGATGTTAGACCAGCGCCATTTCAAGTTTTAGTACGATATGCTTGATCAGGTTTTCAGCCTGATCTAACTTAAATCAGACATCGTGAGATTTCGCCTAATTGGATTCGTCAGATTTAAGCCGGATCCGGGTCGGATGTGACATCCGCTGCATAAGTTTATCCTGTTTATGATTGTCAAATTGCAGCCGAAATCGGACCTCATCTAATATCGATATGGCTTATCAAATCAAGCCAACTTAAAACCCAAGCAGACATTTGATTCGACTCTAATTCGAAAAATAAAACGAAAAATGTATGCTTGAAAGGGGTTAATTTACGACTCTTGAGTAATTGTAGATTATCTCCCAATTAACAATCGAACAACTCTACGTACGAACAAATAATACTTAACCCTACAAGTACACAATGTTTACATCAGAATTATGTGCACGACTAAAAAATGTTCAAAGGGTCGATACGCTGCTGACAAATCGATCGAACAATAGCTTTACGTTTTTGTTAAAATATCGTAAGTCATAGTTGTATAAATGTAACATACAGTTATGATTTATAACCCCTCTATGTACCCCTTCCACAGTTTCAGTACGAGTTTGAAACTTTTTTCCCCCAAGGCAAGAATAGCCGAGTTGGTCGCATCGGTCGTAATCTACGGTCTACAGGGACCCAGGATCGAATGTTGATATCGCCAGAAAATTCAAGTACATCTTTTTGACAATTAATTTATATATAATTTGCACCTATTCTGTGTGATAATTAAGTATATCTAATTCAAAGTGAAAATTAATTCTATTGAATTAAGGCAAATAAATTTTTTAACTATTTTCGTGACGTTTTTAATTTTGTAATCCAAGCCCGATTAGGTTGTAATCCGGGTTCGGAGTAGAATCTCATGTGCAGTATCATGGATGAGGGCCTCACAATAATTTAAGGGAAAGCTTGATTTAAACCGGACTTCACCCTGAAAAAGGCAGAAAGACTAAAAACGAAGAGAGATTAGTACGCGCCAACGGCAAAAAATCGTGTGAAGCTTCACAAATTTCAGCCAAAGATTTAGTACGGTTGCGAGAAGCAATGGAAACATCAACAACGTCAACGAAAAGCCGCAAGATCTCGGATATCTCCCATATTTTTTATTCACAGCAGCGAGAAATGTAAATTCGAATTTCATGCGAAACCCGTCTCGAGTTTGCGTTAGTTGAACAGTTTTTCTGTTTGCTTTCCACGCCCTGTGTCTTCCGCTGCCTCTACGTTATCGAACTTTTGGAAGCGTTGCCTCCCTTCTCACCTTGTTCCACTCTTTACTCTTGTAATCCGCACGTTTATACTTGGCATTATCTCTACCGTTACTGCCGTGAACTTTTCGCTCTCTCGCTGCTTTTCGTCGTTGTTCTACCTTTCAACTGCGTTATCTCACGTTTTTTTGTTCTCGACTTCTGCGCCCTCACGCAGGTTGTTACACTCGCGAGCAAGAGCAAAGGAGCGCTGGGAGCTGACGCAGCCACAGGATGGGACGCCGGTCCCAGCTGTTTGGAAAAGCGCGAGCCAGCGAATAAAAGAGAATTTTTCCGCGCGGGCAACTAGCGGCAAAGCCGTTTAGGAGTATTCGCCCGACTTAGAAGCACACGCTTTCAGGGCACGTGCGGCTTTCTTCTTCGTGATTCTGACGCGTGTTTTACTCTTCACGCGTGACCTTCCCTCTCCTCACCTCTCTCCGACTTACCTCTTGCTTTTTGCTACTCCCCACATCGTTTTCACATTTTTCATTCGTACCCTTCCGTTACTTTCAACACAACGTTCAAAGCATAAAGATGAATATAATACTGCTTCAAATACTTTCGACATTTGGTAGTTACGAACGGTGTTAGCCAGTTTGAAAAGTGATATTACGTACAAATTTGATTTAAATATTTTTATCAAATTTGTATGTATGTGAAAATGTATGATGACTATTTTTTAATTTAAATTCGTCCTTACTCTCGGCTTTCATAAAATAATACAAAAAATTAATTGAAATGAATATAAGAGGTGATACAAAGAAGACTTTCATTTTCAGCAGTTAGTATTGTAGTTACACATGAGGGAATCTATTTTTGCTTTCCGGAAGTTACACTTCCGTCACACGATCAATGCACTCACAGCGATTATTACTGGTTTTTACATATTTTTTTACAATTAGATATTCTTCCAATCGACACAGGTAGCTTTATAAAGTTGTGATATGCGTATCGACGATATTATTTTATGTATTGTAACATCGCAATTGTTAATGCATGATTATGTATATTCCGGTGCGGTGTTCATGCTGCTGTGGTGATAGCAGATAGCGAGTGACATGGAGGATCTTTTTAATCATAAGTGAGATCAGAGTGCGACACCTCCGGTCATACGAAAAAAAACGAACCGACTCATTAGCGAAGCACTTTATGAATACTCGATCGAGAAAAATATAGGACAGAAGAGAGACGAGTGTTCAACACCCGAGAAGATTAAAATCAAATATCTCGCGGGGCTGGTCGTCAATAATCTTTTCGTGCACCACGAACGATCGCATCTCCCTGATGTGTTTTTTTTTCTTCACTTCATGGACACTCAAACGCTTGCAACTCGCGATTCTAACGACCCTTCGTGCCGAACGCCAGGTTGTACCATCGACCACGAGGATATCGGCTCTCGAGAACCCTTAACAAAATGAGGTCCAGTGACTTCCGAAGTCCATGCTGAAGAACGTGCGGCCCTTTACGAGAAATTGTTAGTTGACCACCAACTCGCTCGTTTATCACGTACGTTCTCACGCCGACTATAAATCCCTCGTCGCTATAACAGTGATATAGTTTCTGTCGGGTGCTTTATTTATTTTACTACAATTCTAGATATGTTTTATAGGATTCCTTATACTATGTCTTGTATTAAAATTTTGTAGTGTACTGGAATCAATATGGCTAACGCTTATTTCATAACATAAAAGCGTACAAATTTGAAATTTGTACATTGCTTCCTATTGATTCTCGCCAATCCACAGTATCACCTCTGCGGGTAATTGTTATTTAAATTCTGGCTTCCTCACCGATGAAGTGATATTAAAAATTTCAATAAAATAAAAAATTAAGCAAAATTGCAAATTTCGTTAAGTATAAACCTCTTGATCGATTCTTACCAAATTGAAGATCAATTATCCTTATACCCTAGCCAACTTGTATGCAAAGTATCAAATCGGTAAATAAAAATTTACGATAGTTGGAGCAAAAATCGATTTATTTCCCCGCAAAATGACAAAAATTCATGATTCCATAAAATTTGCCTTCAACGATTCTTGCCAAATTCACTACCGAACAACCTTGTCTATCAAATGTCTACTAATGGCCTATTCTTGTAGAAAGTTTTAATTCGATAGCTAAAAATTTACGAAAGCTAGAAAGCGTACCTAATTTGTTCGTAAAATTCAAACAAGCATAAGATGAGACACCCGTTAGCGTTTTGGCCGAAAATTACACCAAACTAACGGGGGTTGCGACTCGACCCGTGTGCAAAGTTTCAGGATGATCGAGTAACCTGTTCTCGATATATATTTATTGCAATTTTGCAAGCTCAACACAAACGCACGCGCGCGCACTCACACACACACCGAGAAATAATTTTTTCGCAAAAACATAGCTTCCTCTATGAAGAAGCAATATGAAGTTATATACAGTTTGTATTTTTTAAAGTAATAAAGTAAAGTGAAGAAGATATATTTCGTATATATCCTAAAATTTATCTCAGATATAAAATTTTTCTTGAAATATATCCGATGTATCTTTAATATATCTTGTAATTATGTAATTTCTTTTTATGGGGTTATGGTTCAAAATTTTAAACATCTACTCCACAGTCTCGACTTTACTAAATAAAAAAAATGTGTTACGCTATTTGCATTAACATTCTTTGAGTTTGATTAAAATTGAAATCCGGGTAAATAACGTAGCATTTATTATTCCTGAGATATCATTTAGGTACGGAGGGACTTTTTTTTTCAAATTCCATGGTGCATTGGCTTTTGTTATGTCGCACGAACGTTCATAAATATCATATCAACAAACTGCGTTACCGGATTCTTCAAAATGAAAGATTTAGTTATGATAGCCAAAGTAGAATGTTTAGCAAATAATTTTGTCGCTTTAATTACTCTGATAAAAAATTAACTTGTAGACGTGATGTTTAAACCGGTTATACAATTTGCATAGACAAGAGTTCAATGTAAGCTCTCAAACCGCTCTGTAACTCATGAAACTAACGATCCAAGTTTTTTTTTCATTACTTTTCTTGCTTTATATTTTGGCAAAAAGTAGATGAAATGCTTTGAAGTTTATACAGATTTAAAGTTAAATTAAGCTCAAAATACAGTGCACGTTTCATGGAAATACTTGAATAGATAAAAAAAAATGGAATCATCTCTTTAGATTCTTTTATTTAACTTTATTTCGATGTCATCGACTATATGTCGATGACTCGATAAAATACTATTGTTACTCAGAGTGTCCGTCGATAAATCCGTACTTTTAATCTTTACACATTACGGTTAAGATTTTATTGATAGAATTACGATTGCATTACATGGATCCATCGATACGTTAATTAACATCCGTATAATTGAATTAATTTTGTTTTCAATTTAAGAGAGATATTGATTTAATTATTTGAATAAACAATTCCTTTTAAAACTAATAACAAGAAATCGGTTACGTATAATAAACGGATAAATGTAGAGGATAAATACAAAATGCGGATTAAATATAATGAGCGAAACTCTGTTTGCGTTAAAATATTTTAATTGAATTTACGCTGTTTTTTAAAATATTGGGTGATTACACATTTGTGCAATTGAGTGTCAAACATATCAATGTTGTTCAAGTCGAGAGAGGTCGTTATAAAATCTCGCGCGACAGACGTCGGGTTAAATTGAACTTTTCAATTTACGCTCTTTTGGATCTAGGGAAATTGGGAATAATTGAGATATGTTAAGTGAAACCAATCAATGTTGCTGGTAGTATCGGTAACGTTGGTAAAACCGTTGGATCAGTAAGGAAATAATGAAATTGGTGGTGGTTGGCGGTTATTCTGTACCGTTGTTTCTATATTCATGCAGTGTATAGTGGTTTTGTGCAACAGCAATGGCGCCAGTTCGAACGGTTGCATATCGAAGTTTGGACACACGAGTGAACTAGACGCGATAATGCAATTGCGGGAACGGGTATCGATCAGTCATAATTTTCATTGAACGCTTAATCAACTCATGTGGCTATGTCGGAGCGTATAATTTACGCGGACTCTCTGTTGGTGCCGTGGCTATACGTCTGCTGCTGCTTCTGCTGTTGCTGCAGTTGGTACACGTCGACAGCGCGGTTCAGGACTCTAAGCGCCGTTCGAAGCCCTAACGTTGACGCGTTGCAGCTCTCTGCATAATGTATTTACTAAAGTACCACGCGTCATTGACAATAGGATTTTGGCCAAGCCAAACTCCGCTTGCGAATAGTAAATCTGCACGTATAGTCGGAGAGTGACGAGTACATGATATATTTCTATACAACATAGCTGTTGCTACCAGTGTTATGTACGGACGATTTACGTGTCTGGTCTGTGGCGACCACTACTTACCGTGTACGAGCCTTTTCTACTTACTCATCAGTTATATATGCGCGTTACCTTGATTTCATCCTAGGCTCGTATACTGCCCGTTTACCCTGCTTCGCCTTCCAGTAGTTAGAGAACAATCTACATTAGACGGCGGACCTGACACCGATCGACCCGCTAGACCGATGCCTAGACATGTCCGTTTCTACTTGCCAACACCACTGACCCCTGTCCTATTTCCGAATGTGATAACCCGGCTATTTGAGGGGCTTTGCAGCTGGTATTCCCACTTCCAGTTCCTATATAGCTTCGTCCCATACATCGTAATTGATGTATGGGAGCGTGGACTCCCTTGTGCCACGAGATTCTATGTGACTGTGCGAGTTTTAAGTAAACGCTTGTTGCTAAATTGTGAATGTTGGTGTCGAGATGCGCATTCTAAAGAAAAAAAAAAAAATCACTTCCAACAAACTTTTATATTTCCATCGAAAAGCTTTCGATACCTTTCTTGCAGATAGATATGCGATCGAAGCCTGGCAAGATAAATGTTCATGCATCATAATTATTTGTTGTGTATGCATTTCTAATGATTATACGGTGAAAAGTAAGCCTAAATATTATAAATATAATGTTGGGTTTCAGTGTCATCGATGGGATACTCTGTGACAGAAACGTAGAAGCGGAAACTCGGGTTCCCTGTGACACACTGACAGTACGTACGGCGCGACAGTTCGAATTTCCAGCATGATTCCGTCATGGCAAAATCATAAAGAACAAATCTTTCATACTTTTTTTTTTTTGCAGATAGCGTAATAATAAGTGAGGCTATGAAACATTTGCTAATCTCAAAAGCAAATGTGTATACCGTAATGTGCAATTATTCAGATGAATTTAACACACCGTAATACACAGATGGTTCTTCCTAATTTGGTCCTGATGATAATAAACAGTGATCGAACAATATTAGCAAATCTCCGTTACGTTATACAGTGTACTCTACCGTTTACATTACGAGTCAATCTATGGCTCAATGGATGTCAAGCATAGGGTTTCAGTGTGGCAAACGAGCAATCAGAAATATCAACGTTTTGACATTGTAATTATAATATTCTTTGTTACAATATAATATTTTTTGTGTTTTTCAAACGAACGTTATCATATTCAACATCGGATAATCCTATTGATATTGTAATTAATTTATGAAAAAGGAGTTTTAACGTAATTTAATAAGATGGGCCACAGGATAGCCGATTCTTCCCTGTAGTAGCGAAGCAAAAGTAAGGGAAAGGGATGTACGGTTGGATACGGGATACAACGGGTCAGTCAATATATCTTGAAAATTAATTGAGAGAACTATTTAAAAAAAAAAGTCATATTGAAAATTGTTCTCATAGGAGCACACAAATATAAACAATGAGTAATAATATGATTTTGGTGCCGAACAAAATAGTTCGAATCATTAACAGTATCAGTTATTTTTCAAATTTCATTACCTAAAGTATGAACGTCCGATTATAAATTAAGTGTGGATTGTGCAACTATTGTTATGTTCGTCAAGTACTAATTATATTGAATATTACGATAATCCTTGAATAATTGTGAGAGGGACTAGTCCGATACAGTAGAACATACAACTAGGTGTGTGGTATAAAAGTGTGTAGATCTATATCAATTTTATTAAAAAAAAAAGGTAATTCTACCACATAAAAGTATTTTTCCCGTATTCTATAAAAATATTTTATCCTAAAGATATAGAAATGGCAAAAATTCATACGAAATTAAGATAATAACAGTTGTGTTGTTACATAACTGTTTTGTTAAACATACTGTTGAGATTGTTGATGAAATAAAGAAGTGTTTATCAAAATTTTATACTTATAAGCCACACTTTTAATGCACTTTGATGTGCATTGGACAATATTAAACATTTAGGGAAAGCACGGATTGTATTGCCGATTCGGTAATTAAGCGGTATCTGCACGTGCACGAATATGTTCATTGAATATGTAACAACAGATTATCGGGATATCGAGAATCAAAATGATCAAAAACCCGCCTTATGACAAAACTGTCCTTCTGTACCTCACCTCCTCCTACAGAGAAGTGACAATAAATGGTTATCGAACCACCAGTATACGTCACACGCCGCCGGGTACATATTAGTTCAAAGATGCGTGTACAGTAATAGCACACAGGAAAACCTATCAATAAAGTTGGAGCGCTCGACCGAATCGAATATGAGAACACGACCACTTGCAAATAGATCATTCATGCCGACCCAACGTTCGACCATATCTACCAAATTTTCTGCCTCCGCCCGCATGAATAGCCCAATTTGCTTTCCCAATATCGTCCCACAAATAAAAGTGTCGTACGCTTGCGAGCAAGCTCTCGTATGCTACTCTGTCGAAACCGGAACGGGAAATGAGATAAGATATTCTCTCTCTCCCTGTCTCTCTCTTTCTTTCTATCGCCATGATGGATCGGGCGTTCTTTGTCCCCGGGTTGTCGATTGATGTTTGGATTCACCAGTCATCCCTCACAAGTATTCCTCTTTTCGCAAATTGGCGCTTCAAAAAATTGGAAAAATTATACGTATCTGCAGTAAGAATAAAAAAAATTAATTTCAACATTTATCTATGTTTCAGATTTTGGAAATGTTGGTGAATTCATGAAGTCACCGGGAGACAGCGACGATCATTAGCCTACACCGTGAAGGCGCGTAGAGAAAAAACAAAAAAAAAAAAAAACAAATTGCCCATCGCCTAGTACTACAAAGAAAATGATTTAAAGCGTGAAAGTATTGAAATTTTTGAGGACTCGTGAAAAGTCCGGGCGATCTTCAATCGCGAATTCACAAATTTAATAAAACATGTACAAACTCTTGCGTCGCGGCTCGGGCCGTATGTTTGTGTTCTGCGTAGTCGTACTGTCGCTTCTACTGTGTCTGTACTACGTAAGTCAGACCCAGCAAACGCCAAACTCAGGTGGAGGATCGTCAGCAGCTCTTCTCGGTCCCGAGGGAGCCAGGTACGATGGCATCAGTAGCAGGGTTACCACGCTCCGCACGGAATATAGCGAACCGCCGGACGCAAGAATATCGGCTGCCACATGTCCCTCGGTGACTCCGAGAAAAGCTGACATCGACGCCCAAGAAGAATTCAAGAAATTCGACTTCCAGGTACGTGACCAATATACTTACGTAGAACTTTATCGAAATAGGTTGGGGACGAGTACGTATCTTCATAGAATTTTCGGGTTAGAAACTTTGTTACTTTCATGACAATAAAGAAAAAAAGTTTAATTTTATTTAAGTTTTTTTTTTGGATATTTACCTATTAAATTCCGATAAACCGATATTCAAATATACTCCGATTCACATTAATCGTCATCAATTATATCATTATATCAAGTTTATATTTAAAGAAAAAAAAACACATTCACTCGAGTATTGATATTTTAGTCAATTTAAATGAATTCATATGAACGAAACGAATTTTTTTTCTGGGTGTATTGACATTATTCTGTTAATGTTATTATGCAATTCTTTGACTAATGATTACTGATCAAACCATGTTCTGCCATTAGTGGTGAACTGTACCGAGTCTCGTCCTGACATCACGATTAATAATTTACTCCGATGATGGTATTCCGCATTACTCGGATTTTCCGTACGTAAGAAAAGTCTCACGTTCATCAATGTCGTGTTCGCCGTCTATCTGAAATGTATATACTATCGACGTTTCGAGGTTTTCACCGGGCACACCGTGCGGTGGTTTCTCGAATCGGATTAACTGCGAACTCGCGTTTCGTGTCGAATTGAATAATTACGAGACACGAAGTAGGACGGGAAGTGAGCGACAGGAAAGGGTGGAGGAGTCAGGAAGAGGAGAGTGGTGTAAAAGTGCGGAGACAGCGGTACACCCGGTGAGCCAACTCGATTAAACGTTGGGCGCTTTCGCGCGCACGTTGAACTAGGCACCGGGCCACTATATATAACAGTAGCTCGTAGTAGTGCAACTACTATAGCACGGACGAGCGTACAATTCGTTTTAATTACACGCTGGGCTCTTCGGGACCCCGACGTGACACATTGGCGCTGCCGCCATCGTTGAAATGAGGTCGACGTCGAGACTCCTCTTTCTCTCTTTCTCCGTCTGTCTATCTCGCTTTTACACACGCGATTGCACCTTAACGTAAAATGGCGACAACGTTCGAACATCGTTTCAACAACCGTTCCTCCGTCTATCTCTATCCGACACGAAATAGCTATACCGAATTCTTTTTAAATAAAGAAATTATCTTTTATCTCTCGACGATTTTTCTCATTCTTTCGACAATCGCAAGCTTATATTGACTCGCGTACATCGAGGTCCATGAACCGACCGCGAAAGCAAAGAATAATATTATCTTGCTATTTCACCGACCGCACTTTTCTCTGAGTTCGCCAGGATTATTCCACCCGACGAGAGCGATTAAGGAGCCCGTACAGAATAGCGAACAAACGATTCGTGAGAGCTTCTCGCCTTCGTCAGAAAATCTTCTTATATTCCCTTTCGCGACCAGCCACAAGTCAGCCATCACCAGAGACTCTGGCTTCTTATATACTCGACGCCGTGCTTTCTCGCGTAAAAGCCTCCGGATCTTCTCACTGCGAGGTCGCGACTTTTCGACTACTACTACGACTACTACTACGACGACGACAACGACGACGACGAGGACGACTGCGAAAACGACTCTCGCACATAGCGCAGAGCAGCACCCTGGAGAGAGTACGAGGAATGCAAATTGAGCGTGCGATCTATATAGCGCGGTCTCTGCGGCTGGTCGGATGACTAACTCCCGTTTTTGTAGTCGCCGAGGAATTGCCACCTGGTCGTCGTCACGTTTCTTCACCTCTCGAAGAAACTTTAACCACTTCGTGCTACTCACGTTCTGCATACAAATTTGTTTATTCGTTTAAGAAAAAAAAAAAAACAAAAAAAAAGAGCATATGTTGAAAAATAAATACATAAATGACTTTTGATGCAGCAGGTAACATCGCAAAAATTTTAAAGGAAATATTAAAGATCGTCCGATTAACAATCGTGCTGACTGTAGTGGCACAGCTGATCGTCACGAACAGAGCCGTTACGTGAGAACTGAGTTATCGCAGACGCCGTTGGGTGCCAGAAATTGAAAGAGTGAGATAGAGATTGAGCGTGCGGATCGAGACTGAGAGGTAGACAAGAAAAAGAGCGGGCGTCGTGTTACGTTCCACGAACATTTCCACGGTGTCGACGACGCCAGTCGTCGTCGCCGTTGGCTATGTCTAAGGACCCTAGACGCTCGATACACGTTTCCACGTATACACTTACTCTTCTACGTGACGCTTACGTTGACCCTAGCTCGCGTGACGCTACCTCGTTGACGGAAATTCGCATGGATGATGCGACTCACCTTGCTTCGAGTATCATGCCGGGTGTACAGCTCTTCTCGGAACGAGAGTTTATGACCTCGATTCCAGTTTCAGTTAATCCATTTTCGTGTTAACTCACAGAGAATCCGAAGATCGAAAAAGACGCTGCAAGTGGTCGATCCGTGCACCATGAACTCTCACTGGAACTGTATTTACTGCACGAAGTTACAATTAAGATAAACAGCCCAGCTTTAGGTTTGAACCCAATTTACCAGTTATTATCAATCTAAAGGCCCAGCCACCGTATACCTACAATTTTCAGATGTCCACATGTGTAGAAAATATACATACTATTGTGTTCAAAAAGTAAGGTGAATTTTGTTTTAAAATAAAAATTTTTTATTTATTCTTCCAAATCGATTTCGTCCCCCTCAAAATAATCCCCCCTAGCTACAATACACTTATCCCAACGTTTTTTCCAATCTTTGAAGCATGCTAAAAAGTCGGCCTCAGGTATAGCTTTCAATGCGCGTAGCGATTCACGGTTGATCTCTTCAATCGACTCAAAACGATTTCCCCGGAGTGGTCTCTTGAGGTTTGGGAACAGCCAGAAGTCACACGGTGCAAAATCAGGCGAATACGGTGGTTGTGGAGCGACATGAGTGGAGTTTTTGGCGAAAAACTCACGAAGAACCAGTGCTGTGTGCGACGGTGCATTATCGTGGTGCAAAATCCAAGTGTTGTCTTTCCATAATTCTGGCCTTTTCTTGCGAATAGCTTCACGCAAACGACGCATAACACTTAAACAATATTCCTTGTTGACAGTTTGGCCAGTGGGAAGGAATTCGTAATGGACCACACCACGATAATCGAAGAAAACTGTCAACATGACCTTGATTTTTGAGCGACTTTGGCGTGGATTTTTCGGTCTCGGTTCACCTTTGGCACGATATTCGCTCGATTGATCGGTTGTTTCCGGATCATAGGCATAAATCCAAGTCTCATCGCCCGTAATAATTTATTTGTAGACGTCCTGATAGTCAGAAATCATTGATTCACATGCTTGAACGCGACGCTCTTTTTCGAAAAAATTGAGAAATTTTGGCACCAAACGCGATTTGACTCTTCTGAGGCACAAATGATCATTCAAAATTGCTTGCACTGATCCAATTGATATTGCAAGCATGTCGGCAAGGTCTCGAATTGTTAATCGACGATTTTCGAGCACCAATTCCTTGATTTTCTTGATGTGTTGCTCATCAATTGACGTCGATGGTCGTCCAGAGCGTTCCAAATCATCAACACGTTCTCTGCCTTCTTTGAAGTCTTTGTATCACTTGTAAACATTTTTCTGTGACATAGTCTCGTCACCGAAGGCCTTTTGTAACATTCGATACGTTTCAGCGGCGGAAATTTCATTCCGCAAGCAAAATTTAATAGCACTTCTTTGCTCAACAAAATTCGACATCGTAAAAATCGCCAAATTCACTATTCTTTGTTCACAAAACGAAGCGTAAACTAAAAACTAATGATGATATTGACATGTAATTTGTCACAGATGTCACTAACAGTCCTACCAACTTGAAAAAAAAATTCATTTGTCCGATTCGGTTAACGCGGGAAGTTTAAATTAAAAATTCACCTTACTTTTTGAACACAGTAGTAGATCGTACCATAAAATACAATATTAACAACACGTATATATAGGCCAGAATATTCATTGTATTGATTCAAATACTGATACCCACAATGTTTGAGAAATAAACGAGCGGTACCCGTTTCTTTCCAGTGATACATCGTGTCATTAAAAGTTACGTAGAGTGCCTTGGATGATACGAAAATTGTTACAGTTCTACCGTCGTTGACGTATACTTAGCTTACCGTAATCTGTATTTATATTAACCGTCACAAATAAAATGATGTGACGAACTTTTACGCCAAATTTTTTTCGTATTCGCTTGTTTTCACTTATTGATCAATTCACTCGATTGCTTTTATTAGCGATACTACGTGTAAATTTAATTCAGTAAGCTGGCAGTTTGTGCTCTAGAAAGTCAACCTATAGATCAACCTGGAGCATTGAGCATTGGGGGGAGGGAGGAGAGTGAGAATATATATGGAATCGATACCGTATAACGCATGGCATCATTCCGCTAAGCCTTCCGATCGATTAGCTTATGCTCGATCGCATCTCCGACAACAATGTCCTCTACACGCTCTGAAATGTTCCTATGTGGGTGGCTCTCTCTCTGTAATCTTCATCCCCATCTATACATATAGGATGATCAAAGCTGCGTCTAAGTGCGATTAATACTAATTGCGTATCGAGGAGATCGTTAGACCCAAGCAACAGCATCGACATGATGCCGCCTTCGTCGTCCCCGAGCATCCTCGCTAATTAGATGATCGCTTCCCCTATTCGATTCCCGGATGTCCTAAATTTCAGAGAACTTGATCGTTGCTCTGCCGTTACGCTGCATCGGAGATTAATCATTTTGGATGTTCTCAGCAAATAGTCTCGTCATCTTCTTCGTTAAATAAAACATTAATTATTTTCGCTCTGACAACAGAACACACTGATGTGGAATGTTCACTTCCTAAAGAGTATATGTAGTTCGTACCTTGTTTAAAAAAATTATTTGATAGACGTTTATTTTTTCCCGAATAAGAAAATTGAGCCGATTGATGAGGGACATCGTCCCATTTTTAATTAAAAACATTAATAATATAGTACAAAGTGTTCAGAGCTAATGGAGATACTGATGGAGCGTGAATGCGAAACGTCTTCTAATCATGGACTCGAAGCTGGGTGGTTTCGATTTTCTCGTTCAACCAGGAAGTTCTATCGATTTCGGTCAGAGGCAGATTGTACCACGAGTAGAGCAGTAATCGTGGGGATAGACTAAGCTGGCGAGACCAGAGTAGTGAGCATAGTCGGGACAATCTCGACTGCGGTTGTCGCACAATCGTCCTGTTGTAGGTTCCAGTAGCGTTCAGGCTCATCTCCGAATCTCGCGGTTGGACGGAAATGGATGTTCGTGGAATGAGTAGAACACCGGCTGCTACCGCCAGACTCTGCGGTTCTCCTCCAATTTCGTACTTCTGGCATGCGACCGGGAATCTTTTTGAAAAATTAAATCACTTGATAATATTAGTGAGACGATCATTCTTCACTACTACTCTGATATTGAGCAATCGGTCTAATTTTGTTTTTGAGTGGATTTTCAGTCGTAGCTAGACATTTGATGGGCTATTCCTAATATCTGCACCGCTGTCGTTCACATAAAATGCAAAACAAATAGATTTTCATCAATGGACAGCGATAGCTGCGCAGTTGATGCCCCCCCCCCCTCATCCGATGTGTCTGGCAGTCTTCTGATGTAAACGTCATTTGGCAGTATCATTGAGTCTTTCTTTACGAATTCATTCGTTGGAATAACCAGGATTTGTTCCAACGGACTGTCTGTATCGGGCAGATTTCTGCAGTTTTCATACGCTCTTGTGTAAATACGATACGGGAGTGCCATAACGAGTATGACAACATTCTAGAAGAGGACTCAAAGGAATAGAAAAAAGAAAACAAAGTGATGAAATTAATGCAAACCTGGAGAAGGCATGCGCTGCATTCACCAAATAATATTAATATATTTTTATCAAGTATGATCCGATAGGTCACATTTGAAACATTGTTTCGTTTCTCATTTAAGAAAAAAATTCTCGTTGAGAAAAAAATCTTTGCGCAATGTCGTTTGATGAATCTTAATTACGATTTTTTTGCTTCCTCACAGAACCTCGTTATCGTGAAAAATTGTTCGATACTACAATACTTAAAAGATTCCAAAACGTCGGTGGAAATCATATATTTTGTAAATGTCTTGGAGCCCGCGCGGGCACTCGCGCGCGCTCGTGTGTTTGTGTGTGTGTGTGTGTGATTAGCTTGGAAATTTGAAATGGCTATATCTCCAGAACTGAAACTTTGCACGTGATTCAGGTTATAACTCCCATCAGTTTGACGTAATCTTCCCTCAAATTGCTAATGGGTGTCTTATTTTTTTGCAGTTTGATTTTTTTTCTACAAGAACAGACGAAGAAACAAGGTTGCTTGGTATTGAGTTTTGCATGAATCAATATTTTCATCTATCAAACCGAAACTTGGCATGCACGTTGGCTAGGATACAAGGATACTTGATTTTTAATTTGGAATGAATCGATTAAGGGATTTAAATTTTATTAAATGTGCAATGTTACTAAATTTGTTATTGAACTTTTCACCTTTGACGAATTGATTTTTATGAGAAAGCCAAACTTGATCAACATATTTCCTCATTAACGTGAAAAAGCAACGTGGAAGGTTCTACTTTGCACTCTTGTTTCAGTGTACGACTGATGGATGAAAAAATCATTAATGGATATAATAATACAAAAATTATAATAAAATTTATGCATAAAAATCTTACTCCTTCAACAATTTCAGCTTCAGTGATGAAACGACAACGTGCCATTGATATTCAAATCGTTCCTCGTACCTACATATCTTAGCAAATGATTTATAAATTGTTTTTAACCTTACAACATTTTTTAGTAATAGTTTAGAAACATATAGTTTCGGTGCAACTTAATTGCAGAGAAATTAAGACAACTTTTCTTGCCTTAAGATGATGTGACCGGTGTATCACATTGATTCCTTTGGATCCCAATTTCTTCAATTCTTTTTTATCGCAATTAATGTCGTCGATTAATTGTGAGAGCAATAGAGCAAGACAAAAGGTTCGAATGCGATAATCACAACTCGTGACTATCTTATCACATAAAAATCGGTGTGAAGTTGTTGTACTAAAATGAATGGGATAACGTTACGAATGATATCCACGAAATATTTGAAATTTCGTATAGTGATTGTCATCTGCGTTCCCTGATGGAGTTTCTTATCGTCATCCCGCTAGAAAAAAAAATGGCCTCCGGAGAAGTCATGGTAAGAGTCTCTCAGATCTTCGGAGAGAGTCTAAAAAAGTCTCTCATAAAATTCAAAGCGGTACTCTTCGTGACTCTTTTTTAGATTTTTGCCGACCTCTTAGATTTTCAAGTATCATTCGGAGCCTTGCTGTGAGAATTTCTCTCAGCCTCTCATCGACGTTTTATCGTCCATGACTTCTTTCATACTTCTTGCTGGAGCCACTCACAGACTATCAATGCAAATCTATCGCAAACGTACTTAAACAACCATTTTTTACACCGGAGATCATGGGTTTACTTTTGTTGTTTCCGTTTTTTAATACATCTAATGTATAA
This sequence comes from Cylloceria caligata, assembly GCA_963942595.1. Lineage (NCBI taxonomy): Eukaryota > Metazoa > Arthropoda > Insecta > Hymenoptera > Ichneumonidae > Cylloceria > Cylloceria caligata. Next base: position 17,487,895 of record OZ012704.1, read on the forward strand.
TGTATAATAATCTAATATACTATAATCTTGCAAAGTTCGGATCTGGAATATTGCAATATTTTTATGTTCGGTTACTCTGTAGGCGTTCAAATTAAAAGAACAACGATGTTCCGTGTAAAAAAAATGTGATCTACGTAAGACTACGTAGATCTACGAAGGGACGTCTATGAAGAGTTCACCGACCGGGACGATTGCACACGGGAATTCAGACCTTGTGATTGCAATAAAAATCTACATAAATCTATGGAAATCTATGTAGATCGAAACTCGAAAGTCATTAGTGCGATTCTTTTGACTTCGTTTAGTTACTGGTGAACTACCTTAAGCCACTCATATTATCTTTGAAGCATAACTCTCTCCTCGCAAATGCGAGAAAATAAAAAATAACATTGCTTCATTCTAAGTCGTATACGTACCTTCGATCTGTATGCTAATTTATGGTTTATTTGTAAGCATAGCCTGATTTGGTATTGAAATCTCGTCAGTACAATCACCATCATTATCCTGGTTTTCACTCGAATAATGTTCTTCTTCGCTTAAACTCGGACTCGCGTCATTATTAATGAAGATATTGGAAGCTTCGCGAAGTATCATCGAGTGAACTCGGGCGTTACGTCGTGATAAACAGAAATGATAAATTACGTCGAATTCATTCAGAAGTTATCATTGATATTTTATGACAAGCAACAAATGAGATTGCGATATGAAGCAATTTATGAATGCATCTCGGTAAGCACGCGCTTTTGTAAGTGCGCGTAGCTTCATTTTTACGAAGATTAACGATCAATATTGCTATTTCATATATATTAACTAGTGTAGATAGACATTCGGTGACCCAGATTCATCTGAATTCATTTCACTCTCTCATTTAAAAAAATGGAGTAATGTGCTACGTGCAGACTTAAAAATGCACGTACTTACGGAGAGGGTAAATCGATGGGTGGTCAGAGTGTTACGAGCCGTTGAACGAGTATTCCTTGACTTTCTGCAGCTAATCTCATGTTTATCAAATAAAAGTGTCGCATGTGCATAACATTTAATGCGTCATCGACAAAAAAAAATATAATTATGAATATGATCGATAAAAGATATATTATGCGGCAAAAATATTGAAGCAAAGCAGCGAGTACAACGATCAATCAAAATCGATTTCTCTGATTGCTGACCTTCTCATCACGTGCTCTTCACCACGATATTCCAGTCTCTCTCTCTCTCTCTCTCTCTCTCTCTCTCTCTCTCTCTCTCTCTCTCTCTCTCTCTATCTCTCTCTCTCTATCTCTCTCTCTCTCTCTCTTTTTCTCGCCCTTTTATCAATTCAATATGGTGTCCCATTCGATCAAACGGTGACTTTTGTCGTGTTCATCGTCGAACAACTATTATTCCTACCAGGTGATTTTTCTATTCATTTGTCAGTGAATAAAAAATGAGTTCATTATTATTCTTGATATACACGTATTATGGTAAACCGTTCGCGTTCTCTCTCTCTCGAATTTATTTATTAGTATAGAACGTAATTATTTATTGACTAATGAAAAATTTATTTTTTATGGATCACTCCGTAATTGTATACCTTCGTTTATCAGGGACTGTTTCTCGACGGCCAATCTTTCGAAGGCGCCGTTTCTGTAGCTCTATTCAATCGCAGGATAGTTCTCGCTGCTCAGGCAATGGAAGTCTCTGGGTTGCCGAAGTTCGATTTCTTCGGAAGGCGGTTATTGCTGGCCAAGCATTTGAAGACGCGACGGTCCCCAGGGTTCAGTTTATAGGAAAGGGAGAGGATGCTTCTCGAGTCGTCCAAGCTGTCGGTAACGCAGTTCCCGAGGTCCTGATTCATTGGATCGTATTAGTTATAGTTGCACCGAACAGATTGTTTTCGAGTCCGTGCTTAGTCGAAGGGCTTTTGGCGTCGGCCAAACAGTTATTGATAACTATTCCAAGATCCGGTTTCATCAGAGGGTGCTGGTTTACGTTATTCAAGAAGCCTCAGTTCTCGAGATTCTGCTTCTTTGAAGGGTTGGCAATGTTGTTTAGGCACTCGAAGTCACACAGTCTTGCATCTGACAATCGTTATTGTAGTACAGTGCCTTCAGGCCTATTCTCGAGTCGATGCGAAAATTTTTCGTGTACGAATCGTCAGTTACGTATACGGATAATCACGGCGTGCGAACTTGATTATTCGTATACGCAACTGACGGCCGTGCAAACGTGATTATTAGAATACGTAACGGACGATTCGTAATCGTGAAAAATTCTTCGCATCGATTTGAGATTCGGGGCCTCCTGACGTCTAGCTTCGACCATCGACGTCGTTACAAATCTCTTCGACTATCGTGATCTCGGCGATTTAGAAAATTTTCATATAAGTGAAACAAAAGATAATATTGTCTAGAGAAGATTATAAAATGTATACGCGCAAGCTTATTGGCTTATTTTATTGAATACGCCGTTGTCATTGTGTATTTTCTGATAATTCACAATATCTAGGCTAAGGTACAATTGCCGTTTGCCGAAAGTATTAATAATATCTTAAGGAAAGGAAGACAGATTAAAATCGCAGATATTCATTCAACAATATCTAACTTGTTTAGCTGCTGATATTAATAAAATAAACATTTATACTGTTGAACGCAAAAACAAAGAATTTATTAATATATGGCAGAAGCATCTATAGCTATTACAGGTAACCTACAATAAATTTGTCTTTACGCTCTTTACACTCTTCGCATATTCACAAGAGAACGGGTAGTCCAAATATTCCTTAAAAAAATGTCAGTTGTGCGTAAGATGTATCATTACCGCGTACATGTAGCAACTTTTTTTTTGTAATTGATAAAATTGTTATTGATTTATGAAAATCATTGTTAATAATCATTTCACTACAAGTGTACGGTCTTCACCAATTTTCTCTCAGTCATAAATCGTTACATTTACGCTAGATGGGTTCAACTAACACACAACTTATCATTGTTTTTTTTTTGGAAATGCTTGGTCTACCGCTTATTTTGTGCATCTGTAAAGAAATTTAGAAATATAAGTTTTGGAGAAAACACTTTAAAGTTAATTATTCATTATTTAAAATCATTTTACAGTTAAAAATAATTGAATCCACAACAAGAACGACAGCATTTTTTTGGACTACTATTAATCGCACCTTCACTTTCGTTTTTTAAAACTGTGTACTCTATAAAAATATTTAAATGCACTATACTTAATACCTATTACCACAATTTTTTTATATATTGTTGTCGCAGAACGACTTGACACCCGTGCAACATTGCAAACCTTCGATCATACGCGTTACTTTGTAATTGAGAATTATTTGATCTTTTCGTAACGTTATCATACATTTATTCAGTTATTACATTAAAAAATATTACTTCATAGCTATGAACTGTTTTCTATTTGAATTACACGCAGGATAAACTATTCGAAGGTTGCAGATAACGGCTAGTTCGATTGCACACATTCCGTTTAAAAAATATTGATGTTCATCACCACCACGCGGTCAGCTGTGATCGTAGTTCACGTTGCGTATTTTTATTGTCCGATATCATTCCACGTAGTTGATAATCGATTACCAGATTGATTCTGAGCCCGGTATCCCCTTCCCATAATGCACAACCTTCGTAGCTCGTAACTTGCGTAGCCAATCGTGGGTTCAGAATTACATTTCGTTCGTGCATGTATATCGTGTACCTAAAAAGTGGATATTACTTGCAGAAGGTCGTACCTGTGCATAATCCCACGTATTTTGGATCGAATCGGGCTAAAGGCATAAAGACGAATACCCAGTCCTTGTAATCTAGACTATTTTTTATACGAATACAAGGGATTGCATATCCATAGACGTATAATAGAAAGAGCGTATACGCCCGTTTGCCACTTGTAAGGAATAAAATTATAATTGGCGCTTATGCTCTTTTGACACTAGAAAATGTAAAGAAAAAAATAGGGTCGGTTATGTCTGATGTCTGCTAATAGGCAAGGGAAAAAATTAATAACTTACACCTTTTTATCATAAATGACTATGTGTGTATATATATACACAAAAACAATATAAATATATATATATATATATTTATTTATTGTTTTTGTCTGTTTTCGATTTGGACCTGGACTAAGTGTTCTATGCTTTTTTATTTCTAGTCATTCTATAATCTGGAATACTATTTGCATTACATTGTTTCAGGGCTTGGTGTCTCGCCATATAACTTGTGGGTAACTATTTGTAAACGTCCGTAATAATCTGTGATTAACCATTTGTAAGTCACACCATCCGAAATCATTCCGAAATGAGACTATGAAGAGGACGGTGAAGATAACGCGGTGTATGGTAGAGCCGAGGAGTGGGGATATTCTTGTGACTTATAAAGGGTTAACTCTGCATATCTTTCTTCAATTTGATGATTTGGCCAACGGTAATGGCGTTTAATCATGCGTAATTACTTTTTAAATTACCAACGTAAACTATTTGAGGATCACCATAAGAATTGGTTGAAAAGTTTAATTGGAAAAACCATTTCAATTGCGAATGACAAGACTAAAAAATAAAACTGTTGCTTGTATTGCTATTTTTATTATTATTAATAGGCGGCATAAAGTGTTGCCCGATACGTTCTTAAAGTTTGTAAGGATGATGTCATATAGCTGGCTCGATAAACTCCACTTCGCAATGCTGTGAAATTTGAAAAAAAAAAAAAAAAAGAGCTCAAAACATGAAAAGCAGTCGAACGTCGATTGGAAGCGCAAACCGTTCGATAAACCGATATCATGTTGGTGTACCGGTTAAGTACGATGTTCGTCGATGCGATTGTGAGTGCCAATAGTGGGAATTATAATGGTGAAAATAGAAGCTATGTTGAACGAGAAAGACATAGAAATGACAAAAAATCTGACGGAGCCGATAAAAATGAAGGACTAGACCAGGGGTCTCCAAACTTTCCAGCCTTAGGGCCATACTGATTACTCCAGTAAGTTCCGAGGGCCAAAACCATATTATCATTGTTGCCGGTGGTAAAAAGTGAAATAGTCCAAAATCTGTCCGCGGGCCGAATGTGGCCCTCGGGCCGTAGTTTGGAGACCCCTGGACTAGACGCACCGATCAGAACTGTCAAACGTGCGTTGAGCATGCATGTGACGGTAAAAATAAGAATGTCTCCCGTGCGAGTGTCAGCGATATTTGTTTTGTGGTCAATAGCACTGATAGAGAGAATAAGACCGTCTCTGAAATTGATAATAACGGTGGGGGAGAACGGCGGGCCTACTTGGGTCATGAACAAGTCGGGTCAAAGGCCTTTAAAAATGGACGGTTGCGCATAACGCGTTGGCACTTCTTGACCATACTTATCCTTACATAATACAGCACTTGATTAATTTATAGCCACTTTCCATAAAAATTTAAATAGTTACACAGTAGCAGATTCTATTTTCCCTATCTCGACTCTATTTTTCAGATCATATATACAAACGACTGAAACAAACGTATGGTAAACACGACTAGCACAGGAATCCAGTTAAGAAGGCGCTTAAGCCAATATCGATTTGATAGCTCGTTATCTTGGCTACAATTTAATCCAAATATCAATCTTACTTCTTGGATCTAATGTAAAAACGAGGAATGTCTCATAAGGAAAATTAGGGCATTGCAGATGAAAATTAAATGATGGCAGTTTTTTTTTAGTTAAAGGGAGGAAAAACATACTCGATGACAGTCAGATAACAATCCTTTCTGAGCAACTTTGTTAAGGTGCATCAGGTTTCGAAAAAACAAGCCTCAGCCGCTAGTCTAATCGGTTGTGCATCTATCTGCTAAAGCTTTACTATTATCTGTAAGGTCACCACACCCTAGAAAACATTTGCACGGAATGGTTCGTTACCGACCGAGTTGGCATTTACCTAATCGCGAACGAGTGAGAGACAAAGGGGTTTTGCCTCGCCTTTATAACGGCGTCTACCATTATAGGCTGCACATTTCATCCGTCAGATAAACTGTAGTACGCATAGAGCAGTGTATGTGGTTTACCCTATATGATTGTCACACACCTTTCTTATCTCTGCGTAAATGTTAGATGTAGGTAAAAAAAATTAATTATTAATTTCAGGTAATATATTTCACAACGTGTCGTTGTGGAAGAATATTAATAATGTAATTTTATTAATATCGTTTAAAATGGAATAGAATTTTTTCGCAACGCTCTTCGAGATGTTGTGTTTGCGCGATTTGAGCCTAATATATATACAACGTACTTAAGGAGTTGTTTAATCGGGTACATTAATTATTTACAAAACACAAAGCTTCTGTCTAAGAGCTATCATCATGAAAATAAAAAATACATATCATTATTATTTAATAAAATATATCTTATGTATAGTTAAAAATATGTTTATTCGTGGGATTATCGAAGAAAATAATACTTTTTATATTAAATAAAAATGATTAAATTCGTGTTATCGACAGGTTTTGTTTATCTCGAAAATACTCGGAAAGCGCGACAACGTCGCACGGTTTTCGACGTTGGTAGGCTTGAATAGTCGCGCGACTGATACTGGTGGTCCTGCCAGTATCAGATAGATAGAATGGTTGCTCAGTTACTGACGCGGCGATTAATGAGGTTATGTTGCGCCCAGCTGGTCGCTGTCAGTCTCTGGTCGCTGTATTCAGCTCCATCTGAGCGATCAAATACATATGTATAGGGACGTTGCCACATGTATGATCCGCTAACACCGGCTTGTGCGTTTTATTTGAATAGTAATAACTTTGGCTTTGATTATTTCAACTATTAAGATGGGTAACCGACTTATTCATTTCACCAAAATCTTCATTATTCTGTCCTCTATTATCAAAGGTAGTTGAAAAAAAAAAGAACTTTGCGAAATTCTTGCGAAAAATGGCATTTTTCATGACTTTAGTGCGAGTAATACGCAAGTCTTGATTCATAATTTTCTATTTTATTGTACATTCACGAAGCTTTTTATTGAAATAAATATTTATAAATTCTGTTCAATGCTGAAACTAACTTGAGGAAAAATTTCTTTGCTAAAACAGCCAAGGAATTGCTGATAATTATGAATTAGTTGCTTCGATAAGCTGATAGCAAACGCTCAAAGTACTCATTATTCAATAATACATGTATCTGCGATTAGACGGTAAATTTGAATCAAAAAATTTGTGTGCATTTTATCTTCGGCTACATCATACTACATATTCACGTTTAAATATTTTAAATGCTCTATCTCTCCACCCTTCTTAACTACCTAACGATAAGCACGCTAACCTCTGAGACCAAACCGGCTACATAGATTTCTTTTACTTTAATTTTACAATACGTGGATCGATGATAACAGTCAGGGATGACTGACGGAGACGTAAGCAAATGCTAAAAGTGAATTCAATTGAATGAAACTCGAGGGTACTCAAGAATATTTAATGATGCTGATTATGAATCTGAACAAAAAAATTAGGTTCTTTAACTAAAAAATACTGAAAATGAAAATACTTTGAACTGAAAAATTAACATATTTAAAAAAAATATAATTTCTCGGCGTCTTGGAATTATTTAAGTTCTCTGACATTAAAATGTCGAGAACATTTTTTTGTTTTTTTTTCACGAAATCAAAGCTTCTATGAGGAAGCGTAAAATTAAAAACGTCGAACCAAAGTGCAACAAGTGACTTGATATCATGTATTTAGATGTATTTAGATGCATATATTCAGAATAAATATTCATAGAATTCATTATGAATATAAATAATGGATATGCAAAGAATATTGCATGCCATATGGGTATCTACATGAGTATGTACACTTCAGTCCACAGAAATATAAACGAATATGAATTCTATCGGCCTGAGAAACGCCAAGACCGGCCGTAGTGATGGTTCAAAAAACACAAAGCAGATATCGAAAAAAGGATGCAGAGTGGACCCAAGCACATTTTTTCTCACTGTCTTCCATCTTTCACAACACCATGTCTATGACGAAGTATGTTGATCAAATTTACCTTCGTCATAGCTTTGTGAAATGTGGGAAATAATGAGGAAACGTTGCGCAAGGTTCTACTTTGCATCCATGGTAAAACAATAACGTAAACACTTGAGTTAAGAGATATTGAAGTGGTCAAGAAATCTAAAAATTCCAAGTTCTCTAAAATTTTCTGAAATCTTAATGTTTTAATGACAATTATAGCGATTAACAAGAATTGACTGTACAACCTGTGTGACATATTTTAGATCAATTGATAAAGCTATTTACAAGTTACATGTTTACAAGCTTCATCAGTCGTGAGAATCAAAATTCAATGTTCCGTAAGATTCGAATGTCCTTATCGCTTTTCATCAAATTTGTTACCAAATATTCCTGACCGATATTATACAAATATATTTGACATATTTAGTATTGTGGCGTTGTCACAGAAAGTTTTGCGCGCCTGCCTCGGAGACTGCGACAGGACTCTGCTTGTTGTCCCCGGCGTGGCTGGTGGTCTTGTCGACCCCACGATCGAAACGACGTGAATCGACAAGCCATCACTGCCCTAACCACTACAAATCAATTAGGCACTTATCACACTAACAAAAACTCCGTAACACACGCACAAGGTACCTACTCGCGCGAACCAGCCCGGTAGTTACGCGTCACAGATCGCCGTCCATGTGTGAGTCGAGCTTTCGAACTTAGTCACGCAAGAGCGTACCTGTGCGGTAACAGTACATCGCTTGAGTACTGTTTTGCCTGGCTGACCAATAAGAACACCGGGATGTCGGATAATCGAGAACGACGGATTGAAACAGACGGAAGCGATCATTTGACCGACACTCCAATTATAGCAAGTGAGCAATCGGTACCACAGGATAAGTCAGTGAACGGCGAAACAGGGACATTTGTGTGTAGTAAAGATAATATAAAATGGCGAACGTACGACGAGTATTGTAATATGAATTTTGGGGTTCTTTTACCGGTTTTTACCTACCCTCCGTGTAGTGTGTATTACGTGTGAACTAGCCGAAAGAGTGAGTGAAACCTCGTGTTCACGACAGATTGACAGGTCTCCGTTGTGGTATTGCTGCAACGACTGGCGCCCATCAATCAGTATTCTTTAGTTCGATTGATTACATGCATACCCCCACCTCACGTCGAAGCTGGGGTATGCAAAAAAATGTTCATTGCTGCCTCGTCGATATCGAAATTTCGAATAAAGGATGTTTTCGAAAATTTCATAACTGAAATATCACTCAACCCTTCGGTGTGTGACTAAACGTCATTTTTGTAACACACGCGCAAAAAGTCCCCCTTTCCGTGCTTGTAAAGTGTGGCGAAAGTGGCGCTTTTTAGTGAGGCGTGCGAAAAAAAAATTACTACGCATGCGTAAATCACACTAGTTACTTTTTCGCACGCTTTCACCACACTACGGGCATTAAAAGAGGCAGTTTTTGTGCGTTTGTTCCAAATAGTAGTATGTGGCACATGTACGAAAAAACAAACACTCGTCGAAGAGTGTGAAGTAGGCCCACTCGTCTTTAGCTCGTACCACACGCAGCACTCGTATTTGGCTCGTACCACAGGAATCACTCGAATTCGGCCCGTGCCTTTGGGAAACTGGTGGTCGGTTCGTGCTGCCAACTTAACAACCTTTGTCGAAAATCCACTTTTTCGTATTTGTATCACAAAATACTATTTTTATCAAACCTTAGACTCGTGCGTTTTTTTTTTTTTTTTTCTAGTATCGAACAATCGATGTCAACATTTTCCCATGTTCCATTTCCGGTGTCAAAAATCCAGCTTGAATTTTTTAACTCTTCAATATTAACATAATTTCCTCTTCATACATTTCCTTGTTACTTTATACTCACCAATATTTAACTAGAGGAATATGCGCCAAAACGGCAGTACGTGATTCTAGCGCACAATCTTCCAGTTTAAGTGAACTCTTGATGAGCGTGAAGAAGCGAGGAAACCGATGAAGAGAAAAATATGTTAATGTTTAAAAGTTGAAACAATTTAATTGCGAAAATGTTTACATTGATTTTTCATTATTTAAAAAAAAAATCGAACAAGTTTGAAGTTTGACAAAAACCTTTCTTTGGTGGCACAAAATATACTCACCAGAGGTTTAAGTGATATTCAATATCGATGACACAGTTGTCAGCATTTTTTTCATGCCCCGAGCTTGTACATGAGCTATTTTTGAGTAATAAGGTGCAATAATCTCGATGGAGAGCGAAATTTAAAAAAAAAAAAACACTTGTTTCGAACCGCTCTACTGATTATATCTTTCAATTCACAAAGTTTTCATCTCTTTTAGACTGAGCTATTACTAAAAAGTGGAATCTATGTTAGTACGATGGATCTGGTATGTATGCGAAAAACATTTGAAAGAATATCCCGTGAAATGCGGAGAAAAACATAGTCGGAACGAAAAATTTGAAAAACATAACAAGGACTGAGTGAGAAAACACCGACGCGATTCCTTCGGAGCTTACACCACGGTGCAAAGTAAATAATAATGGTTATCTACGAGTTCTTCCTTGATTCTTCCCGTTCCGTTTTACATTAATTATTCCGTCATCTTGTTGGGTCTTTACTTTGGCTTTCTTGGTGCGTGAATGATTCATGGGTATTTAAAATGCAAAAGAGTTAGCTAGGAGGCGTCTGAGATTTTTCATTTGTGTTCGTGAATGTCGGTAAGTGGCGACGAATATCATGGTATTTGTAAACTATCTGTTTGTATGTGTCGATGACGGTATCTCTTTGTGCTTGTAAGCACTCGAGTGTCTGTAAGCGCATCTGTTGGTATTTGTAAATGTTCTGAGTATCCGTGAGTATTTGTGAAAAGGTTTGTGCAAAGTATCCGTGATAGCGTTTTGCGTAAGTGACTGTGCGAGACAGTGGGAATATCTGCGTCTGCCTGTAACTTTCTAAGTACCTGCAAGACTTGCTGTGATTGTCGACGAGATCCAGGAGATCGTAAACTTAACTATGTACATTTAATTGTTGTGGTTTTACTCTAATTTATAGCAAATGTAGTCAAAAGTTCGTAGAGAATCCGTATATAAATATACAATAGATATTTTCCATACATGTTTTGTATAGTTCAGATATAAGAGTATTTCACATATAAGATATAATTATGTGCTCGTGCTCTAATTATCTATTACATTATTATTCTCTTGATAATCGAACTTTGTTATTTCTCAGCTCATTCCTCTACTCATGGATTAATGACTAACCCATCCGCCATTTAAATTACAAGGGAATGTGATTGAGACATCAGTAACGGTACATGTACTCTCCTGTTTAAACAATATTAAAGTCTATATCATCCCAGTTGATGGACTTCTGTTAGACGTTTGTTATAGACCTACCGCGAATCGTAAAGATTTTTTTTTAACGGTTATTCAAAAATATGTTGAAGAAATAATTAAAAATTGTTACAAACGTATTCGTATCTACACGTGACGATTAACAATTTATTCTTTTTATGCAGACACTCTTGATACAGAAATATCTTTTGTTGTGTATGACAGTCTCTTGATAATTAGACTTGCGCTAAACGTAATATACTAAAGTGGAAGAAAGGAGTTAAACCGTGAAGTTTTATCCGTAAACAGTACACGGAAACCTTTTGTAGAAGTTGAATGTCCATCATCTCTGGCAAACACGCAGTACGAGAACTTGTAGAAGGGACGATGAAATTGTCTCGATGGCATTGTGCGAGGTACTATAAGCCCGATTATATATTCGCTCAAGAAGCTGAATATGTGCTTTGGTTACAAGAGAGCTCCTTGCGACATTTAGGACGAGCTCAGTGGTTCGTGTACTTTGGTTGTAACTATAGTGACACACGTACTATAGTAGTAGATTCTATGCGTATGCGGTAACTCCTATGGTTGATTCTCGGGACGACGGAGGGGATTCACGGATTATTCCGTTCGCCTGGACGCTTCTCGAAAGCTCGGTATGAATTAGCGACGTACGTATGTGTGTTACGTGCACCGGGTGGCGTTCCATGGTACAAAATCGTGCGCTACGTCGGTCCGTTTCCTGGATGCCCGTCAGTTCCTATTAACCCGTTGGGCCCACGTGCTACGAGCTCGTGCGCTTCTCCACCGATGGCAACGCGATGTACGTATAGTCATATATACCTGGAGCTAGCTATGGGCAAAGATAGTGCATCCGATTCTCTGCGGCATGTTTGGCCGGAGGCTCCTTTCGTCGTTTCTCACTCTCTCTCTCCCTCCCTCGTATCTCGACGTTGACGATATTATGGTCACCGACGATATCGCACTTTGAGACAGAACTGACGTATGTCCGCGCTTCAACGTGGTTCCATTTGCCCGTAGTAAACAGACTGAACAATTCCGTTGTATTATCTGTGTACAGTCAATACGATACGATCGAGTGGAAACTTGATTTTCGCATCAATCATATCGTCTAACGCACATTAGCGCATTCAGGTTCCAGCCTCCGGGCTCCCTTCGGCGTCAATCAGATCGCACTTAGCAGTCGTATACCTGTCTCGCGTTGCTTATGATCCAGAATCAGGTTCATTGTCGGCAGACCGGGTACGCGGTTACACTGTGCATATAAAACGCACGGTATTATATTACATTATATACATATATGTATATCCTACGTTGATACGTGTCTTTTCGTAAATTCGCATGGGTGCCCGCAGCGAAAACTCCTTTTTTCGTTTTAATCGCATCGTCCACGCCGCCTATATTCCCGTTGGGGCTGGGGACAGAAAACCGTCATAGGGATCCTGACGGACGGGGATGCGGGATGCAAACTCCGAAAACGAAGTAGCGCGGCGTCGATGACGAACGTGCAATTTAGGGCTTTCGCCAGACTCGTTCCTCGCTCGGGGTTTCGCAATTTGCTTAAGCAAACCTCCCCCAGCGCGGATATTCATATCCGACGCCCTTCGTTCCCTGTTACCAACGCGGTATATCGAAGCCCAGAAGCTTTACTCCGGCATCACCCCAGTTCGACTCTTTGGATTGCTACTGATGGTCTGATGTATGCGGGCGGAGACGGACATACACTATGACATGCGGATATAGCTTTGGAGCAGACGAGTATACATATACTCTGTACGCCAATATCGTTGGACTTGCCAAACACCGAGGAAACTCGTGAATTGATCAATTTTTCATTTTGTTGTACATAAATATTTATATACGACCGTCGAACCCGTGAACAGTCGCGTAGAGTAAAATCGAGCATTATGGTCATGCTCCTTTCGAACTTTCAAACAAACGACTTGAGCGTTAAATCTAGAGCGGTCACCAGACTAAATAATTTGTTTAAAGTTAATACTTGTATCATTCATGGAAACGAGACGCGTGAAATTGTTGTCGCAATATCAAGATAAATTGCAAATGTGCGTGTTAACCAGGAATCCCAGCTAATATTATTTGTGATTTATTGCTTGATTAATCATGCAAAACAGAATATTGTTTCATCGTTAATAAACCGTCTCACATTCATTTTCTTGTACCAGCAGAACCATCAAATAAATTAATGGATAAAATAATTACGTGCAGCATTTATAGAAATAAATTGTAACGATACCGTAATTACTGTGGGAAAAATCAATTCTTAATTTTCTCATTGCATGATGTACTCAAAGTATCTGACTGCCCTATTAAACCCTTTATAAGTCACAAGAATATTTCCATTCCTCGGCTTCGCCATGAGAACGCGTTTTACCTCTACTCTGCTCTTCATAGTCCCATTCCAAGACGGTTTCGGGCGGTGTGACTTGTAAAGGGTTTAATCGAGGTTATATAGAATGATTAGCCATAGGCTGCATGATCATAAAATACAATTCTAGATATAAACTATTACACAATATCTGAATTCATTCCTGAAATTTACATTGAGTTGTAACGAGTATTTTGAACACTCGAATTATAATGTAGCGTTGTCGAAAATTACTTGCAATGCTTTTACTTACTTTACTTACTATTTGTATTATTTTTTTTTTTCGACCGACTATTTGTATATAATAACGAAACGTCTGCTGAGTAGCGTCGGCACATAATAACACGGAAAAATTGTATTACGAACGGCCATATTGCACCATTTTACTCTACATGATACAAGCATAACATTAAATTTATAGTCGGACCGTGGCACGACTCGATTCGGTCCGTTATTGCTCTAATCACGGCTCTCGTCTCCTTATTTATGGAATAATATAGTACAGCTACTCGTTTTGTGCAAAATAAAAACATTTTTCTGCTTGGCGTATAGCGTAATATCTCAGAAATATATATTTACCGTTATACAGCAGTGCATAATCATTCTCTAATTTATTTTTTCCTCGTTGTCCGAGGAGCGAACGCCTCAAAGAAAGGTTATGCATCAAAAGCTCCGTGGCGGAAAAAATTCACCGAGAGCCGCATAGAAGGAAAACAGAGATGAAGGATCTCATAGTTCTGCGGGATGTACGATCCCACTCGTAGCTGTTTCAACGCTACCTCATTTGCAAAGTAGTATAAGGTGTATACGGGTTGTTGACGATAGCAGACGGAAAGCAAAGGAGCCGACGTATAGTTTCTGCACCAAGGAATGAAAATAAATTCGAGTCCACCCATCGTCTTCTAATACTCGGGGATGGAACCATTACTTTACGTCGCGATGTTCGAATACGCATTTCCTGTTTCTCACTGAACAACAATTCATAGAGTAGAACGAAGAAGAAGAAAAAATTCTGCCAATGACAATTAGACATTACATTCTCATTATTATCCTTCATTGGAAAAACCTTTTCTCTATACACTCTAGATATATAAGTGCGCACTTTAAAGCAACAGACAACAGATTGATAACTGTGCTAAAACTGCATAATCGAATGTGAGGGTTTGACACAATTATTCTCTTGCTTTAACACGGTTAGTCATCTTACGTGTGATGTTTCAAAGTTAGTAAATCTTATAAAGCACGAAACTATTTAAAAAATAACGCAATTACTTTTAACCAATTAATTGGTAAGCGCTTGAGCCGCTTTCCGTGCCAAAACTGGTACGATCGAGTGCACTTGAAAAAAATCGGTACAACCATTTATGACGTTTCTGGTTTCGAATCTGGAACCGAATTTCCGAAAAATGTTAACAACATTTTTTTTTCTTTTCTAATTAAAAAATGGGGGAGTGTGTTACGTCCTGAAATGTATTATTTTTGGAAAAAGGGGACGCAACGAATAATATATTAATTTCTTCATTTTAAAGCGAAATGCGTCGCTCAGGGATTCAGACGTAACAGAGTGTAAAATTTCGTCGCAGCCTCGACGTGGCACCCTCTGGGATCGTGACTGTCAGTCACCAGCTCATAGCGGGGGAATTTTTTTCGCTTTCGAAGTATACTTTGAAAAAGATACTTTCCGAGTGGATGAACGATGACGAATTTGTAATTTTTAAGTTCAGATTCCGATTCAGCGATCCCAAAAACCTACGCATACCGAGTTTCATTAAAATCAAGTAATTTTTTACATTTTCGTCCGTCACATTGGATCCGTCATTTTGAATTTCCAAATTTTGAGTTCAGATTCGGATTTAGCGATCCAAAAAACCTTCGGATACCAAGCTTCATCCAAATTTATCAAAATGTATAGGAATTATTTAATGCGCGCACCTCATTATCAGTCAACTGGTTAATGCGTGTTCATTGATTTGCGATTTCCCTGAGTAATGAAAGAGAAACCGGAAGCATTGAACAAATGTAATTTCCAGTTTTGTTTACAATTACTCATTGGATGACAAAATTTATGAAATTTATAAGAAGTAAAGTTTTTTTTTAGCATCAAACATTTTAAATATAAATTTTTACAGTATTTACGGTGCACATCACCTTAAAGTAATGTGGGACACCCATGTCCATTTCGAGCCCAATTGATATCAAAAACTGTTTATCTATTTTTTCAAGGGTGCAGGATGTTTCTGGACAAAAGCAAATTAGGTTATTGTGTGTACTCTGGTTGAAAAATCTGATATAATACGATAGAACGATAGAGTCAAAAGCACGATAGCCTAACGTGCCAATTAACCTAATTCGCACATTGATCTAATTTGCTTGTGTCTAGAAACATCTTGTACTCTTGAAAAACAAGCTGCAAATTGAAACTTGCAAATTGCTTCCTCGAGATTCCGCACGTTGATCAAAGACATCTCTATGAGGAACTATCTTTCTTAATTTTGGCTTCCTCAGAGAGGAAGCTTCAAGCACCGTGTGGAATCTCAGGAAAGCAATTTGCAAGTTTCAATTTGCAGCTTGTTTTCAAAATTTTCGAAAAAACTAAATTTTTTAATATCCGAACCGTTTGACTGATTCTCTCTTAAATGTATACCAACTTTACTTTTATAATAATTTATTTTTAAAAAAGTCAGCCCAATATCTTGAAATTCGAAAAAATTGAAGCGATTTGACGAATTTTTGTCAAATAAAAAAATGTATAAAATCTGAACCGTCTGGCCGATGTTTCCTGAATGCAATACGAATCGTCCTTTTATAATACTTTATTTATGTTTTAAAAATTAGCCGAAAATCTTAAAATTTATGGAAATTACACAGTTCACAGACATTTTTGAAAAATTAAAAAATGCCGTAAAATTTGTGATTTTTTAATAAATTCAACAAAAATTGCAGTGAATAAAGAGGTTGTATAGATTAACATCTGTGCGGAACGGGAGCGCTGTTCTTCAAACCGTTCTCGAGTTATAGACGTTTCAATTTTACTGCGTCAGAAACACACAAACACGCGCGCGCGCAGACATTTTTTCTAAATATGATTTTTTGACGTTTCGGAACATTTTGCACACGTTGACATTGAAAAATGGAAACAAAATGTTTCACGGTCCGAAGCTTCCTCTACGAGGAAGCAAAACATAATTCGTTTTATCTATCGGTAATAAATATCGCCTATGATTGATTGTTTATAACAGTATTCTGATCGGATTAAAAAATTCTCAGATCCGAGTATGAAAAAAAACGGTATATGGCGCATTATGGCACCCGTATCCCTCTCATTATATTTATTATCAGCATAAAATTACAAATGATCTTGTGATTTAATCGAAGTTCTAGCGCATAAATTGGCAATTTAGCTAATAATTTTGAATACATAAGTTTCTTGTCGCTATGTAACTGGATCGTCCTGGTCTCTGACGGTGACGTGTGGTACTACATGTAAACAAATACGATGATGTTTGGTTGTATTCACACGTGGAATACTATTGCTATGTTATTTTACGCGCGTTTAACTTCAAACAGGCGAACTAAAATTATAAATCTCAAAGATCTGGTAATAAAATTTAGTATAGCTTTACATTAAATAAATAAAACATTTGAAATTAAATAAATAAAACATTTGAAATTAAATAAATTAACCATTATATACCCTTTTCTTTCCTCATAGAGGAAGCTTTGTTTTCGTGAAAAAAAAATGTTCTCGAGATTTTGATGCCAGAGTATTTAAAATGTTCCAAAACGTCGAGAAATCATATTTAGAAAAAAATGTCTGTGCGTATACGTGCGTGTATGTGTGCGATGAGCTTGTACAATTGAAATGGCTATATCCGGAGAACGGGTTACTGAATATTTCTGAAACTTTGTACACGGATTGGTTAGCAATCCCCCGTATGTTTGCTGCAATTTTCGGTCAAATCGCTAACGGGTGCCTCATTTTATGCTTGTTTGAATTTTTTGAAATCAGTACGTACGCTCTCTAGCTTACATAAATTTCTAGCTATCGAGTTGAAACTTTTTACAAGAATAGGCCAGGGGACAAGGTTGTTCGGTATTGAGTTTGGCATAAATCGATCGAGACGTTTACATTTTATTGAACCGTACGGTTTGTAATTTTTCGAATTATTTTTCCTCTAACTTTGGTAAATTTTCATCTATCAAACTGAAACTTGGCATACAAATTGACTAGAATGGCTACCTCGCCTATAAGTAGACGATTCGAAAGAAAAAAATATATTGATGACGTTAGCGCTCTTCACAGTACCTGAACAATCCGGGTTTGATCCCCGGTGATTACTATATATTTTCTCTCTTCGATACTCTGGCAGACCATCGTCACTACCATTCTACATACTTCCCCAAATTCTCCGTCTCACCATCGCATAAGAATCAATTAAGGGCTTTAAACATTATGAAATTTAACAATTTTATTGAAAATTTCAATACCGCTTCGTCGATGATGAAACCAGAATTGAGATAACCATTCCCCGTAGAGTAAAATCTGTGGGTTGGTGATAATCACGAGGAAACTATGTGCAAATTTCAAATTTACACACTTTTTTACTTTCTGCAGAAGCTCTGGAAAGCAGCATAAAATGTTTTACTTAATATCCGTATCTCTGCTGAATAATTTATTATTAGTATTATCCCATATGTGATAAAAAATGTACAACTCTGCCAATATGATTGGCTAATTTAAAAAAAAGTATATCTTGCCCTATGATTATTTATATTCTTATTCGTAGATTTTTTTTACATAACAACAACACCGTTACGAAAAATTAGCCGTAGAGGATTTTTCATGAGAATTATGTGTACCCTCTTCTTACTCCCTTCTAGCCTTTATATGTTTATAAAACAGTGGATTTCAGTAATAATATCCTACAATAATCGAATTTACTCAATCGTTTGTCATTGATACGAAAAGAAAGCTAGCGGCGTTGGTTGATAATACCAGAGAGATAGTTAATAGTAGCGAGAAGTGGTACATTGGTCCCGTCCATACCACGCGGGTCAAATCAATCTCATCGTTCACTCTTCACTATCATGAAACAAGGGACAACAATCGTGTGTGAGTCGCCTTCCCTTTCCCTCCACTGTACTATTTGTGTACTAGTTTCACATAAGGTATATACTCTGGGCGTTTATTCTCTTCCCACGGACTACTCTGCACTATCCGTAGCGCACGCGCGCGTATACATAGTTTAATAGCCCGAGAAACAGGCGGGCACATTCGTGATACCTGACGTAAAACATTCCTTCGGTCATACAGCTAAGCGGGAAACCGGCACGCCATGACATCGTACAACTTTTTTACTGGCTCCGACTGGCATAACCAGCGTTTACTCCACGTTGGATAAGACCGACGTACCGACGTTGAGTTTGGTACCCTCGAGTACCAAAGCTATCCTCCGCTGAACCACCACCTCTGCATCAAATACCGACGTCGTTCCAGGCGGAGCTAAAGAGCCATAGAACAGTTCTTCGGATAATGTAGTCCCCGTCAGCTCGAAGTCGCTACCGTCGCGGGTGAAACGTTCGAAACGAGACGAGATAGCAGAGCCAGAGTCGATGCCCTCTCACATACTATATAGTAGAAAGTGCCAAGCAGCGGAGAGCACTTCGTCGCTTTCGGCCCCGATCCCTTGAAAGCTTCCCTACTTCGAAATAGCACTCTTATTCTGCCTTCCCTCGAGACGCAGATACGTCGCTAGGAGAAAGATAGTGAAAGTGGCATATAATCTCTATATTTCTTATATATCTACTGTATGCTTAGACCATCCCGATCGATTTAACGTTCGATTTATTTTATTTTCAAGTTCAACTTTTTATGATCTTCAAAAGCAACTTCACGGGAAGAAGTTATATAGAATGAAAGGCCAAGTCAACCTCGTGCATTGCTTCCTTCTTTTTTTTCTTCATTGTTTACAAAGTCACCTTTACGAACAAGTACGTTGATCATTGTTGGATTTCTTATTGAGGAAACTGCGTAAAAAATGAAAAAGGTGTAATGTTGTATTTTATGTCCTTGTTTACAAAAAAAAATATTCCAGAAACCAAAATTAGAGTAGTTAAAAAAATAATAACTTCATGGTACTCTAAAAGCTCACTGCTTTAATATATTTTAATGGATATTGTAGCCAATAATGAGAACAACAGTTACGATTTCCGCTAGAATGTCGCCAGGAAAGATTAAATAAAATTCTGATAAGGGTCCGCACTGACAAACGTAAACGCATAAGTGAGATTTCTTTCACAAAAAACATGTCCTAGTGATGGTTGATTTGTAGCCGCTTGAGATCCACACGAATTTACTCATAAACGGTTGCTTACGTCATTCGTCGATAACACGGCAGTTCGTCAAGAAACAGATTTCACTAACAACTACGGTTTCTGCTGAAACCACCAGGAAGGATTAAATAAAGTTCTGAAAAGCACTGAGATATCGCAGGTTCCTAATTTGGTAAATCTCTATCAGCTATGACCCAACTCTGAATTAATACCTATCGGCTTCATAAAAATACATTTAAATCGTTGCTTATTATTTAATAACCATCGACGCTTGATACGATAAATGTATAGCACTAAGTACCTCGTTTTTTTCTTTGCAATGTAATCAGCATTCAAAACTTGATAAGGACTGAGTCAGGAATGGGGACACAGAGTAGTGTTTCGTGATTGGATTACAGGGATGAGCCTGAAATCCGGTGTCATGCGAAAAAAACTGGTAAATTTTCTTTGATCCCTAATTCTACGACGAAATGTACTTAACCTTCATTTTTGGTGAAATTTCAAACGCGAATTGGAAAGTTGAAGCAACCGTCTATATGTGCGAATTATTTAAAAATCGCGCTTTACATGTTTTACTACTATAACCACGAGTATCTCAATCCAGTCTTAAGACACAAGGCGATAGACTGACTCCATAGAGAGCACGGAGCGCTCTGTTTAGAGCACCATGGAGATCGCCTGAGTGAGAGAGAGAGAGAAGAGAGAGAGAATAGATTCTACCTATGTCTCGTGGTTCAAAAAGTGTGAGAGTTACAGCGCCATAGGGATCGCGCGAATGCAAGAGAGAGTAAACCAGTGTTACGTGGTATAAAGTGGAATGACTTTTTCGCCTCTCCTTAAAGCGTCCGCACTAAAGTAAACTCACTTGACGAGTGACGGGTTTTCCAATTTTCTAAGCTGGCAACTGTGAATATAAAAATTCATCGTCTTAATAAACTTTGAACGTCTGTGTCGATTTCCGGCAAATCTGATCACATTGAACATTATTACATACGTGTCTAAAGTTTTAGCTCGTTTCGTCAAATGTTACAAAAGTAGATGTTATAAAATCCAAACTTTTTTATTATCTCTCGACTATGAATATTAGGACGTTCCTTTAAAAAAATTTGAGTTCAACCGATCAAAGTGAACGTGAGTTACATAGGCATAGTCGACTTGCTTTCAAAATATTCAAAAACACCGTCAAATCCGAGTGTTTGCATACAATTTGACAAAAATTTGAACAAACAACGGAGTGGTTACTGCTCTACTTTTGTGTGAAATTTTGACTCGTTTGCTCAAGTCATTTTCGAGTTATAATTGTTTAAGTGATTGAAAGTCCAACATACAAACACACACACACACACACACACACACACACACACACACACACACACACCTGGATATATTTTCTAAACAATTTTTCTAAATGTTTAAGACTGAATATTTGGAATAACCTGATATTGAAATCTCGAGAAATAAAAAATTCATGAAATCTTCCTCTACGAGAAAGCGACAGAAGGAAAAAGCACGAGGAAAAGATCCTCTTTCTATTATCTTATTCCAATAATCGGCAGCTTCGTATCGATAACGTAAGCGAATACTATTCTTCTTCTTTTTCTTATTTTTGTTCTTCTTCTTCTTGACTTGAGAAATATAAGTAAAAGGTGTCGTGGCCAGTGGCTCTCTAGTTTCTCACGACTTTTCACGAACACTATTGAACACTTGGAGCGACGCGAACACTACCGGACACGACCATTCAACATTCTCGATCTAATCGTTCTCGCCTCGACGACCTCTCGAGTCAATTTCTGTATCGTTCCTCGCCTATCGCCTATAGAAGCGAGTTCTTCATCGATGGGTCGTGTCGGGTTTTTACCCAAGGCGACTGCAGCTCTCTTTCTCGACCAAACTGACTCGACCTTTCAGTCAACTCGGTACCCTCGTTCGTTCTATCTCGAACGACGAAGACTCTTCCTACCTCGCACCGAAAGCCGTATTATTCGATCAGTGCCAGCATCCTCGCTCGCACTATTCACCGAATAAAGCTTCTCTGGATATCTGGTGACGTCATCTGGTCTCCTCGACGGAACTTCAAGATTTCTGTAGCCGGTCGCAGCTCTCGAAGCTATTGGAAAATAGGGGACAGAGGCTGTCCCCTCATTGGATTTCCTTCTATACACTCGAATACTTGCACGAACCTGGTGCATTCCTGGTGATTTCTTTCTATACACTCGAATACTCGAATGAGGTGCATGCACGCAATAGAATTCTGTCTAACAGGATTCTCGTACTATCGATAGTATCCGATGAAATCAATAGTATGAATCAACGTGTACTAGAATACTCAAGGAATAGTGGTTACCTTAGAATGTATTTTTCATTAACGAATTTATCTTGTACGTTGGTATCCGACCAATAACCGAAATCCTGTTGAGTTTCCTTCTATCCATGCGCTAACGAGATATATGTCTATAGCTCGAAGCGAACGGAGGAAAATTGTACGAGTAGGTACTCGAATTAACGCTCAAGGGTGCGTAACGTGAGCACGTGCGAGCACTTTGCGCCGGATGCACTCTCGCGTGCAACGAGCCACACGCACCCTTAAGTTCACGGTCGGAACTGCAATCTCATCTCAGGATTCGTTTGTACGTAATTACTGTAAGCTGAAGTACTGTTAAGAGTTGGCAACAAATGGGCTAACGTTACATTCTCGATTATAAAGATGAGAACCCAACATCGGTTCTCGTAAACTATTATTGTACGTCAGTAATTAGGTTAACTAATATATTCAACGAGCGTATACGAAATTAGCGAATGACTAAACTATAAACATCGCCTTTCAGATGTTTCAAGTTTTTCGTCATATAATTACGTATTGTTGCAAGAGATTTACATAACAAGCCTCAATCGTAACAACGATTAACCGAATGTGGTAAGATTTTTGCTTGAGTTAAGTTATAGTCAATTTATTCTCTCTGTTTGCTATGTGTTTAGAACGAAACGCCTGAATCTATTTTCATAAAACATTTGCATTTTGCATATACGAAGTCGACTTTTAACGCAAGATATAAACGAATTAGAATTTCGATAACAATTAAAAATAACGTAGACAATAATGACATTTGAATAAAATCATTCGATTTCAAAGAGAATTTGTAGCTCGAGGCTTTTAAGACTTATTTTGGATTCGGAGCAACAATTTCAAAGTTCGTTTCAGCCAGATTCAATACTGTGTACCATAAGCGTCAATAAATTCAATTGAACAAAAAACAGTATCCAGGTTGACTTTGTACAACAAAATTGCATAGTGTCTATAATTTCTTGAATTACGAGCTAAAAATAAGTAGTTTAATTTTCATTAAAATAAGTAGTTATAGAGTAATAATGACAGCATTTGAACAAAGCATAGCATATACTTTCGGACGTATATCGCGTGTACGATAATTCAATTTAGCATTAAGCAGGGCATAATAGTCGAATATTCGATAACTTAATAGGTCAGCACTCTCTCGCTATTAACATTTCGACCGGTGAATGAACCAGCCACGTGGATAGTCGTTTAATTATCGTCGAATGTCGAACGTGGTATGCTCGAGGTTATAGTGCTGCCTATGTGCTATATACGAAGTACAGTCTGTTATATGCAGAGGTACACAGTATATATAGAACGGAGTGCAGTTATAGTAGAATCACCGTGCGCGAGCCTTCGAGCGTGACACGAGGGTTACTCCTGTTGCACTCGAATCGAGATCCAAGGGTGCACCGTTGAATGCATCTAGCGGATTGCGCTTTGCATCCGCACCCTGCAAATGGACGCGACCCTTATCGTAGCGAAGTATACCTATTCTAACTCCCATTCGCTTCCACCACCTCTCGTTCCACTCAACTCATATACTATGTGCATGAGCTTAACGTATAACGTGTAGTATATTATCCACATGTACACGTACTCATCGCACTCGGTCCGCACCCTAATACTCTTTGCGGTGCGCTCACCCGCATGTCCATTTGCATTTTTTTATCCCATTGTGTCATTGTTCTTTTTATTTTTATGCTAGGATACTTAAAAATGTCTGAAACGTGATCTGTAGAAAATATTTGAGCGCGAGTATGGGCGAAAGAATAACTCGACTGATATACTCGGTTTTGGCACACGAGCTGAACATCACATGTTATTTTTTGTGCCATTTATTCGCAAGAAATCCTTTACAATTTTAGATGTTATGAAATTATTATTTGAAAAAGGGTCGTGCTATAACTTTCGTAAATTGTCATCTTTCGAATCAAATAATTCTTAACAATTGCATTTATGTTAAAGGTTGCTTTGTATTAAATTTGAAAAAAATCGTAAAATAGATTAAGATTTTACGGGATTTTGAATTTTTCGAAAAATACATATTATCGGCGTAACTTTTGCAAAACTGGGTCTGGCGAGCTAAAAGGTTAATGAAATAATATTTGGCTATGTTTGGTACAAAGTGGCTTTCAAATATGTAAAGTGCTTTAGATTTTAGGGGATTCGAGATTTTTCAATTTACTTACCGCTCTAATTTTTGAAAATTATTATGTAAAGTAGAACTTTGCACATTGGTTCTTTATTATTTTTTATTTTTCACCTAGTTTTCTCCGTGAGAAAGTCAATATAGATCAACATTATTTCTCATAAAGGTGGCTGAATGAAAAATGAAAAATAATGAGGAAGCAAGGTGCAAGGGTTCTACTTCGCATCATTGTTTTGTTTTACGATATTTCGAAGGCTCATTCGCGTATCCTGTGAATGCGTAGTAGCGAGTTTTACCAAGTGGTTGAGGATCGTCTGAAGACGTATTACCGTCAGACGATTCAATAACATCTGTCGCGTTTAATAAAAATGCCCTTGCACTAATTATACTTTAAATTGAAACATTTTATTAATTGCATAAAAGAAATATTCTTGAATTCACGAGTTAGGACACTCGGAATCGTAATTGAAAATTATTTCCACTATCGAGAAGCGATAGAGATCGTGTACTCAATCGACAGATAAATGTTTTATTTAATTGGAAAGCGTTTTCTGATATTATTTAACTCGATATCCGAAGAAGGAAATGAATTCTCTTCGATCTTGAAGTGGAGTAATAATTTATCCATCGAAAAAATAAAGAATGATAGAGGTTGACAGATCATAAAAGACAGTTCACGGATTTCAGGGACATCGTTTTCACAGGATGCAATCCCTACACGGTATCAACTCGACGTATGAAAATTATACACAAGATCGATCGTATCGTCAATAATTTTTTTCGGTATACAGTTGTTCTGCGTCGAATTTTTGCTGTGTAGCGTTATCGTAGACTTCCTTCATGTAAAAACGATGTCCTGCTGCTCGAGTAAAGATAGCTTGAACTATGCTCAGAAGATAGTGTGCTGGTTGGTAGATACGGTGCGGTGATCCACACGGTGTTTAATCGGTAGAAGTGTGGCACATCTGTGCGGATTGAGTGGTACAATTAGAGTGAAGAAAGCTTGCTAGCTCTGATAGACGAGGCCTCGCGGAACAAAGAGTGCGAGAAAAGCCGAATGTTCGAGTATTGTAACGATTCAACCCAACTTTTCACAAATGATCGTCGGGGTTACAGACTGTTTCGTTGCAATGTGTATACGATGAATAGTTAAAACGAAACGCGAGAATCGAGCCAAGACGCGCAGATGCGCTTTTTATTCGTACTGCAAAAGTTTTTCGCATTCTCACGGAGCATTGGCAAATTTTCCAATATAGAACCTATACTGTACACTGCATAGGGTATAAGATAGTTCATACGAGACTCTGGCATATTTTCACGGTCTTTCCTACGTTTCCCCATTCGTGATGCGCATGAAGCTTTGGAATTTTCTTTCGCATAGTTTGCCGCATCCTCGTGCGACACTTCTCACATCTGGCCTTCTCGAGCTTCTCAGCAACGGGAAATCGTTGCGAGCCTCTAAGCCAAAAATTCCTTTCGACTTTTCTCACATCAACTTCTTATTTTTCACTATCGATGTTGGAACCTTTATTCGTTTCTAGCTGTGTCGACGACAACGGTGAAAACGTATAAAGGAAGCAAGTAAAGAAATAGGGATTTCCACTGGTCTGGAATGTCGCTAAAGTAGGGAAGAACGTAATTTCTCGTAGGAAGAGCAGCTGTTACGGGAATAATTGAAACGAAAAAGGATATGATACTCTCGCTATCGGACACTATCAACAACATGGGAATAACAAAGTATGACGAATCAACAATCTCACGAGGACCATAGTAAAGCCATGTAACTGCAGACTACTGTACTCTATATATTGTACTACACATTACGATGTACTCACTACGGCAATGACTGTATAATCCGAAACGACGTGAGTTCGCTTGAGCACACGTGCAGCTCGTTTTACGTCAGAGAAGAGGACAATGTCGCACGAAACTCTAAGGATGAAGTAATATAACTTTCCAAAGTGGCCATTAAACACGTCCGAAGATTCTGGAATAATGTAATAATGTTACTGCTGTAATAGGGACATTACGTATTTTAGGAGAAGCTCGTTTGATAGCAATCTTAACGCTCCGTTTATTTAGTGGAGAGTCAAGCACTCCAGATGATATTTATAATAGATACTTTATTAATTTTTCGCTTTAATTATTTTTAGAGGATAAATCAATGATGAAAATTTTCAAAAGAGTTCCGCTGAGAAATGAAAAAATAAGACTGCAAAGTAGAATGTTACTTCAGCATTTATTTTTCTTACACTTTCCACAAATCGTCTTCTATGAAGAATTGAACAATTTTGAATTCCTCGTAGAGAAAGCTTTGTGCAAATTGCAATACATGAGGAAATAACTTGCAAGGTTCTACTTTGTAGTCTTGTTTAGATACTCTACATCAGTTATGCTCGGTAATTTCAAATTTTCGAGAGTGACAATAATATGAGACCGTGAAAATAACTCAAACATTTATAAAACTTTTGTTTATACATTAATTTTGAAAAAAAGTTGCACTGTTTACAAAGAAGTAGCTGCTTCACTCGTGTCCCAAATTGTGTCCCAGCATTAGATTAATAATTTGTCGTTTGCTCCAATCGTAAATACATATTTACAAGAAATCTGAAACACTACAAACTCCAAACATCTTTATCGATTTAAGACAAATTTAATACTTAACATCTTTCGCATCTTCTTTATTTGTATACAACTTTTTAGTTCAATAATCCAAAATTTGCTAAAGTTAGAAAAATGGCGCCTTTTTTACAAGAACTCAGAACCCTATAAAGTCCTTATTACCGTATCAATTGTTAATAAAGTTATATTGAACATAGGAGAGCAGCAACTTTAATTATATACAACATTTTAGCTCGATAGGCCTAAAAGTTTTTGACTCTAGCTAACCTTTGTTGAAAATTTCCGTCTGATAAGCTCTTGATTTGTGAGAGAATTTCTCAAATTTTAGTTTTCGATCGAATATCACTCAGGAGTACTAAAAATTACAGAGTTTTGTGACATTAATTGACTTTATAGTAATTTGAATTTGAATTTAAAGAATTAAAAATTCGCATAAAATATTAACCATTTGATCGATATTCACAAAAAGATTTATACGAATTATTATAGCCTGATATTTTGAAATTTGCGTCAACTAATTGCCTCAAATTTGAACCCAAATGTTGTTCAATGGACCATATATCAACCAAATTAAAAATGTTTTTAAAAAATTCACATTGTTTTCCTAATTGAAATATTTTCTTTCTGTGCAGGCAAAATCGAAATTTACAAGGTCATCGGTAATTTCTTGAACCAAATTCATCTCTGATTATCGATTATCGTGCATTGGTGTAAAAAAAAAAAAATTGCAGTCCGATATCGCAGAATTTACAATAATTAGTGCGTTTGCAGATATTTATTAAAAAATTATAATTTTTATTAAATTTAAACAAGTGGATCGATTCTCAGACGCAATTATGATTCTTCAGTGTACATTTGTTTATTTCAATGTTTTATTTTATTTAATGTTGCATTTAAAATAAATTTTTTAATTTATTATATTTTTTTAAGAAAATTACTTGAACAATTGATTTAAAAAATGGTCACGCAATAAATTTTCGTTATTAGCTAACATTTTTATAAAAATATATCGAGACAGTAAGGTTTTGGAGCACTTTGATTTTTTGAATTTCCTAATTATTGAAAATTCGTTTTCTACTTTATCGTTTTAAACCCAGAATGCAAAAACTCTGTGTACTGCTTCTTCGTTATTTAAAATTTTTTACACCAATTCCTCTGCGAGAGAGCTCAAATTCATCAACATGCTTTCTCATTGTAGTGACTTTGTGAAGAAAAAAAATTGAATAATAAGGATTCAATGAGCAAGGTTCCGTGTACAGAGATGTCCGATATTATAGCGAGCATTCCATATAACTTTTATTTTCCGAAAACTAGCGAAGCGTGTTAACTGATGAAATTTTACGAAGCATCATTCAGCGCAGCAATCTTTAGTGATGTCTGATTCCCATCTGTAGGGAATAGTTGTAAAGGGTGATTTTTTAAGAGCTTGAGAACTTTTTTTTAAAAAAAAACGCATAAAATTTGCAAAATCTCATCGGTTCTTTATTTGAAACGTTAGATTGGTCCATGACATTTACTTTTTGAAGATAATTTCATTTAAATGTTGACCGCGGCTGCGTCTTAGGTGGTCCATTCGGAAAGTCCAATTTTGGGCAACTTTTTCGAGCATTTCGGCCGGAATAGCCCGAATTTCTTCGGAAATGTTGTCTTCCAAAACTGGAATAGTTGCTGGCTTATTTCTGTAGACTTTAGACTTGACGTAGCCCCACAAAAAATAGTCTAAAGGCGTCAAATCGCATGATCTTGGTGGCCAACTTACCGGGCCATTTCTTGAGATGAATTGTTCTCCGAAGTTTTCGCTCAAAATGGCCATAGAATCGCGAGCTGTGTGGCATGTAGCGCCATCTTGTTGAAACCACATGTCAACTAAGTTCAGTTCTTCCATTTTTGGCAACAAAAAGTTTGTTAGCATCGAACGATAGCGATCGCCATTCACCGTAACGTTGCGTCCAACAGCATCTTTGAAAAAATACGGTCCAATGATTCCACCAGCGTACAAACCACACCAAACAGTGCATTTTTCGGGATGCATGGGCAGTTCTTGAACGGCTTCTGGTTGCTCTTCACTCCAAATGCGGCAATTTTGCCTATTTACGTAGCCATTCAACCAGAAATGAGCCTCATCGCTGAACAAAATTTGTCGATAAAAAAGCGGACTTTCCGAATGGACCACCTAAGACGCAGCCGCGGTCAACATTTAAATGAAATTATCTTCAAAAAGTAAATGTCATGGACCAATCTAACGTTTCAAATAAAGAACCGATGAGATTTTGCAAATTTTATGCGTTTTTTTTAAAAAAAAAGTTCTCAAGCTCTTAAAAAATCACCCTTTATAATTAGTCGTTTTCTGAAGGACTGTGTAAATTCGGTGACAGTAGAGAAAGCAAAGCTAGGTCCAACGAAACGGGTTTTGGGTTCCGTATCGTAAAACTCTGGTTGAAAGTTTTCCTGGAAGGTGCACGAGGCGTGAATGGAAGAGAATGAGGGAAGGTATGAAGGAAGGAAGAAAAAGCGAGAGAAGAGGGCATGAGACGTCGCGTTAACTCAAGCGACAATCGCATGGGCCGCTAGTTTACGGTGCAAGCTACCAACATCGCATAGCTGCAGTACCAACTCCTTCACAAGAGATAGGAATTGGATGGAAGAGAAACATCATTAACGTCCTTGTTACTCGTCGTTGAGCTGTTCCAGCATCTCGACGAGATGCCCATTCCTTCTTTTCCTCGTTTCGCATTCTCTACATCTCTCTTTCTCTCTCTCTCTCTCTCTCCATCTTTGCAGAATCTCTCTTTGCTCTATAAAGTATATTTCTGTATCCACCTGCTATCATTTTCGCCACTTGGAGGATCAAAGAAAAACACAAGCGCTTCTGCATATAACGAGAACAACTTCCCTTGTCGCCTCTTCACTATTGTCGTCGTTTTTTACTTTTTGTCCCGTCTCGTCATAGGCACGTGTAGGATATAATGGCAAAGGTTTTACGTGAATCGTTTCCGTTAAAAAAAAATAGTTTTGAATAGCCTACGTGCTATTTCCGGAGGCCGCGGAAAAGATAAAGGGCGAGAGGCGGATAAGACGGAAAGAAAAGAGTTAAAACTCGCTCGTTTGCCGGATCTGCGCGACGCCCTGGCATACGTTTACGCGACGAAGCTTCTTGGATATGGAAAAGCGCGAGGGAGATAGACAGGCGCACACGGTCGTTAACCCGTTCGCCTCGACTCGTTGCATAATGCATAATAATTTCGTGGCTGCCGACTAGGAAGAGCCAACGATGCCTGATCGAAAAAGAGAGAGAAAGAGAGGACAAGAGCGCGGGGGTGAAGGGTGGATACGGGAAAAGGAGCAGAAGTGCCCTAGTCACGTAGATATAGCCGAGGCGCGCGAACCTCGATCCTTTTATCGCCTATGGGAGAACGCCCCTTGCCCCCGTGGGTCTAGGCAGCTCTCAGCCATTTTTCTCAGGAATCCACAAAGCGAAAAGCGAAGCTGGCCAGAGCTCTCCCCAATGCAAAGCCAGAAGTCCTTCGTCCGAGTTTCCTCCATTTCGTCAATTCGTTCTCAAAGTTTCGATACTTCTTCACTGAATACCATGAATACCGAAGTTTTAATACTTTACATAGTGGTTTAGGGATACAGTAGAGTAGAGCTGCAGTATAGTTAATTACGTGCTGAGTTTGTCAAGAGGTCCTCCAAGAAGAACAGCCTTAGAAAGGAAAGCACAACAAAGGATAAACAAATATAGTAGAAAGGTGAATGTGAATAAAGATATATAGTGGCAATGATTCTGCGTTAGTAACGAAACTATGTGTATATAGAGACGCGGCGGAAAAGGGCCAAACGCTTGAGTACCAAAACGAACAAAGTATATATCTACACCAACTTCCTACGTGTATGGATCGTTTCTCGCGTCCGGGAAAAATAAATATAACCTCCAGTCTGTGTCTGCATAGTGTATGGTGCTTCGGGAGGTAGAGAGCTGTAGCTAGGAGGGTGACGTCGAGCTTTCAAGGCGAAGGGAAACTGGCTGAGCGAGAAAGAGGTAGCGGAGAGATTCCGGACAGTTTTATATGGGAAATAAGGGGTGCAGGCAGCTCGCTTGTATACCAGGCGAATGAAAGTCCCTCGGCTCGCCCGGAACTCTCTTCTTATCGGCCTCTGCGCCCCTGGTGTGGACACCGAGTGTGGCAAGAGGGTGGCAATGTGAAAGGAAAGTAGACAGGGAGTGCGGAGAGAAGGCAGTGAAGCAGCCACAGTCAGGTTTTGTAAAAAAAAGAGGGTCGGGAGGTAAGGGACGGTAAATGCGAGGTAGTAATACTGTGTAGGGTGCGTTGCGTCAAACGAAAAAAAAAAGAGTAAAAACCATGCGCATCTATCGTTGAATAATTCTTTAACAGAAAATTGTCGGAATTTTCGACGATGAACATAAAGCAGCTGTGCGGATATAAGTTTCCGTCTGTTAAACAAGTTTTATGTTTATATGTTATATATAATTTCAACGTCACGGTATCATAACATATGTACTGCGACGACGCAGAGATGGAGAGTTGGTTAGTTCCGGAAAAAACAAGCAATCCAAGAGAAATACTTTGTCAATACTCGCTTGTACGATACTCGAGACGTTTATCGGTACAAAAAACAGGCAACGTTGTGGCACAGAAATTCCAAGTCTGTCTAGTTTAGCGCGAGGGAGACGTTTATAAAGTGGGCTTTGTGTGGGGAAATTCATAGTTGTGTGGGAAGAAATTTGGCAGTTCTCACGAAGGTTCTGGAAAAGTGAGGATGCGTGTGAGGTAAAATGCAAGCTAGGCTGGAGGCATTATTCTGGGAGGTACGGCAATAAAAAGTTTGTTCCCCTGAAGTTTGGAACAGACGTGATTCCCTAGTAGAGCATTTGTGGCGTTACATCCGGCGCGAATCAGACACTGTTGAAGCCCTATTAAGGCAAATGTGGCTCTAAACTCGGTCTTCGCAGTACCTGATTCGTGCCGAATGTGACACCACATTTTTTGCACACGGGCTAGGATGCAAAGAGAGCATAGGTGATGATAGTGTTGAGAAAAACCGAAAAACGAAAAACGAACATAACGGGTAAAGCGATAATAAATTACACAAGGGACGCCTAAACGGCCGTGGATAAAGAATAGAAACCGTAAGACAAACGGTGAAAGGCTCGAGAAGTAAAGCAAAAAAATTAGAGGATGAGCTAGGTTCTCGTTACAATATCACCCATGTATAACATGAGATATTTATTGCACAGCCATGTTTGGTCCATAATGTGAAAAAAAATTTCTGTATGCCTTGTATGAATTATTCATGCACGAATGTCCAGAACACATCGTATGCGCATACTTTAATAATTCATGCGTCAACCTACGTTACTGAAATATATCCTGAAAAATCTTTCTTTATGAGGAAGTCAATATCGATCAATATACTTTCTCAGAGAAGTGACTATGCGAACGATAGAAAATAATGAGGAAGCAATGTGCAAACTTCCACCTTGCAGCTTTGTTTCCTTTTGTGTCCGCCATTATTTATTTCTGAGTTTTCGGTATAGATTCCGAGTTTAATCCGTATCAAGTCAAGATATTATGCATTTCACGTATGTAGGTATATCCATAGGATATTCAATGTTCGTATATGTATAGATATGAAATGTATGTGAAAATGCTATATGCGCATGCTTTAAGCAAAGCGTGATACAAACCTCTCAACTGTTTTCAACCCTCGACTGCCCGTCGGGATCAGATGAATTATGCGTTTCGCGGTGATCGGATGATGCGAGCAAATCATTATTCCAGTGTACAGGGAAGAAAATAATTACAAAAGTTGAAATTGGTACTATTATTTGTTATTTCTTCTGATGAATTATACAGAAATTTATCACGTTTCATTGATATGAAAATATATTGCTTACCATTTGTATTGTTTTCTTCATCTTCAACGATTAATTTCATAACCTAGGTGTTTATCGTTTATATTACAGACAACTGAATTATCATTTTCTATTTCAATATGTTTGAAAGATACATACAAATTATAAATATATTTTTAATATGATTTTTGTTGGATGTTGTTGAGTTCTATTTCATTGATTAATAATGATCTGTACTACCTGAATCTAAATTGGAAACTTAGCTGCTTTTGTTTCAAGGAATATAGCAAATATGAAAAAAAGCTGGAGCAAGTTACATTGAAAAAGTATGATATAACAATTCAATTTAAAAAAAAAAATGACTGCGAAAAAACTATAATAAACAATTTTTTATATGAAAAAGTTCTCATTCATGAAAATAAATCTAAAAATGATGAAATAAGATTCGAAATCATGCTGCTAACTAATTATTCTAATTACAATAATTCATTTACCATCCACATTATAGTCAGGAGACATGTTTTAAACATCGTAATCGTCTTCTGCAATTCAAAAGACGTGCCGACGTCTCGATTCTTATTTATACGAAAATAAACCCGTCGAGACGTGTGCAAACATGGAAGAAGACGTCTCCCGATTGCAGTGAGTCGTGTAACGTAGCTGAAATTATTCTGAACATTATTTCATTCTTTTTAGATTTATTTTTATAAATAAAAACTTTAAAAAATTCTTTTTATTATAGTTTTTTTTTTGCAGAGTTTTGAATAAAAAATGTTTATTCATCTTTTATCATTGGCTCTTTTCGATGTTATTATTTTTTCATACTTTGCTCCGTTATATCGTTATTGATGCACGTTTTAATTCGATAGTAACTGAAAATTTAACAATATCGCGTTATTATTTAACTTAAGCAAAATATTGAAGTGACGTGGTACACGCAATCAATGGTGTGATAAACGCGAGGTTTCCGAGCGAGGGACCGGAGCGCACACCGAAACCTTTACGAGGTGTCGTTATTAATCTTGGCTTTATAATGAAAAAGACCGTCATCTTCTACAACCTCGCGGCACGCTGCGCCGGCGACTATGCAGCTCGCTGAACTCGTCGTTTAAACTCCTGGATAAACGGCGATAGTTAACCGCACGAGCTTTCGTGACGAGGGTCGAACTTGACCCGGCTCACCGAGAAAGCCGCCGCTCTCCCACTCATACATTTATCGTACGACCTCCACTGACCCGACCAATTCCCCTGCGTACCCTATCGCTATTCACGATTCGATGATCGTTTTATCAAAATCGAAATAGTTCATCGAATGTCAATTTAAAAAATGTTTATTTTCTTGATTCATGACGACGGCCAATTTCTGACGATTTACGAGATAAAACTGTTGATGACGTACGCTTTGATCCATCAATCGTTTGGAATAAAAATTCATGGTTCACATTTCTATTCCACCACTCACTTTTACACGGATAATCGGAAAGGTAGTTTAACGCAAGTGTTGCAACAAAATAAATTTATATTCAAACAGATGTTTCTTTCAGTGAAACTATTTACATTTTATTGAACCATGAATTTTGATGTACCGACACCATAACACCATAATCTGAAAGTCAGTGATCGTGAAATTTATTCAGTTGCGCAACGTAAGTTTAATTTTTTACAGCGTAAGTATTTTAGGAATTCTCAATCGAGCTGGGTTTTCAAACTCGGTAAAATCTATTGACCGGGTAACAAGCATTGAAAATTATATTTGATTATGAATTGTTGACATTTAATCATCATCGTATTGCTGTTGATTCGAGAAGAAAATCCGTAGCGTTCCATACGATTCTCCATACGTTTCATCACTCTCAACAAGGTATCAGCAGTACATGATTCACGTCCTATGTAATGCTATAAAAATCTTCTACTCCGTAATGTCATAATATAAAATTAATCATTGCATATCAATTGAATTGATATTGAGATGTCGATAACAGCAGTAAAGCGTTTGCACGTGACGTGCAACGCAAATGAAAATGACGCAAAAATTGAAATGTAAACATCATCAGCTATTGAAAGGC
Organism: Cylloceria caligata; assembly: GCA_963942595.1. Classification (NCBI taxonomy): domain Eukaryota; kingdom Metazoa; phylum Arthropoda; class Insecta; order Hymenoptera; family Ichneumonidae; genus Cylloceria; species Cylloceria caligata. Next base: position 17,522,977 of record OZ012704.1, read on the forward strand.
TCCCGTAACTATCTCTCGTGTGTTTTAAATGACCAATTGCAAATGTTTTTAGAGCAATACGATCATTGTGGTTTATTACGGCGAATTCCTTTGCATTAAAACTCTTTTGAAAGCCCCACATTTACTTTTCAACACGAGGAAATGACGTATTATTTATTTTTTTGTTTTCAACTTTTCTCTACTTTTTTAGTAACATTTAAAAAATGTAAATATTATCAGCAGCGTATTCTGCGATATCTCCACAATATTATCAAGGGTTTTAATCATCATGCATTCGCGTTCTTCCGTATGTTCTCTCGACGCACATCCCTTTCTCGCAGTTCACAGAAGGATCAAAGCTGAACGTTGTAATGGAACGTCAATGCCAGGTATAAAAACAAACACACACATACACGGAAAAAGGATTTAGTTGAGTATACCGTAAGAATGTCTGTTGCCAACCAATCCGCATGGTAGTATATGTATATATGAAAAATAATTCTGAATGGGAATAAATTTCTGTTGATTAGTGGTTTCATGGCCGAGTTAATCAACTCTAATCGTAACGTCGCCATTACTTCGATTGACTATTACAACCATTCGAAGATGGATTCTTTTATTAAGTAAATTTCCAGAAAAGATGCTTGCTCGTTGGTAAATGTAAAATATCTTTTGTCTTTTTGTTTATCACAATAGAAATAATCATGATGAAATGAAACCATTTACCATGTACGCATAATAAAATTTTGATGCATCTATCGTGACTCTCGATGTGAGTCACGAAGGTTCGTCTGCGATGCAAGATTAACTCATGGGCTGTATGTTTAGATAGATAGATCGATTGATCTAAATATTAATTAAAAACTGAATTTTTTTTTCAACGCGCAGACGAGCAAAAAGTAATTATCGTTTCATATCATTTCACATTATCGTTTTATCAGCAAAAGCTCTGCACGCAGAACACACGCAATCACTCTTTAAGATACATATTATAAAATGGATGCTGTTGGTAGTCGATTCATTATCGATTTGTATTCGGTACTATCTGATTAGTTACAGAAACCAAACGACGAGGTGCGATAGCCACGTTATTAGTTGTATTCATGATTCCAAATATGCAGTATGTATGTAAAATACTGCTGATTGCAGGTGATTGGCTTATGTCGATTCAGCGTTTTTAATTATACCTAATTGCGATTGATTGCCACATGATTGAGTTCTGCGCATTATTAATGATATGCGCAGCAACTACTACAATTAAACTTGAATGAACTCATCGATTGTGATTACGCCAAATATTATTAATAGTTGAGATTAGTATTAAAAATGGGATATGAATTCAATTGACAATTTAAACTATTGAAGTTTTTTGTACGTTGAGGGAAGCAATTAACATAACCCCAAGCATTTAAAAATCTGTTCTTCGATCTAAATATTTTTTTACGTGCAACCATACACACTGCGAACAATTCTGCAAATTCTGTGGAGATCCTCTTTATTTTTCGTAATATTATCACAGATGCTCGACAACAAAGTGAACGAGTCAAAGTATTCGACACAGTCAAACAACTTTAGCATATTAGAAAAAAGAAATGAAAAGATACATAAAGGAAAATCGAAAATCACGTTTTTTTTTTTTTTTAAGAAGGAATGAAGAGGAAGGTCCCATTAGAGAGATGAAGACGCGATCCACGTGATAGTTAGTAAGGTCTACATAAGTCCCCGTCGACTTTTCAAACGTGGCAATGAATGGCTCGCAGCTCGAACTTCCGTTGGTCGGTGCAACGGGTTTGAGGGATTGTAGGCTATCACGCGATCCCTCCGACTTCTGTTCTCGCTGTTTCTTCCGTCTATATACAGCTACGGGCAAATGCTAAGCGAGCTTGGCGCGCGATTTGCGTCCTGTGAAAATCGTAAAATGCTTCTAGCGCTCGACAGAAGGGCGGTCTCTTCTCACCCTCGACCAATAACGGAGCATTGCTACCCAAGGACTCTAAGGATGCACAGTCGATAAGATTGCTGCATTCACGATTCTTTCGTAATGCTACTGCGAGCTAAGTGCACGGGTGACTCTAAATTTTCTGAATCATATAAAATGTGTTTGAGTGTACAAGTAAATGATTCAATTTTTATACATGTCGAATTAATTCTGTGTTTCCGCATTGGTGATGACTTTATTATTTTTTTTTTAGTATTTTTGCCATGGCTTCTTGAAAAATAACTTTTTCTCATCGCATAAAAATGGGGAATTTTGAAAAACATTCACTTTCCACACAGGAAAACTCGTAAGAAACTCAACGAAAGTATATTGTATCATGAATTCAACGATAATTCGTGTGTTAATTCTAGATAAAAAATACAAATCGTTTTAGTATTTTTTTTTCTACCGTAAATGTGAAAGTAGAAATCTTTGACTAAATTGACGAAATAAATTAATAAAATTTGACAAAATTCCATTTTCACGAATCGAACGATTTTAATTAAATATAAAGTTTAGTATTTGCCACAACTACACCCAGGGAAATGGTGTTTCTACCTGGTAACTATTAATAGACAATTATTACTTGTTAGTTGATGCTATTACTTTTGTATTTAGCTAAACTGTTTTATAAATTTCATTGTCACTGTTACTATCTTTAATTGTTTGCTCTTATGCAACCAAAATGCATAGTTATACTGACAATAGGAAAAAGTTAGTGTAAATATAAAGATAATAGTATGAACTTAATAATTAATGTTCGTCACTTAATAGTGACCGGGACTATCACGATTGTGTGGGTAGAACAATGAAATTCTCTGTGTGTAGCTCAATGATTACGTTTTTTTTCTCTGGCTGTTATAATTACAGAATCTTCGTAATACAAGAGTGCGACATTGCTACATGTATTTCATACAATTGTTTGGATTATAGAAAAATGTGGAAGGTCCGATATAGTGGGAGGAAAAGCGGTTGGGAATTTTTTCTATTTGCAAAGTGGTTGCAGCTGGATACTTGTGTCGCTTAATTGTCTTGGACAAAGAATCCAAGATTATATAGCGGAAGACCAATGGGAGCAACAGTCACTCGACCCGACGAACAATGAAATTCTATGTGTGTAACTCAATAATTACGTATTTTTCTTTGACTGTTACAATCACAAAATCTTTGTAATACAAGAGTGGGACATTGCTACATGTATTTCATACAATTGTTTGGATTATAGAAAAATGTGGAAGGTTCGATATAGTGTGAGGAAAAGCGGTTGGGAATTTTCTCTATTTGCAAAGTGGTTGCAGCTGGATACTTGTGTCGCGTAATTGCCTTGGACGCAGAATCCAAGATTATATAGCGGAAGACCAATGGGAGCAACAGTCTCTCGACCCGACGGCCATCGGGATCTGCTTGCTTTTGTTGTCGGTGACCAGTTCTAGAGGATTTGTGCGCTGGTAGTAAGAAAAAAAACCGCAAAAAGAAGATGGGATAATCCAGCACGCCTCATCGGTAAAAGGCAGATCATGTTTTTAGCTTTTACAGTGATTTCTCCATTGTTCTAGGAAGTGACGCATTAAGCGAGCATGAACGAAATGAGAAAAGTAGTTGAATATGGAGAAAGTTTTGGCAAATCCTGAATGTCGATGAGAGACTTAACAGTACTCGACCAGACTGACAGATTAAAAGCTTATTCCATAGGAAAGATAAGTGAAGCATTACGATTACAATGTTTCCAGCGGTACACCATCGACAAATTCTCGGAACAAATTGCCTCTGCAATCATCCATTTTGCGGAAAAGTCGGTCGGTGAATCAACGTAAAACTATATCGACTGGATGAATCTGCTGCGTCGAGGGGTATCCTAGTTTGTTGGAACGAAATGTGGCAAACGTGTGCTGGAGCCAGAACGTTCGAAAGAGATAGAAAGAGGGTCGGTGAACGCGGATGGCCCTCCGGTCATGAACAACGAGCACACGAATCTGACGGTCAGCCGCCAACGTATGCGAACTGTACAGCGAGGGAAAGGGAGAAACGAGTATTATTGGATTTCGGTTTGCGAACGAAAATTAGGAACGCACGAGTCCACCGAATAAATATCACCCCAATTCGGTTAGCTAGCGAGAGAGTGCCGAAGGGGTAGCGGGGGTTAGCTAGCTAATCGAAATCCCACTCGTTGCGAATAATGGAAAGTACGCTCGTTTCCACTCACTCACCCTCACCTCACGGCACACCACTCTGCACCTCTCTCTCTCTCTCTCTCTCTCTCTCTCTCTCTCTCTCTCTCTCTCTCTCTCTCTTTTTACTTTATTTTTACTCTTCTGTTCTCGTTGACGCTCCTTCATACACCATTCTCTGGTTTATTCCAATTGTTCCTGGCAATCTGCTTCAAACTGGTACGCTGCACTTTTCATCCCTCTCATCAAACTCAACGTTTTTATCGTAACACAGGTCACTAATAGCTTTCGGTGTCTGTATAATGGGATCTTTAATAAAATAAAAGTCGATGAGAAAAACGTTTTCGAATTAAATAGCTTGGGGAATTCTGGAAACGGTGAAGTGCGCGGATAATCCGTTAGATGAATGTACGAAATACAAAATCGTGAGAAGCTGGATGGCATTTATCACACAATTTTACCGTTCATTTTTTCCTTCGATAAATTCATATAGTGTTACCGTATTTCCTTTCAATTAACCACATTCCGCTACTTCTCCTGAGGCATTAATAAAACGAAATGTAAGTAGTCCAATTATTATTTCAACAACAATTCTTTGACGTCATCAAAAAATTGATTTCCTTATAAACATTGCAGAATTCAATACCTTGCATGAATAGTATATGATAAAAATTAATATATAGAAATGTTTCGTTTAAAAAAAGTTATTTATTCGTATATATCGAAAAAGCGAAAAGTCTATAAAGAAAACCCGTCAATTGCACATTGAAGGCACGAGTTAAGAAATAAGTTGTTGTTGTTGTTGTTGTTGTTGTTATTATTATTAAATTAATAAATAAATTTAAATAATAATAATAATAATAATAATAATAATAATAATATCTTGCACAGTAAAAAAGTGCTTGGTTGTAGCAACCAAAACAAAAAAATCGAACAAACTAATTGTCTAACAATTAGTACTCTGACCGCCAGACGATACATTGATTTGGATAAATTACTTTTAGTTTGTTAGTTTGATAATCGTCGTACCAACTAATTCGTTTGTTAGGCCAACAATGTAATTTATAAATTAGCAATGTACTTGCTTGCTTGTTTGCTTGCTCGAAGCATTTTCTTGCTTGATTAAACGATTCAACTGCTTCAAGCAAACAATCGACTTGGTTGATCCAACTAGTAACTTCTCGATTCAATAATGAGACACCGACCGGTTACAAGTTAACGTACATTATTAAAAGTATGAATTAGTATACTGATACCAGGATACGGAGAATATCACTTGCGCCTTCCACGGCAGTTTGAATATGTAATACTGTATAAAAGAAAATGAGATTACTTACTTTTGAATGTATACTTTTTTTTTTAATTTGAGTATAAAATTATGCATCAAAATAAAAAAAATATGCACTAACGAGATGTTTTTTTAACGGAAACCGTTCATAAAATTTCGTACGCGTCATTACGTATTAAACAACTGTGATATGTTGAAAGTAAACTGATCGAACGGTAATATTAACTAACGTAACTATGCTCCTTATGTTATATCGTGTGGTCGAATTAAGTAAATACATCGAAAGATCTATAAAAATAAGTATCGTATGAAAAAAATGTTCCTGATTTGGAGGGAGCAATTCACTCGTGCTTTTTATATTTTTAATATTATACACCATATGATATTATTTTCAATCATATAATGTACAATTGCATTACGCGTTGGAAAAAAATTCTTTAAAAACATTTAACTAACCGGATAATGTATTAAACAAGCCTGCAAAGTGTCACCTTGTACATTATTTTCTCATTATTTTTACCTTTCACAACGCTTCCGGGGAAGTATGTTGATATATTTTAGCTTCGTCATAAAAGAAGCTTTGTGAGAAGTTGAGAAATAATGAGGAAGCATTGTGCAGTGGTTATATTTCACAAGATTATTTAAACACCACGTAAATCACGTCAATCAACCTAATAGTCACGAAAAAAGAAGAATGACGTCAGATTCATTTGTGTGCCAATTTTCTACCGATTTTTGGAGCCGTTCTTTATTAAAGACATTCAAATGAAAAACCCGTCACACACACACACACACACACGCGCGCGCGCGCGCGCGCGTAAAAACTCGTTAAAATTCGTTGGCTTTTAATAAATGATATTTGCGGTGCAATAATGAAACTTTATTCTGTTTTATGCAAATACTTAACTTTATTTAAAATTATTTTTTAATATTATTTCGAACATATGATAAAATTATTTGGCTTCAAACTTTCGTGACTCCTGGCCTTTTTTGTATATTATTACTATTTGTAAAAAAAATACCCAAGAAGCATCACATTTTTTAGCATTTGTTTGAATTTTTTGTCACAGTGACATGAAGACTAGTACAAAATTGATAGTTTTTCTAGTGAAATCATATAATATTCATTTTATGTTTGATGATGTCCACCATTATGAAAAGTTTTTAATCGATAGCTTTAAATTTGTGCGAGCTACAATGCAAATAGGTATTGTTCGAAAAGAATCGGAATCATCACCAAATTCAGACCCTGGACCGATTTTCACTAAATGTACTTACCAAAAATTGTTTGATGTTAGTAGTAAAAATTGGAGATCAATTGCTCAAATCATTAACGAGTTTCTATATAAAATCCGAACCTTTTAACTAATCTTTGTCAAATTGAATATCTCATACCCCTTAATAGTAGGTAATTTCTATAGAAAATTTGAGTTCAATTGACCAAAGTGTACGTCAATTTCCAATGTTTCCATAAATTCAAAATCCCATCACATTTGATAACTTTCATGGACTTTTCCCAAATGCAATTCCAAAGTCCTTCAATATTACTTTGTGCAGAACTATTTCACTTCTATGGTTCAAACATTGAAGGAGTTAGCGTGCCAACAGATATTTTTCAACAAATTGAAAACTACGTAAAATCTCAACAGATGCACACATTTCACTGAAAATTGGGGGAAAAAAACAACATGAGGATCGAACCATCTACCAGCATGAATAATGTAAGATTGATAGTTCAAGGCGTTTAGTTAAGTTACACATACGTTACTGAATGTGATTTTTTGGATGTTTTAGAACGTTCTAAACACGAAAATCTCGAAAAAGAAAATTTCACGACAAAGAAGCTGCTTTCATGAGAAAGTGATATACTATGCACATAGTAAAATGAATGGTTCATTACAAATGTTGCATTGCAATGCATATAATTTCTCATTTGCTTTATATTAAATTTTTAAAAACAGTATAAGTACTCACGTAAATTTAACTGTTCAACAGCTTAGTCACTTTTGACAAGTTTTCCGCCGTAACTACTTCGAACACTATCGAAGTCGTCATGAAACTCTTCGCTGTTGTCCACTTTGTTCTGCTACACTTTGTAACGTAAATAAGTGTATATACGTTAAATAATTAAGATAGTAATAGCTGGTTATTCTTTCGAGCGCCTCCACGGTTTTAGCAAATAATAAAATTACTTCTAACTCAATGGTATTAATGGCACCAGGTTTGGGTTCTTAGCAATTACAGTTGGTGCGGCAACGATTTCATTTCATTGTGCGACACGCTCGTCAATTTTTGTCGTACTAATGACCACAGTTGGTTAGGTTACCAATAAAATTCGTTGTCCATCCCGTACCATCCTGAATGCTATTTTAGTAGTTATGCCGATTAATCAAGTTTGTTATGTGTTCTATACACATCAACTAATGCTAGGTTCTTGCGTTGATAAACCAGGTAGTTATGACAACAAAATTGTATCCAACTAAAAAATATTTAGTCCGTCCAAACAATCCGAGAATAAAAAAAATGTTTTATTGAAAAAACTCCCGACTGCAAAAAACTATAATAAACAGGACTTTAACTTCAAAACGTTTTATATGACAATAAATCTAAAAAATATTTAGTGAACTTCATATTTAAATTACAATTAGTCATTTATCGCTAACTCTACAGTTGGGAGACGTCTTCTTTTACGTTAGAGAATGTCCATATTGTATATAATTTTTCTTTTAAACTATAGTCCAGACGCCAGCATGTTTCTTGATATGTCAAAGACGGTTGCAATATTTAGGAAACGTCTCACGACTGTAGTGACAGTGGTAAATGAATTGTTGTAATTTAAATATGAATTCAACTAAATTGACATTGGAAGTTACTCGATCCTTTTCACATTTATTTTCATGTGAAAACTTTTTAAAGCTAAAGTTCTGTTTATTATAGTTTTTTATAGTCGGAAGTTTTTTAAATAACATTTTTTTTATTTCATACTTTTTAAAGATCAAAAATTAATTTATCAGCGTAGGAAGCTCGGATGCATAAACCGTGTATTAATTTTCAAAACCGATCGTATTCTATATTCAATATAATCTATTAAAAACATTGTAGTTTTTGTTGATATTAATATTCCAACGTCTGACATTAATGTACAACGATATCTGTATTTAACAATATCTGCTTCGATTTCCACGAATAACGTACATCAAAATGTATATGCTTCGTTAATTGATCAATCAATTCAATCAACAAAATACGATATATTTCATGAACCTATACCTCGAAAATTTAAACTATCGGCACACTAAAAGAAAATAGCAGGGACAACAGAATTTTCGCAAGTTGAGTGGGCAAAGAGTTATATACATGTATGGAACATTTTTTTTTTGTTTTTTTTTTTTAAATAAAATCAATACACCTGTATTTAAAGAAGTTTTGCATACGCCGTATCTCAAATATCAAACACGTTCAATGTGTTCAAGATTCGGAGTTACCGTGTTTATGAAAAAAATAAACCAGTAGTTGGCCGTTGTAATCTACCAAGAGTGGCGGATAGAGAAACCTAAAGTCAATAACGTTATAAAGTGTTTACAGACAACGTCAAACAATTTTCAACGTGTCTATAGACATACAATGTTTATTTATAACGTTAGTTAATGCTGTCGCGAGCCCACGAGTATTATACTTTCCCAGGCTTCGTTTTATGTGCGTCAAACAATTAACGCATTTGCTATCTAGCGGTGCTACGCCAAACTGCAAATTACTGTACATTGTCTTGCAAATTTGATACCCTCATTCAATATACATTTTTATATCAAAAGTAGAGGTCTGGTGATACATTTTTCAAGTATAATAATGAAAATTTTAACAATGTTTAACTGCTACTTTTAATATAAAGTAATATATTAAAATTCAATTCGTCCATTGACTTTACAAAATTGTATATCAATTTTCATGCAAAAATTCTTCAATGATAAAACTCATGTATACGCGTGATAAATTGTATATGCCTGTTATAAGTTTTAAGTAACAGTTCTTGAAATATGTAAGCAAATATTAAAGTTGCGCCATCTACCTATTTTTTCTATTAGATGTATTTTTAGATAGTCACACCCGAGGTCTTAGTATAGCGCCGCCCAGATTCCTACGTTATCGATCTTCCTTTGCAGGAACATGTCACAGTATCCAATTCCTAATTTTTGTCAACTACGATTGCTTCATTAATTCTTACGACAAAATAGTGACTCGACGATTATTTAAATCTAACGAAATCGTGAAAAAATATTGCCACAGCCGGCACTGGACTAGAATTTTGAGGTTCTCGGTTCAATCCCGGACTCTAGCGATATTTTATCACAATTTCTTTCGATTTAGAATTCTTGGCGAATTAGCGAAGCAATCAGAGTTGACAAAAATTAGGAATTCGATAGTTTGAGATCTTTCTGCAAAGAAATATCGATAACGTAGGGATCTGGGTGGCACTATACTCAGACCCCGAATGTGAGTTGATCAAATTCCATCTAATAGAAAAAAAAACGATTGTTAACATATATACGTCCACAACATAGACACAAAAAACTGCGTAAAATATATTAACGACGATTATGTTTTTCAACGACGGTATATTAATTTTCAATCGAGTATTTAAAAATCTCTAATTGATCTTTGATTCTTATCAACTCGCATTGAAGAAATATCAAAGACGATTCTGCTTTACTTTTTCAAATTCAACAATGAAAATTTCGATAATTCGTACCACACATTTCAATATGGAAATAAATATTAAATTCCAATTCGGATATTGTAATTTACCAAAGTTTTCATTGATTTTCATACACATAGATTCATTAGCGAATCGAATTAATACTCACATATCGTAATCTTCAATCCCCGGTTTCGTAACCTTCATGTACCATTATTACAACAAATGTATATTAATATTCATTTCACTTTATACTTTCATACAATTTTGTATACCATATATAGAAGGATTTTTAACGGTACACCGTGTATACAAACAGTGGAAGCTATATCTACGGAAAAATGTGGGAACACCGCCCATAGATCTCTCCGTTCAGGCTGCCGATGTCTGCGGTTAGGGAGGTGAAACGATGGCGCGCTTTGCCGATAACGATAACATCGATAATCCGGAAGCACACAGCTCTCATCCGCGCATTAGCCTACGTTTACATCGGTCGAGAACGCGAGAGGGCCGTCGGCGAGCAGCCCACCACCGTTGCATAGTCCTCGCCCCGATGATATTAAATTATCATTGAGAAAACAAAGAGGGGAAGTAGTAGAGCTTCTTGCTGTAATACTATCATCTTGCGGTAGCAACGCACCCGGTACAGTTTCTCTTTATAGCATACTACTATAATAGAATAACATGTTTCCTTCCTTTATGGTGTTACGAGGTAAAAGAGAACTCGACATTTATCTCTGATATCTTCGTTTCGATAAACCTTTCGATTCGACGTTTCACGAAGTGAATATTTTCTTATGAAAAAGTGCGGAGGCAATAAAATTATTGTGTGTAAAGGAAGACTCAGATTCTTTACAATTCTGTGACATTTTGCTTCCTCGTAAAAGAAGCTTTGTTCGATTGAAAAAAATTTATTCGAGATTTTTATGCCAGGATGTAAACAAGATAATTAAAAACTTTGAGAATGATGGTTTAGAAAAAATGTCCGTCTTGGGTATGCGCGGGGTTTCGAAAAATTTATTCGCCTACAACTCAAGAATCGTTTGAGCAATCAGATTAAAATTTAGCACCCAAGTGAAGTAGTAAATGCTACGTGATTGTTGTAATTTTTGACAAAATGTATGTTGACATTTAAATTTTATGTTGTTTTCTTCATAATTAAAGATATCATCGAGTTTGTTTGGTGTTAAATTTAGTTAAAATCGGTAAAGACGTTCCGATTTTATGAGATTTGAAATTTTTCGATAAAGATTGACGTAATTGCACTAAATTTTACAAAACAGAAACTGGCGATCTCAAATTTTCTACATAAACAGCGTTCTGTTCAGCGGTATTTGGTCAAGCGGTACAGATATTTTACAATTTTTCGCAGCTCATACATTCAAAAATAATCAAAAGGATTCGGGACAATGACAAGAAAAAATTGGGTACACATCCAATTACTTTTAAAAATAGTTGGTATGCATATGGTTCAAATCAATAGACGGGTTCGAAAGTTATCACATATTAAACTTTTCATTACAATATTTGGAAAAATAAAATGTCTGTGAATTGAGAATTATTTGATCAATCGAGCCAAGTTCTAGCACAAAAATAATGCTCTAAAAGCTCATTATATATTTAAATTTTCGTTAAAATATGTATGAATTGACAGATTTTTCTTAAAGCTCTGAATTGAAATTTGTAAAAAATACGGACGAGCTACCCTTCGAGTGTAAAAAAGAAATTGTCGTCCACAAAACTTCCTCTATTAGAAAATCAAAACTGATATTCGCATAGAGAATGCTCTGTTGACGACGGACCAAAAGAATGAAGAAGAAACGTGCAAAATTCTACTTGACAATTTTTTTTACATTCGAAGGGTAGTTCCTTCGTATTTTTTAAACCGCACACTGTCGTATTCGACGTGTCCATACAATGAGCCAATCGATGTTGAATTTTAATGCCGTTACATAGAATTTTCTCACGTACGTATATTCTCGGCGGAAAAACGGTTTAAGATCGGGTTTTCTCAGCGGAAAAATCGATTTCGATTTCTACTCGACTCATAGAACTGTAATATAGTGTTAAATTGCCGGTACCTCTGGTTTGCCCGTTCACAGGCAGCAATAATCGTTGTCGTTCGATGGACACTCCACTCGTGGCTCGCGACCACGTACGCGACCCAATTCGCAACTCGATATAGCGTGACTACCTTCGGATATATCTTAAAATTCAACGAACAAGTTTGTCCACTATTCGCCGCTTCTCCGCGCTATTTTCATCGTTCACGCTAGATCGTATCTTCCAATTTCGTTTTCACGATCTGTCGAAGATTTTATATCCGATTTATTGTCAGAAGAAAATGATAAAATAAAAAGCGATCCAAACCGATATGTAACGTAAATACATTGACAATATCCGAGAAGGACACTATGGAGAACACGACCGGCAAGAAGCCAGGGAAGCCTTTGAACGAAGGTACTACCACTACGATGCTGTCACAGTCTTTCCTCAAAAGAGGCTGCTCGAGTGTAGTGTCCATGACCAGACAGCTCACTAACGAACATGCGAGGCTTCCACCCATTAACAGTGAACCCACATAAAGAAAGATAGAGAAACAGAGTGAGAAGGAAAGGCGAACATCCTGTGGTCACTCGGGCCACGGTAACGAGGTGACCGAGTCTCCCGTTAATCCCGCTTTAAATTAAACCACGAACCCAACTCACCACAACCAAGTGCTTGCCTCTATTTTCTTCTATCCTCACTGTGATAGAGGAAATGCAATGTTTATCTAAATCTTCTTCAACAAGGATTAATCGCCTTTAACGCCAAAAAATATAAATAAACACCAACGGTGTATCTATTTAAACGCTACAGGCATTTTTAATCCGTTAGTATTCAGCATGGAATGCAATGATGCTATAGACCATTCTTATTGAAATTATTACTTTCAAATGCCAAAGTTTTTTTTACACCTGTATCGGGGAACATATGAATATGAATGAGATAGAAAATTATTTTTGGAAATATTATGATCGGAAATTTAATGATTTTTTGGTGAAAGCAAGGTATCGGGCACTGTGTCGTTGAATTCCACACGAACTAACTTCTGTTTTCCATCGAAAACTTAATTGTTTTCGAATAGCACTTGTCCGAAAGATTTTTAATGTTGAAGCTATGTTCACTTATCAACTGAGCGCGAGATGAAATAAATTATTTTTACCATTTTTTGTAGACCAATCAACAACAATAAGAAATCTCATGCTCTTCAACATGTACTATTAACATATATACCATTAATAATTAATTATTTTCAAAGAGCTTTACTGACATATGCCAATCTCTGATATCTTTCTGTACAGTTTGTTCATGGAATAACTGTGAACTTAAACATGGTTCAGTTTTTGGTTTCTTACAACTTATTCGGTTAACGATACTTTATCAATTCACGTGTATAGATTTATTTTTCATATAACAGATGTTGTTCAACAATAAAAATCTTATTTACAATGAAATTGTTTACGCTACAGAGTAAGGACAATGTATTTGCTGATTAAGGAATTTGATATAAAAATAATTCGCCGCACGTTCTAACAAACAAAGCGGCTATAAAAAATTTTAATTACACGAACGAAATAGATTTTTATTTTCTAAATGTATAAACCGCACGAAATTGGCATAAACGCACGAGTTTCATAATCATGCATTATTACTTTTAACGTTGAGGACGCATGCTATATTGGAAATAATCGTGTATCGATGTCGATTGATCTACAAAAATTAATAAAAACTATTTAACCAACTACTTGCAATTGTACTTGTCATTTTTTGAGGTTCGATTATCGTAAAATAACATTTTGTGTACTCTAAAGCCTAGTTTACAAGTGTGACGAGAGGAAAGGTTCAACTACTATTCGTCGGAGAAATCCCAGAATCCCGAGCAAGTTCGAGCAGTTTCCGGAATGAGATTCCTTCCAATACATCGAATTTCTATGGAAGATCGTCGCTATTAGTTTGCTGGTAGCAGTGAAGTGTGCAAGTTACTGAAACATACATACTGGTGCTCACTATTTGCCCCCACCCCCTCCCCCGAGTCTCTGTGTACTCATGGCTGTTTAAACTTCCGGCGAAAGGCAAACGTCCAGTGTGTTGGTTCTGAGCTCGACGTCACCACTGAGTTAAGCACAAGTTGAGATATTCTTAGTTCGAAGCAAGCCAGGCAAGCCTACTGTCCTATGAATCGAATGACGATGAAGAGAGAGAGAGAGAGAGAGAGAGAGAGAGAGAGAGAGAGAGAGAGAGAGAGAGAGAGAGAGTTTGAGGAAGTAGCAGGAGAAACAGGAGAAACAGGAGAAAGAGCAAGAGGATATCGTGAGACGATGTATTCGAGCATGTCTGCCTCGAAACCCACAACGCAAACTCTCGTCGTAACCGTTGTCCTGGAAGATGCAGTTACAAGTCCACCATTTGGTCGAGCATATTTCACGTGAGAAACATGAAATATGCCATACCCGCGGTCACAGTTTATTGCTCGTAGAACTCACACGCAACGACCAAGTGGAACGACAAAACTTTGTCAACAAGTAGGCCCTCTTAACTCTTCGAACGAAGGGTAGCTTTTCCCCCAGTCTATGCGCCGGTAGCATCAACGGATGGCTCCCACACCATCGATACTCAAGTACGACTTATTGTCAAGGATTTGGATGGTTCGATGGAGAAAAAGCGCGAGCGAGACTAAAGAACACCGTTATAGTCGTGGAACCATTGGGATCGATGCTTTTAATGCTTCGACACAGTTCACTTCTCTTTTTCTCCTCAATCGTCATTTATATTACCACCGAAGTACATCTCGAATCATTCTTCTTGTTCATTCCATATTTCATTCATACAATAGGTTTGTTCCCACGAGGAAGCGAGAACACGATGAAGAGACCAAGCAATGGAGCATTCGTAAACAGAGCTTCGCGTCAGTCGTATGTATCGTTTCATCTTTTTTTTTCACCCGCATAAATGTGCCTTGGCGTAGCGCTCTAGCTGCTGATGCAACAAAAAGAGTTGGCCAAGTGAACGAATCGTGGCGAAGGCTAGAAACGTACGTACGTACGTACGTACATAATTGTAACTCTGTGGGGCGAGGGTGCAGGGGAGACTCGATGGGACGTGAACAAAACGGCATTGAGAGTAAAGCGAGCGAACAACTCAGGCAGAAGTGATGCCTGACTGAATAAACCAACCGATTCTCGACGGGATGGAGCAGCGATAAACGCTCCCAGAAAATGTCATTTTGTTTCTGTTCTTTTCTTTTTTTTTTTTTTTTTCTTGTATATCCTCAAAGCACTTCCGACGTAATTGAATGTAACGCAGTAAATTATTAATAACCGCACTGAGTGTAGTTACAGCTCTTTTTGTATTACACTGGTTATATATCTGTATACCGTAATGAGTACATAGTGCATGCAGACCCCTTTGTGCGCGATAGAGCAAACGTTATCGCTAGAAGAGGCCATGAACGTTAACTCCTGGTAACGCTCTCTCGTTTTCGCTGCGAGAGCTCTAAGATTGCGAAACTTCCACGTCTCCGGGTCGCCCTCTTCTTGCCTCAAGACCTCCAGACCTCCACTTCCCGTGAGCAGTACCACGTCGGAGTCCTGTTTCTATACGACCATTTCTCGGATATATCGTAAAGCTGGATTGCAGGTATCTGAGGAGAAAGAGAAATACAGTTAAGGATGGGAATATCTCACGAGGCGCAACTACTAGAGCGGTCTCCACGCTGTGTAGAGTAGTTTCCCAAGCGTAAGTCCATTTGAATTGAGAAATCTCGCGCTATTGAGCCACTTGCAAACCTTAAACTACTTCTGAGTTGTTGGGTGAATTCTTACTGATGTTTTGACAGCGATTTGACTGATAGAATCAGGACATAAAAACTTGATTAATAAAGCCGTGAAACGATATGCTGTTCGTGTGCACCATACTTCTGTCACGACTAACAGCTACCAGAGCTTAATTTATCTCATTTGCTGTTCTCTTTTTTTTTAACTCGAAAAAAGGGGCAAACAGAAAATTTAGGTCAAGCCACTACTCGCATTACGGTACAGAATGGAACTTTTAAAGTTTGCGTTTAATGCCGTGCTGGCAATATCTTTTTAAGGCTACACGCTTTCCACTCGGGCCCATGTTGCTCCTGCGCAGGACCGGTTGCCCCGGAGTGCTTTTACGGGCTATGGCTATGTTCTCCTAACGAAAGTACGGTATATCCTCGTGGTTGTAGCGGCACCAAGGCTCCTGCTTTTGCCCGTTAAATGCTTCATTCCTCCCGGTCCATGGGGGCACGGGAAAAGCTGGCCAATGCGACTCGTACATGTACGGCGTGCGGTTACGACACGAGGGAGAGGAGAAAAGTTCGTGCTTCGTCGCAAAAGCTTCCGTACGTATCCGTATATTCCGTGTGCCAGGTATAGCGCAGTACGTATACATTCTCCTCGATGAAAACCCTGACTCATTTCTCCACCACTATTTCCCTCTCTCTCTATATATCTCTCTTTTGCTCTCTTGGTTTTCTCGACTCCTACGAGAAATGTTGAGCCAGCATATCCCAACGAAGACCGAAAAGTTTTCGTTTTGAGACATCGATCTCTGTCCAAAAGAATAGTCAACCTCTACGGCTTCACGTATTCTTCGTGTACTGTATGTTTTATGGTCCGAGTGATTTATGAGCCACCGATAAATACCTATGCAATTATAGCGCAAAAGTATTATTTACCGTAGTACAATATACGTATTTTCGGCTCGACAAATTCCATAATTCATCAAACTGATGAATTATAGGTGTAACAGTCGAGTTTAAGCTGTAGTTGCTCGAGCGATCTCTGCCAGGTGGCACAGCGAGAGAATTATACCGAGTATGATTTACTGAGGGAACTAAGGTAGAACCGTGGAAAAGAAAGTAGAGAGACAGAGAGAGAGAGAGAGGGAGAGAGCGAAAATTAGTAGACAAAGTCTGATCTCCGTTCGACCTTAATTCACTAGCAAGTTCCCGCCAGAGTCGTTTACACGGCAGCGCGATGAGTAAGCTTTCGGTCTACCATTTCTATCTCACTTTTTCACAGCTTTTCTCCACTGTCAGCCGACCCTTTCTCGCAGTTTGATCCTGCATCGCACGGCAGAATGCATTTCCATACATTTTCCACCCCCTTCCCTGACCACATTCTTCGTAGCGTACCAGTCGAGTTGCAAGGTTATAAATCATAGCAGCTCTTTCGTTCGCAAAGTCCCTTTGCAGAAAGCTTACACTCCATGTACACTCGAAGAAAAGATGAGTTGAGCTTTTGTCAAAAAGAGGGGTAGTCTCGAGACAAAAAATCATCGAGTTAATGGATATCGAGTCCCGTCATTCTCCGTTTGACTGTCGCTTCGCTGGTGCAAAAAGTACCAATAAGTCTTGAAAATATTGATCCAGTCACTTGAAACAATATTAAGGAAAGTTTATACTCGAGAATATAATCGTATCATGTACATCAGCAATGATTTATTATCCGATGGTACGTTTTGCCTGTCTAATGGAACAATTGATGTAGTCATAAGCCTTAGATGTTTAGTGCATACGGATCTTAACATCGTGCGTATGGTTTACGAATTCATGTGTTCGTGACGCGGAAGTCGTGCTCCCGATGAATCATAACCGAGAACCCGAGCGACAGATAGAGATAGGAATAGAGTATGCCGGATTTACAACCCCTCGGTGGTGCGGCATAATAAGACAATTTGTGGCTGGGCGACGAACACGAGCTGCAGCAAAGGAGAAGCGCTCTCTTGCGCGACCTCAGACCTTGCGGCATATATACCCTCGGGTCTTCCGCTTTTGGCTAAAGTCCGGGCTATTAAACCGAAGTTTGTCCGGAGTTCTCTTGCCCCCTCTCTCCTTCTCTCTCTCTCTCTTTCTCTCTCTCTCTCTCTCTCTCTCTCTCTCTCTCTCTCTTACAACCGGATACCGTACCCCTTTGGTATTCGTGACTTTTCCCTCCCTCTCGAAACCATACTGTATAGTTATAGAACTCTATAGTCGAGTATTGTATATCCCAATCGAGGGAATAGGTGTAGACACAGTTCGCGGTTTACTGTTTGACCTAATAATGTACTTGGTGCTAACTTTTAAAACTCATCAGCTTATCGATTGCGCAAAGCGATCAAGTATAGGATTATTTAATTCACCTAGTTACAGTAGTTAAATTTAATCTTTTATAACTGGGACTCGGTTACTTAACGATATATTGTGTATACTCAAGTCAAAGAACAATCAACCAAGTTTGAAAGTGAATCCTCAACATAACCACTGTTGCTTAAAGTATTGCTTAACTCTGTGAATCCAATTTGGACATTAAAAAGTGTTAGTGTCAAGTCGCTTTTAAAAGTTCAACCCAAATGGGTAACAGTACCCGTATTCAGATACTTGATCGAAGATCCTGACGCTCGTTTAACTTTACTGATTGTCTACATTTAGCTTCATTTAATTTATGGATCTCATAAAACTCTAACAAGTAGTTATTTTATAAAGACTTGAAATTTGTTTCGTACACAATTTAAATAATCATATTTTTTTTAAAAACGTTTTCCAATATTTGTTCAGATAAATTCCCAACAATGAAAGGTTCTACTTATTACAGTATGTGTTCCAACGCATCAAGATATTAATGGCAACGGACATGGAAAACAAATTGGCTGATGAATAAAAATTTTTGTATTTTTGAATTTTTTAAATTAGTTTTTACGATTATTAATATTTTTTTTGGTTTCTTCGTTCGTCTTGTTCATTAAATTATTATCTATCAGTCCACACTGAGAAAAAACTTTATTTTTACGCATGAGGATTTGTTAATTAAGGTAATGCTGAATTGGCGCAATAAATTATTTATTAACAGTTAATAAATGTATATTTGAATGAAATGTTCCTTTATCAGAGACTAATAAACATCATGTTGACTCCACATAGCATAGGTATTAATTTAAAAAATGCTTATTAATAATCACTATTGTAATAATTTGAAGAGAATAATTCATAGATTGAGAGAACTGTACATATAGTTGTATGTGCTGTGAGATCGATTTCTTTGAACATAGGTTGAACGGAACTATTGCAAAGACTCATATTAATTAATATTTCCTATACTTACGTTGAAAGAATTGCCTCGATTTTACATGCATGCCCCATAAAACACGGAGATCGTTACGGCTGTCCCGATAATTCTGATAAATTCTTACTTTTTATGCAATACTAGCCTACCGACGACCACTCATTCGCATTGCAAAGCTACAAGTGGTCTTATCCGCTAAAATACGACGATTGACAATTAAAATAATAGTCATGCCAACGGTACTTATCTCAAATATAGATTTGGTAACTATTAACAAATTATCTATTGACCGATCGCTAGTTGAGACAAACATTTCTGTCTTTGAACAGTGATTTGATAACTATTAACAAATTTTTATTAGCATCAACTTAAAATTTGATAATTATTAACAAATATCTATTTGCTTCGACGAGGCAACAATTATTTCAAATGAAATTATAACAAACACAAAGTCGTTTCATCTACATTTAATCTCATTGCCGCAAATCGTTCTTCATCAGTTAGAAACATCGAATGAATAACGAGAAACAAATTGTTCAAATAAATCGGTACATTGAGAAATGAGTTTATTCGCTGTAACTACCAGGCGCACAAGTATGAAATGCGGATTTTTTTTCTAAAAAATCATGTTAAATTCGGAAGAATGATAAAAAGTGCTTTATTCAAAGTACGCTCTATCGCTTGTTATACATTTTTCCCATCCTTCGGGCAATTTGTGAATAGCACGCCAGTAAAAATCTTCCCCTTTTGCTGCGAACCATTCATCGAGCCATTTTTTCACATCTTCATACGAACAAAGCGCTGCTCAGCAAGTGCGTGACCCATCGATGCAAACAAGTGGTAACCGGAAGGAGCCAAGTCTGGTGAGTAAGCCGCATGGGGTGAACTTCCCAGCTGAGTGCTTCCAACGTGTCGCGAACCGGTTTTGCCGTATGTGATGGAGCATTGTCATGAAGAAAAATGACTTTGTGTTGTCTCTTTCGGTATTCTGGCCTTTTTTCAAGCAGCAAACGATTCAAATCGGTCAATTGTTGCTGGTAACGTTTTGTATTAACCGTTTCCGCAGGATTAAACAGCTCATAATAGACCAAGCTCCTCTGGTCCCACCAAACACAGAGCATCGTCTTTCTGCCAAAGCGATTCGGTCTTCCGGTCGATGTGGATGGTGTGCCTGGGTCTACCCATGATTTTTTACGCTTGGGATTCTCAAAATAAATCCACTTTTCATCCCCTGTAACTATACGATGCAAAAACGACTTCCTTTTGTACCGAGCGAGCAAAATGTCACATGTGTTTTTGCGCTTTTCCATTTGCCTGTCGTTCAACTCATGTGGTACCCATCTACCGGTCTTCTGAATATTTCCCATCTCTCGTAGCCAATTGGAAACAGCTTGTTCACTAACGCCCAATTGCTCGGCGAGTTGTTTTTGTGTTTGTGAATCATTTTCGTCCAACAATGCTTGTAATTCCACATCTTCGTATTTTTTTGGCGGCTGTCCACGTTCCTTGTCTGCAACATCGAAGTCAGCACTTTTGAAACGCCGAAACCATCGTTCACACGTATCTTGCGATGGAGCATATTCACCATAAGCTTCTCGAAGTAATCGGTATGATTCAGCAGTAGTTTTCTTCAAATGAAAACAAAAAATTAATGCTGTCCGCGAATGCTCTTTGTTCGGTATAAATTTCGACATATTGAACACAACAACACAACACTATGCACACACTTTTCCAATTTATCACTCGCGCGCGTCTGATACTTGTTGATGACACAACAAAATGGCGCAGTGTCAAATCTTTATAGCACAAACTGTATTCGTGCGCCATCTGTTGTCTGAAATCCGCATTTTATACTTGTACACCTGGTAAATATATTTCGTTATCCTGTATCTAAAATATTTGTTGAGTATTACTAAATTATTAACAGTTAATAAATAATAATGTTCTCATAATAAAATCTTATACCGACGGCACTTTTGTCAAACGAACGATTTATTTGAGCAATTTGTTTCTCGTAACTCATTCGATTAAGCATCTATTAATAACCAAAATGTATTGATGTATTGATTCACGTAAAATATGGCCGAAAATCGCGGGTAATAACTTTTTTCTAATTCGAGACAACTATTTCGGTAAAATTGGGAATATGTTAATCGATTTTAACAATGCATAGTGTGGCATATATATCACTCTTTAATTATACAGGGTGAGTTTTTTATCTTGTGACATCGAAATATTGCAAGATAGACGCATCGCTCAAAAAAATGTCCGGAATAAAAACATTTGATCTCGAAGGGGAAAACTGAACCCGTAAAAATCCAATCCCCCCACCCCAACCCCTGAAGGCGGGAAGGGAAGTATCTTTGAAATTAAAAATGGGACACCTTATTTTTTATTGCAGATTCGAATTTTTCATGAAAAAATACGCAAGTTTTATTGGAAAAATTTCTTTCGATTCGAGACACATGGCGACGTAATTGCAAAAAATCACATTTTTTGTCATTTTCAGAAGTGCTACCATTGTGTAATTGCCATTTTCATGAAAAATTCGAATCTGCGATTTAAAATTTCAAAGTTACTACCCCTCTCGCCCTTAGGAGTTGGGGCAGGGGGGGCGATTTTTACGGGATTAGTTTTCCCCTTCGCAATCAAAAGGTTTTTGTTCCGGACATTTTTCGTGGCGTATTTCTCGCGATATTACGATGTCTCAAGATAAAAAACTCACCCTGTATAAAAATATAAATTTTGTTTCCTCCTTCCCTTCCTAGAATAAGCTTTGGTTTCATGAAAAATTTGTTCATGTCAACGTTTTCAGAATGTTCCAGAATATTAAAAAATGACATTCCAAAAAAAAAAACGTTAGGTGTACACGCGTATTTTATGCGCGTGTGTTGAAAAAGACGTTAAGACAATAACTGTTGTAAATGTTGAGCAATTGACCTAATACTTTGCACTCAAGTCGAGTTACCATCAACGTTGCTTCATATTAAATTTTACTTGGATCCGCAAAGGGATTCAAAACTTATAAATACTTTCGTTTTCGTCAAAACCATTTGTGCTTGCTGTCGCGTGCGCAGTTTTCAAGCTGCGTGCGTGCACGCGTGCGAGCTCGTGTGTACGTGTTTCGACCCTTGAATCTCTTATAACTTAAGAACCGCTTGAACTGTCGTGCTAAAATTTGGCGCGCTATTGAAGCAGGCATTTCTCTTTGTACGCGATAATTTTTCTCGGTTATATTAATTTTGAGATTATTCAAAAACACTACACGATGTAAACAATAACACTTGTAAAATTTGAACTATGTAACTAAAGCTTTCTGCACAACTATACTACAATCAAGGGTGGCTGGTATTTCATTCGAACAAAGTCAACAAAAGAGCTCTTATGAAATTCCCTAGCTCTGAAATGGGAGGCAACTTATAAATTTGTTTAAAAATGACTACAATCAATAATTTAACACTTATAACTGGAGGATGGTTAAACATGTCAGCCTAAAATTTAACACGCAAGTGAACCATTTACTGTCCGATTATCGTGGTGAATTTAACTAAAATTGATGAGGTCGCTAAACATTTTTTCCGAGCTCTTAACTTCATAAAAAATGCAAATCATCGTAAACTTGGCAACTCGGATAAATTTCAAGATGTTTTATTTATATCTAGAACTGACCACAAGTATCCAATTTATGTAATTTACCATTTTTTTAAATGGCTGCTTATCTTTCAAATTTTTCCATTCAAATTTTCGCAAATATTCAACAGATTAGCTAGTGTATACTGTATAGGAGCCTGAAGATTATAACCTGATTCGTTGCTACCTCATTACTAAATCCATCTTTCATAAAGCATTCTCCATGAAAAATCCTGAAACGATTCCCATACGTTCTCATAGTGGTGGCTTTGGGACAGGTAGAAAATAATAAGGTTCAATTTCCAAGGTTCTACTTTGCGCAAGCATTATTTTAAAAGAAATAAACATTGTTTTAACTGGTGCGTACGGTTTGAATCTCCTTTGAAGATGGATCCGACTGTAATACCTAAAAAGACATTATTTTCAATTAGAATTACAATGGTTTATAGTTTTGTAAACATTTATATAAACCATTGAAACTAATTTTCTGTATCGGCATAGTCGACTTTGCTGAATAAAAATTTCACAGAGATACATCGATGAGCCTTTTGGCAATTTAAGTCACGTTGAAAGCTTAAATCACTGGTATTAAAGTTGTCATGCATTGTCAATATTCGAGGGGATCTTTCACGAGGATTACTCAAGTGACTTCACGGTGGATCTGGACTGATCCATGATTTTTATATGTCGAAGGCTTGTGGGATTCCCAATCGTACGACGCGTCCCCCAGGGGTCGTTAAATCGAACTATCACATAAACGACCGGCGTTCCTATCGATTGCGAGATATGCCGGTCAGCCGAAGAGAGAAAGCTCTTAGATATGGCAGAGAGGAGCGCGGGAAGCATAGGGAGTTGAATCCAGAACTCGCCTCGAGAATTCGCCGAAGATTGACTCCAACCGCCCCACCAGTTTGATTTCGTCGGTCCTGCGGTTCGGCACCGGAGTCCAAGGCAGCGACGAATGGCCACCGGGGAATTCGCTCCATGCCAGAGGATATAGCAAAAGCGTATTCTCTATTGTCCGGCTGGCTGTCTCGTCCATTATCAAATTTCTCGGGTACCGAGCCGCAAATCGTCTGGAAAGCTTTCGAAACTCGTTCGCGAGTACGGAGCTGCGAAATCACAGAAAATGCTCACCTTTTTCCGCCTCGCTCTTTGCGATTTGCGCCATTTCATTGTGGGTATGGGATTACGTACTATACAGTTATTTGATGAAGTTTTCTACGACATTTTTTTTTCTTTTCACCTCCTATTCGATGGTCAACTTACATTTTATTACGTACAGAATGAATTGTGTTATCCAAGAGATGGTCCGGAGTTTATCAGAGCTCCAATGCACTTTTATAATCCATCTTTGACCGTTCCATCTATTTTATCTGTTTGCAGCCTTCGTGGATGAAGAGTCGAGAGTACTGGGACGACAGCTTTGAAGCACGCTACGTCGAGTTGCGAAAGGATCCAACGAGGCCACCCTTGAAGGTAAGTCAACTAATACTATTAATATTATAAAATATCTTGTGTACGTGTGGTCTTTGTACTTTGTGCGTTCGGCTGACATTAATCTCTTTCGCAATAGGGTAATTGACGTCAACGCGAGCGATACTCCGTGGCGTTAATGCAAAAACCCTTTGCGACGACAGAATTAATCCTCCTGCGTGCGTCATAATTTTATTTACGCGCTTTTATACTTTATCGTGAGCTAAATTTTGTTTCATAATGCGAGATAATAATAAATCTTTTAATATGTAAAAATACAGAGATAGCGATAGTGGAAGTGAAATTTAGTTAAAAGCAAAGAACGAAAACGTCTGGATGGTGGGAAATGAGAAACGCAGAAGCAGAGACCGAGAACGCTATCCCCTCGTTATTTCCCGGAGGGTGCAACCACAGCCGTAGTAAAGTTTTGCTACGCGATAAAGTCCAGTCTTCACCGGGACATCCGGTTACGTGGGAAAAGCATAGGAAACAGTGAACTGTATAACTGAGAGAAACGAGAGAACAAAATGTAGTGAGACGAGAAGGAATGGAAACAGTTGGTGAAGAAGGAGAATGATAACTGATAGGACGCTAGGAGCAAGGGGGATAGCCACGGATCGTTACCGAATGAGATAATTCGTACTGCTTATTGTTATTGCCTTTTTAATTGAGGAAAGTGAGCACTGCCAAGATTCGTCGAGCTATGAAAGAACACTGTTATCGAGATGAGCCTTGGCAGTAGTAAAGTTTAGTCGTACTTGACGAACAAAAAGAAATAATACTTTTTAAGATAGGTAGTATTAATAAAAATTATGCAAGTTTTAATCAAACTTTTCACTATATTAAGATCCATAACGTCTTCTTTTATTTTGTTTCATTATAAAGTAAGCTTTGTTCCGATCAACAAATTTCTGTTCATAATATCAATGTCAGACGTCTCTAAAAGACTCTGAAATTAATTTAAAAAAATATTTAATAACCTTAAAAATCGTCTAATCTGTACAATAGTTTGAACTGTTGAGCTGAATTTTTTCACGCATATACGTAAAGTCACACCTTTTGTCAATGATGGTATTTGTCAAAATTGAGACATTGAGATTTGATGAAATTCTAAGTTTTATTAATATCAGTGGTTGCTCTGATCTCTGATCTGAAAAAAGAATTGAATGAGTATTTGATTATTTATAATTTTAGAAACAATAACGATTAATACTCTAATTCTCATAGATCATGAACTGTCGAACGGGAATTTTGTACAGCTGTAAAGTTTAAGAACAACTAGAATTTTCACGTTACTTTCTCTGTAAGAAAGGAAAAATGGATTTAAATATTTATAGACGAAGCTTTGTGAATAATAAAAAATGGGCATAGTTTGTATAAATAATGAAATTAATGTTATATAAATATATTTGAGAATTACATGAGATTGAAAATAGAATCCGAGCGAGTTAGAACGAACGAAGGTGTAAAAACATAT
Organism: Cylloceria caligata; assembly: GCA_963942595.1. Taxonomy (NCBI): domain Eukaryota; kingdom Metazoa; phylum Arthropoda; class Insecta; order Hymenoptera; family Ichneumonidae; genus Cylloceria; species Cylloceria caligata. Next base: position 17,548,779 of record OZ012704.1, read on the forward strand.
CTAGCTAGATTCCTCTACTGATCCTCTTTGTTGCTCAGCTAGTCTACGTAATTGCTGTGTAAGTTTTCTGGCGCAGACCGCGCGTAATTAATCAACGCGTTCGCTCTCGACAGATTGTCTGCTCCGATTATATAAGTTTAAGTCGGGAGGAGCAATAGCGGAGGCATCCACCAGGACGCTTAAATGCTCCAGTATCTGATGCTCAGCTAGTTTGACTTGTCCAAAACCAGTGTTTCGTATTCTCGGGAAACTAATTAAACGTCTTGAATACTATTTTCCGCAAACAAGTAACTCGAAGAAGATTCCAAAGATTGCCACGTTTCGTTACGCTCTGCACTGCGTCCGAAGATTACGATTGAGATGTACTCGATTTAAAAATGTTATTCTTCACTCTCGAGTACGCAAGTCTCTTCCTTACTCTCTATTATTCAACTTTGTACGCAGAGGATAAAATCAATTCAATCAATGATATTGGCGAGTGAATTATTTTTAGTACATCCACGGTTTTCATATGAGATACTTCCAAGTATTTTTGCAATGGAATTTTCTCGAAAGCTCTGAATGCAAATAACACTCAAATAATAAAGAGGTTGTATTTTTTTTCTTTTTATTTTATGACATACGTCCCAGTGGACTGTACTATTGCCACAATAATTTATAAACTCCGCAGCAGCATTTATTCACTCTCTTTCCGTTCTCGGGCGCCACGAACTGCAACGAGGGTAGGATCAATCTGGTTAGCGAAATCGTCCGAGAGATCTTGAATATTCGTAGTAAATCACCTACGTGACACAAAGAGAACGAGAAAGTAAGGGTGGGCATAGGGTGGTTGGGTGCCGCGAATATAAGAGGAAAGGAGAGCGCAAAGTCGAGGAAACCTCGTTTCACGAACGACGGTGCGCCTCGTAATTCCCGGTAGGGTGCAGGCGTCCTGGTGCACTCTCGCGCTCACTCTCCATCCCTCTTTCTACGTCGTCCCTCGTTCGTACTTGCAGCCTATACGTACCCACTGCATATATAGTTTGGCTATCGTAGCCCGACGTTACCACTGCAGCGCGGTGCGCAGCAGCCGCACGGTAGAGAATTTACGAGGGTTACCGAAGGGGTGGAAGCTCTCCCGCCCCAGCCTCTAAAAAGCTTGTGAGTTAGTACCGAGGCGAGCGGTGAAAGCATCGTGAATCGCGGGAAGAGCTTCTTCCCTCTCGTGCCCGCAAATGAAGACGATGACGACAACGGTTACGGCGACGAGCAGCACGTTCGAACGCAGATTCGAAAGAATCGTGATCGCGGACTGGTTACTCTGATCTTCTTTTCGTCACTACTCCGCGCGCAAATTTTTCACTTTATTTCTACTGCACACGTCGCTTTAACATTTTATTTTATGAAGTCGAGCTCGCTTAAGGTTTTCGCAATTTTTCTCTACGACTTTCAAGCTTAATACGACGATGAGACAAAGAGAGATAGAAAAGAGGCAGAGGGAAAGGGGAAAACATTTTGCGGTAACTCGAAAAATCTGGAGGTCATTCGAGCTTTAGTGACCCGACCGTAATGTCAAGGCAGTCCAGAGGGCAAAGTCCTGACAATTTCCCACGTATTCTTTTCATTCGCCGCGAGCGAATCGTCTTCCGCGTCATGAGTCAGCGGATATTCGGAGCGTGTCTCCATTTCGTTTCGCCTCTCCTCTATCTGCTTCTCCTCTGTGCTCTGGACCATTGGTTCGATGCTTTGCTCTTTCGACGGCGTTTTGTTGGTCGTTTTCTATACTTCTTCTTTTTCCTCCTCGTGGCAATGTTCTCGCGGAATGAAACAACCGGCCTGTAATCGGTAGACACCCCCCGAAAGAGCTCCAAGACTTATCTAAATCAAATCCTGATCCCTCGAGCTATATACATCTCTACTGGGATCATACAGCGCACGAAAAAGTTTCATCGTTTCCCTTGGATCTCTTGTTTTTACATCAATGATAATTGCTTCTGCCATCAATCTTTCCGATAAGACCGTTATTAGCGATACAATCGAATAAGTATCCCCGCGCGAGATAAAACGCCCCAGGCAGAATTTTCGTTGGTATCGTCGTGGGTTCAATCTTTTTCCGTCTGGCTATTGCGGTGATCAACGCCATCTGTGGTTAACAATTATGCGGCTTCGAAAATACTGTCAATTCAATGTCATACTTAAAAATGATCATTAGAAAAATTCCAACTGATATAATTCTTAATTTTAAGAACATAATAAATCGTAAGAAAATTGTTTGCTTTAAACGAGGAACGTCGCAATTGCAAATTGATTACAAATTCTTAGATATCTTTAAAATTCCGTTCCTATTAACCAAATCAAAGTTAATTCGAAATTACGAATCCTTTCGATATTTCATGATGAAAGGCAAGATTTCCTTACAGAGATCGTACGATATATTCGTAATTTGGTTGTGTATTTACACCTGACTTGAAATTCCAGCTAAAATAGACCGTTGCTGAAGATAGAGAACCAAACAAGAGCTGGACAAAACACGCTTCATGGTTGTATTGTTGTATAGAGTATCTGCAGTGCTGGAATACAATGCATTGGGATGCTGGATGTCGTACCGTATTCGGAAACATCCGGATACAATAGACGAGTGCGATCGTGCATTCGGATAGAATGCGACCATGCGTTGACATGATTCACAAAGTCTGCACACGTAGTTCACGTTCGTCCCACTTTCGACCATGCTTAATGAGATTTGCCTACGGTTTAGTCGCCGTACGAGATGGCACGAGACTTCTGACTGCTCGATATGGAAATCCACTTTTTTCCGCTTGACAAATGTAAGTTTTAATGCTCTTCGCAATACTAAATAGTAATAAATGATCGTCGGGGCTCTCGAGAATTTTCTTCATAACTTATAGTTTCTACGAGGTCGCAAAGTGGTCGCCCCGGCCACTTTGCGGAAGAATATTGCTGAGTAAGCGGCAGGCCCTGACTACGAACGAGATTCCCGGGCGAGTAACTTTTCTTGGTAATATTACATCTCTCTTTCACGAGGGTATATAGTGGCTAGGCACGTTTCTGTCAGGGATCAGCCAAAAGACGACGACGGTAGTGGCAGTTTTACCTTGTTAGCGAAGATTCAAGAATATTGACATGTTTATGCGCTTGGGGACTATGAGATTTCGCGAGCAGCGCGAATGAGAAGCCAAAACGACGAACGGATCGTCGATATACGCTCTTTCACGTACGTCGTTCGGTATAATCGACGAATAAAAAATGGAGTTAATATGGAAAACCGTCTCGTCAGGTGTGCCGATACGAATTTATCGGAAGCGAGTAAATTTCTCTATGAAACGAAGTATAGAAAGGAATAAAAGAATGAAGAGGAACTTAGATTGAGATCTTGGCGAAAATGAGATTCATCTAGCTCGGCTCCATTTCGCTTCGCTACAACTCTTTCGCCATTCTTCTTTTATATACGTCTCTCGCTCTTCATTAGCTGATAGAAATCAATTTATCCGGTCAGCTCTAGCTCAGATGTACCGTGAATAATGAGCTTGGACCTAGAATATCGCGGTTCAAAATACGGAATCTTCGATATTCGAACGAAAGAATAAGAATGTAGGGTACGGCAAAAAGAAAGAGAACACGATGAATACATGTATCTATGTTATATGTAAAGAGTAGTAGCATTAGTATTGTAAGGTAACCACGGTAATTTTGCAATGCTAAACGATTTAACCATTCGCCGCGGGTATAATTTAATTCGCACGGTCTTATCGGAGAGAACGTATAGAACGAGGCGCGCAGAAGGAAGAATTCCCTGTCGTGCACCGATAATTTCAACAAACTCTTGGCAATTTTCTATTTGTGCAGCTTAAAAACTCTCGGTGTCATTCAGTTCGGGCGAGGTTATCGAATAATCTCAATCGCTGCACAACTTTCTCGTCGCTAAAGTGGCATATTACACGAAATTGTTACATCTCCGTCACGCATGTTTCATTTGAGCTATTTGAAATATATCGGAATATTTACGGGTCGCAGCGGTGTACGTTAGTATACTAAAAATGCCTTTTTCGCTACCTCGAAGATCCTCAAATACTTGAAGAGCTAGCAAGAACTACCCGTGAGATGCCGAGAAAATATTTATAATGCAAGAGGGACGGTGACCCGTCGAGTCTTACTCTCACGTTTGGTTGAGTTTTCTGCGACGACGAGCATCAGTCCGGACGTTGTCGTGAGCCCGAAGTCTCACAAAGACTCGGGTCTTTCGCTTGGAGTACACACTCGTGACTAATTCCGCGTCTACGGACGAGATACTGCGCTATATATCGTTGCGAGTATTCCCTGTCTGCCTCTCGAGAAACTCATTTCCGGCGGGTCTAATAACTCGAAGATGCTATTGCTGCTACTCTTTTTATTTACCGGACGAGCTATCGCAAACGATGGATATAGTCAAAACGTCAGTTGATATTCCATCATTAAACAGCCGGTATGTAATCAGGTACTGAATGGTGTACACTTGATGCTTACGTGAAAACTCATCCAAATACATAGTCTTCGCAGACATCATCAGCAAAGGTTAAGCGATATGCTCACGACCCCGACCAGGGTAATACGAATTTAGTTAGGCCAAGTAGACGGCCAAGTTGGGTATACAGATAGGAAGAAAGAGATAGAACGGAGGTTTGGAAGAGAGCGTGCGAGAAGCAGCGAAGGCCCCCGAAGAAGAGCTCCACTGGTGCGTGCGGGTGGTCCGGATTCTCCGACTACAAATAGAAGGGTACTAAGAGATTGCCGCGTTCGTGCACGAGGGTCTGTATTAAAGGGTTGGTACGGCCGAAGAGGCTGTGTCTCATGCATAGCAATAAGCCGTTGGAAGATCGTCTGCCTCGTTGCTGTCGCTGTTGTCGTCGTCGTCGTCGTCGTCATTGCAGCGTCCGTGTGTCGCCAACTTTGCCTCGGCTTATTAGGGGACGCCTCGTTCTCGCTAGTTCCGTTCCACCCCTTCAGTAATTAACCGTGCACAGGAAACTCTCGACCCTCGAGATCGTCTTAAGCCTCTCTGAGTCTATTTAAGTGTTTACACGATGAATTTACAAACAAATGAGCGCCTGCTGACTTCGATAAGTCGACTCTATCAAGAATCGGACACGTAGTACGATATACTTTGACACTAAGTTCATAGAGCATTAGAGACAAGTAAATTGGCTTCGCCTTAAATATACATTAGCTGCGTAAGCTCCGATGACAGCGCCCTAGCGGCAAAATCTTGTTGAAACTGACGGAACGCGCGCGCACATATTGACATCGCTCAAAGAAACCGCAGAACAACACAGTAATAATTTAAAAAATAACATACAAGAAGGAATTCTGAAAATATTGACACAATTTTCGTTATTCTTTTACGTTGCAGGTGATTCTTGTACCTCACAGTCACACGGATCCAGGATGGCTCAAGACATTCGAACAGTACTTCCACAGCTCGACGAGAAGCATACTTAACAACATGGTAACGAAGCTGCAGCAGTGGCCAAACATGACTTTTATCTGGAGCGAGGTGTCATTTCTGTCGCTCTGGTGGGAAAGGTAAGATCGTGAAATCGAGAGCACTCCGCGTGAAACTTGATATACTCGATCTCAAAGTTGAACGGTATGCGAATGCGTCTGACTATTGTCGAGCTTATCTACTAGCTTTACACTGTAATCTATCTACCGTCGCAAACGCTCCACTTTTACTTCTCCCGTGCAGGCTATGAAAAAGAAACGATTTTCACACTCTCGGGTTTGACACGAGAGGAAAGCAAAGAAGAGACGGTGTGTGATAGTGCCCGAGATTCCCGAGGGAGTTGGAAAACTTTATTATGAGAAATATTCGTGTTGGCACGTTGTAGGCTGGCAGGGGCCACGTTGCACTATGCTTGTGTCCCCGAGGCAGGATTCAAGTGAAAAGAAGAACACCTGCAAAAAAACAAAGTAAAAGAGTTAGGCAGTGGCGCAAGGGCGGAAGTGATAGGGGAGGAAGGGAACGGGAATCGTTCGCTCCTTCGACAGTGGACGTATCGCGGAAGGGACTGTCGTAAAACGGGCCATTACGGGCGGCTTCGGGCGGTGTACGAGCGTTCGCTCGGTAGCTTCGACACTAAGATAGGAAGGAAGGATGGTGGCTCTTGCTCTGTACGCCCCATTTATGCTCTTCGCTATTCTCGAACTACTGTGCTGTTCAGTGACAGAGAGCACATACGGTGTCTTATCTCGAGCAGCGAGCGAGTTTTAACAAGAGCGAATACGGGATGAAGAGAGAAGGAGTGGAACGACATGAAAAACAAAGGAGTTCCGGGTGCTGTAAAAAAGAAAAAGTAACGGTAAAAAAGAAAAATCTGTGATATGCACTCGTCAACGATTTACATGCTCGGTTTTATCACATACCTCGATGCTCATTGTTCGTATCTGCTTCTCACTTTGTTGAACCTATTGTGTTTGTGATTTCCGGACTTTAAGGCCCCGAGCGATTCAGGACACTTGCGGCAGTGTATCCAAAATTGTAAAAGCGAGTGAGGCACGAGAGCAATAAAACGTGGTAATTAATGGCAATTAAAAGTACTTCATTCCTGTGTTACAGCGCTCACCCGATGAAGAAAATGGTCGTCAAGAGGCTGGTGAAAGAAGGCCGTCTCGAGATGACGACTGGAGGCTGGGTCATGACGGACGAGGCCAGTTCTCACATCTACGCTATGCTCGATCAACTCATAGAGGGTAAGTTTTGCGCTATCGCAACTTTTCTTCTATACGAATATATCTATATACAGATATATGTAGCGCGTAAATGTACGTAGACATTCACAAGTTGAAGAAAAGTCGATAGTTCGTATATAAGTATAGTGTACGAGAGGAGGAATATCGACGAGACGGGGTAACGTACGAGGAAATTGATCACTAGCCGGTTGAACCGGGATAAATTTTCGCTGCTTGCTGAAAACACGAGGATGATCGAACGGTGTTTACCCTGTCACTCGTCAACGGCGCTGCGAAGGGTGGCTCTGCAGAGTTTCTCGAGCGTGGAAGAAGGGTGAAGCGGGAGAGGAGGCGGAATGATATAGAAAGCGGTGAGGCTTCTTGGGACGAATGAAAAATACCATTGAGCTGCAAGACGAAGAAATAGAATAAAGAGACAGAATGCCGGGCGGATATATGAACCAGGACGAGATGGGGTATGTTCGACTTCCGTCATATTTCACAGGAAGTAACTCAGCCGGTTCGTGTCTTCTTGTGCCAATTCTTCGTTCTCTTTTTTTATTCGTTTGTGAATATAAATAAGTCGACGTACCGTCCCTACTTTGGCATACCCTGATCTTTTGATATATTTTACTTGGATCCGCAGGTCCATTACTAAATGTGTGCAAAGCGTGAACATTTCGATCCCTTTATCTTTTTTTTGTTTCCCTTCGATGAACCACTATGAGATTGGAACTCCGACATTGAGGGTCTTGCGTGTATCTCAGCGTCAACGATACTCAACTTTCATCCCTCTATATCGCTCTTACGCTCGATCCTCTCGAGACACCCTCGAATCGCCGATACTCATGACTGGTAGCGCCTATGTACGTGCGAAATTTTTCAAAAGAGTCGATGATGGTGTTACGCGAAGAGCCACTCGAGCATATTGTCTCGCGATACTTTGCTTCTATAGTTTATTTATTTATTTATTTATTTATTTATTTATTTATTTGTTATCCGTTCGTCTATCGGCAGACGTTCAAGCACAAATCGAACGATATTTGATTATAGCGATGTCACCGAAAATCTCGGTGGTACACAGTGCCACTCACGCATCCACATCAATAATCGGACAACAGATTTCCATTCTGTAGTCGTAGTATCTCTGAACGTTTCCATTATATACCAACTCTGCAATGCTGCTCATTCTACTTGACTGTTAGCATCAATTTACTGCTAGCTGACTGGTGCATACTCTGTACCAACTACGTTGCCAATATTGTATGGAGATTAGGGTGGGATCTAGTCGCTTCATATCGAAAGCAAACTCCCTCTCTCGCATTATACTATTCCGAATGAGACAGAATACGAGAGGCCCCCCCACGCCAGCGTTCACGTCCATCTGCAATTATAATGTAATCAGAGAGACTTTGGATTATTCTACTCTCTGCTCATTCGCGCCAACTGACTATTCCCGTTTCGCTATTTCGAGATATAGGTATATGTACGTAATGAGTTTACTGCGCACTATATTTCCGCGTATATACACACACTGAACTAAGTTCTCGCATCTACCTCGTATTCCCGAAAAAACCAGTCTTCCAAATGAGAATTTCAAGAGTCACCTAAAAAGTAACTTATCGAATATTCCATCACCTACGGGAATTGAGCGATTATATGCTTAAAACTCAACTCATCCATCAGTCGTTCCCGCGTCGTTGCACGACTCTTTTTTTTTTTTTTTTTTTTTCCTTCCTTGTAGAGGAAGTTATGTTTTCGTGAAATAAAATTTTCTCGAGATTTTGATGTCTGAGTACATAAAAAGTTTCAAAACGTCGAGAACTCATATTTTAAAAAAATGTCCGTGGGTGCGCGCGCGCGTGTGTGTTTGTGTGTGTGAGAGCTTGCGAAATTGACAAAAATCAATGAATGCGTTCAGATTTGATAGAATCATCAATATTTGTAATTTTTCGGAGAAAAAAAAAACTTTTTTTGCTCTTACTTTTGTAATTTTTCATCTATCAAATTAAAATTTGACATACAAGTTGGCTAAAGGTCGAGGATACTTGGTCTTGAATTTGGTGAGAATCGATTGAGGGACTTGATGAAATTAGGAGTTTTATCTATTTTTTTATTTTCTTGAAAATATCAATACCACTTCCTCTATGAGAAAGCCAGATTGAGTTGAGGGATCAGAATTGAGATGACCATTGCCCGGAGAGGAGATTCTGAGCGGTTGGCGAGAATCACGATGAAGCAACGTGCAAATTTCAAATTTCCACGCCTTTTTTAGAAAATTTTTATCAATAGTTATAGCACTGAACTGTGCGTCTTTATATATCGACAAACTGCTAACGTAGGTGATGATGGGACAAATAAACATCTGAAACAAAAAATAAAAAAATATTAGTAATCGGTATGAGGGTCGTTATCGTTCGGGTTAGAATCATTTAGATTAATGAAAAATTAACAAAATGACGTAGATTCAAAGTTACAATTTCAAAATTCGGTAATTTTTAAAATCTTTTTATACTGTAAAAAGTACGAAATTGTTAATGAAAAAAAGTTTTCGCAGTCTCCGCGATAGTCACTGGATGACTGTTACCGAAAGAATTATCCGTTTCTCATTAGTCTTCGCGCTTCCCAATAACTCCGCAAAGTCTATCGGATCGACCAAAGATGGCCTTATCATTGCGAAATTAAATTAAGTTACGATGTATCCTCTTTCGTTTGACTTGTAATCACGTTACTGTCGTAGTCCTATAAAGTCGAGGATATTCCGTAGGAGATATTTCTTCGGGAAACTATTGATAAAGTTGCAGGAAAAATCGCTAGCGCGTATACCGAGAGCTCGGTACATAAAATTATGTTCGGTACATACTTCTAAAAGAGCTCGAAGCGTGAGGATATTATCTCCAGACAAAAGCATTGATTCCACTACAGCTAACCTTTCTTCAAATATTATATCACAGCAATATCTGTCTCGATCGAAATCCGAATCCCATGGCATCCAGAACTTCAAAGAATTTTTCTCCTACCAAAAGTAATAGTGACCAAACAGATACAACAATTATCATCACAGCACAAACAGAGATTTATTTTTGAGGATTTTTAGCAGTTTTAAGGCCAAGATTACAGACGAATATCTTTGTCATGGTACCAGTTTACAATTGCTTTACAGTGAAGAGCAAAAGTATTGATAGAAAAAATTCTTTGCCGCTGTAAAAATGTTTTGCGTTAACACTTAACTTTATTGCCATTATTAATATAATAAATAATCCGATTAATCCTCACTGTACTTGACATGTATGCGTCTTTAATAATTGCGTGCAACGGTATCTCCATAAAGGATGAGTCATTTGGAAGCTGATTCAAAGCCGAAGTATAGTACACTTAGTACAATACGCAGCAAGAAGTACACTTATTAAACTTAAAAATTTTTTTTTTATTGATTTACCGATTTAAATTATAAAAACTTATAAACGAACAATTTTTCATTATTAGAAAAAACATCTTTTAAAAATCTGTTTCATAATTAGGGATCGCAAGTAATGTCTTAACATTTTCGGTCGAAACACAACACAAGTGCCGACAGTGAAATAATGCAAAATATTCAATATTACTCTGAAAAAAAAAAACGAATTAAAATTTATAATACTTATTCGTTAATTTGCGAATGTTTGGAAGTTGGAAGAAATACAGAAAAGGAATGTTGCCAGTGAAAATATTAAGCAAGTGAGAGGTTGGCGCTCGAATAAAAACAAATATATAAGAAAATATATTTAATTCAGTGTTGCAAGAGTGAGTCGATAATTTAATTGAATTTTCTGACCGATTAATTCGAACAGTAATTAATGTATTCGAGATAAACAGCACTCGATAGCTTTCTGATTAAATTGCAAAATATAGAAACGTATTTGTATTGTAATTACGTTAGCTTATGCAAGCTCGCTCGTCCTAAGCAAATATAATTAACTTCTATAACTGCATGTCGCATATCAACGGAGGAGATTGAGTTCTTATTTGTCTTATGAACGGCACGAAGAAGACTCGTCGAAGATTCTGACTGATAATGTTTTGTAAAGTTACATAAACACTGGGTAAACTACTTGCGTTTTACGCACATCGCACGGAAACATTTTATTTCCGTAACATAATAACTGATTAACGATGTCGACATTCATGTATATCATACGCTGTAATTTTTCATAAGGAGAAAAAAAAACAACAGCTCGATGTAGGCTGGGAGAAAACATTATCGTCCAAGCTCAACTGGAACAGGACACTAACATGCGCTCGTGTAACGCGGAATGCATTGCGTACCGCTCGACAGACATCACTGTCGAAGGATTAGCCATGAATGGTCCACTCCACATATCACATATCAGTCGTGCTGTGGGCACTCTAGACGACTGATAGAGCAGCTATCGTCTATAAATTTGGTATCCGGAGAGCGAATTACCGTCATTTCTTGACGTTTTTTTTTTTTTTTGGGTAATCGGTTTGCCTACTTTGTAGAGATGTAGCGTTCGAATTCACGATAATGCTTTAGGGACGTTAGAGGCTGAGTCACCTAAAAATTATAGAAATGAAATTGTGTTGCAAGTACACATTTTCAATTTTGCAACTTCATAAAAATTATCAATTGTAAAGAACAAAAAAAAAGGAATATCATCGTAAGTGAAAGATTTTTATTTGTAGCCTATCGGTGTAAATTTTTTTTTTCTTGTCAGTCGGTCGTAGTGTTCAGACTACACCGATAGACCAAATTGGTTTTACAAGTTCTCTTTAGCTTTGTATAAAAACTCTGTCTGATCCGAGTATACAAATTCTTATTTATAGCTGTTGCGCAGATGATATACTTACTTTTGTAGTAAATGATTCTTTACGCAGTAGTTTTTTTACTAAATTTCCTCTGCAATAGCTTTAAATAGAGCTATTACGTAAGAGTAAGAGCTTTAAATAAATATTTCTATAATTGAACACGACAAAATCTTGTTACAAATATAATGACAAGTTGCAAGGCCATTTTGGCAAGTTCTGATTTTTAGGAATTTTACATTTGTTTCGAAAATATCTCTGTTGCTTCTGGCGGTCATAATTTTTATATTATCGAGTTGAATTTTATACAAGTAGATGATTGTAAAATAGTGTTCACTATTGAGTTTGAAGAAAATCGACCAAATCGTTTATATTTGATAAACTTTGGATTGATCATTTAGTATAACGAATCAACCTTGAGGTACAGACATAATCAGTTTTTTTATCACTATGCTGGCCTTTAGAGATGATTTCTACGAGAGTTTTCTACTGGAAATCATGGTTTTGTTGGATAAGAAAATATATATTGTTATTATATTATTGAACGAGAACGGAATCAAACCGAGTACGACCGGACAAATTGATTTTTATTTCTCATCACCCATTAGTATGTGTGTATAGGAGTATCAAGTCTACAGGATGAGTAGTCGGGTGAGTAATAAGGTTTTATTACAAAGTTTCAAGTCCAGAAATACTCGAATCGATCATTTCATTACATCGCATACTAGATACCACGTTTGTCACTTGCTTCTTTTATTTACGTTTCGTCTAATTTGATGATGAGTAATGATGAGAGTGAGAACATACTTACGCTACGTTAGGAAACAATCCCGACACAAGAAGTCAAGTTGGAGTAACAATTTTTATAAAATGATTATTTCAATAGTAATTTGATAAATGGAGTAAATGAATATTAATGGATTTACTTTGAACCATTCAATTTAAATAATATGTTGTCTGATAGAAGAAGAAGAAGAAGAAGCAAAGTTGAGACAAAAAATTTTATAAGAAAACTGTACGAGTGCATTGGTTTTTTAAATATCGAATATTTATTTCTTTCTCTATTGATGAAATGATTATTCAAATAATAATGGTTGAAGCCAAACAAATTATTAATCAATGAGCTATCTACAAGGATTCGATATAATAAATTGCAATATTAACGAAAAATCTTATTCTCATCGAATAGAATGAATTTTTCCTTAGAGGAATTCTGAATCACAATCTCTCTGATGGGATTTCATAACTTGGATGCATCATAAAGGAAGCTTTGCTTTCACGACATTTTTTTATCGATATTTTCTTGCGCGCGTCTATGCTTGTGGGTGCGCGCGCGCGTGTGTGTGTGTCTATGTATGGCATCGAAGAATTGATACCTCGGTATCTAAAAAATTACTCGAGTGATTGAACTAAAATTGAGTGTCGAGATAAAGCAGAAACGGATCATTCTTCGGTTCAATTTTCATTGAAATTAATGCACGGATTGGAATTTCATAACGTTAGAATTATGTAAAAAATATCTTGAAATGTTCTAACTGACGGAAATCTTCGGCTATCGTGCTTTATGTATTATATAAACAAATGATCAAGAACGTTTGATATTATATTGATGAAAAATCCATTGAATTATTGAAAAAATTGACGTTACTGCTCTAACATTACGTCAATTGACGTCATGTAAACAAAAATGTAATACAGGCAGGGATTAATTTTCAGTGGCACTAGATGTTCAATGAAGATCGGTAGAAGAGTTAGGATTTTATAGCAATTTAACCCTTTGCACTCCGTTGTCGCCGTATTTGCGACATTAAAGCCTCTATGCCCTACTAGGCTGGAGTGCAAAGGGTTAAATTTCTAACGTTTAAACCACTTTTACTTTTGAAACATTTGACGAAACGAGCTAAAACTTCAATTGGATTTTAGAGGATCTTGAATTGTTCAATTTCCTGATCATTCATTTTCGTGAAATTTTTTTTTTTTTTTAAACAAAGGATGCATCGTTGAATCTTACACTTTATTTCCTCATTACCTTCCATTTTTCACACAGCTTCACCAATAATAAATTCAAAAAGCGCGCAAATTAAACATTTGCCCGTTGCTTCTTCGTGATTCTCGCCGATCCACAGATTCTTCTCTACAAGTAATGGTTATTATCTCAACTTTGGTTTTCTCATAGAGGAAGTGGTATTAAAATTTTCAATAAAATTGACAATTTGGTAAAATTGTAAATTTGATAAAGTTTATACCCCTTGTTCGATTCTCACTAAATTCAAGACTAAGTTTATTTGTACCAATTTGTAGCCAATTTGTATGCCAAATTTCAGTTTGGTACATGAAGATTTATGAAAGTAAGAGCAAAAATAGATATTTAAAAAAAAATGATAAAAATTCATGATTCTATAAAATATGAACGCTTTAATCGATTCATGCCAAACTCAATATCAAACAACCTTGTCCCCTGGCCTATTCTTGTAGAAACGTTAAACCCAATAACTAAAAATTTACGAAAGATATGAAAAATAAAATGACATACCCTTCAGCGATTTCGTCGAAAATCGCATTAAAATTACGGGGGTCGCGACCCGACCCGTGTGCGTAGGTTTCAGTATGATCGAATAATCCCTTCTCGAAATATATCCATATTGCTATTTTGCAAGCGCAACACACACACACGCACAATTACGGACATTTTTCTAATATGATTTTTCTAATATGAAGTAGTCTGATATCAAAATATCGAAATACTATCTAATAAAGATAGCTTTGTGAAAAATAAAAAATAATGAGGAAGCAATATGCAAGGCTCTATACTTAACATCCTGTTGAGCTTGGTAATAGTTCCTTTTAATGTTGTTTCTAATATTTCAAGTATTTTAAATGTATCAAGCATTGAATTATATCACAGGAACGTATCGCTGCGTTAATTTCGAAGCAACTAACCTTCCCAAGCTTACCTGCCAATTCAATCGTATTAATGACGTCTGTACGATAATCATCAATGGAATATTGTTAATATAAGTTCTCGACTTCGTCATTGCTTTAACGTTAGCGAAGCGCGCTCGTCTACGACTCGTACTGAAAATATCGTGCGAGCCGTTAAAATACCCACTTTCCATGATGCACTCTATACTTTATATAACAAAACCATATTTTCCAAGCTTCTCTGCCGAGAAGCCTCCACCGCGCGCTGAAGTTGCGTCGCACGCAAAAGTTATTTTGCGAACGTCACGCGGGGGGTCCGGGGGGCGGTAGCCCGCTGGCTGAGCCCCCCTCCTAACGACAATTGAAGTAGTTTTTCAATACATAAATATATCTGGATGAATAATTATACGTAATTTATCCGGATTATTCACGTGAAAGTGAGGTTACGATTAATTCCGTCATTCTGCTCCACTGTGTCCGTACGATAATGACTACGGCGCGTAAGAAATGCACATGCGCGAAGTATTTAAAAGTAGACTTATAGGTATTAGGATCTAAAAGTGCTGCTCCGCGTATTCCCGACCACTAATTCACCTCGACAATCGCTAAAACGTCTACTTTACCTACCGTACAGACGCACGAAAAAACGAGAAAAACATGGTTGTGTTACATAAAAGCTTTAGCCAAATAGAATAGAGATCAATTAATCGATCAAAAAATGTATGCCGTTAATACATAAACGCTTTTCTGCAATTAGCTTCGACCTTCCAATCGTAGAAAACAAATGGATCAGTTTACGATTTACAACATTCATTTGAATCTCACGCCACGTGAGGTTCTCAGGATTTCATTTGTCAGAAGGTGTTATAAAAAAATGTATGATTAAAAATAAAAAATCGTCTTTAAATTTAAATTTCTTTTGATTTTGAACTACCGGAGTCTATGCAATATTTGTAGAACCTTTTAGCCATTTGCACAGTCTCGTTATCAATGAACGTTGTTTCCTCAATCAATTCTGATAAATTAATCTTCATTTTTTTTCTTTTCATTTATTCCGTGCAGTTATTCTTCAATTATAAAGTGTGAAATTGACGGTCGCTACTGGAATATCAATGTAAAACATGCTTCGTCGCACTGTTAAATTAGAAAGTTATTATCCTAGGCATCGTAATAAAAATCGATGTATGGATTGACCGATAGATTCATGCTCACAGATACCTTTACTCTTATATTGTAATTATCCGAAAAAATCAGCTGGATGTACAGGTGATTTAGTAGAAGCTGAAAAAAATTATAGCAACGTATTTCACCCGACATTAAGCATGACGTACTACTGGAAGAAGTACTTCGAATTCGTATTGTGAGATGGCAGTTGATTTTTATTTTCCTCATTCCACCAACACCCAGTGCATAAACGTACAGAACGACGTCGATCAAATGTGGATAAATCATCATCGAGGACCTGTGTATCAAGAGTATCGACCGGATTGCGAGAAATAGCTTTTTGATTATCCGGTTTAAAGTCTAGCAGCCAAAAAGCCTTCACGACCAGGTAGCAGTAGCTTATTTATGAATCGGTAGATGACCAGGGAGACGTTGACGCGAGGACACTTTAGCATACACCTTAATTTTCCAATACATTGTTCTCAGAGTAACTATTGACATTTTAGTCAAAAATGAAATTTTCTAGACATTTTAATCATCTCTGAATAAGATGTATCGACAGTTTGTTGGATACTGTAGATATTTTATACAATAGTACATTATGCTACAAGGGAGGACAGTGGGCGATTTCGACCGAGGCGAAGGGAGGATTGCTGCCCGAACGCAGCGAGGGCAACACTCACAAGACATCGCAATCAGACTTCCTCCCACGTAGCATACGATACTTTTCTTCCGTCTTCGTTGAAATTACCACATTGTTATGCGTGCAATAGCGCTCTTATTGTTTCAATCAATGTAAATTAATAAAAATTCGTGACAACGCGGTCGCTCCGCTTCTGCTATAGGTTATGTTGCCAGGCGCTCGCTGGGGTCGGTGTGGCCCGGGGGGGGAGTCCCATCATTGCACGAAAAAAAGTTTAGTTGACTAAATAACAAGCCGTGATCGGTATCCTTAAAAGTTGAAAATTGGAAATTTAAAACGCATGGAACGTTTTTGGATGAATTCAATCCGTAAGGTCAATGATCAAGATGCTATATGCCATCTGCAATTCCAAAACGATAGCTAAAAAATTATGAGAGCTAGAACTATCTTAGATTTTGTTTTGTTCGTGACATTATCCGTATGAAAGCGTTTATTATTGTTGTTGTTAGCACGATGGCTACGTGGGTCTCACGATCTCCGTCTGATGGCGCCACCCGAGCATCTTATGCTGCTACGCCGGCAAAAACCAACATATATATGCTATGCTTGTGCAAAAAAAGTAGCCTTTTTGCCCTAGGGTAGTTAAGTAGCAGCTGTCGGGCAAGTGCGCATGCGCACTAGTCATAGCTCGAAAAGTGCCACTTGCGATCCGCGTTGCACGCGTGTAATGTGGTCATTTCACCACAGTCGGGAAAAAACTTAATTTCCCTGATCAGTCTCGCAGATGACTCATCCTCTGCCGACAATCGTCAGTGGAGGGTTAGTCATTCCATTGAACGCCAAGTTTCACGGTCGCTCGCTTTTTTTTAAATATGCCTTACGCTTCCCTTTTATGTGAATCGTCGTTGACCTCGTGGTGTATCGATTTTGCGCTTTCAATGGATGAGAGTAACGGTCAAGAAACGTAGTCTACCTTATCAATACACGCAATATGACACGTGTAGAGTTGTTGCATGTTCAGTTGATCCATGTACGGTTTTGACGAATCCGAATTTCCACTGAATCGCTTAGCGCGTGTGTCCTGTGTTCAGTTTCGCTGTGTGCAAGTGCGAGGCTGTGTAGAATTTCGATGTGTACAGTTTGATCTGTGTTTACCGTTCCCAATTATGCTGTGTAGAGTTTTGCCGTGTCGCATCGCGTAGAGTCCCACTGTATCGCGTTTTCCTATGTGCATCAGTCGGGTACGTATTTCGTAAACCTTTGTGCAGTCGATTAGTCTCGGGTTCAGTCTCTGATGAGTTGGGTTCTGTAGAAACATGCTCTTTAACTTCGTCCTTATTGTTGCCAGATCTTCAGCGGTTGACCACTCGTTCCAGCCTTATTTCTCAAATTCAAATATACACGGTAGCTATTATCATTATTATTTTTATATTATGACATTTTTTTTCCATCTCTGTGTGTAACAAACAAAATTATTAGGTAAATTTTGGATTATGAAAATGTAGCGTACATTGATATAATATTCGGTATATTTTTGTCAAAGTGTTTAACCCTTCGAAAGACACCAATGAAGGTGTCACGAATGTGAAAAAATTAGAGATGTACGTTTCTACTATAAATTATTCCGCGCCATCCATGCGAGATGTGAGCATTCGTCTGGCTTTTTCGGGATCGCAGTCGCTCATACAGAATGTAACGTTGAGTTCATGGAGAGAAACCGAGGAGAAACGCATCGAGGCGATGAGAGTCTCGACGACACACCCACCCACGTGCCCATCCCTTACCGACTCCTCATTTGCATCGGAATAGTCGCGCAGCGTAATACGCGTATCCCGTCGAAATTTCCCGGCTTGTTTTCCAAAGTCAAATACGAGCGCGCCAGCTGCAATCCTACCTATACATTCGTTGCCTCATCTCACACTCCGTCTTTACTTCCGTGCTTTCTCGCCCAGGCAATTTCCATGCGCAAGATCACCCAAACGTCGCGCTTGTGTATGCCCGAGAAAACTCGGCGCCCCAATGTCGCGACGCTTTCCCCGTCCTTATTTTCGCGGACTTTCTCTCTCTCTCTCTCTCTCTCTCTCTCTCTCTCTCTCTCTCTCTCTCTCTCTCTCTCTCTCTCTCGAGCCTGGTTTATTCTTTTCTGTCTTGACAATTCACAACCGCCTTTCTCGGGTTCCAGACACGAGTAATGTATTATATTCGCTGCATAAAAATTCTACAATATCAAGATTAATATATCGCTATGTGAAATTTTTATAGCACTGGTGGATTAAATTTAATGTATGGAAGCGTTTCGATAATTCGATAAAATCATTTTTATGCAATGAAAAAAAAAAGTTTATTGCGTCGATCAATTTTTTGTGCGCAAACGGTCACGGTGGTAGATTCAACCAGTTTATTAGATAACACTGGTTATAATGAATTGATAATGGAAAATAAATAAAATTTTCCATGTTTAAATAATTGAAATTAGTATTTAAGGCGATAATACACTCTGGAGGCCAAAAATGAAAGTCAATTTCAAGAATTGTTTGTAATAAACGTAATAGGCGAATAAAGTTCATTTCATATACCATATTTAGTACACGTTTAGGCAAATTCAGAGTATTTTTTGCTTTCTCAAACAAGTTTCGTGAAAAAAAAATTTTGTCGAGATTTTGATGTGAAAGTACTTAAAAAGTCCCAAAATGTCGAGAAATCATATTTAGAGAGAGAGAGAGAGAGAGAGAGAGAGAGAGAGAGAGAGAGAGAGAGCGCGCGCGCGCGTGTGTGTGTGTGTGTGAACGGGTTACTCAACCATCTTGAAACTTTACACACAGGTCGGGTTATAACCCCCGTCAGCTTGTTACAATTTTTACCGAAAATGCTAATGGGTGTCTCATTTTATGATTGTTTGAATTTTTCGAAAAAAGCATGTACGCTCTTTAACTTTTGTAAATTTTTAGCTATCGTGTTCAAACTTTCTACAAGAATAGGTCCGGGAATCAGGTTACTCGGTATTCAGTTTGCCAAAAAGCGATTAAGGCGTTCAGATTTTATAGAAACATTAATTTTTGTAATTTTTCGAGAAAAAAAAATGTTCTGCTCTAACTTTCGTACATTTTTATCTATGAAACTGAAACTTGGCATATAAATTAGCTAGGGATCGACGATACTTGGCCTTGAATTTGATGAGAATCGATTGAGGGGTTTAAGCTTTATGAAATTTGAAATTTTACTTAATTTTCAATATTGTTGAAAATTTTCATACCACTTCGTCTATGAGAAAGCCAAAATTGATATAACCATTATAGTAGAGGATTCTGTGGGTCAGCGGGAACACGAAGAATCAATGTGCAAATTTCAAATTTGCATGCCTTTTTTTTTATTGGACAATATTAATAATCACAAAAGTTATAGTTAATTTTGCGGTTCATCCCGCGCGCCACTTGAAAACATTGTAGTGGAAGTAGCTGTTAAACGACGTCTGAAATAAAAAAAAATTACAGTACGCATCAAACTTCGATTCTCTCGGAAATTACTCTTGGAAATTACCCTTAAATAGCCCGCACCGTTAAAAATGTATGCTTCTCCACAGTTTCTATAACTCTTCTCTTAATCTCCCATTCGAACCTGCATCATAGTACGATATTTATTATTATTAAAATTAACAATACTTTACAAAGAGAGATCGGATATAATAAAACGGTCATTTTTAGTTTTATATATGATATCTTACTGTGAGCATTCATGCCACAGAGATTAATTTTAAATCGATTATTCTTTAAAAATTTTACTAATAAAAATACAACGTCCCTGTGTTTGCGAGATCTCTTTTCCAAGGCATTGATTACAGTTTCATAAAAAACAATAATTTATAAAAGGATTATATTTTATGCAGGGATATCATTTTTGTTTTTTTTTTTAATGATTCATCAGTTAATTGCATTGAAAAAATGTAATTTGTAACAAATACCGGAAAGGTCAGCAACGTTTTTTTGTTGTCTTAAGTCTGAATAATTTTACAAAGTTTCCACTTAGCGTCATTTTATTATACAAACAAACAAACAAAAATAAAAACAAAGATAATTCGTCTATTTCTACCTTTCACTGTAAACCTTGCCGAAGGCAAAGATGCAGTCTTTTTTTATTTATTCATTTTATTTTGCGAAAGCGTTTGGTGTTAAACATTTACAAAGTTAATATGTTATTATCAATGCTGTTTATAATCTTGTGGGGATAATTAAAAACTGCTTCAAATGATTTTGAAGTTACATGTCCGAATTGATTAGACATGTTTAAAATGAACTCAGAATCATTGATATGATCTTGCGTGGAAAATTCTAAATTTGTTTACTCTTGAACGATTGAAACCTTTCCGTAATGACTGTGAGATAAGATTTGTGATATGCTGGCAGTAAATATAAAGGGATTACACCTCAGATTGAAAGGGACTTTTCAGTACCAATGAAATGTTGACGCGAATTATGCGAAAGTTCGCGCGGCTTTCGTAGAATGCTGTCAGGACTAAAAAAAACAAATCTATTTAAGTACTATACACAAGAATTTCGATATATTAGTACACAAGTAATCAACAATCCATATTTTCAATGATTCAAATAAGAAAATATGTTCGACGGCAATGTCATTTCCCACCTGTATAGTATAGTGTGACCCACGTGACGAAAATTTTATTATTTGGCACGTTTGTTTTCATGAATTTCACTTTGTATTCGGAAACTTATAGAACCGTAAGCCTGCTGAATTCGTAGATGTATCCGTACAATCAAATACGCAACAACGAATCGGACACTTGGTTTTTCCTTGAAGTATATCGAATATTGTGTAACGTGATGGAAAATTCAATATATCAGGACAATTCGGATTAAATGTGGTAAGCGGCATTGCGTAACTCAGTGCTCAGAGTAATCGATCTTTAATCGAAAATTCCCAGGTTCGAATTTCGGCCCAGACGGCTCGCATTTTGTTTTGGTATGATATCAAGAAAAAAATATGAGCTCGAAGCATCGACGGCTATTGTTAGGTAATAGGAGTGAGGTTGTATGTTTTCTTCCGTCTTGGTACCACTTTTATTAATAAATGTCGCGATATCTCGGATCGTAATGTTCACAAATTAATATCTTGAACTTGGCATAGAGTTAATACTTGTGTTACACGACAAGTCACAATGCTTCATTCTTCGAGAATCATTCATATTTATTGCGTTAGTCCAAATTATAATATGACAAGCCGTTTATAAAGCTCTCAGACAGGGATTATAACGTTGTGGGATTTCACAACCGCGAGCGCTGGTTGTCGATCTCTGCTCAGATTCTAGTTCACGCACGGTACGAAAAGTGTCAAATTTCTATTATTCTCACCTGACTCGACCTCAATGATAACTTCATATACACTTGCGTATATCATAAAAAGGTTGACAGTCTTACCAACGAAAAATAAACGAAACCAATTCTACTCTGAGTTCGTGAAAACAGGTCGTAAGCGGCCAAGTAGAAATTCCCTTCTTCCAAGATCTTTTAGCACGACAGCGCGCTTGGAAGAATACGACATGAGAATACGTTATAACAAATAGCGAACCAAAAGTGCGAAAACAATGCTCTGCATTTTTTAAATACAATTCCCTACATTCTTCCGAGCTGTAGAACTTTGCAGCCGACCCCTGCGTATTTTCTTTTATTCTCCTTTGGGAGACACCGCGAGCCAAAATGGAAGGGAGAAATGTAGAAAAACAGAGATAGTCACGAGAAAGAGAAAGCACGTGAGAAACAGAGACAAAGCTTCAACGTATTCTTTGAAAGTATATATAAACGTGATGCTCAACACCGCTCGAATCTCTGGCTGCTGCTGGCTGCAGCACTTTGTACAGCCCACGTCCGCAACTTCCCACCCCATTGCATAGCTACCTCCGCTTATTTATTTACTTCCTCGAGCAGATTTAATTAAGTACTGAGTTTTCGTGCAAGTTTGCGTTCCTTTCGGCCGGCTGTCTCTCCGCGGTATCCAAGCTGTGTCTGTGCTCGACGATGAGACTCGCGCGCGGACTCTCCCTTGAATAACGATTAAAATTAACGCTGCGAAACATCCTACAAGTGCTGGGCGAGCACGTAAAATGCAGATGAAATAATATTCGGCCTGCTCCCCTGAAACACAGAATATGAACCGAATTTTCTTAAGTCCGTTCTTCCTTTTTTTTTTGTCATTCCAAAATATATGAGGCATTCCCATTGGACCGATTCTCGTTTTCAAGGCAGGCGATCGGTTCTTCGGTGGTCGTAAATTCAGGACGAACGAGGAGAGCAAACAGCGGTGTAAAAGTACAGACCGGGGAGAAGGAGGATTAGCCCGTTGGTGCGAATCGCCCCCGCGATTCCGAGGATATACAGCACTGTTTTATGTCTCTCAGTTGATTAGATTCTCGACGATTGCAGCATGGGATTGGAAAAGGAGCTGAGCTCTTACCGTGGTTCGGAACTCTGCTCTATCTTCTTGCAGCAGCATAAGCCATGTATATGCAAGGCAACTAGACCGTCGATAGAGATAAATACTAAAATCATACACAGGGCGTGCCGAGCGCCAGCTACGTGTTAGCGTGTCGACGACGGGGTTGAAGTGTTTGCGGAGTATAACGGATTGATTGGTGATTGGAGATAATTGAAAAGTAGGGCAAAGTAACGGAAACGTGGTTGGAAAGAAATCGAAATGTTATCTACGGAAAGAATAAAATGGCCGAATATATCTGGAACACTCGAGGAAAGTATGAGTCTTGGATGTTCTACAGAACCAGAGAAAAACCAAAATGGCGCAGACAGTAGCAGAAACGGTCGCGGTAGAAGAGGAATCAGAAGCACGGAGTGAGATGGCGCGGGCGAGTTCCCAGTGGATATAAGTGGTCGCGTTATACATAGAATAATACTACGCGTATCAATTTATGGAATATAAAAGTGACGAGTGGATTTCGTGGACAAGTACAAATGGGAAATGTAGAATATGGGAATAAAGAATAAATGAAAATACGACGGGAAAGGCATAAAATTAAAACGTGGAATTGAATACGCAAAGATATCGCCTAAGACACGACTTACCCCGGCAGCAATCAGCAAAGAGCCGTGAGAGAAGCATTTGAAAGACACGGAATAGTGGAAGAAGATAAAAGCAAGAATACCCTTAACTGAAAATTGAATGAAAATATTGTGCAGAAAGAATGAAATGACTATGGTTGTCGAATGAAAGTAGACTGCGAGAGTAAAGTCTAAAAATGAGAAAGTATTCTTGCTCGAAAGGGTAATGTCATAAAAAAGTTTAAGGTTGTAGATGGATATCGGATTAAACAACTGGGCAGTTATGGAAATATTTTGCATGTGAATAATTCAACTGATTATATCGAAAATAGCAGCAAGATAAAATATCATGGATATTGGATAACTGGGACAAGGCGTGACATAGCCGGCAGGAATATAAGTCGTACGGGCGTCTAAAAATGGAGTAAAAAACGTTGGAAGCCTGGATCTATGGTCTGCGAAGAAGCTAAATGGAAAAAATTTCGGAATGGAACAGAGTGAATAAAAGAAATTAACAATCAGGATGGTTAAAAGAGGATTGAAGTATAAGTGAAGGAAATGAAGGAAATTCTGATATGTTGAAAAATGGAAAAATTGAGGAGTTGCTGAACTCTGTGTACAGAAAAGAGTTTATTCACTATAACTAAATATATTTAGATGTA
Organism: Cylloceria caligata; assembly: GCA_963942595.1. NCBI lineage: Eukaryota > Metazoa > Arthropoda > Insecta > Hymenoptera > Ichneumonidae > Cylloceria > Cylloceria caligata. The sequence continues at coordinate 17,572,739 of OZ012704.1, forward strand.
CCGCTATCAAAAATATATCTTAAGTACAGGGTGCGCCATATTTTATGTCGGTATGTAAACATTGAATAACTATTTTAAAAAACCGATTTCCATATATGAAGTATTTTTATTTAATTTGGTCCTTTACAACTTATTTGGACTAGTTTTTGAATATAACATCAATCAAGTGGCCGCCTTTATTGGCTAAAGCAAAATGTGCTGTTTTTGTTGCGTTTTCCATCACTTTTTCGAGCATCTCGGGCGGTATAGCGATGATTTCGGCACGAATGTTTTCCTTGAGCTTGTCAATGGTCTGAGGCTTGTTGGCGTATACTTTGCTTTTCAAATAACCCCACAAAAAAAAGTCCGGCGGGGTAAAATCTGGAGATCTGGGTGGCCAGTCAATGTCGCCATTTTTTGACATCACACGTCCAGGGAATTTTCGTTGCAGAAACTGCATTGTTTGATTTGCAGTGTAGCATGGCGCACCGTCTTGTTGAAACCAGTAACCGTCCAGACCTTTTTCACACATTTGTGGTCAGACATAATGAGCCAACATCCACCGATATCGATTCTCATCGACTGTTTCGCCTTCTCTGAAGAAAAATGGCCCAATGATGGTTTTACCGCGAACGCCGGCCCAAACAGTCACTTTTTGGTCATGCAATGGTGTTTCATGGATCTCGTGTGGATTCTCCGTTCCCCAAATTCGGCAATTTTGCTTGTTAACGCCGCCAGAGAGTGTGAAATGGGCCTCGTCGGTCATCAAAATTTGCTTTCAAAAATCAAGCACAGTGTCAACCGTTCGAGCGACTGTTTGGCCGTATTCCAAGCGACGTGGACGGTCTGTCGGCAATATTCTTTGAGTCAATTGCACTTTATACGGAAACAAATGCAAATCATCCTTGAAAATGCACCGCAAAGTGGTTCCACTGATGCCAAAATGCTGAGCGCGGCGACGATACGACACATGTGGGGTCTCGGCAACACTCTCTCTTACTGCTTCAACCAGTTCATTGGAACGTCTTGGGCGTTGATGAACGGCACGTGGACGATCTCCCACTGTCCCGCGATCAACAAAATTCGACACCAAACGACGAATAATGTCAGACAGTGCATATTGGCCACGATATTTTCGACGATATGCCCATTGAGTTAACACAACTGAACGACTATTTTCAATGTACAGCGTCACTATTTCGGCGCGTTGTTTCGGTGTGAAGCGATTCATGGTTAAAATTGTACTGAATTGAAGTTTCAAAAACATGTCTACTCAAGTCAATCGGTTGATAAATGTCAAAGTTATTCAATGTTTACATACCGACATAAAAGATGGTGCACCCTATATTACAAAATTCATTAACAGTTAATAAATCTTAGTGCTTACATCATAAAATACCAAAGGCACTTTCGCCAAATGAATGATTTATTTAAACAATTTCTTTTCTCGTAACTCATTCGATGCTTCTTACCAATAAAAAATTATTTGCGGCAATGAGATTAAATATTGTTAAAACGACTATAGATTTGTTAATAATTATTAAAAATGCATTTGACATAACATATTGTCTCGGCGAAGCAAATCGATAGATGTTAATAATTAACAAATGACCGTTCGAAGATCGAATGCTTGTCTCAACTACCGATTGGTCGATAGTTAACAGATTTGTTAATAGCTGTCAAATCTATATATTTGAGATAAGTACCATCCACTTGGCGTGGCTATTATGTTTAGTGTCAATCGCCGTTCTTCAGTGGATAAGTTCGATTTTGCGCGACCTCGACGTTATCATTCCACACTCGTAACTTTGCAATGCGAGGGGGTTAACGGTAGACTGTCGTTGCATAAAAAGTGAGAATTTATTAGGATTATCGATGGATAACCTTAACGATCGTCTCGTTTTGTAACCCTACGTGTACAGTCACGGCAATCCTTTGAACGCAAGCATAGAAAGTATTAATTAATACCATTCGTAATAGCTCTGTTGAACCTATGTTCAACGAAATCGATCTGACGGCATTTACAATTATATGTACAGTTCCCTCAGTCTATGATTTATTATCTTTGAATTATTACAATTGTGACTATTAATAAGCATTCTTTAAATAATACCAATGCTATGTTGAGTCAACGTGATATTTATAAGACCCTAATAAAGGAATATTTTATTCAAATATATTTGTTAATTATTATTGAATAATTATTTGTGCCAATTCAGAGGTTCAAATAAACGATTTGTTCACTCTAACCGAATATTTATTTCGCCATATCAACTATACGATGTGTTGACAGTTAATAAATTCTTGTGCCTACAAATTAACTCTTTATTTTTCAGTTAGGAAGAAAAATTATGATTAAAAATTTTAAGAATTATATGCATATTGGGAAATGTAAAAATCACGGTTGTGATGGCTTTGTAAAAGGTTCATGTTGCTATGCATTGAATTAAATAAATCTAATTTACTAAAATCAAGCAGGTTTATCCTTAAATATAACCTGAAACTCTTTTATTTCAGTCACTTTTAATACGTTTCATGATCGTACCTCGAAATTAATTAATTTAACTTGTATTCCGTGTAAATCTACGAAATCGATATAAATCTCATTCCATCTATTATTTTTAGTTGTATCTAGGTAGACGTTGCCCTCTACCTAAACTGTTGTACAGTTGTTTATAGATATAACGGTAATATGTTGTATTATCAGATTTCATTAATTATAAAACGTACAGAAAGTATTTGCAGTAGAATTATTTAGCAAAAAATGTGATCATTTAGTGTAAAGGTATGAAAAATAACATTTCTAGAATATTGGAAAATATTTTATGCTATTTGAAGATGAGTGTTTCATTGAATTAAGCTTAGATGGACAGTCCGAGCTCCGTAATTCATATAACAATAAGTCAGGTATTTTTAAAACTGTTCTCCTGTGTGAATACAGTCGACGAACAGTTAACCCTTTGCACTCCGTTGTCGCCGTATTTGCGACATTAAAGCCTCTATGCCCTACTAGGCTGGAGTGCAAAGGGTTAATTTAAGGTCAAATAAGTGAAGTCAAGTTAAGAAACGACGTTCAAAAAAATTGATATATTTACCTGCTTGGTAGAGAGACGAAATACTTTTTTAATTTTATTTCCTGCGATTGAAACCGTCGTTTCTACGAGAGTGACAGAGATATACCGCTGTGAAAAACTTGGTGCAAGAAAAAGAGACCGATATACCGCCTCCACTGTACTTTTCCCTCGACTCGAGCATCAGATATCTCGATGTTCTCCGTTCCTCTTACGTGTCAGTGACGTCAAATTATCGTTATCTTGTGATACAAAGGAGAATTTCAAAAGGAATTATCCGAAAAATATATATTCACGCTGTAATTCTTTAAAATTTCCAACGGTTGAGCTAATACTTTCTGCAAGTGTAAAGCTGTACTTCAACTCGTTCAAATTTGATTCTGTCTGAATCTGAATCTGAGATATAAGCCGATTGGCTTATTTATCAAATCCTATCACTTTTCAGATTACTTTCAAAACGTTTTTGAAGAATATTTTAACAAATCACGTGAGATGTAGTATTGCACGTTTATTTATATGATTTTTTCAAGTGCCGTGTGAGACCATTTTCGATTGATTATTTAAAATAAAAGTTTCATTAATATTATATTTATTAACATTTGTATTTAAATGCCGCAACGTTTGGAATTAAAAAAAAACTTCTTGTTATATGAATATGTTGGCATTCAATGAACATTGTTATAACTACTCGTGTATTTTTATGGTTTATACGATTATTCTCTGTTTGTAGTACTAAAGTAAACCTCTCAGTCCCTGGACTTGACCCAATAGCTCGACACCCTATGATTATACTTTGACGAAATATATTCAAAAGGCATTTTAAGGGGGCAGGATCAGTCATCAGGTGAAAAAAAAGCATTTTTTTCTCAGTTCTGAATAAATATAATTACTTGAAAGTCTTTACATATCAAAGAGTAATGTTTAAAGTGTCTTCAAGAATTTTGTCACTAAAAAATATTCATTATTTATCCACTGGTGGTAGTGGTTCGTCCGCGTTTAAAAAAAAAAGACGGCGTGCGGTGCGTAGTATGTGGCTTCACAGGATTATCTGAAATTAAAAAATGGAAAAGATTTAGTTGTTATATTAGTTTCTTTTGCGGTTGAACGAATTTATTTTGAAAAAAATGCGATTTTCAATTTTTGGCATGGTTTTGAAGTTAAAGGTACAATTTTCACTTAAAAAATCAGCCTATTATCGCTTGTAAAAAAGATTTAAAAGAAGAAACAAATAAAAATGATCGTTCAACCGCGAGTATTTATCATATAAAAGATGCCTGCAAAATTTTATTAAGATCGGTGTATTACTTTTTGAGTTATGTTACGCACGAACTTAAAAAATGTAGTTCTGAGAAAAACGCGATTACAGTTTTAGGTGTTAATAGAAGTATAATAATGATTTGTTTTTCTAATTTTCATTTTAAATCCAATTCCACGCGATTGACATTCTTGAAATTTAATTTTTCCATTGCAGCCTTGATTAGAACACTTCACTAGAGTGAATAAAGTCGAAAAAACAGTTATAAAGTTTATAAAACGATATGCAGTTTCAGAATTTTCCGGCACTATGATTTCACCACACTTGGAACACGATTACGAAATAACCGGTATCTCTGCGAGTTTTAGTCCGGTCGACTTGAAATTTTCTCAGGTTATTCCTGAGATGTTATAAAGGGTGATTTTTTAAGAGCTTGAGAACTTTTTTAAAAAAAAAAACGCATAAAATTTGCAAAATCTCATCGGTTCTTTATTTGAAACGTTAGATTGGTCCATGACATTTACTTTTTGAAGATAATTTCATTTAAATGTTGACCGCGGCTGCGTCTTAGGTGGTCCATTCGGAAAGTCCAATTTTGGGCAACTTTTTCGAGCATTTCGGCCGGAATAGCCCGAATTTCTTCGGAAATGTTGTCTTCCAAAACTGGAATAGTTGCTGGCTTATTTCTGTAGACTTTAGACTTGACGTAGCCCCACAAAAAATAGTCTAAAGGCGTCAAATCGCATGATCTTGGTGGCCAACTTACCGGGCCATTTCTTGAGATGAATTGTTCTCCGAAGTTTTCGCTCAAAATGGCCATAGAATCGCGAGCTGTGTGGCATGTAGCGCCATCTTGTTGAAACCACATGTCAACTAAGTTCAGTTCTTCCATTTTTGGCAACAAAAAGTTTGTTAGCATCGAACGATAGCGATCGCCATTCACCGTAACGTTGCGTCCAACAGCATCTTTGAAAAAATACGGTCCAATGATTCCACCAGCGTACAAACCACACCAAACAGTGCATTTTTCGGGATGCATGGGCAGTTCTTGAACGGCTTCTGGTTGCTCTTCACTCCAAATGCGGCAATTTTGCCTATTTACGTAGCCATTCAACCAGAAATGAGCCTCATCGCTGAACAAAATTTGTCGATAAAAAAGCGGACTTTCCGAATGGACCACCTAAGACGCAGCCGCGGTCAACATTTAAATGAAATTATCTTCAAAAAGTAAATGTCATGGACCAATCTAACGTTTCAAATAAAGAACCGATGAGATTTTGCAAATTTTATGCGTTTTTTTTTTAAAAAAAGTTCTCAAGCTCTTAAAAAATCACCCTTTACTTTCATATGAAACATTTTCAGAGAATTCATTTTTTTCGAAAAGTATCCCTGACGACAATATAATGTACGTGCTGGACGCTTGACCGAACGGGACGTTATCGAATGTATCGCTGGCAGTGATGACCCTGAACTACTTGCAACGCTATCTTGCTGACAGGGTATTTGTACATAGCTGCCATTCCGACGTTTGTTACTTCACGACTGAACAGCGAAGCAGACTTTTGTGTTTCTTGTTACACAGTTTAGAACTACGAGGTGAACAGTTTCGAACTGTGTGGTTTGACCCAGTATTTGCAGTTAACCCCTTGACTGTCTATGTATCGATATTGACGCATTTCTTGATATATGCGTCAGTGATACTCAAGAGGTTGAGGTAAAGATTCAACCGTCTGTCTTCATCTTCTCTCGATGATAGTGGCTAAGCTTGAAACTTTTTACACGAAAAAAGCTTGCGTGCTTCTTGACATACTTTGTTGACATACTTTCTTGAATTACTTTGAGATTTCTCTATATTTACGTGCAACATTGACTTCTCGAACTTTTACGCTGTGGGGTTATTGCGATTTTGCATTACCGTGACCAACTCTTGTTTGTTGAACGCTTTTCATTGATTAAATTGAACTTATTTAAGTATGTTTTACATCTCGTGAGTTGACTTTTTATTTGCCCCCTCATTTGCTTCAGAGTTGTCAATGCTCTACCTGTCATTAGAGAGCAATGCGAGCTTAACGCGGTTTCTGAATCATGCATGCAAGCGCTCGCACGATAGTCACGTCAAACTCGACGTCTAGGTTGCGCTGTTTGTAGGCTCGATTTACGTATATCGTAATTAGAACGAACCTCCCTCAACCATTTTTGGCTCGAGACTGACTTTTAACTAATACTCGGTAAATTGCCTCACGTTGCAATTACGTCATTTTTACTCCCGACAGGAGTATGTGTTTCATTGGCACGGGGCGAATATGTCAATTTCTATACGTGCGATGTTTTCCGAACCGGCTGAAGATGTCTCATCAGAACTGGGTACACAGATTCTGTACTTCGTAACCTCCATTTTTGTTCTACATTGTATTTATTAGGTGAAATTTAAGAAAGATAAAACCGTTTTAAAAATGCATGCTTTTTGAAAAGCGTTAATGAGTAGCACCGTTGTATATATCGAAATGCCACAAGATGGCCGTCATTTCTACTATAATCGTTCATCCTTTAGAGCGTTCACCATGGAGTGAGAGAAAAAGCACGTGGGTCATTTAGTCAATAATTATATATATATATTATTGAGCATCATGTAAATATTAATAAGTTTATTGTATATCAGAGATGTTAACAACTAAAAATTATTAAAAACGCAATGCAATTAGAAAATTGCGTTTCTTGATTTAATTCTAAATACACGAGTGCAAAAATGATTCAGTGATAAAATAAAGATAATCTATTAAAAATGATGACCACTTTATACTTTTCTAATTACCTTTGTTGCTTTAATTCTAAATACAAGAGTGCAACAATGATTGAGCATTTAAATAAAATAGAGTTATTAAAAATTATTCATTTGTTTACAGAAATATAGTAACTGTAAAAATATATAGTATTTATAAAAATTCTGTACAAAGTTATTTTAAACTAGCTTCAAAAAGTATGAAATAAAAAAAATTAAGAATTTTACGAACCCCCGACTGCAAAAAACTATAATAAACTGAACTTTAACTAAAAAAAAATTTCATATGAAAATAAATGAAAAAAGATTAAATAACTTCCGATGTCATTTTAGTTAACTTTATATTTCAATTAATTTACCGCTGTCACTACAATCGAGAGACGTCTCCTGAACATTGGAACCGTCTTTTACATGTCCAACAACATGCTAGCGTCTGGACTCTAATTTAAAAGAATAATTATATATGATATGGACGTTTTCTAATGCAAAAGAAAACGTCTCCCGACTGTAATGACAGCGGTAAATGAATTATTGTAATTAAAATATAAAGTTAATTAAAATTACTTCGGAAGTTATTTCATCCTTTTTAGACTTATTTTCATGAACATTTTTTAAAGTTATTGTTCTGTTTGTTATAGATTTCTGCAGTCGGGAGTTTTTAAAATTTCTAATTTTTTTATTACGGTTGATTATATCTATCCCTATCCGTGATGTGTAATGATATCAGATAAGGAAAATAATTGGACAAAGGGAGAGTGGGCAGATACTTGGATAGGTTTTCTGATCGTGTTTAATTCGGTTAGCTTTCGAGGCCTTGTCATCCACTGGAGATATCTCCGGAAATAACAGATGAAATGTCCCGAAATTTCTGTATATTTTTTATTAAACCAAATTCAATGTACACTGCAATGTTTGTGTAAATAGCTGAACAGTTGTAAAGAGTTAAAATATTTTATATTCTCTCCTTAAATTTATCACTGACACATTAATAAAAATCAAGGCACTTATTATGTCTTTAAATAAATTTAAATATACCGCAGCTCTGTCATGATTACACGATATATCAAACATTACGTTACAATGAATGTATCAAAGAGACGTCCTATGTATCCATTGATGCTTGAAATTGACGTGGATCATCCGCAGAGTACCTGGATTTGATTCATGCTGCGCACCAGCTTACTGGGTATCAGAGGAAACGGTAAAAATAAAAGCTAGTTTCTAGAATCCTGGATATGTCTGTTAAGAGTCTGAAATACGATCCGCAATATTCGTACGAACGAATATTCGTTCTTTAATACAGGGTGCGAACGACCACCCGTTCACCCCTTTTATTTTGAAAAAAACGCATTTTCGAAAAAAGTTTTTCATACCAAAGTTGTAGGGTTTTAGATGATGCATCAGACAGTGTTGTCAGTAAGACCTTGAATAGCGTTGTCAAGGTCACGTGGAGGTCACCTGCAATTTTTTAAATGGAACCCCCAATTTTTTATTGCATATTCTTGTAGCTTATCTCGAGAGCTTTTTAAAACGCTATAATAAAGTATTTTTCTATTAAGTATTTTTCGAGTTATAAGGCTTGAAATTTCTTATTTTTAACTAAACCATTAATTTCATTTTTCACTACTTCACAAGCCTAAAACGCGTTTTAAAATTATTGAAAATAAGAAATTTCAAGCCTTATAACTCGAAAAAGACTTTATTATAGCGTTTTGAAAAGCTCTTGAGATAAGCTACAAGAATATGCAATAAAAAATTGGGGGTTCTATTTAAAAAATTGAAGGTGACCTCCACATGACCTTGACAACGCTATTCAAGGTCATACTAATACCACTGTCTGATGCGTCATCTAAAACCCTACAACTTTTGTATGAAAACTTTTTTCGAAAATGCGTATTTTTCAAAATAAAAGGGGTGGACGGGTGTTCGTACGCACCTTGTATATTCCACCATGTTATTAGCAAGTTAGAACGGAGCATCTGTCGCACGAAGATTGCCGTTACGGCGATTTTCAAAAAATCATTTACCAGGTATACAAGTATGAAGTGCGGATTTTTTTTCTAGAAAAACATGTTAAATTCGGAAAAATGATAAGAAGTGCTTTATTCAAAGTATGCTCCATCGCTTGTTATATATATTTGCCCATCTTTCGGGCAATTTGTGAATAGCATGCCAGTAAAAATCTTTCCCTTTTGCTGCGAATCATTCATCGAGCCATTTTTTCACATCTTCGTACAAACCAAAGCGCTGCTCAGCAAGTGCGTGACCCATCGATGCAAACAAGTGGTAATCGGAGGGAGCCAAGTCTGGTGAGTAAGCCGCATGGGGTATAACTTCCCAGCTGAGTGCTTCCAACGTGTTGCGAACCGGTTTTGCCGTATGTGATGGAGCATTGTCCTGAAGAAAAATTACTTTGTGTTGCCTCTTTCGGTATTCTGGCCTTTTTTCAAGCAGCGAACGGTTCAAATCGGTCAATTGTTGTTGATAACGTTTAGTATTAACCGTTTCCCCAGGTTTTAACAGCTCATAATAGACCACGCCCCTATGGTCCCACCAGACACAGAGCATCGTCTTTTTGCCAAAGCGATTCGGTCTTGCGGTCGATGTGGATGGTGCGCCTGGGTCTACCCATGATTTTTTACGCTTGGGATTCTCAAAATAAATCCACTTTTCATCCCCTGTAACTATACGATGCAAAAACGACTTCCTTTTTTACCGAGCGAGCAAAATGTCACATGTGTTTTTGCGCTTTTCCATTTGCCTGTCGTTCAACTCATGTGGTACCCATCTATCGATCTTCTGAATCTTTCCCATCTCTCGTAGCCGATTGAAAAAAGCTTGTTGACCAACTCCCAATAGCTCGGCGAGTTGTTTTTGTGTTTGCGAATCATCTTCGTCCAACAATGCTTGCAATCCCACATCTTCGTATTTTTTGGGCGGCGTTCCACATTCCTTGTCTGCAACATAGTAGTCACCACTTTTGAAACGCCGAAACCATCGTTCACACGTATCTTGCGATGGAGCATATTCACCATAAGCTTCTCGAAGTAATCGGTATGATTCAGGAGCAGTTTTCTTCAAATGAAAACAAAAAATTAATGCTGTCCGCGAATGCTCCTTGTTCGATATAAATTTCGACATATTGAACACAACAACACAACACTATGCACACACTTTTCCAATTTATCACTCGCGCGCGTCTGATACTTGTTGGTGACACAACAAAATGTCGCAGTGTCAGATCTTTATAGCACAAACGGCATTCGTGCGCCATCTGTTGTCTGAAATCCGCATTTCATACTTGTACACCTGGTAATACTATGAAATCTTAGCCAGCGTGTAATTGTCAAACAACCTTGTTATACTTTGTTCGAAAATGTCGCCTCACTTGAAATAATTCTATTTTTGCTCCGTAGAGGAAGCCTTTTGTTCCCTTGAAAACATTTTTTTTCGAGATTTGGATACCAGAATACTTAAAAAGTCCCAAAACATCGGGAAATCATATTTAGATCAAACGTGCGTGCGCAAGCGCGCGCGCTTTTGTATGGGATGAGCTTGGAAAATCGTAATGGCTATATCTCGAGTACAGGTTGATCGATCTTCATTAATGCACACGAATCGAGTCGCGATCCTCGTTGGTTTGCCTCGCTGGTTACAATAATAGAACAAGGTTCTTTGGTAATAAGTTCGGCAAGAATCGATCAAAGCGTTCAGGTTTAATCAAATTATGAGTTTTTGTTATTTTTCGAAAAAAAATCCTTTACCATTTAACGTCCAATGTTACAATACTAAATTTTGCTACTTTATTTATTTTTAAATCGATCAACACACTTCCTGATATTCGTGACTTTGTCGAAGGAAGAAAATAATGGGGAAGCAACGTGCAAGTTTTAACTTGGCATCCTCGTTTCATATTTCACAAGATAATTTAATAAAGCAGTGACGAAATTGAAGCTTTAGGCTACAAGAAATATGTCGCTCCTTAAATCAGGCTGATAACCATCTTATTACTCGACAGGATACTAAAGCCAAGACTTAAATTTTCGATTTCAAAAGGTGTTATTTTATCTACACTTGTACACAATTTATGCAAATTTTCTTGGTACTATAAAACCTCTCGATAATTTCTGTCAGTTCGTATACATACTAATCATCTTTTTATAGATTATTTGTTCCTATATTGTACACAGCCAGACTAAAATAACACCTCTCTGATGTTTTTGCATTCTCTTAACCCTTTAAACCCTACAATTTGTATACGAGTTTTATTTTATTATTTATTGTTACTTTAGTCTTTCTGTAAATAAGAAATTATCTGTATTAATCGTGTATCTCTATATTGGTCAACACGGCATTCTTAACGGGTTTTGATCTTTAAATACGAAATAAACATCTCTCTCTCTCTCTCTCTCTCTCTCTCCCTCCCTAAATTTTAGTATTCTCCTAGTATTCACACGTATTCATAGTCTAACAGTGCCTAGAGTAATCTAGAGTGTTATTCTTGTCCACAGAGTATTCCGTCGAATTTATAAGCGGTGTGATCAGAGTGAAAATCACTTTCTCGAATAATATAAACCCATTGACTGCAGAATCCATCTATATCTGCAGTGCAATAATCTTATGCATTGATACGATGAGGTTTCGGCAATGTGATCTTCGGATAACCACAGGGACAATGTCCGGCGTGCTTCAGCAAGTCCTCCCGAACCGCAGTACGTATACGCATGTCTCGACCGTACCGCACGATCCACCGGTACACAATCAGTCCTTTCGGCTCCCTCTCGATCTCGGCTTAGCATAATTTAGCCGGCCCTGCGCTACTCCGGAATGTAATACCATGACCAAAGTCTCTCTCTCTCTCCCCCTCACACACACACACACACACATACATATACACACAGCCAATCTCTCCCTCATACTCGTTCTTTAGTTCTGATTACACGTCGTTGACAAATCACGCATGTAGATACTACCACTACGTGCGTAGATGCAGAATTACAATGTACATTTGAGAGCTATAGTAGAGAATAACCCGATGCTCTCATATATGTACTTATGCATATACACATATATGTGTATATATATATATATATGTATATGCATAAGTACTGCATTGGAGAGCAGCGAGATGGATGACACTGGTACACGTAACACTGGTCCACGTACATCGATAACAATATATATAACTATCGAAATGCATGCGCGACAGGAACGTCGGTCATACATTCAACGGTTGACGAGCTCTTGTTCGAGTTCACGCAGATAGTCCTTCCATAATTTCGCAAATACAGCACACGCGTCGAATGAAAATAAGGATGCAATGTAGGACCTTGCATATTGCTTCTGCATTATGTTTCAGCTTTCACAAAGCCACCCTCTGTGAGGGAGTACGATGACCAATGCTGTCTTCCTCGTATAAAGGAAGCTTTGTGCAAGGTAAAAAAATAATAAGGATGCATTGTGTGACGTTCTACGTTGTATTTTCATTTTCTTGATGTTAATGGTTCAAGAGAAAGAAAAATTTTTTAAAAAGTGATTGAATTGACAGAGAAGGCATTTTTTTTGCACCGCAGCGTGATTAGAAATGTACAGCTTGCGTTATGATGCGATGAATGCTGCTAATGCTATTGCTATTGTGGGATGTGTGAGCTGTCAAGTGGCAGTCAAATAATGAGTTGGCTTGGAACAGCGCCAGCTACTTTCCATTCGAATTTGTTTCCAACGAAATGATAATTATGATGAAGCCAAATCTGAAGCTTTTAGTTTCTTTGGTATACTCAAGTTATTGCAGTAATTTTTTTAATTCTATATACTTTTTTTGTTGTTGTTGAGAAATAACAATTGTCTTAGTAGTTACGAATTTTATGAGATTAAATTTTTTAATTGTTGAATTAGCAAATAAAATCCCAAAATGGAAAACTTCTGTAATATATGAATTCTTTTATACATTCTCACAAAATTCCGTACTAAATATTGTAACATTTTGTTCAAATTTTGTCCCAAATTTTAAGTCATTTGCACAAACTATTGTGTAGTTATAACATTTTCAAAAAAAAAATTGTAACAATGCAAGGTTTCATTAAATCGGAGCTGCACTTGATTTCGGCCAAATTCAATACCATAAGCTACTCGCACATCACTTTGTTCATTTTTCATAGAAAACTACGGCTCGACAGTTCGAAATTTGTTTGAGTTTCAGCAATAACGAACATTTTTCAAAAAATTTATAAATCCCATGGAATCTGAACGCTGTAACCGATTCTTCTAAAATTTATACCAAATAATAAATTGAACATTATGGTATATGGCACTAAAGATTGAACTGATTCAGTTTAGTAATTCACGAGTGGATGATTCAAAATTTGATCCCCCTACTATACACACACGCGCACACCAACATCCATCCATCTCGACACTTTCTCCAATCTATATTTTTCGATGTTTTGGATCATTCTGAGTACAATAAAATCATGAAACAAATGTTTTCATGAAAACAAAGCTCTTTCTATTGAGGCAACAAAACAGCAGGCATTAGGTAATAACGGTGCAAATCGTAATTGTAATTTCAATTTAACGTCTGATTCCATTGGAAGAATAATAATTGAGCTCCTGATAACTCTATTATCGTTACAATTATCGAAACTCGGTCCGACTGTCAGGGTTTCCGATGGTGATGTTCAGCTCTTCCTCGCTCGATGGACGTTTGATAAAATTCGAAGTGGTCAATTTGCTGGATCATTAATGACACGATGTATCACTGGAAAGAAACGGGTACCGCTCGTTTATTTCTCAAACATTGTGGGTATCAGTATTTGAATCAATACAATGAATATTCTGGCCTATATATACGTGTTGTTAATATTGTATTTTATGGTACGATCTACTACTGTGTTCAAAAAGTAAAGTGAATTTTTTATTTAAACTTCCCGCGTTAACCGAATCGGACAAATGAATTTTTTTTCAAGTTGGTCGGACTGTTAGTGACATCTGTGACAAATTACATGTCATTATCATCATTAGTTTCAAAGAAAAGTGCTATTAAATTTTGCTTGCGGAATGAAATTTCGGCCGCTGAAACGTATCGAATGTTACAAAAGGCCTTCGGTGACGAGACTATGTCACGGAAAAATGTTTACAAGTGGTACAAAGATTTCAAAGAAGGCAGAGAACGTGTTGATGATTTGGAACGCTCTGGACGACCATCGACGTCAATTGATGAGCAACACATCAAGAAAATCAAGGAATTGGTGCTCGAAAATCGTCGATTAACAATTCGAGACCTTGCCGACATGCTTGCAATATCAATTGGATCAGTGCAAGCAATTTTGAAGGATCATTTGTGCCTCAGAAGAGTCAAATCGCGTTTGGTGCCAAAATTCGCGTTTGGTTCTTCGTGAGTTTTTCGCCAAAAACTCCACTCATGTCGCTCCACAACCACCGTATTCGCCTGATTTAGCACCGTGTGACTTCTGGCTGTTCCCAAAGCTCAAGAGACCACTCCGGGGAAATCGTTTTGAGTCGATTGAAGAGATCATACGTGAATCGCTACGCGCATTGAAGGCTATACCTGAGGACGACTTTTTAGCATGCTTCAAAGATTGGAAAAAACGTTGGCATAAGTATATCGTAGCTAGGGGGGATTATTTTGAGGGGGACGATATCGATTTGGAAGAATAAATAAAAAAAATTTATTTTAAAACAAAATTCACCTTACTTTTTGAACACAGTAGTAGATCGTTCCAGCAGGTCATATCGATTGAACGAAAACTGAGTTTTTGAAATACATTTGAAGGATAATAATTAATTCATATTTAATTTAAGAGAACTTGAATTATTCTATAAAATCAAACAATGTTTTCTCACCTAAATAACTTCTTTCATTAACTAAAACTTTATAAATAAATAAGTTTTATAAATAAATAAGAACCCGTGGGGCATCTCGTGATGCGATCTACTTTTTTGGTATTTTAAGTGTCTGTATTCAGAGCGGTTATTTGTAAAAGCCGCTCAAGCTAATTTTCACTGAGCAATCATTTTTTATAAAGGTAAGTAGTGTATAACGAGTATGTAATGTACACAGGAAAATATTAATATTGTTCTTTTTTGCCAAGAGATAGGTTATTTTATTTTAACATCCCACAAGGTTTACTTTCGTAACACGTTTATGACAATCCCATTAACTGCTTTACGAAAATACATCTCGACCATAATGTAGTTCTGGGTTACATCTCTACCATAATACAACTCTTCCACAGAAATTAATTGTTTAATATATCTTCGAGGAAATAACTCCCCGGGAACATCTCTACCTTAATTAATATTCTCTGAGTTACAATTCCATCACACTGAAAATAGTATTTATTAAATGTTAACAAGTCTACAGTTGGATATGTCGAAATAAATATTGTGTTATTATAACCAAATTTTTGTTGCGCTAAATAATATTGGTTTGAGTGAAATAAAGCTAGAAATTATTTATTAATAATTAAAACAGTACTTTGCGCGTGATACAAGTACGAAAAAGTAGACTTTTGAAAAGTGAAAACTCGACGAAGAGTGTCAAGTAGGCTCACTCGTTGCCGGCTCGTGCAGCCAACTTCACAACCTTTGTCGAGTTTTCACTTTTTCGTACGGGTGTCATACTAATTTTTGTAAGAAATGTACAAAAACTCACCCATTTTATGCCTGTAGTATGGTGAAAGCTTACGAAAAAGTAACTAGAGTATTTAAAAAGTGTACGAAAAAGTAACTAGGGTGATTTACGCATGCGCAGTATTTTTTCCGCACGCCTTACCAATAAGCGTCACTTTCGTCACACTTCACAGGCACGGAAAGACGGACCTTTTGTGTATGTGTTACAAAAAATCGATTATTGTATAAATTGGTTATTATAACTAAAGATTTATTTCGCCATATCCAACTGATTATTTGTTAAGCTTAAATAAATTCTTATCTCAGTACAGTTGGCATTTCTACTACGTGGAACAGCTCTCTAGTGGTCCAAGACTGATGGTAAGTGTTCTCGGGTGAAACAGGCTGTTGTTTGTTTCTCGCTACCCCATGGGGCTTCAACAGCGCTATATCCTGTCGCGATCCCTGTTTTACCCGGGAGCACTTATCGCCAGTTGTAGAATGTTGGAAAGTTGTTCGGTGGGAGAGATGCAAACAGATAGACTTGTAATTCGAACAGTTTTAATTATGGTAGAGATCTTCCCAAGAAGGCTTAAAATTATGGTGTAGTTATTTCATGGGAGAGATAATAATGGCTTTTTCTCTGATACAGAAATGTCAGGATTGGAATTGTGGGACAGATATATATTTGTAAAGAAATTAATAATAACGTTATAAATAAGACAGTTTTGTGCATTTTGAAAAAAATCGAAACCTCAAACCTGATTCGATTTTAATGATTGATAGCTCATTTTCTTTGTTGCAACACTTTCTATAAACTCACCGAATTAGATTTTTTGTAAAGTTTTATGTTAAATAAACGAGAGCATTGTAGTTTCATTAAACATAACTAGAACGACAATGCAAATCTCTAAATTTATCTTCTAATTAAATAACTAGATTAATATCACCAAGAGAAAGAGTCACTTATAAAAAATATTACATTCTACAATTAAAAAGTCTGATCCACATCAAACTTATAAAAAACTGCGCTTAATTAAACTTTACGAATTATTGATATAACGAAGATAATCGCTTTGCTAAAGATTGATTATCTATGTTTTTCTATGTAAAAGATGTACTCTTCAATCTCCTTTTTAACTTTATTAATATTGATAGGACTTTGCAACTCTGTTAAAGCAATTAGTCATATTATGATAGGTTTTTTGGTGAAACTATTTACGACAAAACCTCTGTAAAATTGTATATCATAACTTTTAAAAGAAACATCACTGAAATGGATTCTATTAAATTGTTACAAGGATTAATGAAATGTTTTCAGTTATAAAACGACCCCTGAAGTGTCGAATAACGTATGACTGTAATTTAAAAGTTGAGCTCCAATGTAATGTATCGTTGAACGAAATTTTCATGATTCTATGAAAGGTAAAGTAGAAAATTGCTCAACGGTTCGCAAAATGGGAGCTTATGGTCCAAGTCTCACCGGTAAAATACAGATAGAAAAAGAGAGGGAGAGAGAGAGAGAGAGAGAGAGAGAGAGAGAGAGAGAGAGAGAGAGAAAGAATATGGCATTGCGCCCTGGAGATAATAGTCCTCGATAATAACGGATAGCGGATAATGGCCAAGATCGTAAGAATCTACTATATAACCAGGCGTCTCTTTTCGCGCTGCCAGCAACTACCTGTAGATAAGGGAAAGCGCTTGCACGCAAAGTCATACCATAGTAAGTACAGAAATGGTAGAACGTTACTGTGTATACTGCGTTAGATTTCGAACAGCGGAACCAATCTGTTCTCGCCTTGCTCTGCTACGGTTCTGGCGTTCTCGAATAATCCCGATCAAATAATATATCCCTCATTATCATGTTTTCACTGAGATATCATATATACATGGACGTTACGTCAGCCAGTGGTATCGCTGCTTGAAAAAGTCAATAGATTTTTATAGAAAATAAAGTCTCTGTCCATTGGACCAAAAATACAATTCAGTAAAACCGAAATAAATGTTTATTTCAACAGCGGGATTCTAACCTGTGACCCCTCGGGTCTATAAGTTGCGACCATACATTCTTTGTTATCCGAAACTTGGGATAAACATTACAGAAAATTGTATACAACGTGCAGACGGATTATCTATAGGTCGTGATTATTGCATAAATTTAATTGAATAACAAATTTGCATTGTTATTCTAATATACAGTCAACTTAAATATTAAACGAAAGCTTTGCTAAAATTTAATATTCACTAAAAAGCTGCAGTTGACCAGTTTTGCGTCCACACAGATGGTTATTATGACATTTTTTTTGTAAATTTCGGTACCTGAATGTATTGAAATGTAACCAAAATTATTTAAAATGTTGAAAAATACAACTTGATGCCGGCATCCGGATTATTGTGTACGCGTATAATTGACTAAATTAACACCTTCAGCCGTCAAACCTTAATTGAGCTAGCACGTTGAAGTTTAACACTTGTAACGGGAAAATTCCCTTTGTTCACTCTGATTTACTTAAAAACTGATTATTTTATGACCACGATGCCGAATAGAAGTTCCTGGATTCTCGGCCACAGATTCCGTTACTGTGGCTATATTTTCGAGTGACCGACCAGGATGACGACGAACAATGATCTTTTGATCCATCAGCGTAAATTTGGTCTCAAATTTTGTAATTAAACGCCTCACTGTCGATTCATTTGGCGCATTATTGCGACCAAAACTTGACGTAATTGGCGAACTGTTTTCGCAAAATTTTCACCATTTTTGTAATGTGTTTTTACAATAATTAAACGTTGTTGGTTTGAATACTTCTCCATATTCTTAAATCGCGTGGTCTGTACGTGACAAATGTCAAAATAAAATCACCGTACAACTCGTATTCACAAAATGGCGGCAAATTTAAATTTAAAATAAAAGTTCCTGGGACACCCTTTATAAAAGTTTTAGCAGCTGCGGGTTTAAAACTCCACGAAGAAGAGAGGCCTCTGGCTGTGCCTACCTCCCTCGAGTCATGGGACTAATTTTACAACATTTGGATCTCCCCAGATTTTCTTGCGTTGGAAATCCGATGACCGGGCGACTCCGTGTCGTATTGGAGAGTGTAGAAGGTCACAACCGATTTGGTTTTGCACTAACACGCTCTAATATGGTTACACCAGGTATGATGGAAATATTACAGGATTTACGTGCAAATATCTCTCTCTCTCTCTCTCTCTCTCTCTTTTCGCTCTTGACTCTCTTCCCCTCACTAGGAACGCTAAACCCGAATGAACCCCCTGGGTGAGACTCGCTCTCTCGCCCGTGGTAACTTCGTTAATGCCTACATGTCGTGTTTAATGAGTTACAATCAGGAGTGCGCGTCCGCTGAGTGCAGTTTAATGGTTTGTTCGTTCGGCATTAGTGTCTCCGCGTGACCTCTGTTTCGAATATTATGTTCTATTTCCTCTGTCCTTGACATGAGCAAGTTCAATCTGTCTTCGTGTCTTTTCGCTGTCTACATTATTGGCTCTCAACGTCCTTCAGACCACCTCATTCCTCGCCTCGCATTCTCGGTCTGTGTGTAGCAATTATTTCTCTATGGCAAGCTCGTTATAATCATTTCGTGACAGAGTAATTTGACGACAATTAACGGAGAGCCTCGTATGTATCCAGTGTTCCATTTATCAAAGGGATTTTGCGGTGTCGAGCGGTCTGTGAATATAAAAGCTCTCGGCTCGAGACCCGTTCGAAACATATTACTCACCGCACTCTTCTCTCATTATTTTCCATGACACTCGACATGAGCTTTTATAATATGAATTTATCGTCAAGCTGATAAAGTATATTTAATAGGAACATAAACTGATGGTTGATAAAACGAAGGCCGACGTATTTGAAATGCGTCAGGCACATGAAATCTCATCGACCGTCACGAAGAAACGTTACGATGAAGTGAGGTAAAGATTCTCTCAGGACGCCACTTGGGAATGGCCGGATTTCCTCGAGTGAGACCATGCCCTCTCGTATTTACGAGAAACGAGGTGGAGGTGGAGGGTGGAATAGACGACGACACGACGGCGATCGACCACGAGCAGCTAGTCATTCGTCTCATAATTTATCGAGACGATGGAGCGAGGAGGTGGAGCAATGAAACAGGGAAAGAGATAATGATGGAAAGAGCAGGAGTGCGGATAGGGTCGTCGTGGGCGCGCGGAAGGAAGCGATTATCGATTGACGTTCGAGGGAAGTGGTTGTGCTTGGTAGTTGCTACTCGAACTATAGTATTATATTGGCTTGGAATAACGTATTCCTCATCTCCTCGTACACCGTCAATGTATGTACTATGTGCAGCCGCTAAACAGAGTTCCGACGACGAGAAACGGAGTTTGGCCGTTAATTATTAATTTTTTCTTGATTATGTACACTGTGTTGCGTCGAAGACAGCGTCAAATTGTCGCTATCCCGTAATTGATTGTTTTTCTTCGGTGGTGGTTGAGTTCACTTACAAATGATACACTCAGTTGGGGGAAACAATAATTCAGAACGTTTATTGCCCTAGAGGAGGAAAAATCCAGTTGTACTGGATAAAAAAACCTCCTCGAAGAACGACGATACAGGGAATGTGTGGAACGAGACCGGTATGTGTGTGTCTGTAACCACGCGGTGACCAGTGCCACGGGTTAATATTTGCCGTTGTAGGCTGTTAAATAGTTTGCTATTCTTGTGTATAAATCGCCTGGCCGCGAATAGTTGGTGCGTATGATAGCACTGAGCTCGGATTGTTAATTAATATGTAGCCGAGAGGCGTCCGTGTAATTGTGCGTAGCCGAGAGGCGTCCGCGTCTTTTTGCGTAGTCGAGATGCGTCGGTGTCACTATGCAACTTCTGCAAGACTGACGCCGAGATGCCCCGCCCGCCTGCATAGCCCGGTAATTTTTTGGCGGGTGTCAGACTGCGCGTGCGCAGCACCTCGATCGCCGTCGATTGTTTTTGACTCCCCCGATCGACCGTTTCACTCACGGTCTCGAAACTTCTAGTTGCTACTAGACGTCGAGATAGATCTACACAAAGAAGTGGTGGCTCGTTCCCGCGCTCTCCTCACGACCACACCACGTGAATCAACTCAACACACTGACTTCTCTGTTAATTGCTGAAACGCAATATTCAAGCAACAGCTTTCTCGATGGAAACGCTAGTGACGTATTATGTCAACCGCTGTGGACGAACGGAGAACAAACTTACAGGTTATGTTAATTAATTTCTGTGCTCTGCTTGTAATTCTAACTATTATTAATTAAAATGAAGCGAAATTCTCTCAAACAATTAATTCAACGGAGTGCGAATGAGATCATGGCCAAACTAGTTAAAATGTTGTAGATACGTTCACAAGAAGGGGATTAAAACTATTCATAATACAGATATAGTTATGCAGCTTGAAGGCTTTTGTTACTTTCTTATCACATACGGTTTATGTAAAAAGAGATAGTATTGCAATCCAAAGAAATATGACTCGGATCATACATGTTTTGAGTGTCCTAAAGTACGCAAAAAAGCATTTATTCATTTCTGTCCGCCGGTTTGTCTGTCAGTACCGCTTGAAAATAGCAGAACTTTCGAAATGGACTGCGGATCATGACCAAATTTGGCATGCGTACTCAACTAACAAAACTTGGTCTTGGCATTACGTTACAGTACAATTGCACAACTCCTTCTGATACTTAATTTTTTATTATTTTCGAATAATTTAATTAAAGTTAGTAAGAAAAATTATTTTCATCCGTAGACTTCTTTTTTAAAGACAGATAATTAAATCTGAATGATTTATCAGCATCGAACTCAGTCCATTATGCATCCACTCCTATAGGATTATAATAATAACAAATTGTTGAGAAGAGATAAGAATATTAAGTAAAACATTGTATGCAGCTCTCAATAGCTGCGTTTAATACATCATGCAATTTTCATAGACACGATATTTTTTGCTTCCTAAAAAGAAAAGAAAACTATTCTCGAATTCGAAAAAATCATTCCACATTATCGTTTATTCATAATTTTTTTTTTTCATTCGATTGTATTATTATTACACAAGTAGCAACATAGCCCGTTATCGTTCATACTTGCAATAAAGTAAATAGTTCGAGTTTGCGATACTCTGTATCGCAGTTCGAGTTTGCGATTTTCATTACAATCGAAAAAAAAGTAGTTGGGAAACTGACATATTGATTCCGAGAACCAACCGAAATAGTTAGCATAGCGCCAACTGCTCAGTTGGTTCAAGGAACAACAGTGTCGTTGGTAAAATATCGGTTGTAACGGTAACCAACCGAGATGGCAACCTCAGCTTACCGGTTGGTTGGTTCAATTCATCGGCTCAGCGTAATACGAAAAAAAACCTAGGTTAACATGGATTTCAATGAGATATTTCTATTTATTTACAGTGGCAAGGATCGGCATGTACTTGGTGCGATGCTTCGATAGACGAATGTTGCTATTCACAATATTTTACTGTATATTCACGATATATTCAATGCGTTTCACTTTTATTTTTGGCAAACCCTCGTTAATCCACAATCACCTGACACTTTAAACAATGACGTCGTTTGCCTTTGTGAAAAGTTTAACTCGTAGCACGTATCGACCGGTTGGTTATAGAAGGAAAGTGATTGGTAATGGGAACCAACTCGTAGGTCGCTGGTATTATCCAAATTCTGGTCGAAACTACCACCCACGTTAGATGCACCACCTAACATCTCGTGGTGGCGCCGGAACTGTGATTGGTTACAGGAATCAAAACGTTGGTCTTTGGTACTATTTCTATTTGATTTCTGTAATTAACTCGCGACACAGCATATGCGGGAAATGGTTATCGCAACTACTGTTTACCGTATACAACGCGTTTGCATTACGTTTGATGAGTCAGAATGCGAAGAAAAGATTCGTCTCGGTTGTTTCTTTGTTGCACTACGTTCTTTTCACCTATGCGAAAGCATTTTGTGCCGCAATAAGCCAGTTAACTGGTGGCAAAGAACTGAAAACAATTAGCCACATTGATATTCCCATTTTCAGAGCTTCGGTAGATCACAAGTACGTTTGAATCTTCATGCTAGTAACAAATATGATGAGAAAAAGTAACGAGGTATACAAACAAGCGATTTGTATACTTCGTTGTTTTATATAAAATTATATTATAACATTTTCTAATCCATGGTTGTTGTTGTTGCCAAAACATATACTTTGTCCCCGGTTGTTTTCATTTTCTAGTCATTCGTCATAACTTTATTTAGTACAAAATTTTGCATAATTCATGTTTTCCAACATTTCTGTGTGTTCCTTTTGTTGAAATGTATCATGTGTCATTAATTTGAAGGGACGTACGATAGAGAACGAAAACCTATCAAAATAATAATATTTTTTTGCAAAAACTCCATTACACTGTACAGAACACAATTAGTAAACGTACACAATAATTTTCGCCAGTTGCAAATGACTACAAAACCCTCAAATTGTATAATTACGTGCTCATGATTATAACTATTATCATTAATTAAACCGAAGCGAAGTACCTCTGGAATTTAATTAAAAATAGCTCGTATGAATGACGTTTTGCCGAATATAGTTGAACCTTTGTTGTACAAATTTAACGATAGCCATACATCTGCATTATGCCATGAATTTCAATCACACGTTGCTAAAAGCAGAACATTTCTAATGACCAAGGATCTTTGTACCGCGCTAATTAGCTTGTAACACGACATGAATCAGTGAGGCTGACGGACGAATACGCGAATGACGTATTTGGTGTACACCCCGTGAACGAGAGAAATGGTTTTCGCCTCAGCAATTTACACCAAGCAGCTACAGTACAATAAACAATACTGCCCACGGTCATTTTCACCAATTGTAAACGATCCGGTGGGGCAACATTAACGTACATTTTAACCGTTCGCAATGGTAGCTGCAGCTGCTGTACCGTGGCGCTCAGCAATTGAAGTGCAATTTGGTTTATACATATACGCAGGAGACCTACTATTCGAGTAGGTACGTACCTATGTCCGGTGTTACATACTACACGTATTACGCGAATTTATCCGTTCGCTTTTCGACACTTTAAACTACTCATTAGTCACTCTATTGCCAGCAGGTATTTTAATTGAATTAATAAACATCGGCTTTGCACAACGGAGCTACGCACGTGCGAAATGCTGTCACCCTTGATTTTTTTTATCCATGGTCTTTTTTGGAGATCCCATCCGTGCATTTAATTCTCGTAGACCGAAGGTCGTCGAACTTTGAATCTACATGTATATTACCACGTATAGGTTATCATTATCAGGCGATAAAAATCTGGTGTTAATTCACAATTATAGTTCGAAAATCCAATATCAATGTATATTGATAATTACAATGTACCAATTCACCGAGCACGTTATTATGTTACTTTTGCAATAATGCAACATTTCTAGTTAGCCGATATTGAAACTTTGGGGAAAATATGCTCTCGTATTTACCGGAATATAACGCAGGATTCTCGATTAATCGAAGCAAATGCTGATTCAGCTACGTGCATTACTCGAATAACTCGGCTAGATTATGGCGTCTGACGGATTCCGAAGTGCTCGATAATCGTTCTCGTCATTCTTGAGGCTTTCAGTGATCCTGCATTTTACGGTGCAGTGATCACGATATACCCATTCGACCCGTCTCACTTTATTTCATTCGGTTAAAAATCTTTTGTACCCCTTCTCATTGTAATCCCATGAACAATACAATCCAATTATGTTTCCGCATTCAGAATACATCGCTGCGCTGATTAACCGTGAAAATGGTAAAAATTGTGATTTCAAAAGCATTCGAACTTGTTTGCTTTTACGTAAATATATATATATATATATTTTTTTTTCTTTTGTTTGTTTCAACTTTTCACCACTGGGGAGCTTTTTAAATCATGACTATTCGCGAATACAATAGCCTGCCGAGCATTGTACATTGCGATACGGATACGGCATACACTACAACATACTCTCGTGACATACCGCGGGAATGAGACAAAAAAACACAGAGCGTACCGTAACCGAGCACAGTCAGTCGCAGAGACCAACCGGACAGAATTACCGTCGGCCATCTCGATTTGAACAAATACTCGGGGGGCTGGAGAGGGGCATCTCCCACTCACGTCGCAGTTACTGAGGGCAACAAAAAAAGAACAGCACCGGCAGCAGGGACCAACGCGGACCGATACGCAATTTATTGTCTCGCAGGACCCAGGACGCGGCCGTTGCCGCAGCCAAACGGCAAGAGAAATACTCACGGGGGTGGTTCGGGAGTGCGGTAGGGATACGCGCGACCACGCCCGGTGGGCAGTTTGCCTCGCCACGAGATGGATCGACACCATCCTCGTTGTATAGGTCGCGTATTTATCCTCGGGCTGCCGGTTGACCCCCCCCCCCTCTACTCTGGAGAATCGGAAGTAACGATAGTGAAGCATGATAGAACAAAAAAAAAACGTATTAGTGATATACGCACAGTGTACAAACGGAATGCGACGTTTTACGATCCTGCGGAGTCAAACAAAGTACAGTGCATCTCTGTACTACTTTTTATACAGTATTTATCTTTTACGGAGATATACGCACTCTGGTGCTTATTGCGTGGTAGAGTTCGTGAAAGTAATTGGAACACGCTCGTAACCAAAGTTTTACAAGCGGTTTGAAGATTTACAAAGCGACATTGGAACTTTAACAATTATAGATTTTATAATCGACACTGTTGGGAAATATAATTTGGTATTACATTATCGAAATGGACCTTTCCTCTATGCAAAATATTTTCGAATATTAAATCCTCAAAGTTTACAAAGAGGTTACTTTCGTAAATAGACCTGAGGGTAATAAAAATTTTAATTAACGGAAATATTTGGTTTAGAAGAAATGTCAGAAATAATTACTTACAACAATACTGCGTATCCCTTGTCTGAAATAATAATACAAACTTCGTAAAATTAATGAAGATGATAACTTTTTTAAATAAAAATCTATACTCATCTAGACTCATCATACCAAGTTGTTATGTCATATGTTCTTTGTGTAAATAGCATACGTTTTGGAATAGCTGCTACAGAAACAAATACGATAATACACACAAAAAAAATCGTAATCACTATACCTCCCTCGTTGTTTTCGTTATCGCCATATCGTATAACCGCATACGATTGGTACGGTGAGGTACAAGCGAGGAACAAACGGACATAAGCGTTGGAAATAATCACTTGATCATTTATTTATTTCAATACAAATGGGCAGACCCGATAATAAGACAATAGGATACTATACGAATAAATATATACCGAAGGAAGCAAATAATTTGAAAGCGCAGATCATTTATACATAAGTCTGAGATTAATGGGAAAAAAGAATGAAGCTAACGCACTGATACAACCATCGTGTATGCAACTCAAGAGCGAAAAGATACCTTTTTTTTTTAGCTTTTGTAGAAGCAAAATATTTTACATCTCGTACCAAACATTCGCACTGGATGTAAAACGAAGGTCCTTTCTTCTCGCGTTCAGTGGAAACTGGATTACATTTTGTTATCTTCTATTTGAATTGAAAAATGCAGTGGAATAAATAGTTAAGGTATTTGAAAACGTCGATTTCTGTATAGAAACTGACCGATATGACGGTTCGCGAGTTTGTAAATAGACGAGGTAATGGTCGAGTTAATAACATTTGAGGCTCTATAAAAAGACTCGGTGTCACTAAACTTATTATCGCGAAGTGTGTGTACGATACTGTGAGAAATCGAATAATACAATTCAAGTAGTCAGGTACGTAAACACGAAAGCAGAGCCGGTGTATAAGGCAGAGCTATAAAAGCAATGATTCGTTAGGCTGTTTATTTTTCAGATCTCCGGAATTAATTCAAACTCCTTTGTAACTTTCAACCTTTTGAGGTAGAATTGAAATTAAAATTGGCAAAAATGAACAAAAACAATTTACAAACGAATGTGCATGAATGTTATTCGATTTTTTTGAATTTTTCTCATGAAAACAAAAGTTTCTGCATGAAGACGTAAAATCTATTCGGAATCAAAAATTCGATACCAACGAATTGCCATCTCCTTAAGTAATTTATATTTTCCTATGAATCGTCACTTGCTGTTCATCGCTCTCCAGTCACTTCCTATCCCGAACGAAATTACAGACCTCTCGAAGGTTCCGTTCGTACGCGCGCAAGTGAATAATGATCGATCGAACGAGCAAGTCCATCGAGAGATTCCCGTAGAAGAGATTCGACCATTTCCAGGCACAGGAGGTACTATAGCAGGGGTTATCCCGTCAGTCTCGACCAAGCCGTGCGCGATACTGTAATGCTGCTACTTCTCGTCTAGATGCGAAGCAGCGCAGGCGATGGGTTTCCCTCCACTCGGCCGTAGATACCCTCTTCGCTGGGCTCTCGCGCACACCGCTCAGGATTAACTCCGTGGGTTCGTAGCGCGCGAGAAACGCGCCGATAAATAGCACCCGATTACGAGCTGTCGACTCTAACCACGTATCGAAAGGGGTTTTCGCGCTACAGTGCATAGCGAGCGAGTGAGTGAGCGCTGCTGGCGAGTGGATCAGAGTTGCAAAGGGAAGGAGGTGCGAAATCGATGAGCCCGTTCACCACAAAATTAGGGTGTCGAGATCTCGGGAAATGCTCTTCCACTTACCATTGCGATTCTTTTTCAGCTCATCGCTTACTTATTTTTTTAATCCTCTGCCATTTTTTTTTCAAATATCCGTTGATTCAACGCAATCTAATCTGGTAAACCCTTTGAAAGATTCGATGCAACATATACATATTTCTAAGACGTGCAGCTTGTACTTATATATAGATGAGTTTGCGAATTCCAAGTTAGCTAACGGTGTCCAGTTGATCCGGATGAATTACGCGTAATCTCGGGCGTCGATCACTGAGCAACGATTCAGCACCAACACTCTGTTGATAATAGTAGTAGTAGTAGTTATAGGTGTATGCTGTACGTTAGTGTACATTTTACTGTATATCGTATGTATATGTATTTGTACATAGCAGAGGAAACTTAAGCGGCGTAACCTACCGCGAGGGCGGATTAAACGAAGCCACGCGATGGATACTTTCTCGGTGGCGCGTCGAAGTTCGGGAACAGCGGCAATGTGCTTCGGTCTCTTCTCGAGACGTAACGGGGCGATGGAGCGTAGGAGGTTTCCGGAGTAGTCTGGATTAAGACGCGAATCCCCGGCAAGTTTGGCAGAAAGGGGTGAGGGGAAAGGACTGAACACTTCAGCAGAAGTAGGATATCCACCGAGCTATGTATAACGCTCTGCTTCTGCTGCTGCTGCTGCTGCTGCTGCTTCGTCTTACTACTTCCGCATGTTCCTGTTGTGAAAGTATATGGCAGGAAAGGGGATCAAGCTTACATGCGAAGATACGAAACAGCAGCAAGCAGAAGCTGTCGCTCCCCTGGGATTTACAATTTCTATTCGCTGAGTCGTTTAGCTTTTGATTCAGCAACTTATATAAACATGTCATAGCTACTTATTCTTTTTATTATCAGGGGTACAAATTGAAAATGCGGGTTTGATAACAGATGGCGTTACTAACGCTATACGCATCAGGCAGTACTGTGACTATGTTCATGTCAAAGCTACGTCTTATAGCTTTAATTTTCAGTATGTGTCAATTTGTCACAGTGTCAAATTCATAGTTTTTTTGAGCTCTCAATATGTCGAGTTTCGTGCCAACAAAACAGCATTTGCGGGAAGTTTTAATTTACTTCTTTAATTTGAAGAAAAGTGCTGCTGAAGCACATCGATTGGTCTCCGAGGCTTATCCGAGTCATGTTCCATCGGTTTCAACGTGCGAGAGATGGTTTGTGCGGTTTAGAAGTGGTGATTTTGACGTTGAGGACAAAGAGCGGCCGGGCCAAGTGAAAAAGTTTGAGAATGCTGAATTGGAGGCAATACTCAATGAAGACTCGTGTCAAACTCAACAAGAGCTCGCAGATTCATTGGGAGTGACACAACAAGCCATTTCCCATCGTATAAAAGCCCTCGGAATGATCCAAAAGCAAGGACATTGGGTGCCGTATGAGCTGAAGCCGAGAGACGTCGAGCGCCGTTTTTTTGCATGCGAACTGCTGCTCGAACGGCAAAAACGGAAGGGTTTTTTGCATCGCATTGTCACTGGTGATGAAGAGTGGATCCATTACGATAACCCGAAGCGCAAAAAATCATATGGTTACCCCGGCCATGCATCATCATCGACGGCCAAACCAAATATTCACGGCGCCAAGCTCATGCTCTGTATTTGGTGGGACCAGCTGGGTGTGGTGTATTATGAGCTATTGAAATCGAACGAAACCATCACAGGAGCACTATACCGAACTCAATTGATGCGTTTGAGCCGCGCACTCAAAGAAAAACGGCCACAATACGAGCAAAGACACGACAAAGTAATTTTGCAACATGACAACGCTCGGCCACATGTTGCAGCGCCGGTCAAAACATACCTACAAACGCTGAAATGGGAAGTCTTACCCCACCCGCCGTATAGCCCAGATATTGCTCCTTCCGATTACCACCTTTTCCGATCGATGACACATGGCCTAGCTGACCAGCGCTTCCATTCTTACGAAGAAGCCCAAAAATGGGTCGATCACTGGATAGCAGCCAAGCCGGCCGAATTTTTTCGCGACGGTATCCGTAAATTGCCAGAAAGATGGGAAAAAGTTGTGGCTAGCGATGGACAATACTTTGAATAATTCATTTGTTACCATTTTTTCAGAATAAACGTTCAAAAATAGAAAAAAATCCCGCATTTTCAATTTGTACTCCTGATAATATATTCTTTTTATGTTTACCGTATAATATATTATATACAAGCGCATGTACCATATACAGTCTGAAAAGAATTTCGCGACTTTTCGAAACCCTTCACTTGCAAAAAATAAATAAATAAAAACGATTCCACTATCGCCGATAGCGATATATCATTTGCAATCATGGCGCGTCAGTCGGTGTCGCACATCGTCTTAAGAAAGATCCGTTTGTTGGAAATCTAATCGTTCTTCGCACCCAATTATTTAATCTTTAAAATTTAACACATTGATTTATTTTTTATCCCTCATATTGATAGAAGATTTTGTTATGCGTTTTACTTGGACGCGAAGTGAGTTACTGTTTTGTATATTTTAATATATTCTGATGATTCATTGCATGGAACTCTACCACTCGTATACAAAATATGCAGATTTTTTTGTAAATAGTGGTTCTCACGTACAATAACATTTATCTACTAGATTTTTAATTCATAATTTATAGAGTTTCATTTTGGGATTTAAAAAACCAGAAGTAAATGCTTGATGAGAAAAATAAATGTTCATCGTACGCTGATTGAGACTCTCGTGTGACAGGTGCCAATCACTCTCTCACGTTTTATAAATGCAACATTCGGTTAGATAGACGCTGTCCTTTTTTGAACTCGCGCTAACTACCGGTAAACGAGAATGGAAAGTAGAAACTTGTACATTGCTTTCGCATTATTTTTCATCTTTTATATTAGACCTGATCAATTTTAGCTTCTTCATGGGAGGAAGTTTTGTCAAAAAGATGGAAAATACTGAGAAAGTGTACCTGAGTTATCGCATAACGATGGTAATTACATAAACTGATATTTCATATTATTTGAATGATATAGAAATTAAAAAATTCAATATGCTCGAGAAAATCTCATTGCTTTAATATATTTCAACGAAAATTATAACCAATAACCACAACTCATTGCGTAACCAGCGTGACAAATTTTAAATCAATTAGTAGATTCTCAAATTTCAGGCTTTCAAAAGTTTAAATGTTTTATCAAATTGAAACACCTCCGTCTGTTTTGCAATCGTTTTATAACAAACATTCCTCAACATCCTTACATATGTATACAAAGTTTAAGTTCGATTTCTTAAACTATATCAAATTTGTAGCATCGGCAAAATTGAAAATTAAAAATTCCACAAAACTAAACCCTTCTACCGATTTTGTCCAAACCCAATATCCAACACCGATGAATGTAAATTTACCTTTGTAAACAAATTCATTTAAATCGATCAAAGTTTACGGAAATTATAATAATCACGATTGTTCGAAAATTCAAAATCCCATAAAATATTAACCTCTTCACAGATTCGGATTAAATGTAATACCATCTATACTAAAACATAATTTTAGACTAATTATGCATTTTTTGTACATCAAAAGGTTGTAAATTAATTGTAAAATTTTCGCTTTAACCGCGCATGCGTGGATCTGTTCTTGTGCGACCCAGCAGTGCTTATCACTGCTGGGTATGTATTTTTTGCTGAGGTCAGCAGTCCCGCGTTGACAAGCGGCATCATACAGTAAAACTTCAAGACACCCCGCCCCCCGCGCTAATCACTCGCTACCTTTTCATGACATTGTTGCGTTGTACATTTAGCACTGCTTCGTTCATTGTTTAGTCAGTTTGTCTTGGAGGGTCGACCGTCGTGGTCGACCCCCGTAACAGCAAAGTTATAGTTCCTACTCTGTGGGCTAAACCAAACGGACGGACCTCGTAATAATTAATTAATATTATTTGAAGTGATCAACTACGAGACTCTTAATTTTCCTACATAATTAATTTGAATAGTTCACGAGTGAAATGCTCTGAATTGAAACCAACGTCACTGCTAACATCTATTTGTCAACGTGTGCACCATCGTCGATCGATCGCTCACCTATAAAATAATTATCAAAAGTGAATTCAGACGTTTAAACTCTATCGTTTTTTCAACCTTTTTCATTGTGCTATCATTATTACTCGTTATTTCGCCTCATTTTACAATACAATTTATTATTGTTTTAATATTTCGGTATAAACATCTTATTTATCACCCCATCACCAGACAAACTGCAATCCGGAACCAGCACATTCTGGCTCAAAACGGAAATAAAAATAAATTATTTATCGTTGCTTTTATAAAATCCAGGACGTAACACAAAATTTGCGACAACTAAAGCGTTTTCAGACATTTTTCGATTAATTTAAAATGCCATAAAATCCGAACTGCTGTATGAATTATTACAATAATTACAGCAAATAAAAAGATCGTGCTGCTTCATTTTTTCGCGTAATTTAAACGTTGTAGCTCAAGCGGTTCTCAAACTATAGACGATCGAATTTTGCAGTGTTATTACATTTTTTTCTAAATGTTGTTTCCCGACTTTGTGATACATTTCGAACACGAACTAACATGAAAATTACGGGAAAAAAATGTGACAATCGCATAACAAAATGGCTCGATAAGATTCACTCTTCGCGTAACCACGACTTCCTAAAGCTAGCTCTGCAACTGTATAGCAGTTAAAAATTATAAAAACTTGATGTTTCTTGAAAATTAAAAACAAGTTTTAATTAAATAAAAACTCTGACTAAATATCTGTAATTTAAAAAATGCGAAAATAATCATTTATACCAGATATCTCCGATTCACTCGGGAAAAAAATCTTTCAACTGCTAATAATAGAACATTTTTATTTCTTTATAACCCCGGCGCTTTTCGGTATAGACATCTCATTTAACATTTTTTTACCATCCTTTTAAATATCCAGATCGTTCGGACAGGGTCCTTTTTATATTTCAATTAAATTAGTGAAACTTTGCTAAAAAATATTAATTGATTCAATTTTTACATAATAGTTTATCTAAATCGATTTTTCTAATCTCATTGCTGAGGGACTATATTCATCATTTTTTAAAGTAAATCGATCTTTCCGGAATGACGAGAATTACTATAAAATTAAGTAATCAATGCAACTATATTTGTTATAGAAGAAGAGCGTTAGTCTTACTACAAAAATACTCGAGTGAACCACGCATGTAGAAACTAAGAAAAAGTTCGATGCATCCAACCAACCGATAAGGTCAACTCAACATGATAATACAGTTGAATCAATCTCATCCTTAGGTACACCGTATTATATTTCCCAACAATCAACTGAATAATCCTTGCCCATGCGTAGTATTATATCTATCATATGTTTTTTTTCCTTGTGGCTGCAGGTGGGTATCACTAGCCGTTGTCGAACAAGATATCGATTGCATTTCATGTCTCGTGAAGTAACAGCGTAGTGAGCCATCAGTTACATCACTTTCGTGCTTCTGTTCGCTTTCGACACGTGCGAGAGAGATTCGACCATCACGCAAGTTTCGTAGTGTGGAGCGTATACTGCACCGGGCAAGATATATACGAGATAACAGAGAGAGGATACCGAAGCTCGCCGGCGAGACTCGTTCGCCAAACGGGTAATGGAAACTCCCAGCTATATCCCCGCTTCAGTGATAATTGATTATCGATTGACAGTGGAGCAGGCCCACCAGCAGCAGCGAATGAACTCACGACCACCGGTCTTGATAAACCGGTAGAGAGTGAGAGAGAGAGAGAGATGTGTTGGCCCGTGAGCCCACGGAGCGTACAATCGAAATCGAGCAAATACACCGTTAGTCCAGCTGCAGAGCACCGATACATAGATAAATTCGTGAATGATCTATATGTATACCGCAGGCACGAATCAGAGATTCGAACGAGTGTTTTTTTCAGCGAATTAAGCGACACCGAACGCGCAGTCATCGCGATGTACAGAAATCTATTAAAGTTTTCTCTCTCCCTCTATCTTTGTTTTTACAATCCTTTCACTTGTTCTGACTCTATGAAAGCTGAACCAGACGTGCCTTCGTGGAAGCCCCTATTTCCCGGTCCGAACTAAAAGCAGAAGCAGCGGTTTAACGCTACTAGATATAGTAGCAGCAGGCGGCACGAGGCAAGATAAATGTTTAATCAGACTGACGAATCCACTACTCCGCTATTAGCTTTGATATCGTTGGAGCTTACACAGTTTCGTTTATTCAAAAATAAGAAGGAAAAAAACTTAGCTTACCAGACATTCGGAGACAGGTAGCCTGCGGAGATATACCGAAATTAAAATAAACTCTCCAGGTAATTCAAACGGTGTCTACGTAGTAGTAGTGTATATATATATATATATATATATATATATATTTATATATATAAACGTAAATCGCTCGGAGTGATCTAGGCTGTTGACGTTTCTGCGCAAGCTGCGTTTGATACGGAATACGAATAGTCAGATTGATGACTAAATATTCATCGACAATGTTGCAAATATATTTTAGCCATTGTACGATCGATAGTAATATTCATTAAGCTCGATTCAATGGGAACAAATTACCAATTGGAGCTTAATTTTCACAAAAATAAAAATAATACATCGTTCGGATGGTTATGCACTACGAAATCGTGCGGTAGGAATTTCCTGCGAAGCATACCTTTCGAAAAAGTCATAAATATTACTTTGAACTGTGCCCAGGATTCTACTCTGAAGTTTTAACAAATTTTACTTCGCATGTACTTATTTTACTTTCTATCAACTAAACTTTCGTTCGAGTAGAGGCATTTTTGGTACTCAAATTATGTGAAAAATTACGAATTCTCAAAGACATAGCGTACAAAAACATCTGATGTGCAAGTTCATTTTGTTTCTTCAAGAGTCATTCAGCACAGCAAACTAAAATATGTCTGAGGTGATAAATAATATTGTGCTGATTAAAAATTAGTATGTATCACATCGGAAAGTCTCTAACGCAAGACTTTTTCCTGCGTCATAAATATTATTGTTTGTTGTAAATTAAACTTTGAAAATGGTGCTTCGAATCATCGTAGTCTCTCAATGTCGACTGCTATCCGATATAGCAATAATTGAAAGTTTTATCAATAACGAACTTCGAGTTACAAATACCCTTA
The DNA here is from genome assembly GCA_963942595.1 of Cylloceria caligata. Taxonomy (NCBI): domain Eukaryota; kingdom Metazoa; phylum Arthropoda; class Insecta; order Hymenoptera; family Ichneumonidae; genus Cylloceria; species Cylloceria caligata. The sequence goes on from OZ012704.1 coordinate 17,607,278, forward strand.
ATAAAAGATTTGTATCTTCTTTCTGTCGCAGGTCACCAGTGGTTGAAAACGAATCTCGGAGTAACGCCAGAATCAGGATGGTCGGTAGATCCCTTCGGACATGGTAGCACTGTACCGTACTTGCTGAAACAGTCGGGAGCTTCGGGGACGATAATTCAGAGGATTCATTACGCGTGGAAGCAGTGGTTCGCGAAGAAGCAGTACGGTGATTTTATCTGGCGGCAGCCATGGGATCAGAGCGGGGCCTCGGACATGCTGACGCACAATCAGCCCTTCGACATTTACAACATCAAGCATTCCTGCGGTCCTCATCCACACGTGTGTCTCAACTTTGACTTCAGGAAGATTCGTGGCGAGTACACGGAATACTCGGTTCGCGCGGTTGACATCACGTTGAACAACGTCAAACAAATGGCCGACTTACTTCTGGAGCAATTTTCGAGGACAGGCTCGCTCTTTCCGCACAACGTAGTACTGATGCCCCTCGGTGACGACTTTCGTTACGATCATCCAATCGAATGGGATCAGCAGTACACGAACTACAAGATTCTTGTCGATTACATAAACAGTCGGAAGGATGAGTACAACGCGGAACTCGTGTTCGGTACGCCGAAGGATTACTTTAGAGAGATCGAATACAGAGTTAAAAAATTTCCGACTCTGAAAGGTGACTTTTTTGTTTATTCCGATATATTCAGCGAAGGGCGACCGGCCTACTGGAGCGGATACTTCACAACTCGACCCTACATGAAGATTCTGGATCGTGAACTCGAGGCGAACCTCCGTTCCGCCGAGATTTTATATACCATTGCGTTGAACGTCGCAAAGCAAAGTGGCAACGATATAAATCTGTACGAGACGCACTTCGAGAAGCTCGTTAAAGCTCGCAGAAATCTTGGTCTCTTCCAGCATCACGACGCCATAACTGGCACCAGTAAATCTTTCGTCATGAAGGACTACGCGCAGAAACTCTTCGAATCGATATCGGACATGACGAGCCTCCAGAGTTTCGTGATTCAATCCCTCGCCGCTACCGCAAATAAAGCGAATACGGTTTTCGTATTGCCCGAGTCCGATAGGGATAGTTACGAGAAATTGCCGACGAAGATTCCGATATCCGTCAACGGTCATGAGACGAAAAAAGTTGTGCTTTTCAATCCTCTCGCTCAATCGAGACAGGAGATTATTCGTTTGAAAGTTACGTCGTACAAAGTTAGGGTTCTCGATCCACAGAAGAATCCGATACCATATCAAATAACACCGGTCATGAATGCCACCAGTATAACCCACGATGTGTACATTGTGCTCTTCGTAGCCGAGCTTAAACCACTCGCTATTGCAACTTATCACATTGAGCAGGTCGACAAGGTTCCTATGGATGCCATTTCGATGGTGCACTGCAACAGATGCGGCAAGGACACGGTTTTTCCAATAAAGCCGATGCAATTCGGGGATATACAGCTTGAGAATCAACGGATGAAACTCGTATTCGATGGACAGACAGGCTTTCTCAAGACGGTCACGAAGAAGTCAACTGGAAAAATAATGCAATGCGCGATTCAATTCGCGGCTTATCCGTCTGCTCAATTTCACAGTGGCGCTTATCTCTTCATGCCCGATCCCAACCTACGAGACACGGACAAAGATGTTCTCGAAGCGTACACGCCCCATCAGAAAATTTACATCGTGTCGGGCAGACTGAGCGCGCGACTCACCGTCGAGTACGGCAAGCTGCTCAGTCATCATGTCTCGATTTACCTTCAGGACGGTGGACTCGCCGAAGCGATTAACGTGCGAAATGTCGTAGACTTTGAAACACCGCCGAAGAATCGCGAGACCGAGATGTTCATGAGATTGCAGACCGATATGCTGAACGGTGATCCGCCAGAATTCTATAGCGATCTTAACGGTCATCAGATGATCAAGAGAACGAAAGTCGAGAGAATCGGTATAGAGGGAAACTACTTTCCAATAACGACGATGGCGTACATCGAGGACAGCTCGCACAGACTGACACTTCTGGTGAATCACGGACAAGGTGCCGCTAGTTATCAGCCTGGCTGGCTGGAAGTTATGCTCGACCGCAGAACTTTGTACGACGACTCGAGGGGCATGGGCGAAGGTCTTCTCGACAATCGCAGAACCATTCTCAAGCATTGGATCCTTCTCGAAGACATAGTGGGAGAGACTGATCAATATTCGAAGCCCTCGCTTTTCGCAAATCATCTCAGCAACGCTCTCAACTACCCCGTAAATATATTCGTAGTCGACGGGACGGAGAGCGAAGTTACAATGACACCGGAGATCAGATTGGTCACTCAGAGCTTCCCCTGTGACCTTCATCTCATGAATCTTCGAACGAATCATGATCAGAAACTTCCGCACTTTCCTATAAACAGTGCTCTGATGGTTCTTCACAGACAGGGATACAGCTGCGCGGTTGGAGCTGACGTCGCGCTCAAGCATTGTCCTCTCAACGATCGACTAAGCGCCGGTACGTCGTTCTTCAAGCTTAGCAAAGTAAACGTTACAAAGACCTCTTTAACGGGAACTAAAACAAAGGAACATCTGAAGAATGGGCTACAAGAGGTTGGTCTCAAGCCCATGGAGATCGAAACTTACAATGTGCAATTTCTTCAGTGAGTAGTCGCGCGTGTTCGCCAATAAATATATTGAGCGAGAAAAAAAAACAGAAAAAAAACGTAAAGGAAACTATAGTGATAACGACGAAGTGTTGGTCGACACGAGAACGACGAAGCGTAGCGCAGATTTTCATTGTACATATCAGCCTCGACACGATTGCTATATAAACATTTAATAATGGTAATTTTAATAGAGGAAAAATGATGTAAAACACATTCACACACCTATTTTCGTACGTCCGAACATTTGACTCTGACGAAATTTCTCTCACAGCATTCACTATTTGCTATCGATAACACTTAATAAAAATTGGCATCCGCGATAATTGTCAGTGTCTTCTGTAGCGCTGTACTTCTTATTCCTCTTCGAATTCTCGTGTTTCTCATTCGTCTACATCAGGGTGATAGAAAAATCAAACGCTAACACGTTGAACTTAAACGAGAGAACGTTTTATTTAAAAAATGAAAAAATGTGCGCTGTTTACGGTGGACCATTGTGTAAATAAATCTGTTTAACTCAGTGCTGGCTGCCGAACGTATTTGTCGAAAGGACATTGTGATCGAGACAGTGCATACAAAGATAAACCGGACGACAGAGCCTTAGCGACGTTCGGAATGTTCTTCCAATTCTCAAGGATCTCCCGAGTGGTCCAGCACTACCAAATTGTAAAATATATTTCCCGTTTGTTCCAGATGCAAACGTAATGTCTTTTTATTGTTAGACGACACTTCGACGGAGAAAGAGCGCGTACTCTTGCCGATTGTAAATACTAGAATGAATTATGTATAATGACCATAATCTTATTTCTAACGTGCATCTTAGCGTTATAATCTGTTGGGGACATTTTATTAATCATGAAAGTCGTAATTTACTTTGACGATTATACATATTAGCGAGCAAAGTGGATAATTTTATTGAGTAATTCAGTGTTTTTTTTTATCTCGACGCAGCACGATTTTTGCGTGCAAAGTTGAACGATTGTGTAAACAGCGTGCGACGTGAATGCAAGATATTTGTACAAGCTAGTGCTTCGTGCGCACGATCATGAAGTATCTGATTGAAGGTGGCTTTAAAAGAATTTTCACGAAAGTGTAACCCGAGCAAACTTTTTGTGAGCACGCGACACAGCTCGAGCACTCGTCGAGTGGAATATCGATATTCGTTCGGGAATTTGCACGATACCTTTTCAGACACGCAAAGTCGCTCGAGATGAGAAACGATAAAAAAAAAAAAAAAACAGAAAAAGAAATCCATGACCGAGGCCTTGGCTGAGCATACGTCGATTTTATCACTCGCTCTGCGTTTCACTCGCGCCCACCACGATTTCACTCTTGTATAGATAAAGTAGAACGTCTACATAAAAAAATTGATTCAACGCCAATCGGCACGTGATCTTTGCGAATCGATACTTCGACATGCTACGTCAAACATTTTTTATTCAAAATTTATATTTCTCGCTAATAATATTTCGCGCGTTGCTGTAACGATTTCACGATGTATGACGAGTTTTAACGAATCATGGAACATGGCCAACGATGATTTTGCCAATAGATCATGATTACAAATATCTCGATGAAAATGCTGTAGAGGAAATTTATTGTTATGGAAATATTCACGAGAAAGAGCGAGTGCATCGAGCAATGCTGAAATTTCCAACAGCTCGAATTTTTCGCTGTAACGATATACTGTACCATACTTTGTGTTTGTGCTGTCTCTAGGAAATGAAGAGAATGAAATTTATATATATATAATATACATATTATGTATACTTAAGAAATGTGTGTGCGTGTGCGTGTGCGTGTGTGTATTTCTATATATGTATATATATATATATATATATATATGAGCTATTTTCTGTCAATTTAGTCACTATGTATCTGACTATCTAAAATATTTCTCATAATTAGTCAAATTTTATTACAGCTTGAGAGTACGTTCTGTAATTTTTTCCAAATTATTTTTCCGAAAAATCTCGGAATTGTATTTTTATTAAAAATGTTTAGCGTGTACATTTTTTAGGATGCAAAGTAGAATGCTCGTACATTGCTTTCTCATTATTTTCCACATTTTACAAAGTTACTGCAAAAAAGTAGTATGCTAATAAATTTAGTCTTCCTCGTAGAGAAAGCTTTGTCGGATAGATGATAAATAATTCATAACCGCCTGAGCTATCACATTCTGCTAGTAATTATATAAACTAAAGGTAAACAATATTTGAATGATGAATAAATAAAAAAATGCTCTTTATTTTAAATATATTTTAATGAAAATTGTAACGAATAACGAGAATTTATTGCGTAATTAGTGTGAGAAATTTTAGATCGATTACTCGTGTGATTCACAAATTTCGGGCATTTTATTCTGCAAGGTATTTTAAACTTGAATTTAAAAAAATCAATGTTTCAACAAATTTGCAACGCGCGCATCGATTTTTATCAAAATTTACATCAAACGTCCTTGCACATCCTTAAATAAGTTGCACTAAGTTTAACCTGTAAATATGTTTTCTGGATGTTTTGACACATTTAAAACACGTTGACATGAAAATACCAGAAAAAAAGATTCACCATCACATAGCTTACTCTGCGAGGAAGGAAAAAAATTAACATTTTTCATGAATTTTTAAAACGCAGTCGTAGTTACAATTTATCTTTTATTTTTAACTTGAAAAGAATAATTTTTTTAACTGAATAATTCAACTAATTTTTTTTTCGTTCAATGCTACACCTTCGATTTTACAGAATTTGTAGGGTTGTGTGCAGAATCCACGAAAAAAATCTGTGGTATACGCATCGCGATATACTTGAGCAATCACAAAAATTAATTAAATAACGATATATGCGATATATCACGCATCTCGGATAAAAAGGATAATTTTGACTGTTTAAATATTCGATGCTGACACTACCGATTTCTTTTTGTGAATTCTATGTATTCCTGTACATTATCTAAGATTTGAAGTAAAGTCAAAAGTCTAACGTTCAATGAGAAAATTTTTATTTCATTTCATTTGATCTTTTATTCTGCTTTAAAAAATTATTCTTTTTAAATTGAAAATAAACGATAAATTGTTAAACCGCTGCATCTAAAAGTCGATAAAAAATACAATTTTTTTCAACCTCATACAGGAAGCTGTTTTCGTGAAAACAAATGTTCTCGAGATTTTTATGTCAGGTTACTTAATGAGCCCCAAAACGTTGAGAAATAATATTTTTTTTAAATGTCCGTCAATGCGTGCATGCGTGTAATCTCGAAAACAGGTTACTGGATCTTTCTGAAACTTTGCGTACAAGTTGGGTCGCAACCTCTCCCCCCCCTCGGTTTGCTGCAATTTTAGCCAAAATCGATAACAGGTCTCACTTTATTTAAATTTTTGGAAAAAAGGATGTAATCTCTCCAACTTTCGTAAACTTTGAGCTATCGAGCTAAAACTTTCTGCAAGAATAGGCCAGGGGACAAGGGGGTTGTTCGGTATTGAGTTTGGCATGAATCGTTAAAGGTGTTGAGATTTTATAGAATAACAAAATTTTGTAATTTTTCGAAAAAAAAATCTATCTTTGTTTCAACTTTCGTAAATTTTCATCTATCAAACTGAAACTCAGCATACAAATTGGCTAGGATCAAAGAATGCTTGGTTTTTAATTTTCTGAGAATCGATGGAGGGGTTTAAACTTTATAAAATTCACAATTTTAATATCACTTCCTCTATGAGAACGCTACAATTGAGATAATCATTACCCGTAAAAGTGAATCTGTGGATTGGCGAGAATCACGAGGTTTCAAATTTACATTGTAACAAGTTTTTATAAAAATGTAACTCTTATATTTTATTGGAAAAAAAATGAGATAAAATATATAAAAAGTACTCTCGAGTAGTAGGAAAATCTGGCTTATTGTGAGAAATGTTTGAGAGGGTCAGATAAATAGTGGCTGAATTAACAAAGAATGCATCATATACATACATATAAATATATGTGTGCGCGCGCGCCCGTGTGTGTGTGTGTGTGTGTGTGTGTGTTGTGTTGTGTGCTATGTATATACATATTTTGCGACTGATCTCAAACGATCACCGTTGACCCTAATAGAAATGTGACACTTCCGATCGTTTGAGAACAGAACAAGATCTATAAGTTACAATTATTACACGATATTCCTTACGTTACTATGTAACATCATATTTATTAAAAAAATAAAGATAACAAGGTCGTATTTTACATAGAGAGACTTAAGATTATTACATTCCTCAGATCCAATTACGTGGACTAATGGACGATTAGTCTATACGAAATGCCTCTTCCAATAACAGTTTGACAGTCCTCGAAATTTACTTTCCATCGTTACCGGCGACATCTTAATGAGTATCATTACAAATATCACAGACTTTACTGTAAATGATAGATTTATCGATTTATTACGCGGCAACTAGTGTCCGTATATGTATATAGAATCGACGATCCGGCACTAAACGCTTATCGATATCGTGCAGTATATTTTAAGCTAATGACGAACGCCATATGCGAAACCCCTTTGGCTCAAACCCTGATTAATGTCATTTGCTCGGAGATCATAGGTGTGCCATATATGGTAGAGTTAGCAATATCGAGTTCGCTGTGGTAATGAAATTTGGAACAAGCTCGTGTCCCCGACAGTGAAACTTTAAGTGCCTGTCGACGAACTGTAGTATCTCGTAGACCCTTCAGACTCGTGGATTCTGGAAAATTAGCATCGTTTGCGTACTGCAATTTGCACTTACCATCCGTATTCGTACGGCAACATTTGAAAATTTAGTGCAACGATAACTGACGATTGTCCACTGACGTGTAATCGAGTGCGTGACATCGACGAAGTTGCCTCGAAATGATTAACAACTTGACTATCGACGATAAATATAATAATAAAATACATAAAATAAAAATACGCGATTAGATATGTGAGAAACAAAGTTTGTGAACTTCAATTGGATGAAAATTTAACAATCATTGAGCAAATATTCAAATTGAAGCTGCGTTAGAACGTGTAGGGTTTGTCGAAGAAAAAAAGTTCTTTTTTTGAAAAATATCTCCCACCGAAAATGAGTTATTTGTGGTAAAGATCGTCGTCGAATGTAAGCGCTGACAAAAAATGCTAACAGTTGTCCCAGTCAACTAGAAATCAATGCCGATGAGTCATGTGTTAAATTTGATTACCAAAAATTCTTTTTCTGGAAGTGTAATTGTACACAAAATTAAACAGTTTCTCAAGGTGATAGTAAGAATAGAAAAATGATAATAATTTGTACAATCCTAACAGTTTTAATTGTATATTGTATGGCTAGGGGTGAAACAAGTCTCTGTGCGATGTCAGCCCTCGTCTTCGGCTCGAGCTGCCAAATTCGCACTCGTCTAAAATCGTGTTTCATCCCGTGACACACACTATATTTTTCATGATTACCTGCATCGAAACTTCAAGTTGCGGGGAACTTTAAGCGTTGTACGGTTAGAGCTGTCACTTATGAGATTAAAATAAGTAAGCTGAAGTAACTAACAAACAAATGACAAAGTTATTGAGATGGAATAAGCATTGAATTTGATTTACAGCGGGCAGAAACATGTTTGTTGTTGTACAGCCTGTCGTAACAAGATAATTTCAGACCAATGCCTCGGACAATTATTAGCAGATGCGCAAATTCCGAATGCTTTGAATCAGCAGGCAGAAACATGTTTCTTTCTGCCCTAGGGAAGAATCACAACTGTTTCTGCCTTAGGGAAGAAACACAACCCGTTTCTACCCGCTGACTCGAAGTTTTCGCAATTTGCGCATCCGCTAATAGTTGTCCGAGACATTGGCCTGAAATTATCTTGATTCGACTGGATGTAGAGATACTGGAACTTAAAGTTTCGATGCAGGTATCATGAAAATAATTTTTCTATTCTTTCTCGTAAAAAAGAAAAAGTAAAACCACAACGATGCAGCCAGAAACATTGTATAAACGACTTACAATATTACACGCTACATTTAGTAATCAAATTATTGGTTTAGCACACCTTGGATCACAATAACGAGGCACGAAAAGAACTGCCGGAGTTACCGAAAAGCTTTATAATATTAGAGTAACGATAGGAGTACAAGGTGAAACAACACCTTGTTCGTTTTCTCGTTAATAGATGGGAATCCCCATTTTCCTCTCTAGATTTTTTTACCGGATTGGTCATGTCAAGTTATATAACTGATGGCGCTCCTTTAGAATACTCGATAGTGATATCCTTTTCACTGTTAATCTTTCGTCGCCGCAAATCATCCCATGCTGATTGAAGTTGATCTTGTTCCATGACAATCCGATCATTACCAGTTTGGATGACGATATTATTTGATTTTTGTTTGTGGTTATTTTTCGTGTACGTATGAAGCATCCGCACATGACTTCGGAATGAGCAGGGAGCACACTATCGTTGATTTCTATGTCGATCGAGGCACCTCTTAGCATTTTTTTTTTCATAGACCACATTTTATAACCACGTGACATTTTCACTCATTTTTAGTGTTAGGAAATGAATAAAAAGGAACGTTTTTTGATAAAAGCTAATGCAACGGCTTCAATAATTGTTATAAATTTATAAAATAGATAGGAACTAATTGCAGGAATAAATTAAAGTAATTTGCGAACTTGAATTAGTCGATAATTAATCAATCGTCCAATGAATCATTGATTTATTAAAGTCGAAACTGCGTTAAAATGTGCAACACCTTAACTATTGATTATGCAGTAATATAATCCACGATTAGAAGTAACAGGAATACATTTGCAAATCGAAATCCGAGTGCAATAGCGTAACTAATAGCAATGCATTAATAAAATGCGCAATTATAGATTCGGAAGAATAGTTTAATGACGAGTTACCTTCATAACTCGTTTGTTTCCCACCTTCTTTTAGGTTGATCGTATTCCAATTCCACGAACTGTAATTAAAAGTTGTTCTACGAAGGAGAGACGTGTCGGTCGGAAGTGGAACTAGGTAAGCCTTGCTTTCCTCTGTACCCACTTCATCCGTTACTCCACATTCACTTTGGCACGTACAGAAATTTCGATCTGCCTCTCTGTTCTTACCGTACACAGCGATATGCACGTAATTTTCATCTTTGACGTTGAGCCGGCTTGTCGTGAAAATATATACATCGTCGATTGACTAATTGCAGTAGAATATTAGCTATAAAATTAAACGTTTATTGAATTCTTACGGTAATGCTAGTAAAGGTGAATCGATCTATCAACATTTGAAGCTCTCGACCTGATTAAAATCGAGACGCGATGCTGCGGAGGTGGGCGCCACCAGCGTCGCCGAGGACGTCGTCAAAGAAACTCCCGAGATGGTGAATTCTGTCTTTACATTCGTTTCGTCGTTCCCCTCTGTGCACGACGACGGGGACGAGGATGGGGACTTCGCAGCACAGAAATTGGATTTACAGACGTTATAGCTCAAGTATCAAAGAGGCGCGATTTCTCAGGCGGTAAGGTAAAGATTTTCCGAGTCCCCCACTCTGTTCCATAACTTCTTTATAATTAGATTGAAGAACAGGAAGAGAAACGAAAGAAAGAGATAATAAATCATATGAAATATAAAAAAGTCATATCTTAAGACTGTGCGAACGTCATGCCAATTTTTTCGATGAACGAAAGACGGTATATCGTGCGTCGTACACTCGGTCGTACACTAGTGCATGACGACCTTTGGCCTCGTTGTATTCCGCGCTTCTTTTTTCCCCCTCGATGATTACTCTTACGCGCGTCATAGCGAGCTCCTTGTATGGATAAATAACGATCATATTAGTAATTATTCCTTCCCGAGCAACTGGGAATAGTGATCGACAATGACATGGTCAGTGGTCAAGGCTCAGGCATCTCATACCAGAAAAAACAAATACACTACACTTATCGTAGATAAAAACGCGACACAACATATAAATGCAATTGTCACTGATTACATTTACGCGCATGAACAACCAAGAGACGTGGTAGCGTCTCGAAACATGTACATGTACACGGGTGATCGATTTAAGCGAAGTCATCGGAATATCTTGAAAAATAAGCATCGTACGAAAAAATGGCCCAGATAAAAAGTTAATATTAATTTAAATTAGACCGCCCCACTCGTCCCTTTTGAGAGGAGCGGGTGATAACTTTGAAATCTTCAATGGAAAACCACATTTTTTTATTGCAGATTCGGATTCTACGCAACAAAATACGTAGATTTTGTCTAAAACTTTTGTCTTATTTGCGATAGATACTCCTATACTCGTATATTTATAATTAATTACAAATTAATAAGCAACATGTACTTGGTAATATGTGCTTCAGATGTTTTCAATTTGTTTGACAACTTTTTGTAACCATAGGAGATCACTCGCGTAAATGTACTTGGCTCAAGCTTTTTACACATTGTTTTTACTTTGGAACTCAACTTAAAAGAGTATTTTGCTGCACTTCCCCTCGAATTACAGAGCTGGATGGTGGTCTTATCGATGGGTATCGGCGAGGACTCAACTGAGACAAGTATAGCACATCTTACCAACTTTTAACGTCGAGTTTGGCTACAACTTTTTGCTTACACTTTACTCGTATACCAACTTCAAACATTTATTTGTTACTTGCCGCGCTTGCCGAGTGCTTTGTAATCGAATTTTAATCCATGTACGCGCAATATTTTTCTTCACTGACATGCATTTGTATACCAAATCTCATATTACTTCTCGTCGATACACTTCAACGAGATCCCCACTCGACGTTTCTATATAAAGGGGAGATACGAGTATAGCAATATATTCTGTTAAGTCGAGATACTGACCTTGCGTAAACGTAGTCATTGTTACGTACAAAGATTAGTCAATGTATATTTTTTACTTTGTCGAGAAGATACCGCTTCTCATTATTACTCAACATTAAAGTAGTCAATCGCAGAGTGCTTTGGAATCGAATGCCATTATATGGATGATAGATAGGAGCAAACGAAATATTATAAACCAAATACAATTTGAAATTAATTTATAAACGAAATTTTTATAAATTTTTTTTTCTCACAAGTTTAAAATTTATAAGAGTATCTTATGTACATAAATCGGATGAAAAAGCCTGTAAAGTCGGACCTCGGGAATGAATTTTTTATTTTGTGTATCTTTCACAAAGCTCTCTATGAAAACTTTTTGACATTCTCTATGAGAACGCAAAAGCTTATCAATACATTTCCTCATATACAGGCGTTTACTGACGATGAAATACATTTTTAGTTTGTACAACGAAATATCTGGTGCGGTTAACCGCTATTCAGTTATTCTCTTTTGCCATTGACAGTTCGTATCGCCCGGGCACCGTCCATGCAATTATAATCGTGACTGACTTCAAATATCGATTATTACTCGGATTCGTGAATATTTTACATAAACCTTGAGCGACTCGGAAACAACGCCGACTGCCTGCACGTGTGTACGGTCAATAGGTAATTATAAAAGACCTGCGAGGCTTGGCTCACGCTGTTGATTTGCTTTAACGATGTCTCTCTTTCTCGCACTCGCCTATTTACTGTCCACAAACTTCCTCGTTCGCCTTCTTCCTTTTTCAGTTTGCTTGTTTTTTTAACTATAATTCGATGTTAATAATTCTCAGAACCCGTGCATTTTTTAAATTTGTATGCCGATTAGCTGCTCGACTAGGTGAGGAGTATACAATAAATCTCAATATTTTCAAAATTAAACGCTTACTTTTCGTACTCTAATAGTTGAATCTGTTTAAAAATTATGTTATTTCACTAAACTTATTATTCTTTGTTACACATCTGATTTATTTCTTATTCGCGCACAGTATCACTGCCCATTCCAAATATATTTATTTAATATTTATGGCCATGTTATCGCTCTACGGTTCCTACTTTTTCACTAACCTTTCGCAGACACGGAGATTGATATCGCTTAGGATTTCGGATGGGAGAGAGCGAGCCAAGAAGACAAGGAAGTGAATAGAAACGGGGACCGCCTGAGTCCTCGCCTGTGAAATTTTTCCGTTTTCTTACCCAGCTTCGGATCTTGGCAGGCCTGTAAAGGTGTATTACTCATTTGGACTTTCGTTTCATTTGTGGTTTCGAACATGACGTATACTAGAGGAAAAACAACCCGAGCTTGAGGGGGTGGTCCCTCATATTGGTATTCTCATATTGTTATTGTTAATCACTGCATCAACTGTGTAAAAAATGTAGCTCGATATCTCGATGAAAAAGAAAAAATTTAATAGAATCAGAACACCCGTTACAATTTCAATTAAAATCATCATTAACGAAGTCCAATTGTTGCTCGACACGTGTACCAAACTTTGGAATTGTCGCTCGAACGATCATCAATTACACGAATAAGCACACACGCGCGCTTGCTCACAAACACACACACACACACACACACACACACACACACACACACACACACACACACACACACACACACACATACACCGTGATTCACATGAATATCTCACGTGGGTAAAGAAGACTTTCAAGTAGTGTAACAACTCCGAGCGAAAATTCTTACGTGGATCCGTAGCTATGAACTGCCACTGACGGTTATACTCATCGACTTCTCTCATGAGAATTCCTGCTTGCAAATCAAACTCCTCAGTGTTCTACTGTACCTGCGTTAGATATTGCGTAAGAGTCGATATCGACAGTATTATGTATACATACGTTCGGCACGTGTTGGCAAAATATGAGATGAATGGAATCTAGTGGATAAGGATGTGTAGCAACGGCCCTGGGACAATTGGGTTGTAATGTAAACTGGGCGTGGGCAATGAGATTTGTGTTGGAAATCAATGTGTCTATTTGGGAAATGTGAACGATCGAATTGCCATGGAAAAGCCGTTGGCTATTAAACATGTGAATGAAAAAAAGTGTCGATGAAGAGTGGTGGCAGATCGAATTGTGCAGAAAAGTAAGGCTGCCAGAGCTTTGTCAAAAGTGGAAAATGATCAAATTACAAAGAAAAATAATAGCTCGGTTCGTAAAATGTCGTGAAAGTAGAAATTGGGTAAAACAAAAATTGTAGTTCCTATAAAATTTGAGCCCTTCGGCCCATCTTCATCAAATTGAATATATAATAGCTCTGAATGTAAGTTACTCTCAGTTCAAAATTTAAGTTCACCTGATTAAAGCTTATGCGATTTAGAGCGACAACATCAAATTTTCAAAATCTTTCAAATCCCATAAAATTCAATTTTTTAAAATAGTTTCCGTTCAGATTTAATTTCACACGTCCTTAAACACTCATCATTAGGTTAGGTACCTCAATAATTGCGACAACTAGAGTAATTACAAATATTTTTTCACAAAATCGAAGTAGTCATAAAATAAAAATATGTTGACTTAATTTTGACGCAAATAATAGCGAAGAAAGGGATGTTTATGCTTAACACAGGTTAAGTGGGGGTTGGTCAACACACAGATGCAAAATTTAAATTCCATCAGTCGATAATCATGGAGATACGGATTCTTGAATTTTTTGAGCCCTTATACACACACAACACACGCACACGCGTGTGTGCACACACAAACACACACACACCACCAGGACATTTTTTATAAACCAGTTTTCTCTATGTTTTGGATCATTTTGAAGGCCCTTCCATAAAAATCTCAACAACATAATTGTCATGAAAACAAAGCCTTTTCCATGAGGAAGTAAAAAGATAAAATTCTTATAAAACACTAAACGTACACAAAGATTATTTTTAAGATGAAATGGATGAGTCGTGGCGTAAGATTCTGAGATAAGAATCAACAACAATGTGTTGAAAAGTCAAAGAAAACCTAACCTCGGATAAATCTATAGCATATCGATGCTATCCACATATTTATAACACGATATTACCATTCTGTTTATTGCATTAATTTCATAGTGTACATTTTTTAATAATTGCCCTTGTGAAACTGTGCATGACGACACCGGAGACGTTTTAGTAGGCGATGATGGTTTTCAATTACTTTATTTTCGATAAATACACGTTCTTCGAGAAAAGTAGACATAAGATTGGTTTTCGTCATTAAATGAAATAAAAATATTGAGGGCAAGTTGAGATAGCTTCAGGTAGATTTATTTCAAACATATATTTGACTCAAACGTAACGGGCCCTTAAAAACAAAATTAATCTTCAAGTACGATGTGGCACGGTTCGCGTAATCCGATCGGGTTAAAATTTTTACACATTTTTACTTTCTTATCATATCCGATTATGCCAAAGAGAAAACATTGTAATTCAAAAAGTATCAACTGTCACTTAATCGTCCAAATATATGTTTTGAATGCTCCAGAATACAAAAAAAAAGCTTTCATTCATTTTGATTTCTCTGGTTGTCTGACTGTGACGACCGGA
The DNA here is from genome assembly GCA_963942595.1 of Cylloceria caligata. NCBI lineage: Eukaryota > Metazoa > Arthropoda > Insecta > Hymenoptera > Ichneumonidae > Cylloceria > Cylloceria caligata. The sequence continues at coordinate 17,622,303 of OZ012704.1, forward strand.
AGCACAATATCTTTCCCAAATACTGTGGATACTATTTAAATAGGTGTGGGGGGAGTTTCGGCACTGAACGATCTTCATGAACTTTAATCCTCATTTACGTTTCGGCCCTTTGGTCGGGACCTTCCTCAGAAATGTTTTATTTATATTTACAATGCATTTACAATCTGAGGAGGGTCCCGACCAAAGGGCCGAAACGTAAAGAAGGATTAAAGTTCATGAACGTCGTTCAGTGCCGAAGCTCCCCCACACTTTTTATCTACATGACCAAAGCACTGCATCAACGATACTATTCAAAATTTGTTTGTGTCTTCTTATATAAAAATTATGCTAGTGCGTATGTTTTGGAGTTTGATTGAGCTTGTGCTTGCGTGTACATGTTCACGTGCACTTTAATCCGTCAGTTGTCTAAATACAGGAGATTTTTGGTATAAAAGTGGAAGATTAAATTATAAAGATGGACCGCCTACGATCATGTTAATTATTTAAACTCTCGAAGCTACATATAACAATAATGGGAGTCAGGTAATCGTGTTCTATCTTCAGTTCTCTATACATTGAGCAGTAAATTGTGATGAAATTGTTATTAATTTAATGGGTTTCACGTACCCAGAACAACGTAATCATTCTAATCCAGATAAATGTATGTTTATGTATACTACTCGGTAAATTGTAACTTAGTCGTACGTAACTGCACCGCCCTCGCGGTACTTGACCACGTGCATGTTATTGTGTGAGTCCGTTGTACGAATTAGAATTTATGGTAATGCATGTTGCGAGACGGTAGTAAGCGGTCGATCATTGCATACCAACGATGCGATCGCATACCAACACGTGCGTATCACTGGTATTCGAATCGCGTCATCAACATGAAACAGAAAAATCGCGACAACTTCTTTCGGTTTTATTACTGAATTAAAGTAGGAATCACACTTTCTCTTATTTGATCGATGGATTTTATTGTAAAATGTACGAGACAGCGATATAATATATTGTATATTTATTATTTACACTTGTCATTCGAATATATAAATGATAGACAATTTATTATTAAGATGCTAAAGCTGTTTTGCCGATACTCTTGTCAGCGCGTTGACGTTTTTCCTTGTCTGGCCTCGACCATTCATGTGACTCTCTAATTTCTAATTGTTACGTATTGATCCAATTAGATGGGCGCCAATGAGTATCGTTTTAATACGAGATTGTAAATATCGTCGAAATAACCGCTTACAAGCCCGCATAGAATAAGCATCGATTAAATCGTCGATAAACTAATTACGAACTTCATATTATATTCAAAATCAGATTAATATAATACATATTGCTTTCGAGCCATTAATCAGGAATTACCTCTCCACTCAATGAAAAATTAGTCAAAATACTATTCTGACAAGAAAGCATTGGTTTTTTTTTTATTAAAAACAGATAATAATTACATTCCTACGATTATTGTTTTTAATTATTTTTATTTATAGGCTTTCTTGATTCCTTAAAGAGCAAGCTTTGTTTTAATGAATGAAACAATTGATATTTTATTGTCAGGATAGTTAAAATTTGCAGAAACATTCAGAAAAGTACTTTGGAAAAACGTTTCGTGTGTGTGCGTGCCTGTGTTTTTTTTTTATTTTGAGGCGCGAAACACGAGTACTTTATGCTCCGTGAGTTGACGCGTTAACCCGTGTGTCGGACTCGCGTGCGTGCTCTACCGACTAAAACCCTAACCTCTCTCCTTCATTGACCTTATCTAACCTCCGAAGGACCGCCACTGAACATTACTTCGCAGGGGGTGGTCGCAGCTGTAGCTCTTCCTATGTTGAAGTCAGCTGTCTCTACTGATTTTTCAGTGGGGACAGCCATTGTCGCTGTTTCCCTTCACCTCTTTTTTTCTACTTGGCGCAACTTCTTCAGTACCACTTAAATAAAACTACTAGTCGCCTCCCAGTTCTTCTCCGATGTAATCATGTGCTCCACCATTGTATCTGGAGTTGGAATCGTCATTGAAGCTTTTTTCAGTTCTTTCCTCGTCCCCCGAAAGCGTAGGCACCCGAAAAACGCGTGTTTGGTATCTTCCGATAGTCGACATCCAGCTGGACACTCCGGAGACTCTTCGTAGCCAAACCGGTGGACTAGACTCCGAAGAAATTATATTCCGAGAGCATCGGGTCACGTCGGGCAGTTGTTAAACTCCTCGCGTTTTCGGTCAACCCAATCACCCAACTTAGGAATTAGACGGTGTGTCCACCTCTCCTTCGCAGATGCGTCCCACTTCTCCTGCCAACGTAACAAGCTGTTTTGTTCGATTAGATTCCTATGTTCATCTCCGTGTCCAGCTAATGAGCTCCTCACGTGTGTGCGTGTGTGTCTGCGCTCGTATATGTGTGTGTGTACTAACGGCTTACAAAGTAAAGAGCTTTTGATTGACGAACGGGTTGACGGATCCTGATGAAATGTCACAAATAAAGGGAATTTGTTATATTTTTTGTGATTTTCGTTACAATCGTTAAGACAATTGTAATTTAATACGATTTTTTTATTTCTTGAAAAATATGAGTAAGCGCGATAACTGGAATTGAGCGATTGGATTGAAACTTTGCGTAAAACTGAAGTTGAGAAGTTACAACAATTTTTCATTTCGTTTCCTAATAAAAAAATCAATCTCTCATACCTCTGAAATAACTTGAGGATCGCCCCGAAATTTGCTGAGATTATATGAAGCAGTTACTACCTGATCATGGTGTCGGATTAATAAAAATCGACACACTAAAACTTTGTTAGATTTGAGAAGTTTTTATAAAAAATGTCAATGTAAACACATTATCTTGTAGAAATTTTTAGCTGTTGAAATAATAATTTTATACGCAAACATAATTACGACCAAGGTTCTTTAGTATTCGTTTAATTTTTCTCGGATTAACAATGAATATAACAAATGATGAAATTTGCTATTTATGAAATATTATTGATTCGATAATTTTTACAAATTTCATGGGAGTTAGAAACAATGCATATTGTATTTAAAAAAAGTCCGCAAAGTACATATTGCTACCTGATCGTTATCTACCTGTCACGAAGCTACATTTATGAGGAAATCGAATTCGATCAACATATTTCCTCATACGGATGGATTTGGGAAAGGTGGAAAATAATGACAAAGCGTTTATCGAAATTTTCAAGGGTTTTGGATAGCATTTGTAGCTATATATACGCACTCCTCATTTCAATTGGTGTACTTATATATGCGTTAAGAGAAATGGGGCTAATCAGCTCAGTGGGAAGTCAGGTCAAACACGTTTAAACATCGACGATTACGCGTAACGCTTTGAAATCTCTAGGCCGTATTCATCTTGACACAATTCAATTTTTGATGATGAGCTTGCAGCCACTTGAGATTATAATTGAAACAGTGAGACAGCAGATTCAATTTTCCCCTATCTAGAATGTACTTTTCTGATCGTATATCCAAGCGGCTAAAGCAGGAATCGCAATGAGAGGATACTTCGATAAATGTCCATTGGAAAGCTCGTTTTCTTAGCTACAATTTAATCCTATTATCGATCTGATTTGTTTATTTATGTCCAAAAGTATTTAACATATTATTTACACATGTAAAATGGGACAAGTTAGATTAAAATTAAATTGTGGTACATTTATCTTCTTTTACTTAATTGTTTGTGCATACAGTGCACAATTAACACTTGAGCAGGTAGAGATATAAACGAACATAAACCCTGTCTTTATGGTTACGAAAAACTGCGGCACACGCAAAGTTCTACAGAAAACGTCAAGCCAAGCCCGTAACAAAACATAGTTCTTTAGATTCTTTTGTTCAAAAAAAGCACAATGTAGAAATAGAAAGAAGTGCCAATAGCGTGTTGACACCTCGTAAATTTCTAATCACATTTGCAACTAGTATCAAGTTATGAGTGATCTTTAGATCTACCAAAGTTCTAAAATTAGGAATATGCATCTAGGAAATAATTTCGAATATAGTCAATAAAGGAAAGAGGTTAGCGTTTAAGCACGCATGCGAGTCCGATACACGAGTTGACGCGTAAAACCCACGGTGCGTGAAGCATTTTCCCTCGGAAAAAAAAACACACCCACACATCGGATTTTTTTTTAAAGCACTTGTCAGGTGAGTTCGGATAATTTTAAACATCCTTACATTAAAATCTTGAAATTGTTCATTGAAACAAAGTTTCCTTTATAACCAAGCAAAATGAACATAATTTGTGTTTGTTTTATCTACAAATATATAATCATTTTTATGGTATTAAAATAACTAATAAAATGTGGAAAATAAAATTTTTCAAGGATGATGGACGGGTGCATGGAAGATTGAGTTCGCATCACGTAATATTCAGGGAGGTGGACCGATGATTGTCACTATATATCACAGGGAGTCAAATGTAAATAACGTTATAAATAAGCTTCACGCATTATTTCATCGCATTTCAGCTCGTTCAATTGTTTAATATTTTTATATGTAGAGCTGCAGTTATATAGCAAGGCTATTACTATTTCAGCTCACAATTTCGATCATACCATGGCTTTTGTGGCGTCCACAATCGAGTGTCTTACTGTTCTTGCGTAGAAATCTGTCAGAAGATTTGTTTATCAGGAGTTAAGGGGAGCGCAAGGGGGTGAAGGCCCCTTAATATTTGCTATTATTATCTTGAGAGGCTCCAAAAGCTACGAGACGTTCGATACCAATCCTGGGGGATATTTTCAGCAGTTTGCTAAGAAGCATCAAAGCTCTCTCTATTACCAGAAGTTTTATCGTGGACGATACTATAATCAAAACTTCTAACCTTATCATGTAACCAGTTATAATTCCGCTGTGCGCAGTAGCATCTTATAGCATAGGAATACTATTTAATCTAATTCCTCGATATGTCTCAAATCCCATATACCGGCTGAATAAAGTACAGCGATGTTGCATCGTGAGATTCATTTAATTGATTCAAATAAATCGGCATATTAAAATTTCTTTCATTGAATCAACTAAATATTTATTTAATTCCAATCATGTGATGCATTTGAGCCACGATTACGATATTTCATTGCTTTCGAGTAAAGATTTATTTGATAGTACTTACCAGAGGAACGATTTATTTTATTCGAATGAATAATATATTTGAAATTACCGTTTAAAGAGATATTTATTTTACGGCAACCTGCGCGCCTCCTCTTTACGGGAGACGGGATTGGTTTTTTCTAATAGTGTTGTAACAAGAGCGCAAAACCGGCGAAACGCCGATTGTTAGATTGTTACCCAAATGGAGAAGTTTTTGAAGGAATCTGGTATATCCGCGAATACGCTACTAGATTCGAAGGTTTGTAATAATAAATAAACATAAACGAATGCTCAAACCTTTCCGTGGTTAGTACGGCAAGCATGCAAAAATAAAACATAACCTATGATGTAATTATAGATGAGCATCACGACCTATTTATAGACACATATAGAAAAAGTGCCGCGATATGCGAAACGCGTGTACTCTCTGACGCCAAAGTACCATCATAGCATTTGTTTATTTGTTTACTTGTGTGTGCGTGTGTGTGTGTGTGTGTGTGTGTGTGTGTGTGTGTGTGTGTGTGTGTGTGTGTGTGTGTGTGTGTGTGTGTGTGTGTGTGTGTGTGTGTGTGTCGCAGGCATCATATGCGCGATTTCCAAACCAAAAACGCAATAAAACACCGTTCTTTGCAATGACAATTGATTCATTGCAATGTTTCTGTTACCACACGTTAATCTTAACTCCTTTAAAGTAAAATAAATTAAGAACAAGCATTCAAAGTGAACGTGCCCAATATGGTACGCCAGGCACTAGAAAATTTGGTGAGATTCGCTCGACAGATTCAAAATGTAGGATTTCAACGAAATGCATCCTACTATCGTTATGAGATTGAACAACAAACAAAAGTTTCATTGAAGTAAATTAAAGTGATTGATAGGCTTCGATACAATTTTCATTGATTCAATGTCACTGCATTTAGTACAATTAGCGATTAATTAAATAAAAGATAGCATTAACTTAAATATATTTTTCATTGACGGCAAATAAAAATGTTATAGGCCAAGATTACAAGGAAATCTCTTTGATTCAATAAAACTTTTTCTCTCGGTGTGTGACTACTACCTTGAATAAAACTTTTTTTCTCGGTGTGTGACTACTACCTTGAATAATTTCTCACACTTGATTCGTTAATTTCCGCTGATACCTTGGGCCTCATATAGTATCAAGAGCTACTTTGTCGTTGGTTGAGTGTTATTTCGTTGCCACCGCCTGCAATCATGAGTTCACCAACATTACGCAAAAATCCGTGTAATTGACTATCTTGTAAAAAACCATTCCTTGTACTTGATTGGTTTTATGTCTTTTACTCCATCAGCTTTTTGAAAAATCGTTAATTTGATTTTTGGTCTACCTTGGATGACGTTCAATGACGTCGTCGATCTTGAGTATAAAGGTAATCTGCAAAGAGCAGTATTTCGATTTTCTCATTAATGTTTTCATATCCTTGTTCGATAACGAATTTGTGAATGTCTGCGAGTAACAGCGAGAATAAGATAGGATTCGCTGGATCGCCTTGATCACCGCCTTGAACACCTTCAGTTGACTCGATTTCTTCTTTTTTTTAGCATTAGCTCATTCGTACCCTGAAAGAGGCTGATATCTGAGTGTCGTAATAATTTAGATGCTCATTCCTAGGTTACACAATTTGTTCCAGAGAACTCCGTGAACGTCAAAATCGAATTTTCGTGCAACGAAAATTGGCAAATATTCCTATTTTCGCGCTCAGCGTAAAAATATCATTTTCTCATTATCTGTATTTCTTAAATAACTTATTTCTTAAATATTCCGTATAACTTCTGGTTGAATATCAAAGTGTTCACCCTAGAGCTTAAGTCTATAAGCTATGATCTTTGTAAATAGTTTTGCAATCGTATTCCCTAGTGAGATTCCTTCGTAATTTAACGGATCATTCGTTTCTTCTTTCTTGTAAAACATGATTCTCCGTTTCCCCCCACGGAAATAAAGTATATGCAATATATATTAAAGATATATTTCGACAGAAAATTCATATCTCAGATATATTTCAGGATATATACGAAATATATTCAACGGAAAAATATATCTGAGATATATCGAAAAAATAGTTAAAATATATTTTTTATGAATAAACCGCCGAAAAGTTTGACATTACGGATATATTTTTCGATATATTTCTTTTCCATGGGGGTTTGTTTCAGCTAGACGATACATGATCTGTTCGCAAGACATTGTTAAATATTGCAAACAGCACAATCTTCCACTTTGGTTGTATCCTTTTATAGAATTCACTACAATGATATGAACGATATCGACTGTTCAGTCCAGAGGATTTATTTCTCTTAGTGTTTCGGATTATCTGATATAAAACTCGCCCTCCGTTGTTAAATCATCCAATAACGAAATTCGTCTAGTCGTTAAATTTCGAGGGATGTCGACTTTTGGAGGAAGAAGTGTCCCATAAAAACTTTATTATTCCTCACTTGTGATGGGGCAACTTTTAACCTATTTTTATTTGAATTTCCTGTATGTCTACCAGAACGAATGGGCGTCTCAAGTTCTTTTCTGTACTTCTTTATAAGATCTAAGTACTTTCTTCGCCAATTTATGTATTCAACGTCAAATATCGGGGTTTTTTTTCTCTCTCTTTCTCTCTTCCTATCATATGCGGTAACAGCGATTGACTATTTTATTTGTGATTCTATATACAGTGATGAATCACGGTTTGTTTCGGATGCCCAAAAAATGTCTATTTGTCCGTTGAAGTATACGACATATCGAGTTTGAGTGCTACCCCTTGAATTGTGTGAATTATAAACGTATTTGGTACTTCTAGTGTGTAATTATATGAATTTACTAGTGTGCGGTCATCCATTTTCCCATAAAATCTTTATCTTTTACGAGGTCGTATTTTAGGAACGGCGCGACTCGAGACCGTACCATCGCGACAACCGGTTGAGCAACTGACTCAATATCAACATGAACTTTCACTGAGAGATTATCTGAGATTTCAACACCGAAAATAAGTAAAATCATTGCACAAATCTTACCCCTTTATGTTTGTTCATGCAAAGTCTGTCAATCTATTCCCTTTATTCCAGAATATGTAGACGCTGATGCTGTTCAATATCAAGCGACCATTGAGAGCAAGTAGACCAATCTCCTGGAAACCTTCCATTCGTAATCTACCATTTCTATTTATGGTTACATTGCACGAGCACATCGTTTCCGTTGCTTGAGTATCCATCGTTATTGTCTCATCCGGCTGATTCAAATTACCAATTCTCACGCTGAAATTGACGTCCAAGAGTACTGGACAATTATACAGTTCTAGTAGAGCTGAATCAAAGTTAACTAATAACTCGAGTCTATCACAGTAATAATGATCTCATGAATAAACGCTGACTAGTACTAAGTCTTTATCCTGTATTATTCATTTATTGCTATTAAAATTTTGCTCTTATCTAAGATCGTTTTTTTTCTTTGTGAAACAATAGGGAGAGTCGTTTATTCTCTCTCTCTCTCTCTCTCTCTCTCTCTCTCTCTCTCTCTCTCTCTCTCTCTCTCTCTCTCTCTCTCTCTCTCTCTCTCTCTCTCTCTCTCTCTCTCTCTCTCTCTCTCTCTCTTTCTCATCGATGATGATAAACACATCCTGCCACCCATCAGATTCTTTTTGCAAATCATGGCTTAATGGCTTTGGCTTTGCCTTCGCCTTTGCCTTTCAGCATTCTTTAATTTTATCACGTTGAGGTTGACTTTACCGGCTAAATTTGCTTTTCGTCAATATTAATGCCCACATTGTTTACAAATAACTTGTAGATAGTATTCTCGACATCCAGCTCGTCTTTCTCGATCCTATTTACGACGATGTTGTTGCGGCTCTTGTTTAGTCCTTAATTATTCTCGAGCTTTGCTATAGGTTCACGTATAACGTTGTCGTCTGTCTCCAGCAACGTTATTTAAAAGTAAATCTCTTCTTTGGAGGCCGTGAGACCATCATATCCGTTTCCTTTAGATCAGAATTTTCTTGCCGAAGCTTACTCTTATATCTGATTTGAGCTCTTCAAGTTTTGCATCATTAGGTATCCCTCTGTTTCTCTCGCTTTAAGTTTTTTGTCTTTGTGATATTTGAGCTCGTTTTCTTAAACAGATTTTCTGTCGTCGATGTGGTTGACAGCGACTGTGATTCATGCGCTTCAAACGTGACATACATCTAACCTTTCCCTTTCCCACCTTTTTGCCCAATTCCCAAGAGTTCTTACCTTCCTACGTGTAACTCTACGTTCTACCCAAAGCACGTTAATGTGAACGTGCAGTCCGGGAGGCCAACTTTTCCTTAATTTATATCACTTGGACTGTTGAGCTTGTAATTCACAATTTACTACACTTTTTGTGTATATCTAGTACTTAATTACCGGGCAGTGCTCATTAAGGAATTCATTGGTTCTGTGAGCGATGCAGACACGACGCGTTGTCAACTAAAAACCAAACATCAGTGCAATATTAATATTTTTTTTTCAGTGATTAATTAAATTATTAATAACATCATCAAATTTTAACAGTTTATAATCTGATAAAAAATGTTATCAGGAGTACAAATTGAAAATGCGGGATTTTTTTCTATTTTTGAACGTTTATTCTGAAAAAATGGTAACAAATGAATTATTCAAAGTATTGTCCATCGCTAGCCACAACTTTTTCCCATCTTTCTGGCAATTTACGGATACCGTCGCGAAAAAATTCGGCCGGCTTGGCTGCTATCCAGTCATCGACCCATTTTTGGGCTTCTTCGTAAGAATGGAAGCGCTGGTCAGCTAGGCCATGTGTCATCGATCGGAAAAGGTGGTAATCGGAAGGAGCAATATCTGGGCTATACGGCGGGTGGGGTAAGACTTCCCATTTCAGCGTTTGTAGGTATGTTTTGACCGGCGCTGCAACATGTGGCCGAGCGTTGTCATGTTGCAAAATTACTTTGTCGTGTCTTTGCTCGTATTGTGGCCGTTTTTCTTTGAGTGCGCGGCTCAAACACATCAATTGAGTTCGGTATAGTGCTCCTGTGATGGTTTCGTTCGATTTCAATAGCTCATAATACACCACACCCAGCTGGTCCCACCAAATACAGAGCATGAGCTTGGCGCCGTGAATATTTGGTTTGGCCGTCGATGATGATGCATGGCCGGGGTAACCATATGATTTTTTACGCTTCGGGTTATCGTAATGGATCCACTTTTCATCACCAGTGACAATGCGATGCAAAAAACCCTTCCGTTTTTGCCGTTCGAGCAGCAGTTCGCATGCAAAAAAAACGGCGCTCGACGTCTCTCGGTTTCAGCTCATACGGCACCCAATGTCCTTGCTGGTGGATCATTCCGAGGGCTTTTATACGATGGGAAATGGCTTGTTGTGTCACTCCCAATGAATCTGCGAGCTCTTGTTGAGTTTGACACGAGTCTTCATTGAGTATTGCCTCCAATTCAGCATTCTCAAACTTTTTCACTTGGCCCGGCCGCTCTTTGTCCTCAACGTCAAAATCACCACTTCTAAACCGCACAAACCATCTCTCGCACGTTGAAACCGATGGAACATGACTCGGATAAGCCTCGGAGACCAATCGATGTGCTTCAGCAGCACTTTTCTTCAAATTAAAGAAGTAAATTAAAACTTCCCGCAAATGCTGTTTTGTTGGCACGAAACTCGACATATTGAGAGCTCAAAAAAACTATGAATTTGACACTGCGACAAATTGACACATACTGAAAATTAAAGCTATAAGACGTAGCTTTGACATGAACATAGTCACAGTACTGCCTGATGCGTATAGCGTTAGTAACGCCATCTGTTATCAAACCCGCATTTTCAATTTGTACCCCTGATATAAATAATGTGTAATGACCTACGATTTATTGTTTATTACATGACTCGTACACTGACCTCGTATTCACCAGAATGCATTCTAATTTAACAAATAAAGTTTATCGTGGCTAATTTCTAAAACAATTTGTTTGTCACACCATGCTAGGGCAGTATGTCTAAATAACATTTACGAATGTTGATATTTACATGAATATAATATCTGAAAAATCATCACAGTGTCAATTGAACACTAAAGAAATCAACACAGACAATAAATTCAGCGTTTATCTTTTACCACCTATTGGTCGTTAAAGAACCATCATTCAGTGATTGTCTTCATCAATTAAAATATTATCAATTTCTATTGAATATTGAATTGTCGTTTCGCCTTTGATTAGAAGTAACGAGTGACCTTTGTACAATTCTCGCAACTATGATCAACTACGGTTGGTGCAAATGATGAAAATAAAAATTTCGGCATTTTCTTCTCGAGAAATATATTTGCATTTAAGTATTTCCTTTTGTTCCTAAAAAGGCAAGAAATATATATTTTTTTATCCCTTTCTCATTATTTTCTATCAATGACAAGCCCTTAACGAACAGATATGTTGATCAATTTTGGCTCATAGAGAAATATTCGTCAATGACGAAAAATAAGAAGAAATAAATTTGAAAATGACATTTTCATCATTTGGTTACATCGAAGCTGTACTTGTGTAACAAAATAATTTGACTTTGTAAACTATTTTGCACTTTATTCATTTCTATACAATTTTTACTTCCTACATATACGAATTATATAAAAGAGTAAGTATCGTAATCCAGAAATAAAATCGACTGTAAAATTATAAATATATATTTCGAGGGTTCTAGAATATAAAAAACAAAAATGATTCATTAATTTATATCCATCTGTCTGTCATCATTTTTTGTTCAACAACACAATATCTTTTCCAAGAGACTTCCGGATAGCAGATACGTGTCTTTTCTGTATAAAATGTAATTCATCATTAAAATAGTCAATAATACAGCGATTTCTTTTGATATACTTAACCTAAAATGTGAAACGAAAAAAAGTTAATTTTTAATCCTCAGACAGATAAATAAATGATTATACTTTCGTCTGAAACGTTGAGGCAGACTTACATACGAATAGCCAGTAGAAAATAAGTGGATTATTACAGCGGTGTCTTCGTTTCTTTATCTGTAATCGTTCGAATGAAATAAAAACAAACCATTGTTTACAAAAAAATGTGCATCGAGTTAAATATGAATATTCACACGATTGATACGATTGATACCGATTGCAAATATTTTTCTTTCAATCGGTTTTGGTAGTAACCAATTGAATTTTTTAAGCATCTTTCTAACCATTTTATATCGTACAAAGGAAAAATGTTGTAGATGACATATCAAGCCTTGTACCTTTATCTGAAATATTAAAGCCTGCCCCTTTAAGTGATTGGTTCTCATCTATTCTATAAGAAAATTCTATAGCAAAGTGACTACAAAGTTAAAATAAGTATATACAACATGACTAACTATAGCAGAGTCTCGTCGACCTTTTGTGTTGTTATCTAATAATTATTCTCATAATTGCGCAGTAAATGAGTTCTCAAACGATTATTCGTTCGACCCATATCTGTAAATTCAAAGTATGTATCAATTATACTATTTTTCAAGATACATTTTTCGATACCAGCAAGGAAAAATACATTTCTAATATAAACCATGCGTACTATGTACAAAAATCGTAACACAGGCGTACCTGCTTCGTATACGAAACCGGATGTGCATATACTGTTTCGTTTGCTAAACGTGTCTATAGAATACTCGGCTAGATCAATGAACCCTAGAGACGACGATAATACGACGCATGAAAAGCAAACGAGTAGCCGAGATAAATGACTGGCTGGATGAATTACCGAGGAACGTGCTCTCTCCGCAAGGTTACGGCTGTATTAAAGCTCAGCAGTGTAATTGAGTATAACACAATCAGTTGCATGGAAAAAATCTCGGTAAGCTATAATATCGTGTTTGTACGGTGAAGCGCCGTTGGTGAGATAGTCTACCAATTGAAAACGTTAATCGTACGGGCAGCGATAATTATGCGAGTGTGACGTTAGCATGGTAGCTGTGCTGTGTATAGTATGCAGTAGTATAAGTCGGTAAAGGTCAGTCCGCGTGGAAAAACCTTTGACTGAGCTGCCGTCTTTTATTATTCCGCGGTATTAAAAATCCGGTAAACATGTACGCGATACCTTCCGGCTTGCCTTCTTTGAAAAGTGATTTAAATAAATTCATTTAAACGTACGTGCTGTGTGCTGTATATCCATATGTACACACACGATAACACATTAGACGCTATACGCGAAGAGTTTTGTGCGTAGGTCGATAACACAGTGGCCGCGATTGCCTTGGCACTGGTTATTACGTCGTGGCAACGAAGACTCACTGCTCGTTCCGTAATTCGCGGCCCAACCATCGAGTGGTCGCCGGTGAACGAGCAGCAGCAGCAGTAGCAGCAGCAGCAGCGGTAGCAGCGGTAGCAGCGGTAGTAGCGGTAGTAGCAAACAAGCCAAGCAAGAAAACACGAAAATGACTTCAGTTTTCCACCACGTGTACAGTGGTTCTGACACGATAGGGTGCTACTACTGCGACTGGTAGGGCAACCAAGCTGCACCTGTCATTGGTTGTCTCGCGGAGGCTCGACCGGGGCGTTTAAAAATACATTAGTATTCGTCTGCGTTGAATCTATATCTTGATTTTGTTACTCTTCTTTAATCTCTTCGTTTAACGTACGGTCTCCGGGTCGTCTCTCGCCTCTTCTTTCAGCGACTGTTCTCGGTCAGGCTCGGTAGTGTCTCGAGTTAAATTGAACCGGACAGTGCACTCTCGATTGGAACGAGCAGCATTAGTCGTACGTAAGTACAGTGTAGATCACACGAAACGATAAGAGGATCCATGGACTATGTGAGAAACCGCGCAAATTCGCAACTCGAAAACTAGCTTGTTTAACTGTGATTTTTATGTGTTCGTTTTCTCCGATACACGTGGGTTCAGTGTGCGTTTCGTGCATCGAGTTCAATCTCAAAGGAGTTCAGTGTCTTACGATATACTCAGTTGCCGAGAGACCCTTTGACCAAGTGCCACACACACCCGAGGTTCGGTACATAACCTCGAATTACGTGCGTTGCGGCTGTTTTTCTCCCTTGCTCTTTCTGTCTGTCTCTCTCTCTCTCTCTCTCTCTCTCTCTCTCTCTCTCTCTCTCTCTCTCTCTTCCTCGCTCTCTCGCTATCTCTCTCTAAGCATCACCACTTGCTGCTGCGCTCGCTTTCACGATCGCTCGTTGGCTCCGCGACCGAGGTTATTTTTGCAGTACACGCACGATCCTCTTATCGTCGCTGAAATTAAGCAAAATACATTGCAACATCGAGCGTGTACTCGCTCTCTCGCTAACGGAGAATCGTCGATCGATGCTGCGGTTATGAGGTAAGGTCTTGTCCGAGGTGTTCCCGATCATCGACTTATCAATAAGTTTGACGATCCATTGGCTTCAATTGTTATTGAATCACTAATTAAAAACTCCTCCGCTCATTTGTTTTTTTCTGCCTACACACGTTTTTATCGTTTTCATTACATCTCACTAACACGTTTCAGTTTTATTTGATGTATTTTTCTTCTATTTAAATCTTTATTCTGTCGCTGTACGTTCAATTGTTTTTTTCATCTACAGTCCGACAAATATTTGGCAAACACTCGATTCGTAACGAGACTCTTGATTCCCACTTGGTTTGCTATCATCATCCTACTTGCCATCAAAGATTTTGATAGATTCCTGCAACATACACGCCGCACTCATTAGAGTTAACTTATCGCACAGGGAATACAGACGAGTTGTACAATGTACAAGTTAATTTTGGAACAACATGCAAAATACCTAGATGCTTCTTTCTTTCGTTCAGTCAAGGTATACTTCCTTGGATAGAGCCTATTGGTGCAGTGTTCTAAAGTTATACCAACTTTACGATATGGTTATCGTTTGTTATATTTTTTTCTTGTTGTAGTTGTCCTTTTCAATTACTCATTCGGATAATAATCTTTGTGCAACACTATGTTGGCATGTTTATTAAATAAGCGACAATGAAAAAGAAACAACAGGCTGATAACAAGCTTGCATACTTTTTTAGCTTGTTTTGTCAGATTAGTCAAAAATACATTCATCAAATTGCATAGAGACGACTGACAACCGATCAGAAATGTTACGTCTTGCTTACATAATGATGTAGATGTAGAAGATGTACAGGGAATATATATTTTTTTCGGATAATGTCTACAAAAAATCACTTGTACAATTTTTACCAATTACAATTTTTATTTTAGATCAACTTTTGAGACATAAAAAATGTTTATCTTCATGACATTGCTACATTATGTATTGTTGCATTCACATTGTTATTGAGAAGAAAACATATCTTCATATTTATTTGTGATAATATATTCTCATCCTCTAAGATTGATGAAATAATTTGTGGTACGTTAATATGTGTTTCTTAAATTTTTCATGACTCGATAGATCAAAAGAAGACGAAGCGTGAATTGTATCAAACAAGAGATGTTGGCGACGTGGCCTTAAGGTGAAATGTCCCGAAGCCTGCCAGACAGAGTGGCAGGGCTCTATTATGCCCATGGCCTGTTTTGTTCGTCTCATCCTATCACAGTTATTTCTTTAGCGATCTCAGTTGTATTGCTATGCTGGTAAACAAATGATATATTTACATGGAAGATTCATTGATAAATGAGAATACGCTGGTACACGATTACTCTATATATTTTATAGCTCTCCATTGGTAAATTTGCCAATGCCTGGCAATGCACCACGCACAGTAATCAATCACACAATCGTTCCGGTTAATGGATCTGAGAGTCCAGCTCTCTATATTCAGCAAGTTGTATTGAGAGTGGGTGTAGTACCATGGGCAGAGGATCTTGCTCTCTCCGATGCTTTTCGCGGTCCGCTCTACGAAGTTTTCAATCTATTGGAGATTATACAAAATTATCAGGATCCTGAAACGTGATTATTTAAATAAATATAATGAAAATACGATCGTCGCCATTTAAATAATTTAAATGAATTTCTTGCGTCAGATTAAAAACACTTGGTCAAGTGTGTCTTCACATTGAAGCAGTGAAAAAGAGAAATATTAAGAAGCCAGAGGTTCTGCCGGAGTACAATTGTCTCGTACTCTCTCCCGCAAATCTATGGCAACAAAGCATCGAGATATTCAATCAAGATACGGACCTTCTGGGAACAATTTTCTCGTACCAGGTAAATTAATTGGAGAGTAAATTTCTGTGCTGAATTTCAATCACTGCTTCTCCAACGCGGACCTGTGAACCGTGTATATATTTACCTCACTACCGCATTCACAAATTATTCAAATCAGCCTGAATGTTAATTTAATGTATGCTCGGGTCTGCAAGGACGAATTTGTTTGCCGAGCCATTTCCTTTGAGATGCAGGGGCTTAGTTATATAATGTAAATCTCGACCAAACTAATCAGAGGTTCTTTTGTTCCCATAGAGTCTTCAAAAAGGTAAAATAAGTCTCGCTGAGATGGTATTTGGCATGAGCCTTAAGGAGACTGGTATGAAAAGATATCCGGTTCGCGTACGTCAGAGAATTTTACAATATGCCGTAACGATATTTCTAAAGGAATGCGATCCAAGGTCGGTGAAGTTTTTAACAAGTATGATGATTTTATTTTTTCGTCGTGAACGTTACGATGATGATAATTATTTCGTGTTGTAGATTCGTAAGTGGTTTGAAGCATCGGCTGCACACTTATTACTCTCTGCATCAGCCGCACGAGAGAAACACGGCACAAGTTCTACCGAATGACGAGACTCTGCACATTTTTTATCCCGGTGAATTCAATTACAGCGACTTTTTCCCTCTAACTATGACGTTCGTCGTTTTGTTCTTCTACGTGTACTTTTCCGTACGCAAAATAGAGCTCATAACGTCAAAAGTCGGTATGGCATTTAGTGCAAGTTTTACCGTGATATCGTCGCTCGCGATGACCGTAGGTGTCTGTTTTTTCTTCGGGTTGACATTGAGCTTGAGCAGTAAGGAGATATTTCCCTATCTGGTCGTCATAGTAGGTTTGGAAAACGTGTTGGTCTTGACGAAAAGCGTCGTCAGCACACCGGCACATTTGGACGTGAAGATTCGTGTTGCCCAGGGAATGTCCAAAGAGGGTTGGTCAATTACGAAAAATCTCCTAACCGAAGTAACAATTCTAACGATAGGACTCTTCACTTTTGTACCGGCTATTCAAGAGTTTTGTATATTCGCCATCGTCGGTCTGCTCAACGATTTTTTTCTCCAAATGGTTTTCTTCTCGACGATCCTCGCGGTAGACATTCGTCGAAGGGAACTCTCGAGCGACAGCTCCAAATTTCATTTGACGACCATGCCATCCACTCGAAAACAACAGTTTAACACTATTATTTCCAACAAAAAACCAAATATATTTCGTTCCAAATCACATCCGAGATTAAATGGTTTGTCAGCCGGTCCGACCAACGTAATCGCTCCGAATACCCAAAACACACAAAATCTCGTGAAAACCCCGAAACGATTGCGACTTGTGCACTTTTGGGCGAGAACGAGAATATTTCAACGCGCGTTTATGGTCTGGATGGTTGTTTGGATTAGTATGATTATTTACAATTCTGGTGTAATCGAGCATCTCATTCATTTGAGCGACACTCTCAAGCCTGACGCAGAAATTGACGGATACACGATAGAAAGACCGAAAACGTTAAAGTCTTACGTTGGATTAAGTAGTGTGAAGCCTGTGGCGATTCAAACATCTACCGGATTGCCCAACATACCGAGCGATCAGGTAATTATTCAATGAATAATAAACCTAATTAATACATAATATGAAGAAAATTTATAGCAATTATGTTATTACAGCCGCCTGTCGCAAATAACATAACCGAGGAACTGAACAAATTGCGACCGGTAGATTTTCCTCCGTGGAATCGTTTGTCCCTGTACCATTGGTCCTCGATCCTCACGATGTACAATATATCGGTTGCCGGTGAGCACATAACGATACTCCCGGCAATCAAAGTGTCGCACGCTATCAGCCCTCCGTTGGTTAGACAAATCAGCAATCCAAATGACGTACAGCTATTCCAATGGCAGAGCTTTGCGACCGCTGCCCTTGACCCGTTGGATTTTTCAGGTTCGTCAAAGTCTTACGCAAACATTAATGACGTTGATATGCGCATCTCTTGTCAGTGCGGAGTACAGAAAAATCGCTTGAACCCGAAGCTCTAGTAGAATTTGATATTTTACTTGTGAATGACTAATCAATCAATCAATCAATCTCCTTGGCATTGCAGACATGGAAGTACCGACCAGATCTGAGGCTCGTGGTTTCAATACCAATGCACCGTTCGTTCCGTCTAGTCCTATGGAAATATTTTTAGCTGCTGTTCTCTGTCTCATAAGTGTAATCGTCGTCGCGTACACGATGGTTGTGCTCTATCGTTGCATATGCACGAGAAATTATGCCGAGTGGAGAGCAAGTTGGCACCAGCAGGAAAAGATTCATGACTCGTCGACCCAACTCGTACTAGAAACTCTACCTCTTGTTCTCGAGGGTCACACGCAGGAAGTCGAATGTATAGCGACCGACGGCAACACCATAGCAAGTACCTGTTTGGCTGGGAACATAAGGGTATGGGACTCGATAACCGGCGAAGTGGTGACGCACATAGACAGAAAAAAGTTCTTCAGCAGTGTGCAGAGGGAGTTGATAAACGGTACACCGGATCCTGAAGAATTGATGTCGGATTACGAGAGTGGCTCGCCGCCATCGCGAGGGGAAATGGAAACGGCTAATTCGTACGGTCTTCAAAATTCTTCACCGGCGTCTCATAGGCATAAATCCTCACCGATATCCGGCGGATATCAGAGAATATCACACGGAACGAGCAGTAAGAGACACTCGATGAATTGCCTAGATTACGATTATCAGATAAACGAGTTTGGCGCTGAACAGCGCAAGTCCTTTCGCCGTAGTCTCGATCAGTGCTTCGATCTGCCCGATCTTCGATCTTCTATAAACACTCGTTTTTCTTCATTGAAACACTCGCCCGGACAGATTAATTCCGAGCAAGGCTTCGACTACGGCGATCACTACAAACACCTCTTCGAGAAACATCGCAAGTCTATCGAAGACGTGCGGAACTGCGAAAGCACCGAAGGTCTTAGCATCAGTTCTGGACGATTTAACGGCAACGAATTGACTGATAGCGCAACGTCGCTCAACATCTATAAGACGACGCAGAACACTCACAATATTTCACCGATATGGTGCGTTGATTATCAGGATAATCTCATTGTAGTTGGTTGTGCTAATGGTTCTCTCGAGTTTTGGGAAGGCACAACTGGACGATTCAAAGTGAGTTAATCGTGCGTAGTAATAAAGTGAAGTTTATATCTATATTCAAAATGGAATCATACGTGTGATTGATTAATTGTCTCTTACAGTGCTTCTTCGACGATGGCTCGGGCGTCGGTACGTCAGCGGTTAAATTCGTCTGCAACCGAGTAATAGCAGCCAAATTAAACGGTTCCGTAGACTTTCTAGAGTTGGAAAGATACAGCGAGGGTCATCAGGTCGGTTGGGGCTTCAGTTCCGGCAGAAGAAGTAAGATATCTGTTGTATTAATTAAGATACGCGTGTGTTAAGATAATTGTTTTATCGACCGATCGAGAGGCGTCGATACTAATTTTTTCGTTTTATTTCAGCTCACGTGCGAACAGGGAGCGCGGGTTCGCCAATGGACATAAATAATTTACCGCATCCTGAGGAGGAGCTGCAATGTTTGAAAAAGGGCTCTCACAGAGCCCATCAACAAGCTATTACTGTGCTAGACAGTGAAGGTGGCCGTGTACTCACTGGAAGTCAGGATCACACTCTCAAAGTCTTTAGGTAATCAATTAAATGACCATAAAGCGTAACAGTTTAAAATATTAGCTTTCCTACAATCGACGTTACTCTCCGTGTTACTTAGTTGAAGTTTAAGCTATATTTAAAATCGGTATGGTCGGTACGGTCTGGTAAAATATTTACTTGAAGTGCAAAACTTTTTTGACCGAAATTTCAATCAGTCTGATAAAACAGAAGTTGGAAATACTAAAAGTTTTCTGAAGGGATGACCCCTATCAACTATCAAACGTTGTCATATTTCTTGTGAATGATACGTCTAACGCTATTGAAGTTTTGCCCATTTTTGCATACATATTTTGCGTATAAAAAATAACTTTTTTATTTTTCAATCGATTTTTTCCTCATAGTTATATCACTGAACTGTGCGATGGCTTTGCTGGCGTTTATGATTCCGGGAAAAATAAACATCTGAAACAAAAAAATCAACAACATTTTTAATCAGTATGAGTGACGTTATCGCCCGGACCAGAATTATTGTGATTAATGAAAAATTAACAAAATGTCGTAGGTTCAAAGTGTCAATTTCGAGATTTGATGAATTTTGTAATCATTTTGGACGAAATTCTTAATGAAAAAATGTTCCCATGTTAATAAAAAAATGTTTCTATGGTCCCTGCCATAGTTACTGATATACTGAATAAAATATAAAAGTTTCAGATCGATTTATCAAATAGGTTTGCCGTAATCATCAACGCCAGTTGAGAAAATAGCATTGAGAAAATCGAGTTCAAAAATACGTTGGGCGGATCGCTTTTTCCTGCAACTTTCGGCTGTATCAATTAAATTAAATCGAATAAAAACTGGACATTTTGCCAGTATATTCGTAAATAACACTTCTGAAAAATGGAAAACATTTTTTTTTGTTTTTCGAATATTACATAGTGGCGTGCCCCTTAAAGCAGTCAAAATTATTGTCCGCAGAATATATCATTGAGCACATTACTTAAAGAAGAAGCCACATCATTAATTCTACTTTTATCTTCAATAATTCATTTTGAAGTATGCATAGTACAAAAGTGAAGAAATCTGAGCAATTTCTAAAGGTCAATAGATCCTAATGTAGCGTTCATCATTTGTTTTATCGTTTTAGTCATTTTTCTATTTATTTTCGTATAAGGCTAGAGGATCAGCTTCCGCTGTATACTTTGCACGGACACTGCGGTCCGATATCGTGCCTCTTCATCGACAGGGTCAGCCCAATGACCTCGGGCAGTGGATCCCGGGACGGACTTCTATGCGTCTGGGATTTATCGACTGGTAAATAGAGATGTTTTGTTGCTAACTAATTTCCGAAAGAACTGTAATTGCGAATACGATGTTTCATGGTTTCAGGTATGTGCATGTACAGCATCCAAGCGCACGACGGAGCTGTGGCGGCTATAACATGCTCGGCGTCGTACATAATAAGCATCGGGACTGACGAAAGGCTATGCGTTTGGGAACGTTTTCAGGGACACTTGTTGCACGCTCTACCCGCCCAGAAAGCTACTTACAGCTTTCAATTAGTCATGTTAACGCAACAATTACTCATAACGAGCAATCAGGTGAGAATGAGAGGATTCTCTTATGGTGATATAGAACTACTCGGTCGGTAACAAAAACATTCATTTGAATTTCTTTGTTACGGTTGATCTCTCGGATAAAAGCCGAGAACTTTGCGCTCCGCCTAACAATTTTGCAGGACGACGATCTTGTCTTTCATCCGAGAGATCAACCGCGGCGGAGTTATTATGCATCGCAAGGTTAATTCTATCATTTCTATCTCTCTTCCACCAATACATGTTCCACATTACCTTAAGGCGATATAACATACCGGCCGAGCCTCAAATACGGTAGCTCCGTAGTTATACTTTCCGTATACTTTTCTATTTTCTGAAAGACTATACATATGTTGAGCAAAAAATAGATTAGATTTACGTGCAGATCACTTGATGTATCCGAACCTAACTTGTTTTGTTCTGAAGTAATTGAAGAGTTTTTATGGTAGTCGCCGTGTCACGCATTCTTAAATTTGTTTGTTTCATCGATATTCGTCGAATGATTTCCCGTATGAGTAATTTGTTTTTTATTTTGCAGGGTTCCTTGGTGGTCTGGGATGTGAGAACTGGCGAACCAGTGAGAGAAGTGAGATTAGGCCACAAGGACGATAGTGTTTATGTAAAACAAATGCTTGCACTAAGAGACAGTATAGTCTGTGACTTTGGACGCCAATTGCGCATTATCAGATTTCCATTGGTATCTGACAAACTCGACTGAGTTCCTTCTTACACGTCTGTTGTACATAATTTAGATTTTCAATCACGTTTATTCTTTCTTCAGAGAAATAAACGGGGATGCTCGGTATGACGTATCGAATTCTAATCGATCAATACAACGTTGATTTGCCCGAGCAAATTAACGAATCTTGTATACTATCAGAGCGAGCATTCGTAGACTTTTATACACTTGTACCATTCGCTTCGTGAATAATGTATCTCGAGGCAACGAATATTCAATCCCATGATAAAAGGAATATCCACTAGTGATGTGTCATTGACCGGTTGTCGGTACTTGTGAGCACAATAATGGAGAGATTCCATGAACGCGACTAGAACTTTTAGTCGTATGGCTGTGTGTGTATTTAACTTAGAACGTTGATGTTATTTTTGTCAATTAAAAAAATTCGATTGACATTTATTCTTCGTACTCGCTTACGACATGTTACGACGGAGATAAGAGTAAAGAGGCTGTACCTCGGATCTCGAACGACGAACAACGGTTCTAGTTTTATAGGAAATCTATTTATGTATGACTTATACATATAATACGTATACGTAAATATTAATCAAAGAAAATGAATGAAAAGTGAACGTGGCGTCGTAAAAATCGCTATAATGTATCGTGAAAAATACCATCTCGGATTGGAAAAGAAAAAATGAGAAAAAGAAGTGAAATCGAGAGTGCCTTTGCCGCGTCCGATCGTTTTAAGGGGAGGCTTGATACCGACAATTTACCTCAAAACTTTCAACACATTTTTTACGAACTAACATTTTTGTAGAAACGTCAAATTAGTTGAGCTCACTGTAATTGTGGCACGGAGTGAGCCCCACAAATGTAAATTTTTTCATAGAAAATCTTGTTCGGAGAAAAATGTTTTTGAAATATTTAATTCTGTATCGCGCAATTGTGGATTCTCGGACCATATATCACATTACCAACGGAGCGTTGCCAAAGGAAACAAGTGCGAGACAGACAAAACTAACAATGTCTAACATATTTTTCTCGTACCAAAATTTTTCATATACAATGTCGGATTTGTGAGGCTCACTTCGTGCGACATTCATGCAGTGAGCTCCACTCTTTTGACATTTTTTAAAAAATCTACACGCTAATCAAGTTGAGGTTAGGTAGAAATGTCGTATGACATTAGAATTTATAAAAGTTTCGCCCCACTCTTCGGTCGTCAGTACAAAAATCTGGGTTTAAAAAAATGTGTCACGTGTTTTGAGTTCAAGTGTCGGTATTGAGTCTCGCCTTAAGGAGATGCTCGAGTTACGTGACCCATGGTTCGAAAATTCGTAAGTACGAGAGAGACAGGGCTAAAAATTTCGAACAATTGTCTCGGATGAAGATTTTTAAAAAAATTACATTTTTGGGGCTCGCTCCGTGCTACATTCGCGCAGTGTGCCCCAATTTTCTGACGTCCTTGCAAATATCTGGGTTGATGAAAATTATTTTAGGTGAAGCGTCGGTATCGAGCGTTACCTTAAGATGATGTGGAACATGTATGGGAGCAAGAGATATAGAACTAATCTTACGATCCCGAATTTCTTCGCCACGATTGATCTGTTGGATAAAAGACGAGAACGTCGTGTCCTGTAGAATTTTGAGTCGGAGAGCAACGTTTAAGGCTTTTATCCGACACTTCAAACGTGCCAAAGAAATGTAGATTACAATTTTTGTTACCGACCTAGTAATATCACATCATCTTAAGAGTAAGTTAAAGTTCTGTTTCACCGACAAAAAGTTTCCAATGCGGAAAGGGTCGAGACTTTGGAAATAAAAAAGTAGAACTTTAGGATTTGCGATTTCCAATTCTCCATAATCTTAAAGCTTTTCTTTTTTTTCCTAAAATATCAACCATTTTCGAATGGGATTTGTCAACATTTTTTTTCTATCTCTCTCGCACTCGTGTAAACATGGATCGTTCACATTGCCTTAATTACCGCTAAATTCTTCCCTCGAGAGTGTATAGTTTTTTTAAATAGACACACACACATTTACATGAATCTATTTTTCATAAGTACGAGTCGTAAGCAAATTAAAAGCGGGTCCCATCGTAATTGTAGAAAGCGTAAATCATGAACGTAGTTCTTATTACTATTGCTTTAGAAATGTATGTTGTATGCAAATAGTTTCGATAGCTAAACGAATAATAATTGTGCGTATGGTGCGGTGCACATGTGGCGTGCATGTCGATCAAATTCGTATAACGCCCAGATAATACAAACTTGTTGTTAAACGGTGAAAAACGTATTTGAGGCATATTTTAACGATTCTGAATTTTATAGACATTTTCGTGTTATGTGAATGTGGATCTCTCAGTCATTCATCATTTACTGTCACGTTACAAGTACAGATGTTTATAATATGTTTTTCAGACTTTATTCGTACTATTGGTGTCGATGATTGGTACATCTTCGTTTCTATACTTCGTTGAAAGTTTTTAAAGAAAAAAATGGCAATGAATGTACGACAAAAGATGTTATTTATTGCCCAGGACACCTTAATTCATAAAATCGAGTACAAATTATAAGCTTGGTCTTAAATTGCGCATTAGAAAGTTGTCAAATAGTGCACAACGCTTAACCATTGACACATCCACTTCACATGACGAAGACCGATTAGTTTTTTTTTTTCTTCTTTTTTTCTATTGACACACGTTGTACAAAGTTATTGCACGTGAAGCGTTCACATTTAGACTGAATGTAACAATAGATTTTGTCATTCATCGTCGTATTCTAACTCCACAGGGAGAGCAAGTCCGACACTTCGAGATATTTTATATGATTACATTACGGATACGTGAGATGTATAGAATTATATTTTTCTTAACCAAAGTGCAGTACATCTCAAAGAATTGTACTCGGTATGCGGTAGAGTTATATTGAAATGAAAATAAATGCCGAAAAGTAATCGACAGAATAATGATAACAGATGCCATTGATTGGTATTTACAAAAGTCGAGGATATCTGAAAACAAAAAAAATTTTTATATGTATTTATTGCTTGTAAAAAATTTGGATTCACACATGAATATGTCGTGCTCTGAAATTCACCCTCGATGAATTATCGTGTTTAATAAAGTGATTGATCGATTATTTTTTAATTTCCGCGTAATCTGTGTAATTTATGGGATAAACAGTTTGTCATGCAGCGCTCTAATCGCTTATCTCAGCGCGTCATTTTGACTTATTTATTTCTTTAAGATGCAGAATAAACAGATTAAAATCAGTGACGAATTTATAAAAGAATGTATTATTTATCACCGTAATCTTAACACTGCGTACATTCCGTGAAGTTTGCAATCCTACGCTTAATAATACTGGGTGATCGATTTAAGTGAATACATCGAAAAATAAGCAGCGTACGAAAAAATATTCCAGATGAAAAGTTAATATTTTTGAGGGTGCAATGCACTCGGGCTAAAATTAGACCGCCCCGCCCAAGAAGGGGGGGGAACTGTAAAATATTAAATGGAAGACCTCATTTTTTAATGTAGATTCGAATTTTTCGCTACAAAATACGTAGGTTTTGTTAGAAATTTTTTTTTTGATTCACGATAGAACGCGTGTAATCGCGAAAAATAAGAATTATCGTAATTCTCGAGAAATACACATAGAATTGAAAAATAAAAAGTACGTGTTCAATATTCTTTAAAGAGCTAAGTTTTATTTTGAACATTTTAATCTCATAATTGCAGTAGGGATGTCTTTTCCTAGAATTCGTTTTAAGCAATAATTGTTCGCCATGGAGAATTTGAAAAACCATTAAAAAAAAATAATTTAGAGACAAATTAAAAAATTAAATTCAAGTTTTTAATTCAAATTATTCGAAGTTCTTAGTCGCAAAACGTATAAAATGTTGAAATTCAACGTGTCTGAGTTTATTTTTCTATTGCAAGTGCATTTCGTGCAAATTTTTCGGATAAAATTTTATTTTTGCGAACAAAAAGTTTCAGACAAAACCTACGTATTTTGTAGCGCTAAATCCAAATCTGCAATAAAAAATTGCAGGGGGGGGCGGATTAATTTTAACACGAGTGAATTGCCCCCTCAAAAATATTAACTTTTTATCTGGGAGATTTTTTGGAGATATTTCGATATCTTCACGTGAATCGACGATCCGGTATATACCAGAAACGGAGTTCTGCGTATTATATCTTAAAGAGGTTGAAGCACGAATTAAAAATATGCAAAATTGGCTAAAATAACAATATTATATCAATGATATAACAAATACACATTTTGTTGCTACGAATCTTTCAACTTTTGTCTCGGAACGCTAAAGGTTCCGCATAGCGAACCTCTCGCTCCATCATTACCGCGACCGCGCACCGCGCGTGCGGCCGGATCTATCGCACCCAATGTTCTTTACATCAAATTTATCGTTACAAAATCAAAATGATCACAATCACAAATGATATTAATACAATGTTTATATCATTGTACTCTATAATTAAGAAGCACACATATTGAACTTTATTTCGGGCTTTCCATCTATTTTATAAATTCATTTAAAACTTATGACAGTTTAAAACTAATCAGCTACCACGATTCATCTAAAGAACGTTACGCTATCGTGTAATTTTAGACATAATTCTCATGTCACCATTTTATTGTCCTTCCAAAGTCAATGTTCATTTTTGTAAAATTCAAAACACATCCATTCCACAAAGGATCATTTTTTAAAAATATATTAAACCGTTAATATTTGGAAACTTGATGTGGAGTATTGACCTATGAAATATAATTATACCATTCACCATTTGGACATAGATAACGCAGGCTGTTTAAATGTATTTTTCATCTACCAAAGAAAATAAAAATTTGTTCTTTTCGGTCCAATATTTTATCAATCATTTTGTAGTTCACCTAACAAAACTTATGTGGAATTTTATTTTAAATAGGAAAGTTAATTTATAAATGAAATATACGAATTCTCCGTTAGACGACTTCGCATTCATTCGATATTTCGTAGTAGAGGGATTAATCGTTAACGTGTATTCGTTATGAATATTAATATCGAGATAAATAACGTGTGAATCGACATTGTAATTTTTTTATTTCAATTGTGAACATATGAAAGTTCTTTGTAATCTCAATCATTCTTGCGATTACAAGTGGAACTTGTCCGGGAAGGGCAATCAACATCTCAATTTAGATATATTTCTGTCGCTTCGAGTGGGACTAAAGTTAAAAATAGAGTAAATTTACGACGTTTCGGATTGAAAATTTAGCTACGAATAAATATCAGTGCCTCGGATAGATATATTTATAACAAAGAGATATTTAATCTTTGAAGTGTGACTTCTTCTCTCTCAGTGTTCTCAGAGTTCTAATCTCAGTGAAATAGGAAAAATCAATCAATTTTTGTAATAAAAAATGTCTATTTAAACTATTTCCATCGTTGGATCTTGAATAAAAATAATATAAGATGGATGATTGAACTATTATCTGTCCCAGTTTCTTATAATTCGCCACGTCACTTCAATTGCTCATAACGATAGAGGAGAATTGCAAAAATTCAACGTTGCTAACATTGCTTTATCAATTGTTTGAAATACAAATCCTTAAGAACCCTCGGCCTTTTTGCGTTATAAGCCGATGAAGAAATAATCGTTGGATAAAAATATTTGTGTAATATTTTTACGGGAATACACGGTGAAGAAATAATTGAACAAAGGTGTTGATTGAACAGCATGTGTGCTACCGGCGAAGAACAAGAAGACGCGGGTGGGAGAGAGTCGTCGATCCTGGAGGGAGGATCGCTGAAAGTACAAATGCCCGCAACTTTCGGATCGTGAGACCGAACAGGTATCAACTGGCAGTTCGTTGCCAGTTGTCGCGACGCTGAACACCTTGTACCAGTGTTTTACAATTTCTTATCAAGAAGGAATATAAATCTAAATATCTAAGTACAAGAATCTGCGAGTTCTATAATTATTGATTTATTTAAAAAAATTATATCTCCAACTTTTTCTTTACCTATGCGAGTTCAACGGATACCTAGAACCAACGCAACCATGTACCGGCGCAACACGAGTTGTTGGGTGAACTAAATAAAAAAAGTTACGTACAAACATAAGTACACGAAAAAAGTGAAGGTGGAATTAGGCGAGTGCACGGTTAAAAGTGAATGTGAAGAAATTAAATCGAAGACGGTGAACCCGCGTTGCTCCGAATCACGATACTCTCTTGGATTTTTGACGATCCATCGAGGACAAGATGACGGTTATCGAGCATCATCTCGATGACGTCGTCAGGTAATTATTATATTATATTATATTATATTATATTATATTATATTATTAATAAATTGAATAATTCCGAGGAAATCAATTACCGTTGATAGCATACACATTTGACAGTCCGTGATACCGTCCTTTTCCGCTTAAAACACATTAAAATGTGTCACGACTCCTAAAGAAAACTTTAACTAAGCCCTTGAACAAACATTGCAAGAGAAAAATTAAATATCCTCGAGTTTACTTATACAACGATAAGCGGTCCAAGTGTCGACAATCATTCTTTACTTGACACAACTGACAATCGATATTGACTACGTGTCTCACAGATGTATACTTAATGTTGCTGTACAGTACTTGTTTGCACTTTTAAAGACAAAAAAACAATATTAGAAAAGGGAATTCCAATATTAGTATTTGAATTATGGTTGAGTGAATCCCAATGGTCGAGATAATAAAAACTCAGAAAATTGATTAAGCGATATCCCAGTTACTAAATTTCTCCGCATGTCTACGATGACGAACGTTTCACACACAAAGAGTAATCTACGGGTTATTAAACCCGTAGATTTACTTCTTAGCCTAAACAAACTTCTGTAGTTTTGCGCGATGCCCCGATGGATTAGATTACAATTTCAATGTAATCTCCTTGTCTTTTCAACCTATAAACAGATAGATATGAGATTGGGATTAATACAGTCTTACGGATTCGTAAGAATAATCATCCAGCGAGCGTAAAACAAACAAATGTTTAGATAATGATTTGTCTCCCAAGAAAATGAAATATATCAATATCCGTAATAAAGAACTTTTCGACGATTAATATATCAAATATATATTTTAGGTATATTTTGAATATATTTACGATATATTATTTGCTCGCTTATTTAACTTTTTTAAAACGAATCGAATTTTCGTTGAAGTAGATTCGATATATCTGAGATATATCTTTTGTATATGTTGCATATACTTGATTGCCGTGGTTGGAACTTCCGAGCAAAGATTAATGATCGAAAGACGAATAACTTCCAAGGCGTTGCGAATCATCGCCTTAAGGTTTACCTGACCTTAAATTGACCTGCTACTACATAATAATCAAGTTGAGGCTATGTACGAATGTCGTATAAAACAAAATAACTTATCAGAGTTTTCGATAGTAACTACATCAGTTTAGTTTGTTTATAAAAAATTAAACAAATTTTTAAAATCATTTGAGACACTCATTCGGCTGATTCAGCGATTTCTGCAAGAATTTTTATTTAATACATTCGTTGTAGAATCGTTTTTTAAAAATCCGTAAAAAATGTCATAATCTGACCTACAAGTAATATCTCTATTTTTAACGTTATCTAATCGAAATATGCATGACTATAGAAGTAATACGTTATAGATGAAGTTATCGTTACGTATGACGGCGTTAATTTTATCATTTTTGAGTCGAAATTTCTTGCTGAAATAATGATCGGTGAAGGAACGTGTATAATTTAATCAACGTAAATCTATGGGCTTAACGAAGTATATATCTTACATTTAATCATTTATCTAGTATCTGCTGGAACAAAACGACGATCTTAAACAAATATAAATATATTTAACGATGCGTGGAATAGTATTAGAGGAGAAAATACAACGAAGAATCGTTCGTTGAAACCGGTGAAAGTTATGGCATGTAACCCACTCTCACGATCCGTAGCGTTGCATCAAGCATTCGCAGATCGAACAACACGCGTCTAAAATAGCATTAACGTTTACTACGAGTTGTTGGCTATTATCCTTTCGTCCTTGTTCCATAGTTGCTAGATTATCGTCGCTGTAACCATTCCAGGCTTCACAGAGCTCGGTAATAACGACTATTGCACAATAGTCAGGCAGATGCTTATTTCCTTTTGACTTTCGAGCAATGTATAATGTAACTTACACGATATATACCGTGGCGCTAAATAGTTCGTGGTGCAGCTACCGTACGTGAGCAAAACTAATTTACGGAGTTGACGAATATGTGCGATATTTCGAGTGAATAATCATTCGGTTAAATCAGTAGTGCTAGCAGTACCTCAGGTGCAATATATTTCAGCGGGCTGTGTAAATTATGCAATTGTAATCTTCACGGAAAAAAAGTAATTGCGATAACCATTTTCCAGCATACGCTGTATCTCGAGTTAGTTACAGAAATTAAATTGAAATAGTATTTCCAACTATTTTCGATTGCTTAGCGAAAAATATTACCGAAGCCCAACGACTTGGTTCCTGTAACCAATTACAGTGCTGTCGTCAACACGAGATGTTAGATGGTGCAGCTAACGTCGAAAATAGTTGCGACAACTAGTTGATAGTACCGCCAATCTACGAGTTGGTTCTCATTACCAATCGCTTTCCATCTAGAACCTGTTGGCACGTTTTCTATAACCGATTGGTACGTGCTACGAGTAAAATTTTTAACAGTGGCAAGCGACGCCATTGTTTTAAGTGACAGTTGATTGTGCATTGAATCTATACTATAATTCTTAAAGTTTGGATTTCCGTCCCTTAAACTCCTCCTAGACGGAGCGTGCTAAGAAGGTGATCTTGGACATTTTGGAAAGGTCTCCTGATTTCTATGTCAACGCAACTATTTTCAGCTCTTCAAGTTGAGTCCTTAAGGAGTTACGGACATTTGAATTTTCTAACAGTATTATTGGATTTTGACGTTTAATTTTAATTTTAAAAAAAGCAAAGTTATTATTCGTAGTAGGTATAGCTATACACAGGTGTTGAAGGATTGACTTTGGTAAACTATACTTTAATGATAATGTTTAAACGTTCAATAAATACAAATTCTATTTGAAAATCATAGCATTTGGTTATATTTAAGGTAACGATACTAAAAATAAACCTGGGTGAAGTCGGGTACGATACTAGTATTTGATAAATATACAATGAAATATTGTGAATAGACGATCTTCGTATATCGAAGCATCGCGCTAAGTTCATGCCGGTCCTCGCCACTGATAATGAATAGAAATATCCGTGTTAACCTAGGTTTTTTTTCGCATTACGCTGAGCCGATGGATTGCACCAACCAACCGGTAAGTTGAGGTTGCTATCTCGGTTGGTTACCGTTACTACCGATATTTTACCAACGACATTGTAGTTTCTTGAACCAACTGAGTAGTTGGCGCTATGCTAACTATTGTATTTCGGTTGGTTGTCGGAACCAATGTGTCAGTTTCCCCAACTAATTTTTTCTTTCCGTGTTCGCTATTGTCGGATCTTGAATCTCGAAGCGCTACGTAATTACTTCGTATAACTTTATCAGTAAGCTGTCTTAAAATGCACGATAAATATGTATTAAAAAAAAAACTTTTTATCGTGTTTACAGTGCGTAGCCAGACAGACAAACGTACCGCGAAAACATCATATTGTGACATGGTGGCATTACAAATGCGTCAAGTATAACGAAACAGTATGCTGTAATTAACGAAGCGATGTGCGGCTGCATTAATCTATCTTATGTCAGCACAGAGTGTCATCTTATCGTCACATTACATTCAAGTCATTGGTACTTGATGCTATGTTATCTTGGAGGAACCATAACTTCGGTACACGCCGTAAGTTTAGATTACGACACCACGGTGCTATGGTGCTCTAATGAAATCACAATTTCGGCACATGCCGTTAGTTTAGATTATTTTTTCCGGTCATTTTTTCCGAACGTTACAGACGTTGATTGCTACAGGTTAATGCTATAATTGAGACACGGCTCAACAGCGCGTGTCTGAACGATGCACGCTACGATGCTACCGCTATGATCCAAATAGAAATGTATTAACGACATAGGGACGACATGGCCTGTCGTATTGACACAGTGCAGTCATACGCTGAGAAAAGAATTTATTTAATATTAACAAATCTAGAATCGGATATGGCGATATAAAAATGTAGTTATTATAACCAACTCAGAGTTGAGCCAAATAAGATTGTTCAATTGTTAGCAAACGTTTTTAAAAATCTTTATTTGACCCAAGTCAATATTATTTAGTCCAACTGAAATTTAGTAATAACAACTAAACGTTCAATTTGCCATTTACAACTCTAGATTTGTTAAAATTTCTTGTATACACGTGCGTTATACGGCACAGCGATCGTTCGTCGTGGATTATAGAAACGGCGCGAAGTCAACACACGGTGCGCCAGGCTCGCCGCCGAATTTAAAAATTCATTATGACGGCACGGTGTCCGCACGATGCCGGTACTCCGTAGAGTGTCAAAAGTCATTGTCGGTACATTTTAATTATCAGCCAGATATCGTAAGCACTTCGTTCTACTGTAACCATTACTTTTATTAATTAATATTTTTGTTTGATTAGTTGTTCAATATCTTTACATGGAGCTGTCAATGCTATTTTAGACAAATATTGTTTGATTTATCGAGCGTGTCGTCACGTTCATCCGAATGGGATACCACCGTGTGTCGCCATGGTGGTAGTTCGCGTGACAGCGAGGAGCACGATGGCCCCGCACCGTGCCGTCACAATGGCCAAAGCACGTCGTGCAGCCACGGTTGTAGTATTAGTGTCAGTGGAAAGCTCGAAGTTCTCGCACTCTGCCCGCATGGTGATGTCACATTCGGATGCACGTGACAGTATAGTGCCTTCACATTTTTATTTGGGTATTTTCTATACAAGTATATTAAATGTTATAAAGATCATTTTGACAGTGAAACCATGTCGCACTTTGTCAATAATTGTGGTAGAGCTACGATTTGAAGTAACAATACACAAAGAAACAAATACATTGGTGTCGATGGGAATCAAACCCAGATCTAATGCGTGTGAGCCAAGAACAAAACCACTGTACCACTGGTTGCCCCTTTTTCGGATTTACAAGGGTTAGGAAATCATCATCGCCAAAGAATGATCGTAAAAATAAGCAGCTACTACTAAAAGTAGAGCGAGCCAGTGGTAATATCGATGGGTTTACGCACGGACTCATCCATACTTACTTCGGTTGGTTTTCAGGTGGATCTCCGTTGGATTTGGTTAGGGTCAGACAAAAGGTTGATTTGTGAAAAAAATTCATCTCAAACGAGTCGAGTTCCAACCGTCATGTACCAGAGGTAAGATTTCGATTAACCGTTGGTTTTACTGGAACTAATCGAGTTCCAACCATCATTTATGAGAACCCAGAGTTGGATTGACGGTTAGTTTTATTAGGACCAACCCAGTTCCTATCGTCACATAGCAGAACGGTTGGAAATCGGTTGTTTTTTTTTGCGCAAATCAATCAGTTGGAATTGGGTTGGTAAAAAGTTGGACGAGGGTTAGGACACCTTCAAGGGGTGAGACTCCCAGTGTGTAGTCGGAATCGCGACATCTTTTACAGTCTTATACTCACGGAGGTGATGTATCACGTGCGAGAAACGCTCCGGTCGTTCGCCATCTAGCGGTGTCGAGTCTACGCTAACCTCCATCACATGACAATTATGACGATATTTTCTGCAAATTTTCTGTAAAAATGAAACCATAGCTCCAGTGCGACGTACAGTGCCACGATATGGAGCAATTATAGCACCACGGTGTTATACTACTGTGTTCAAAAAGTAAGGTGAATTTTTAATTTAAACTTCCCGCGTTAACCGAATCGGACAAATGAATTTTTTTTTCAAGTTGGTAGGACTGTTAGTGACATCTGTGACAAATTACATGTCAATATTATCGTTAGTTTTTAGTTTACGCTTGGTTTTGTGAACAAAGAAAAGTGAATTTGGTGATATTTACGATGTCGAATTTTGTTGAGCAAAGAAGTGCTATTAAATTTTGCTTGCGGCATGAAATTTCCGCCGCTGAAACGTATCGAATGTTACAAAAGGCCTCCGGTGACGAGACTATGTCACAGAAAAATCTTTACGAGTGATACAAAGACGTCAAAGAAGGTAGAGAATGTGTTGATGATTTGGAACGCTCTGGACGACCATCGACGTCAATTGATGAGCAACACATCAAGAAAATCAAGGAATTGGTGCTCGAAAATCGTCGATTAACAATTCGAGACCTTGCCGACATGCTTGCAATATCAATTGGATCAGTGCAAGCAATTTTGAAGGATCATTTGTGCCTCAGAAGAGTCAAATCGCGTTTAGTGCCAAAATTTCTCAATTTTTTCGAAAAAGAGCGTCGCGTTCAAGCATGTGAATCAATGATTTCTGACTATCAGGACGTCTACAAACAAATTATTACGGGCGATGAGACTTGGATTTATGCCTATGATCCGGAAACAACCGATCAATCGAGCGAATATCGTGCCAAAGGTGAACCGAGACCGAAAAATCCATGCCAAAGTCGCTCAAAAATCAAGGTCATGTTGACAGTTTTCTTCGATTATCGTGGTGTGGTGCATTACGAATTCCTTCCCACTGGCCAAACTGTCAACAAGGAATATTATTCAAGTGTTATGCGTCGTTTGCGTGAAGCTATTCGCAAGAAAAGGCCAGAATTATGGAAAGACAACACTTGGATTTTGCACCACGATAATGCACCGTTGCACACAGCACTGGTTCTTCGTGAGTTTTTCGCCAAAATCTCCACTCATGTCGCTCCACAACCACCGTATTCGCCTGATTTAGCACCGTGTGACTTCTGGCTGTTCCCAAAGCTCAAGAGACCACTCCGGAGAAATCGTTTTGAGTCGATTGAAGAGATCAAACGTGAATCGCTACGCGCATTGAAGGCTATACCTGAGGACGACTTTTTAGCATGCTTCAAAGATTGGAAAATACGTTGGCATAAGTGTATTGTAGCTAGGGGGGATCATTTTGAGGGGAACGAAATCGATTTGGAAGAATAAATAAACATTTTTTATTTTAAAACAAAATTCACCTTACTTTTTGAACACAGTAGTAGTTCCACTTGCGTATCATAGAATAGCAATAAATACTACCAATGCGACTCTGGCGTTGAGTCACTAAATCACGGAATGATGTGCTGTCATACGATAGCTTGTACAGAGTGCTCTTTACAGAATTATTTATTTAAGAATTTGTTAAAACTTAGCGTATAGATAATTGTACATCTGAACGTCTGTGCAATTTAACCAAGATTTGCCGTTTCCAAGTGAAGATAATTATAATTAAAGATGATACTTTATTAACATGTATTTCCTATAATAAACACGCACAAACGATAGTAAAGTTTGTACGAGATTCAAGAATTGAACCGAGAAACGAAAGTATTTTCGAGAAACATAAAACGAATACGCTACAAAAAATTGTGAATGGTTTACCGTTTAGATTTTTTGAGGTATCGTGAATTAAATAATAGGTATATGGTAACGCACGAGTGGCATATGTATTTGTGAAACATAACCAAGTGCATGCCACGATGTCGCGCGTCGCTCAGATGTTCCAGCATGGCGTACAGTTACCTAACGCATTAATGCTGTCATAAGGCTACTAAATGTCCGTCTGGGTATACCTTATGGGTCATTTAATAGCTTTCCTCTGATAGGTATTGCAGCATTCCGCAGCTTCCGTATTATACTATAATATCGTTTTGACCTCCGCTGACGAGATTCTAATAGAAAGCCAATTGTTAATGAATCTTATTAACTTACATTTATCCATAACGGAACTGAAGCAACGTCAAGGATACGCGAGAGCAGCTAGTAGCGATGTACAAATATTACACGTATATACGTTGAACCAACAAACGACCCTTGCAACCATCGAGTCATAGTTGCACAATAAAAGTTTAGCAAAGCAACTGGTCGATTTTATGTATATCTTGAGACTCATGATAAATGCTGAATGTGGCTGGTCTCAACGCAGTCTATCCCGAGTCTCATAGTAGTCAAGCGATTTACACTCTATGTATATAACACTCGTATGCGACCATAGCCACTGAAGCAACCATCAAGTACGACTCTAGAGTAATAGTCCGTTGATTCCGCTAAAGATAACCAGTCAATAAAATGATAACCTTCGTCGTTCTCAATTGTTTACACAGTAAGGCGTAATATTTATTCACTGCCCCTTCGTAATTTCACTGCACTTGTAAAACACTGTCACAAATAGATTTACTTGTCGCTATTGCCAGATACTAGAATATTACAATTTTCACTGGACACTCGGTGAATTAGATGTCATTCTTGTCACCGAGCTCGCACATCGCGAAGAAGCTGCAATTGGCGTCTGGACCACTGTGTGATTCCATTCCTACGCGCGCTCTAAATTGAACGTAATTCGAATCTTCTCTCGCAATACAATACAGGACGTCACTAGAGTAGCGTAATTCATTTACGAAAATTCCCGTCGTCAATTATTTACGTAACGATGGGACACTGCGTGCGAAGGCGACGACTATAAGGTATAAAAACATTCTTCACCTGACGTTCGAGGATGTGTATACGCTTATATATATCATACGTTGCATTATTCAACTATTCAACTAATCAAATATTATCGTCGTGGGAGATCCGCGCCTTAAACGTTTCCTTCAAATATTTTTACCGTGTTCAAATGTCCGAAGTAGCCTCAAACCAGTTTCCGTGATGGTACTAGGAGATTGGCATCTGGTGTTTTCTACATGCCACTAAAAATGATTCACATGTCGTTATATCCAATATAAGTGTTGTCCAGGGATCGAATCGATTGGTTCACTGACATTTACGACCATAATTTATAGAGAAATATCAAGAATACACACATGAAGAATTGATCCTTTCAACTGACCCGGGAGAAAACTCATTTATAATTATTTGAGACATTCACTGTCAATTCGGACACTTTTTATTTAACAGTCAGATATTTTTTATAATTAACCAGAGCTTACTAATACTTTGGAATTTCCTATGATTTTTTTCTTTATATTTTTAAATTCATTATTTAAAAATTTGCTGCATTTTTGTGAATCAAAGTACGAGTACCTTAAAAACTATGTCAAAAAAAAATATTTCTTATCATAAGAGTTCTAATCAGCTTTTAATGATATTTAAAAAATAATAATAATATTATACAGGGTGCGCCATCTCAATCTGGTCGATGGAAGTATTGAATAACTCTGACAGATTTTAACCGACCAGCGTCGTACAACACGTTTCGTATAGGTTATTTCAGTACAATTTCAACCATGTATCGCTATACGCCGAAAGAATGCGCCGAAATAGTTTCGCTTTACATTGAAAATAATCGTTCAGTTGTGTCAACTCAGCGTGCGTATCGTAAAAAATATCGCGGACGTTCTGCGCCCAAAGGCGACACTATCCGTCATTTAGCTTCAAATTTAATGGAGCACGGGTCTGTAGCGAATCTCCAACATCAAGCTCGACCGCGTCCAGGTCGTTCAAATGAAAATATCGAAGCTGTTCGACAGAGTGTTGCAGAAAATCCAAATGTCTCATACCGCCGCCGGTCTCAGCAATTAAACATCAGTGGAACCACTTTGAGAAGGATTTTAAAGCAAGATCTTCACATGTTTCCGTACAAAGTGCAGTTGACTCAAAGATTATTGGAAACTGACAAGCCACGACGCTTGGCTTACGCTAATAACGTTAGTCGAATGAAGGAAGCTGAGCCGGATTTTTGGGAGCGAATTCTGATGACCGACGAGGCTCATTTCACCCTCTCTGGCGCTGTCAACAAACAAAACTGTCGCATGTGGGGCACCGATAATCCTCATATTATTCACGAAACTCCATTGCACGATGAGAAAGTGACAGTTTCGGCCGGTGTTTGCTCAAAAACCACCATTGGACCATTTTTCTTCAGAGCTGGTGAAACTGTCAATGGGGATCGATATCGGTGGATGTTGGCACACTTTGTTCTACCACAAATGCGTGAAAAAGGTCTTAAGGAATTTTGGTTCCAACAAGATGGTGCGACATGTCACACTGCGCGCTCAACAATGGACTATTTGCGTCGGAAGTTCCCAGGACGTGTGATATCAAAGAAAGGTGATATTGACTGGCCACCAAGATCGCCGGATTTGACTGCACCGGACTTCTTCTTGTGGGGATTTTTGAAAAGTAAAGTCTATGCCAACAAGCCGAAGACCATAGAGGAGCTAAAAAACAACATTCGAGCCGAAATCGCAGCGATATCGCCCGAGACGCTGGCAAATACAATGGAAAGTGCCGAAAAAAGAGCTCATTTTTGTCTCAGTAATAAAGGCGGACATTTGATCGATGTGGTTTTTGGAAACTAATCAAAATAAATTGTAATGAATCAAATTTAATAAAAAAATACGACTTTGTGAAATCTGTTGAAAATTCTCTAAGTTATTCAATACTTCCATCGACCAGATTGAGATGGCGCACCCTGTATAATAATATATTATTATCCGCAAGAGAAAGAAAGATTTTTTTTTTCAAAATTCGCCCTATTTATTGCACTGCAATATTTACAAAATCTTCAGACGTCAGTGGAGATCGTATAAAAAAACGCCAGATCTAGACCGATCGATCTTACGTAGTATAAAAAAATATCAATAATGCTGTAAATGTTCTAACCACGAAAAAATAAATATTGTAAACCACTGGCAAACCCAAAGTGATTTAACGTCTGAATACGTCTAAAGATTCTGTAATCCTTGCAGTGAAAGAAAGACAGAGTTTTTTGAAAAAAAAAATACATAACTTTTACATTTTATGTAAAAAAATATATTTTATCAGGTCGATAACACTTTATTTTCTTAAAAATCTGGAAAAAATGTATTTTTTTTTTTTTTTTTTACAAAATATAATGGATTTAAAAATCTGTGAATAAATCATAGAAAGTTCAATCGAGCTGAGAATGCTTCATATTCATGTATTAATTAATCAGATAGTATCTTATAAGATCACATTTGATTGTAGATGAGATCCAATAGGATCATGTGTGGCTACTGTGGAATTGAATCCGATCAAATATGATATAATACACGGAATTCTGATACTTCAAGGTGCTATAACTCTGGTGTTTTTAAAGCCAGAGGACTTTTTTCCGGTGCATTATTGCTTGAAACTAACTTCAATTTTATGTAACAAACATTATAAGTTCGCCTGAAAGAATTGAAGGTGCCTTTTAGGTAACATTGACTCCTCCATCGGTGAAATTGATAGTCAGACAATGCTAGGTCTGGACTATACGGTGGATGCGTCAAAACTTCCCAACCAAGCTCTCGCAATTTTTGACGAGTCATCAAAGAAGTGTCTGGTCGGGCGTTGTCATGATGGAAAGCAACACCTTTCCTATTAATCAATTCGAGCCGTTTTCTTTCAATTGGTTGCCGTAATCTCTCTAGTTGTCCACAGTAGAGTTGAGAATGAATCGTCTGACCAACTGGAAGTAGCTCATGGTGGACGATTCCCTTCTAGTCCCACCGCACACACAGCATCACTTTTTTCGCCGTCAATCCTGGCTTCGCGAACGCTTGTGATGGCTCAACATCCCTTGTCCACGATCTTTGGCGCTTCCGATTGTCGTACGTCATCCATTTTTCATCACTGGCTATGACACGTTTCAGAAATGGCTCGATTTCATTGCGTTTCAGCAGCGCATCGCAGATGTTAATGCGGTCTATCATGTTCTTCGCGCTCAATTCATGAGGAACCCATACATCGAGCGCCTTTTTGTAGCCAGCTTTGTGTATATGGTTCAAAACAGTTTTGTTGTCAATGCCTAGCTCCATACCAATATCGACACTGCTTATATGCTTATCTTGCTGGAATTTTTCAAGAATTTCATCAGCTTTTTCAGTGATTGGACGACCAGAGCGTGACTCATCTTTCACACCAAAATTACCAGAACGAAAGCGAGCGAACCATTTCCGCGCAGCAGATTTTGATAAAGTACCTTCACCGTACACAGCACACATTTTCTCACAAGCCTGCGCAGCGTTCTTCCCTTTGTCGTAATAATATTGCAAAATATAGCGCAATTTTTCATTACTTTTCTCCATTTTCAAACGCAAACAACTTTCCAACCGCTGCACCAATTTCGATGTTTATATACTCAAAGTAACGCTCGAAGTGTCACCTTTCCAACGAGCGTTTAGTGGTGTCGCTACGATCTGTGTTTCCTGACTTATTTGCAATTGATGCCATCTATCGGGAAAAACGCCACGCACTTTTTCCCAGACCCAATATAATGTTCCATCGTCTATTTGAAGTATAAAAAAATGTAAACACGCCCTGACTTAAACAGTTATATGATTCCAACAAAAATAATAGAAATAAAAGTACCTTCAATCAGATTACACGAGAATTTATTATTTCAGTTATAACGTGTTGCCCCGATAAAAAATTCCGCGGATTCTCATAATATCGATGAATGTACTACATGACACACATGTATCGTATAGTGTATTTTTTGTAACGTTTACAGTATTAAATAATTGATTCATAATTTCAATAAATACCGTATCTGTAAGTTAACAGTAATAACTGTTGATCGATCATCGTTGTGTGCCGATTAACAATTGAATAATGAACTTGAAGGTGCTGTATACACTATACACTAATTGTTAGTAAACAAATTGTTAATAACGGATACTGAGAAGTCAAGAAGTCAAGCACCGACAATTATTTACCTCTTAAATTCTTATTTATCGATTGTACAATAATGTATACGTTTCAACAAAATCCGCCATGCACTACGAACGTCGTACGTTAATCGCATTCTTTGAGGAGTCAGCATTCCACAAGTGAAGTAAACGGATTTACACTGAAAATAATTCCACGTTTTTAACAGTTTAGTTAACAATTAGGTAATTGTTAATAAACGCTAATTATTGCCGATGGAACCTTCTTGCCGTCTTCCGGATGAACATTAATCGAGCTAATGTCACAGCTCGCCACCTAGGAGGCGATACTTGCCATCAGGAATATTACGCGCCTAGTGTATACGATATATAAAGCGCTACTGAAATGAGATTTTTAGTTTTAAATATTGAAACTGGTTTTAAATTTCTAGATTACATAGTAAAATATTGATAGCGAGTTGTTTATTCTCGTTGGAAGATAATTCTCGCCCAGGTAGCAACTTTTTTCAATAAAGTACGACGTACATTAATACGGAACACCGTGATTCAATCTCGTATTCTATACTTATCAATGAATAAAATAAACCTAAGCGTATCAATAGAAATTTTGCATGTTGGTTATTTTGTTAAACACCGTTTATTCGTTGAAATTAGAATCTCCTTCGAATGCCAGATGTTCCGACAGTCAAGTGACTTTGAAATTACATTGATCAAACCTGAGATACTTAAAAAAAATAGTTTCCTGTTATATCAGCGTCGTTAAATATATTTCTCGATTATAAATTCAAAGTCTCATTGGTCAATCGAGACGAATCGATCGATAAGTCGTTAACGTACTTGATTCAAGATGATTGATCGATCGCATTTGGACTTGAATTATATATTTTACATATCCGTTACTTCAAGGAATTTTTTTTAAGTTCTTTGTACACGAAAAAATGTTGATATCTGGCAAAGTCATAGATTTTAGTAGCGATTACAAGATAATGTATAATTTATTTTATCATACTTAACATATGAGAATTAGATGAATATCGACAGCCTTAAGTAATGAATTTATTTAATAATAATAATAACTTCTTTTCGTCCAGTAGAATTTGAAGATCAAATGAAAAATTAGATTCTATACGTTCGTTTTAGCAATCTCCAAACCTCTTTTGAATCCACAAGCTTAGCCATTCAATGATTTAATCATTTCTGCCGTGAGGTAATTTTAGTTTCAACTTTTTTTTAACCATCGGTTAGAAAATATCATATAATGTACCTATCAAATATTTTTTGTCGTGAGGATATTTTCAAAAGATTCGTCTATCTATATAATCATGCAAATGGTAAACAAAATTCACGAATTATCGAGAAATATGTACGGAAGTTGTGATGTGATGCGATAATCCGATTTCTAAAAGCCGCGTAGCGGAACAAATT
Organism: Cylloceria caligata; assembly: GCA_963942595.1. Lineage (NCBI taxonomy): Eukaryota > Metazoa > Arthropoda > Insecta > Hymenoptera > Ichneumonidae > Cylloceria > Cylloceria caligata. The sequence continues at coordinate 17,664,665 of OZ012704.1, forward strand.
AATCATAACTGAACATACGACCTCGGCAAACTGTTCACTGCGACGATATTTTAATGCGGTAGATCCAGAGTTAACGTTATTAATGCTCGTTTCGCCTTGGGAAACGATTTTAAAATTTTATTTTTTATTTCAAAGAATTATAAAATGGCCAAATTTCCAATAATTCTCACAGTTGCCTACCAATGTATAAAAGTGAATAGCAAGATCAATGTATCGTCGTAATAAAACAACATTTGCTTGTTTCATTACACGAATATTTTTAATATTTATTTGCAATATATATCCATCGGCAATTTGAAAAACCGGTTTTCATTACGTAATTTTCAATCATGCACCCGTTTTTTCTTCTCTTCCTCTCACTGAGGAGAAACTCGCTGTTTCAGCTGTATTCATTCTCAGAAGCTGTGGCGCGTGATTAATAGACTTACGAAGTTGAGATCAGTGAAAGGATTTTGTTTCTCGATTTGTGTCCAGTGGCATCGTTCCGAATTCTTCATTCCTCTGATAAGATTTTCTCCGAATATCCATTAGACAAAACGGTAATCAGATTAACGCGGTTAATCGTATTTCTCACATTTGCGTCTCTCGACGCAAATAACGAAATAGCGAGTTCACACTAAGACCGGTTTGAGCGGTGATTTCGTTTCTGCTTATGGACACAACGTTTTCAATGTCGAATCGTCATTGTACTACGGCGTCAATTTTCATTTTGGTTTTTGTTATACTATTTAGTCTTTAATAACTAATTTTAATGAATTACTTTTGTATGGCAAGGAAAATGTGGCGATCATCGTTTAAAATACACTTAAAAGCATATGTAAGCTTCAGTCAACATCATTTCTACTTGGGTTTAATGTCTAAGTAACAAACAAAGTCTGTTCGTTTCTCTGTATTATCCTACGAATGCCACGGGGACTAAATGCGAATGAAGGCTCGAGAAGAGCCAGACTGCTCTCGTCATTTATCGAATTACTCAAGTGAATAGCAACATTTCAATTGGTAAACGGATTTTATGTAATGAGAGTTTTGATTCACTCGGCATTATGTTATTATTATTATTATTATTATTTTCACTAAAACACGTTAGCTCTTAATCGATCGGTCTTGCAGGACTAGGCCAAGTCACCTATGAGAAGCGATACTGCCGAAACAATGTTTTTCTCGTCGATAACTTAGAGAATTTTCAAGAATATCCTATAGATTCAATTACTCACGTCATTGTCGTTATCGTCGCCGTCGCGTTGTTGTTGATAATGGTATTCTACAACGATGAATGTCTTTATCGTTGAGCATATACCTACATGCAAGATATTGATACGTTACCCAATATAATTACCTGATAGTAGTATTAATAAAAATAATAGTTGTACCTTTTAATAGTATTTACTGCATTTCCTTGTTCAAACGATTTTTTTTCACTTTGCGAAAAATGGTTTTACTTCGGCGATTTTTTAATAAAAAAATAACAGCATTTTTTTTATTTTGATGTATTCGACAAAAAAAACAAGGATGCAAAGTACTACTATTTATAATACATTGCTTCCATATTATTTACCACTTTTTTACAAAGCCACACCTAGGAAGATTGTATATTAATTAATTTTGGTTTCTTCATAGAGAAAGTTTAAAATATCTACGAGCAAGAGAGTTCAAGTTATTCCTCGTTATAGAAGTTCGATCTGGTGTACATGATTTTGAAAAATATGTCATAATACACACACACAGACAGACAAACAGATGCACGCGAGTATGTTTACATGGATTTTCAGTTCATCGTCTTTTGAATACTTGAATATTAAAAAAAAAACAATTTTTTTTTTACTTTTCCAAAGTCTTTGTCGACTGCGAGGAGCTCTTATCTTGAAAAGAGGCTTGTCCTCTTTTTTCTTGTGATAAACGGATGGTTACGAAAAGTGTAGAGAAAGATTTTAGGAATTGTCACGAATTAAAAATAAATAAAGAAATAGATCGATCAATTACAAAGCCATCGTCCTTTTACTGCACATAACTCGAAAATTTGTGCAATCACACAAGTTTACCTACACGGAAAGAATGATTTTCTTACATTCACAAAAAATATTAGCTAGGCCAGAAAATATTTTGTCCATATACGAGTAACAGCATATGCGTTTGCTCCGAGCTACTATATCAACAAATATTTGTTAGCCCATAAAATAATATTTTCAGTGTGCATTGCCTGCTCGATATATCTGCTTTATATGATCGGACACCTGGTTACTTCAAGTACATTTACACTTCTATAGGCAACCATGTAATAGCCTCTGTCGCGTGTCGTACATTCAGAAGGGAATGTGGGTGAAGGTGAAATGCTCGAAGTGCACTGCTGTGCCTCCCGGGATCATTCTGTCACTTCACTCGTGTTGCACTAAAGTTTCTGAATTCTCGGTTGGCATCCACCGTTCTTTTCACTTTACTAACGGAGATGCAAGCGACAAGAAGTAATATTTCATCTAATATACTTTCCTTCGCGTGTCGTACACTTTTACAAAACTCTTTCTTCACAACAGTTCATAATAAAACCGTGATTTTCTTAGTTGAAAGCAACCTACTTTAAATTTCGCTCTTTTAACTTTTCTCTTCTGTAAATTGTTGTAATTTACAGAAGAACTAAAATTGTGACTTGTAGAGTGCGAGATTAGCATCATGAATTTCGTTCAGTTGTTGATATTCAGTAATTAATAGTCAGGTTATACACTCAATCATTCAATAAATCACGAAAATTAAAATTATCAATGACTTGAAGTTATAACAATGATGTCAATATATGCGATAATCATTGCCAAAGTAATCGGTATATCTGACGTTACGGTACTCTGGAGCACAATCGTATACGTGAGAAATTAACGACTTATTAAATCACGTGATGATATTTAGATAGATATAGATAGATAGATAGATAATAATAAGCGCTTGTTGATTAATCGAAGAGAGAGAGAGAGAGAGAGAGCACAGCTGAGTAAATTTTTTATTTAC